>OU342563.1:7517500-8767500 GCA_910589295.1 Noctua janthe | reverse complement strand
GAATTTTCGAAAATCTTTGAATGCAGATTTATTTCTTTTAAAATATAAAGGAATGTTAATTTTGAGTAAAATTTTCTGTCTCCAGTATTTTAGAGTACTTTCAATCAAGGTGGCGTTGAAAATTTCCAGCCTGTATAAAAATGTGATAAATACTCATTTGCCTAGACTTATCCCAACTTAATTGGGGTCGGTTTCCTGTCTAATCGGATGCAACTGAATATCAGTTACATGGAGCGACTGCCTATCTGACCCAGAACACAACCGAGTCAGTACTGGGTGGGTAATACGGTACCCCTTGGTTAGACTGGTTGTCAGACTTTTGATCCACTGACTTCCTGTTACGACTGTCAAAGAACTACAAATGACAGCTGGTCCAACGTCTTTACGTACTTTCCGAGGCACGGAGGAAACTCGGTATGTCGGTGTCTCGGTGTGTCCAGCGCTTCCTGTTTTATCGTTTGTGTTAACAGAATGTCACTTGTCTAGAGACCCGATTGTGTCACTTGGCAAAATAGGTTTATACCTTTTTGCCAAGTAACACAATCTAGGTCTAGCTAGGTTCTTGGTTGAATCGTTTTTTTTTAGACATTTATAAAGAAGCCAAAAATTTGATAATTTACAGTTATCAAAATAATATTATTATGTTGCCTGTAAATTATAAAACCAAATTTTAAAATATAAATCTTAAAGTATTTTATTTTTCTTGATTTTTAACTTCTCTATAAATATTACTAAAACAAAACAGAAACATACTTTATAATTTTTGGCTTCTTTATAAAATATTTAAAAACAAAACGATTCCACCAAGGACCTAGCTGAATTCAATGGGCTTTTCTGCAAAAGCAAGCCCATTTTACAAGTGTATAGGTAATACACGGGTATAGGTATACTGAATTGAAAACAATTTAAAAAAAGCACGGTACTTGTTTACAGGTCGTTTATTTAACTGATAAGACTTGAAAGAGTTGTAACACAATATAAGACAAAATTGATAAAATGTGCTAAAAGTGACTGAATACATTGATAGTTAATTAATCACGACATTAATTGGTATATAAGACAAGTTACAGTAAATTTTTAAAAGGTGTATAAACCAATAAAATTAATAGTAAATTTAAAACAAAAATTGTCTTAACACAAAATAATAATCAAAGAAATTCTAATTAAACTACAAAAAAAAAACAAGTTACAATTTGAAACAGATTTTGACATTTATAAAGAAGCCAAAAATTTGATAATTTACAGTTATCAAAATAATATTATTATGTTGACTGTAAAGTGGGCCGTTACTTTCATTGTCATGTGGACGTGCTCGTTTTGCTCGTGAACATTTTAATTCATCAACCCAGTAAAAAGTGCAGTAACCTACTCCAAAGTTACACTAATTCGTGTTAAATAAAACCCGCAACAAGCTGTGAAAAAACTAGAACTGTGAACAAACTATCAACAGAGTTACAAACAAAAACATTACTAGAAGTTTTAAAAGTGAACGTTAAAATTGTCTCTGTGTCGAAGTGCTCTGACCTTTAAACGACACTTGTCAATGACAATTGTCTGCGTCCCACAAAATACTTGGAGGAGAACACCAAATTTGCACATTTCATCATAGCTCTGGTAGTCTCGAGGCGTAAGCCGCTACACACCTTACGCTGACGTGAGAAGTTCCGAGTTCGAGCCCCGCAATCTGCGTCTCTTTTTGAAAGTTTGAATTATATATTTAATTTAAATCTTCCTTACCACAACCGTATACAAACATCTACGGTGACGTATTGACGAATTCTGCTCAATAACTGCTAAGTTATTAAAAATTCCCTGACGCCGGAATAAATGAGACAACCTGAGACCACATAGGTTGGATTGTATTGGCAGAGCTCAAGTAATACTGGACGGAAAGCTATCCCAAACCAACCCTTCGATCACGACCACCTTAGCCTGAGCTCTAAGTGTGGCATCGACCGAAATTCGACCACCACATTACGCAGTGCGCACGCGCTTATCGATTGTGAAAAAGTCTACGAGTTTTTGCTTTTGTTTACATCACAACTATTTTTGTAAACATGTCCACTATAAGACGCACTCCCCCGAGCACGCCGAAAACGCAAACAAACAACCTTTGCCAGTCCCAGACCAAGTCGGAATCGGATATAGCCAATGCAGTGGTGAGTGATTATGTAAACACTAGTCGAAATAAAAGAGCCAGGAAGGCAGACTCGCCACAAGGCGCCACTACATTAAGCTCGCACGACCTTCAAACTCAACTCGCAAATTGGAAGGAGGAACAAGACTCGTCAATTGCGAAGGTACTTTCGACTCAAACCGCTTTGATGGCTAAACTAGCGACTGACATTGGGGAAATTAAATCCCAGAACACCCAGATTCAAGCAGCTAACACGGAAATACAAAAATCAAACGAAGAGATGGTTAGATCCATGTCTTTCATAAACCAACGGTTTGAGGAGTTGAAGAAAGAAGTTGAAGACCTAAGAAGGGAACGCCGAGAACAGAGAGAGTATATAGAAAGTTTAGAGAAAAAATTACAAGATCTGAATCACAAATCAAGGTCGTCGGGCATCGAAATCCGAAATATACCGCAAAGTAATACTGAAACCAATGCCACACTTGCAAAAACAATATGCAGCATTGGTGATGCTGTCGGTGTCTCCATTAAGGGATCTGAAATGAGGGATATTTATCGCCTGCCGGGGAAGTCATCGAACCCATCGACCATATCACGACCGATTATAGCAGAATTTTCTTCTGTTATGACAAAGGACACATTCATATCTGCGGTTCGAACTTTCAACAAAAACAGGGAAAAGCAAGATAAACTGAATACTAGTCTCATTGGCATTTCCGGAACTTGTCATCCAGTTTACGTCACGGAACAGCTTCCGGGTAACATAAAAAAACTGTATTATCAATCAAGAGAGTTCGCGAAAAACCACAATTTTAAGTTCTGTTGGGTCTCTAACGGTAACATATTTTTACGCAAACAAGAAGGTGACAAACAATTGTTAATCAGTTCTGAAAAATGTCTACAAGATATAGGTTTCAATGGCAAGTGACTAGTAATCCATGTTGTCAAAAACTTTATTATATTAGCATCCGTCTGTATAGTATTATTAATTTTAGAAATTGTACTTGCTCCTAAATTTAAAAACATACACAAATTATGTAACATTGACTTAACCACACAAATAAAATCTCAAAATGGCATACATATCCTATACAAGAATACACTCACAACTCACTCATACAAAGACACTTCCTATAACATTGAACCTTACACAAAACAAATAACAAACGACATACTGCTTATTAGGCAAGTCCTAACTATACTAGACTTTGCTTTGAGTTACCTCTTGCTCTCTCTACACTCTCCCAATGGATAGCATAATCAATATAAGCAGCGAGCTTGACTCGCTAACAGTAGGTGACTCATTTAGCTGTACCCCAGAAGATTGTATTGACTATGTTAATAACACTAACAGCAACATAAAAATACTACACTTAAATATTCGTAGCTTAAATAAAAACTTTGACCAAGCCCAGTTATTACTACACTCACTGAAACTTGATTTAGACGTGGTAGTTCTTACAGAATGTTGGCTTAGTAAAGTTAGTAATATGCCTGTTTTAGCTGGATATGATTCCTATTGTACCACTATAAACAATAATCAAAATGATGGGATTGTTATCTTTAAAAAACAAACTCTCCGGACCTCAGAATGGGAACCAGAATTTGTGAGTGGGAATTGCTTGGTATGCAAATTGGCTAACCAAAATATCGCTATCGTGGCAGTGTACCGATCCCCGTCATACAGTTCCAAAGAGAGTACCGAAAAATTTCTGGATAGTTTAAATAATGTCTACTCTAGCCTATCTTCCTTTAAAAATATAGTTCTCGTAGGCGATATTAATATAGATCTTAAACTCAATAGTACAGATAACCGCTGTCTCGAATATCTCATGCTAAATGCCTCCCACGGTCTACTTCCAACCCACCGATTCAACACCCGACTGGATAGCTGTCTGGATCATGTACTTGTTAAAAGTACCCTGCCTGTTACTACCCTTGTACTAGATTCACACATCACAGATCACAAACCAGTGTTATTTAATATTGCTAACACAAACCCTGACACTATACCACTTCACATAGCTACCCGCATAGATTACGAAGCAGTCAAGTTAGATTTAGAAAACTCTGATTTTTCGCCCTTGTACAAAATTACTGACCCCAATTTATCCATGAATGCCTTCATAAAAATCATCTCCTCAGTCATTGACAAGCACACAAAACATATTAAAATCCCTAGAAAAAAAAGAATAATAAAACCATGGATAACCACAGGCATTTTAAAGTGTATACAAAACCGTGACCGACTGCATAATGGATTAAGGAAAGATCCCAATAATCTTATCCTGAAAATTACCTATTCTCGGTACCGGAATTTTTGTAATGACTTGCTCCGAAAACTAAAAATTGCCTATGAGAAAAGCGAACTTGAGAAATCTCGGAATAACCCTTAAGCACTTTGGAAAACGATAAAACAAATCACAAACACCACCAAAAAGAAAACTAGCCCGGTCGAACTGTTGGATATCTGTGACAACGCTATATCATCCGCAAACGAAGTGTGTAGATTTTTCAGCAATATAGGAACGAACTTGGCAGAAAAAATCTTATCCCAGTCTCATCAACCTACAAACCTACCTAGGAGTTTAAGTCACAATACATCACCCAACCCCGCCAACTCTCTTGTAATACTTGAGGTTGATGAATCGGAAGTGGAGTCACTTATTCTGCAACTGCGAAATGATTGCGCAATAGGTTGGGATGGCATATCTCCCCTAGTGTTAAAGAGTTGCCGCCAGATCTTGACTCCACCATTGACATATATTTTTAACTGCTGCCTTCAAAAAGGCATCTTTCCTGATGCGCTTAAAAAAGCTGTTATTCATCCAATTCATAAGGGAGGGAACAGAAACTGTGTCAACAATTATAGACCCATATCAGTCCTATCAGCGCTCTCTAAGATATTGGAAAGGATCTTGAATAATGCTCTAAAAAAATTCCTCAACAAACATCGGCTCATAGCAGATAATCAGTATGGTTTTCGCTCAGGAATTTCAACTGAGGATGCAGTTCTGGATCTAACACAGTTGGTTGCGAGGAACCTTGACAGTGGCGTAAAAAGTCTAGGAATATTTTTGGACCTCTCTAAAGCTTTTGACACAGTATCTGTTCCTAAACTTATTATCTAAATTGGAACTCCTAGGGGTACGAGGAAATTCCCTCGAAATTTTCAAAGATTATCTCAGCAACCGGACCCAACGTGTAAAAATAGGAGAACATGTAAGTAATGAAATAATAATAAACACTTACGGTGTGCCTCAGGGAAGCATTCTAGGCCCCACCCTCTTCCAAATATACGTCAATGAGTTGTGTAATCTGACCATCCCCAACTCTAAAATCATTGCGTATGCGGACGACACCGCAGTCATAGTTAGTGGACCAAGTTGGGATAGCGTTAAATGCCACGCTGAAGTGGCAATAGCAACTGTCATGACATGGCTTAACCTAAACTTACTTACCCTGAATTGCGATAAAACCTCGTACATTCCATTCTCTATTCGACGAAACAACTTACCTGAAAAGTCTTTCTCCATAACAGCTCACACCTGCTCCACACGATCCCCACACTGTTTATTGGCGCGCGAGTCGCGGTCGCGTACGGACGTGTTTGCGCTGCTCGAAACGAATATTATATTCACGTGTCGCGCGGCTTTTGCCGTTGCCCGATTGACGTTATGAGTTCACAACCGCTCATAGCCAACGAGGTCTTGGCGTTTATCAAACATGCCATCGACTACATGGACGAAGTCAGCATCTTGCAGATCTGCAAGTCCAGTTTCAAGGAGGAGGAGATCAGCAGTGCCAAGCTGCTGCTGTTCCAGTCGCTCGGCAAAGTCGAGCAGATGCAGTCCCGCCGGAGGGATGGCGGCCAGAAGTGTGTCCAGGACATCATCACGTTGATGAAGAGCACCGACCCGGACGACGTGCCCGCTTTTGTGGCGAAGGAGCTTCATAAGCTGCCCCCAGTCACGTTTGACCACGTCGATGTCACCAGGTTGCTGAAGGATATCACAACTCTTAAGGCAGGCCTGGCCGAGGTACAGTCCAAGTTGGAGGTGTCGAATAACACCATTGGTGAGCTACGTGCCGAAGTAGAGTTGTTGCGCAACGCTGTAACGGTAAATAGGTCACCTGATGCTTCCAACGTGAGCACACGTCGCGGAGCGAGAATCGCTAGCAACGGCAGTTTTGAGTCGGCGAGCTCCACTACGTCACTCGCTGCTGATACTGCACGCGTTGCAACTTGCGCCGCCGCTGTCGCTAACTCGATGCCGGTCGAGATAATGACTCGTGTAGGTACGTCGACCCCTAAACGTGCCTACGCCGCTATCGTCGGCACGCACAAATCTGTGTCGCGGACCCAGAAGGGGATTAAGAAGAGCTGCTGTGAACCTGGCAACAGGGATTCGAAAGAGCAAGGCCCAGCTACGGGCATGTGTGACAAGGATGGCTTCGTGAAGGTGGAGAGGAAGAAGAGGAAGAAGCCCTCTAGTCGTAACCAGTGCGGGACCGCGCTGGCAGGACCCAATGTGCTGCGTCCGGCGATACCATCGACGCAGTTGTATGTGTCCCGGCTACATCACACCACGAAGGTTGAGGAGGTCGTGGAGTATGTCCGAGCGAAGACCAACTGGATCTTGAGGGTTGAGAAGTTAGAGTCGCGCCACAACACGAATTTCAAGTCGTTTGTGGTGCGAGTTCCGACTCATCATATTGAGACCTTCCTCAAGGAAGAGTTTTGGCCGAAGGGTGTCATATATCGGCGTTTCCGCGGAAGGCTACGCGACACCACGCAGCGCAACACGACGTCGTCGCTTCGTGTACAATAGTTTATTTTTATAAAATATGTATGTTAGTCTATAAGGTATATATGTTATGGGTCTTTGTTACCTGAAATAAATGATATATTATTATTATTATTATTATTATTATTATGTCCGAAACTCACAAGAACAGATAGTGTGAAATATCTGGGTGTCCAAATAGACGGAGGACTACGATGGGACAAACAGGTTGACGCTATTACTGCTAGGTCTGTGAAACTGTTGCATACTTTTAAATCCCTCAGAGACTCGGCAGCTCCTCAAACCCTGAAGATGGTGTATTAATGTCAATCTGTCATTGGATATTGCATCACAGCATGGGGTGGTGCAAACAAAACCTGTTTCCTGAAGATTGAAAGAGCGCAGAGAGCCGTGCTGAAGGTAATGTTTCGCAAACCTTATCGCTATCCCACTGTGAAACTATACGCTGACTCACAAGTGCTTTCTGTTCGCCAGTTATTTCTATTGCGGTCTATTTTAAGAAAACACGGTAGTGTTCCCCCTACTGACCCTAAAAAAAGGAAGAAATTACCCATTAGCACCCCCCACAGAACCGCCTTCGCTCAACACCAATACTACACATTAAGTACATACATCTACAAACAAATTCACAAACAATTAAACATCGTCGATCTAAATAAACATGAAATAAAATCAAAATTAACGGAATGGCTACTGAAACAGGACTACCTGAAAACAGAGTCTTTACTCAAGTATGTCGTCTAACTACCTATGTACATATTTCTAATTACATACCCACACACACACATATATACACAGACACACACCCGCGCACACACAAACATACACACACCCGCGCTCACACACATACATACACGCTCACACACAAACATACATAACAAGTGAATGTAATATATTTTCCTAAATAATAATTATGTCCTTAGAACGCTCGGGTAGATCGACACAGTCTACAATAAATAATATAGCTTCAATTTTAAGCTGAATCACTGTCTTTCAAGATACAGGTTACCTAGTTTGAGAGGCAGGGTTTCCCTTATTGTGTACAGATTTTAGTTTCTAGATTGTAGTGTATTGTGTTACTACCATAGCTCTTTTAAATTGTCTTATTTTACTTTGTGAAATCTGTATAATTTTTTGTGAAATAAAGTTATTATTATTATTATTAATTATAAAACCAAATTTTTAAAATATAAATCTTAAAGTATTTTATTTTTCTTGATTTTTAACTTCTCTATAAATATTACTAAAACAAAACAGAAACATACTTTATAATTTTTGGCTTCTTTATAAAATGTTTAAAAACAAAACGATTCCACCAAGGACCTAGCTGAATTCAATGGGCTTTTCTGCAAGAGCAAGCCCAGTTTACAACTGTATAGGTAATACACGGGTATAGGTATACTGAATTGGAGACAATTTAAAAAAAAACACGGTACTTGTTTACTGCTCGTTTATTTAACTGATAAGACTTGAAAGAGTTCTATCACAATATAAGACAAAATTGATAAAATTTAATCACGACATTAATTGGAATATAAGACAAGTTTCAGTAAATTTTTAAAATGTGTATAAATCAATAAAATTAATAGGAAATTTAAAACAAAAATTGTCTTAATACAAAATAATAATCAAAGAAATTCTAATTAAACTACAATAAAAAAAATCAAGTTACAATTTGAAACAGATTTTACAAAGAAAATTTATGTAAAATGTGCAATTCCCAAATATACAATTATATTAATTCCTACAGTCACATTTGTATTTATTACAATGGTTTTCCGTAGCGGTAGCATTGAGGCCTTCATCGATACCCAGATAACATGTCCTCAGCTGGGTATCTTCTCACTGGCACGCGTGAGTCATCACTGAATTAACTGGTTTCTGTTAATTCTGCACTAATCCGGTCAGACAATAATCCTTGATCGGTATCGGCTGAAAAGAGAAGAGATTTTTTTTAAAACAAGAACATAATTTTCCTCCTCGAAAATGAAACAGGACGATAAATCACTGCCAAAAGACAACATTATATACATAGAGAAGTGTGGAATTCTTTATGGGCAGGGCCCTTTACGCAGCTATGGGGCATTATTCAATTAAAGGTAGAATACGGGAGACAAAAAAAAACACTCACTCAAAAGATCCAAAGATAGTTCTTGATCAGCGTCTTGCTGAAGAAAATCACATTCGTTTACAATGTCACCGGGAAGCTCAACATTTTGTTGACTTGTCAGCTCCAGCTGTGTGTCTTCTTGACTGTCTGGAGGCACTTGTTGCGGTGGTACGATGGACGACACCTCGATCAGGGATCGAATTAGTGTCTATTGCTGGAAACGATTGTGACGATGCCCACTTTTTGTGCGCTTTTATTGTTGGATGCTTTCGGAACTTAGCCGCTCTGACCGCTTTTTTCTCTGTAACAAAAACAGAAAGTAAATAAAGATACAAAAATGTATTCTATGAAAGCTGCTAATGTAGGTTTCGTTATTTTAAAGTTTAAGTAGCAAATAAGGAACGCACCTGTTTTGTTGTTCTATCTGAACTCTTATGTGGCCCAGCTGTTTGCGGGTCCTGGATAACAAATAAAAAATACATAAGTAAATTCAGACAGAAAGTTTTGAAACACACAAATAAAGAGTTACAAAATATAGTAAGAACTTACATCAACTTCTCTGTCCAAGAGTTCCATGGCTGCGTCGTCCAGCTTTAATCTAGCCTGTGCAGCAGCGACTGTAAGAGTAAAAAAAACCAAATGAATATCAATTTGGAAACGAAACTAGCAAATAACAACTTTATATTTAAAACAATAAGTACGTACTTTGTGCTTCTAAGTTATCGTTTATTCTTTGTAAATCTGTGATGTCCTCAGGTTTCCGTGATTCCGCATCCTGTAAGCGACGAATCACCGAGGCCAACAGCTCAACATTTGATATCTGTAAATAAATAAAAATGTTACACTGATTTTCTTTCAATTTAATTATATTACTGAGTAGAATAAATGATAACAACTTACGTGAGGATCACATTTGGCTGCTTCTCCTAATTGAGACATAAGTAGTGCAGTGTTCGTTCGCCGTTCCTTTTCATACTGCGCACTTCCTACTCTTCCTTTAACCAAAGAAAAACAAAATAAATAAAATATTCACAAACGTATTATATAGATGAGTGTAAAATTTAAAGTATGTAATGCAAAAACTAACCCTCGAAAGCGGAATACGATTTACACCCGTCGGTCTGCCTCGACGCCTCAGTGGGCCGCCGGATGTTGAGGATGTTTGATTCTGAAATTACAAATAAATAATTACAAATCACAAACTTAAAGATATTACAAAAAACTTACATAAGTTCAATTCTTATTTATTCCAATTTAACTAAACATACCTTCTTGTTCTCCATTTTTATAACGAAACTAAACTTGATTTAAATAAATATTATATTTTTACTCCTGAAGTAGGACTGTACTGGTCAGCCACAAACGAAGCAATGAGTGGTTTGTTTTCGGACTCGAGTTTATATAGGGTACCTGCGCGTACGCAGGGATGCGTCAAAAAGGGAAGGGGTCGTTCTGTACAAGCTCGATTATCTATTGTTCTAGGACTCCTATTGTTATTAATTTCTAGTTTTGTCCTTTTTGCGTATTTTTTATGATACAATAAGATTTAAATTGGCATCTAATAAGTTTACAACTTGTAATGTTAAGACGTAGCAGTTAATAGAAATAATTCTCCAGCAACTTATAAAGCTTTGTCGGCTCATATTTGTGTTCTCATGTGGCTCACAACTGTACAGCAGTACAACTATAAAGTCGCCTACTAAATTCTGCTGTAACGATATGTTTCGCTGGAAGATCACATTGATTTGTATAACTCATTCTCACGACTTTTTCTTTTGTAATCACTGCTGTAACTGAATTCATAATAAATAGTGATAATTATGCGAGAAACCTTGAGTACCTAATTAAACGATGGTTTAGTTATAATTGAATAATAAACCTACAGAAAATTTTGTTATTGATAAATTTATTAATTGTAAATTTAGTAATTTATCAAATATGTGATATACGAATCTTATAGTAGCGAGCCTACAGTGCGCCTTCGACCTACTACGCTATCAATAATACGGTATGTTTTCGATTTTCGTATGATGCTTATTGTATTTATTTTTATTTACACAGGAAAATTACATTTATAATATTTGAGTACAGGCCGGCAAAAGGACTTGCAATAGAAGCGGAAAAATACACAGAAACCATAATTCATCTAATCTTGTGTTGTCTGTTGTTGCGGTCTGGTGGAACTGCAGTTGCGGCTTGCAGGAAGTTCTTAGAATACCTGTAAATTATGTTTTGACTGTTCTTTTACAAAATCAAAGCATTTATAAAACAATTCAAAAATAAAATAATTGATTCAAATAGGCCGTGGCAACCAAGAGATGACCACTCACAACTGACAGCGCCCGTTCACGAACATGACGCATGTATCAGCACCATCCAACTCAAGCATTTTGAAGGGAACTACATGATCCGACACACGCGCCACCATCAGCGAGACATTTTAGTGGCATGACATACTCTTAACCACCAGGGCACATTCAAGTCAAGAAAAGACGTAGGTTTCCAGCGAATGACAGCTTTCTTGTACATGGTCGCGTCCCTTAACTTGTCCCACAGTATATCTTACGAAACTAGATCAAAAGCTTTCCCTTCTTGGTGTGTTTAATTTTTGTAATTCGAACAATGGAACCCCTAAACACCTAATCTGCCATAAACCATTTCTGCCGAACCGAATTTGAATTTGAAGCTTGTAAAGCTTTGGCGACTCATGTGTGTTGCTGGGTTGTTTTGCTGTTATGATTTTGTAGGTAAATTGAATTTCTAAATGTGTAACTAAATTAATTGATTAACATTCATTTATTGATTCATAGCCAGGAATGCCTACCTGATATAACAATTCCGCAACGATAAAATATTTAACGTTATAATTTTATCAAAATAATAGTTTATTTTTAACTTTTTTATAGCATTGTTTAAAAGTAGTAAATCATTTGCCAAAATTACTAAATTTTCTGCAGTTTTATTATTCAATTATAATTAAACCATTGTTTAATTAAGTACCCAGGGTAACCAGTAATTAAATTAATTTCCGCATAATTATCATTTTTTATTATGGATTCAGTTACGGCAGTGAGTTGCAAAAGAAAAAGTCGAAAATGAGTAATACACATCAATGTGATCTTATAGTATATCGTATATCATATAGTTGTACTGCTGTACAGTTGTGAGCCATACGAATTACCATTATATGGTTTATTTGTGAAGAAACCATAATAAAACTGGCCTTACACTAATGGCTTTGTTATCTCAAAAAATAAATATCACCCATACTTTAAATTGATTGCACGAGTTTTGACTTAGTCATCCCTTACCCAAATCTCCATTGTCATAATTTAAGCAGTGTCAACGTTACACCTATTTTAATCGAATTATATTTAGGTTCGGTGTCCGTTACATCAATGTGCGCGTGAGAAGTAATGAATATTTATCTCTGTTACCTTTATTCAGACACACTTCTAACTTCATAACACAAGAACCTCACAAACAAGCACGTGCTTGCACTATTACCATCCTTTTCTATCTCACAACGTCTTTCTGTGTGCGAAAGAAAGCATGATACCAATGCGAAAGCAGCGCGCGGGCATCAAAAAAAGTTGCTAGCAGTTCACCTGTCGTTTGGTCGGGATTGTGCACGATTTTTGACAAAAAAAAGTAATTGAAAAAACTAAAAAACCCGACTAAAAAAAACTGCAAAGCATAATATAAGCAAATTTTAAATTTAAAAAAAAGTTAAACAGGCGGGACCCATTTGAATATAAAATTAAGAAAATAGAATGGGCCCGCCTGTTTCTAACTTTTTACCCGAAATCCAACATTTTTATTACTTTTTTATTTCAATGTAGCCAGTGATACTCGCGCTACCAAGACGTATCTAGCAACGTCTAATTAGACGTTGCTGGATACGTCTACTACGACGCGTACTACGCGTACTACGATACGTACGGATTTGGATAAATTTATCCAAATCTGTCCATCCGTTTAGAAGTTACGAGGGAACATAAAAACGGACATACAAATCCACATACATACAGGTCAAAAACATAACCCTCCTTTTGGGCTTGCGTAGTGGGGTACAAAGAATGAGATAAAAATGGAAAAACAAAACCATTTAAACCGGTTCCTTGGTCGCAGACAGCAATTACTACAATTAGTAAATAAGATAATACAGTAAGTACATATGATACATTTTGTTATACTAAAATCACTGTAACAATACATGTTTTAAGCTGCTTTGAATAGTGACGGAAAACGAGGGTCAAAAAAGATAAGGTCCTGCCTTTTCAAGTATCTAAAAGATGTCGATATTAGAAAAATAAGAAAAGTTATCCTGTATTGCGATGCTTGCACTGGACAAAATCGTAATAAGACGTTGCTGGCATTATTGCATTATTTTTTGTCAATTTCCAAAAATGTCGAAGCGATTCAGATTAACTTGTTGTTTCATTATTTACTTAATGTTTTTGTTACAGAGAAAAAAACGCAAGCGTTCAGAGCTAAATTCCGAAAGCATCCAACAAGAAAACCGCACAAAAATTTGATCAGAAACATGTTCAGTAGAGTCCAGCATCGACATGAGAGGACACACCGTATCACCACCCGGGGTGAGTGTACAAGATCAAAACAACATGTAGTATTTGGTACAGAGTTAACAACAACCGCTCCCACTGGAAATAACCGAATAGCAGTGCCACGGCGATTCTCAAGCACAAACAGAATTATACAATCAGATCCATAGGCCTGATTGAAATTTGGCACAGAGATAGATTATAGTTTGAAATAGTACATTATTATTATGATGCAACTTTATTTTCTCACACATTCACTTCAAAATTACCAAGCGCAGCTAGTTGCTTGTATTCTAAAAAAAATTTGCCCTGTATTCATGAACACTAGACGACACCTAAATAAATGCCTAAATGAAAGCTCGCTCTCAGACTTTCAACGCTTACCTCAGCGTCGAAAGACGAAAATCCAACCACACACTTTTAATCCATTTAAGATACGTCTAATAAAAATGGGCTTTTATATGTATACTATGGAAGGCTTCAGTCAAGTACGACTGAATTTCAGTATTTACCCAATATGCATGCTCCCATGTTTATTTGTACAAGTAGTGGAAGAAAACTGATATTTACTTCAGAGCTCCGTGCATAACACGTCATTTTGTGAACAAAAAAGTATTGCGCAGTTGCTACGCCGTAGCTGACGCCACCGCTACGCGCTACGCAGTCGTAGACGATTAGATCTGCTACGAAACCGTTTTGTTTTTTTAATGGTTTCTATTTTTATGGTTTGTTTTTTTGTGTAGTCGGTCTGTATTTAGACCTTTGATCTTAAAACATTTTTTTTTGTTTTACAACTATTTCACATTTGATAGTACAGTGTAGTTTATGAAAGAAAGTAGGTGTTCAGTAGTTTAGAAAAGTTATGGAATTGCTCGTTCAACATTCTCAGTAATGAGGTCAAATGTACTCTTTGGCAGTTGTTACACACGGAAGCCAGAAATCATCCATCGGAAAAAAAGGTCCTGCATCGCTCAAGCAAAGTTATCCGCGAGATTAGCACCTCCCTTTTCTAAGGGGGGTGAAGATCTTTACACCCTATTCCTCATCCCTCTATAAGACTATTATAATTTTAGTGCACTGCTTATACAATTTGTTACAGAACGCGGACCAAGCTGAGGCCCTCTCAAAGTTCACTACATCCCTCCTCAACGCTCTAGGAGGCATGGAAGAGCGTTGTATTGAAATTAACTATGACGAGTACAAAGAGTTCATATACTGGCTGGCATTGACACCACCAAGTTAGTGTAGGTCCTGCACTTTGAGAATTAAATAAATAGTTATATTGGAAGTGTGCTTTTTATTTTTAAAAACTTATTTTTGGTCACACAATGGATGCCAGGAGATAAAAGGAGCCGCCGAGGTCGGCCCAAAAACAGGTGTCGAAACGGCTTGGACGCGTTTACCTGATTCTGTACATCGTTCTGTTCTCCCACATAGAAATCTTTCATCGGTATTTTTTTTTAAAACAGCTGTTCCACACATTTTACCGCTGCAAAAAAACAGCTGGTTCCTACAAAACTACAGTACTGTAGATATTGCAATTTTGTAGGAACCGCTGTATTTTTTTTATTACAGTTTTACCGTCGGTGTCCATTCCACCCTGTATATTTAGTAGTAAACGGATACTCAGAAATGTGTTCCGTCAATTATGTTCTACTCGTAATTACGCCCAAGGTATCTAATAGGCGAACTTATACTTCTTCTTCTTTATCGTGTGGTGGTGCCTAACCTGGTGTCAGAGTCTTTATGCCGCCCATAGGCCTCTAACTTGGCTTTACATGCCGTCACGAAATATCTCTCAGGCATGCTGGTTTCCTCACGATGTTTTCCTTCACCGAAGCAAGTGATAATAATACAATAGACACATAAATGCGTGCCTTGAACCTATACTAATAGCTCAGTATAAATCTGGATGGCGGCGGTGCTATGCTCGTCCCTTGGATTGATTCCAGGATCAAGTTTAGCAGCCACTTTTGTGACCGGTTTCTAAAAGAGGGAATCAAATTTATTTATTTTCCTATTTATTAAACTAACGCACATATCTGCACGGTCATACAAACATACGCATCGTACGGGAATCGAAACCACTTAGTGTAAAAATAACCGCAAACACATTACCTAACAGTTTATTTTTACGTTTAAGGGTTTCTTTAGCCTTTTCAATTTGTTACTTTAAAATAAAATAAGAACGGAAGCCGTACAGTGCACTCCTTTAATCCTGAGGAAACCTTTCCTTTGATCCTTTTAACTGCTTACGAAGAATTTCGAAACTGGCTGAGGTAAAGGAGCCTTCTTTTCAACACATGTATTTACTTACCATCGTATGCATATAGATAGAGTGAGATATGGCTGATTTGGTACTAAAATGTTTATACATATTGCTGTCTTGTTTTTCAAAACAACAAGTAAAGATTCATGAATCTTTCAAAATCTTTCTTTTTGGTTATTACTGGAAAATAGATTAAATTAAATAAAAATAAAAAATATATAATAAATGTTGTATTAAGGGTGTAACGAGACCCTTAACGAAACCGAAAAGCTCTTGTTGTCCCTGTCATTACGATCATTTTTTGTTCTAGACCATACCTGGGAACCTTCTAGTTACGGATATATTGGGGGTCAAAGTTTAAATACATGTTTTTAATGTAAATGTTTTACTTTAAACACCTCTACGACCCCCGTACTTTTCAATCCATCCATAAGCAAAATGTTTTAAGTGCGTTACATTGAGTCCTACCGTAAAACGTGATTTTTCACCCCAAAAAAAAAAAGTCGTTACCCAGCAATAATTTTTGAGTCAAGTTACTTAGTTTGATGTACATAGTGCTTGGTCGACGGCTTCGTTAAGGGTCTTGTAATATGTGTGTATTATTAAATATGTTTCATTGATTTTATTTTCATGTTATTATCTGAAGGGAAATTATAAGTCAAGCTACAATTTTTTTTCTTGTCCACGGAAGTTTACCTCTGATTTTATATGTCAGCCTCGGGAAAATAAGAATGCTTCTCATAAACTAATTCGTATTTTTAAAAAGCTTCAAGTTAAGAGCAACAATTATTTTTACTTGTTTCTTTGATTATACATCACCATTTAATTTACTAAGTCAGCCACGGATTTTGCAACTCGCCAACATTTTAAGGTTTACAGCTTCAACGTATGTTGCTTTAGAAAAATATAGTTCAGGCATCAACTCGAAAGCTTCATTGATATGACTTAGCTTTTAAAATATTACATTGTATTCTTTTAACATACAATTAGAAACTGCAACGATAGAGCGAGACGGAACCCCACTACGCGCTACCATCAATGAGAGAGTGCCCTTCGATTCACGCGGAGACGAGTCATTTCGTGTAATCAGAACAATATTAGTCCACTAGATTGTAAATCTTTTATTTAGTTAAAACAAACGTTAACACAATTTGTTATAATAAACATCGTAAAAAAGGCATTGCGGCAAAGGAAACGTCTTAGGTTCGTGTTAGGTTACTTCAAACCCTGCAGCTAGGAATAAGAGGCCCGCCTGGCTACGTTGACTCCGCCTATCACAACAATTTGTTTTTCCCATGAACCTAGCTAGCACCTAGCTGAACCTAACTTTTGGTGAATTTAAACACTAGGAAGAGTCTATTCTACCAAAAAAAAAACAAGCTCCGGTTGTTTTGTTGTTTATGTTTAGTGGCTATAGTTAATTTTTTTGATGATCATTTGAGGTATATTTTATGAACAATAAATTATAGGACGAGTTATGAATTAGTCATACTTAACTAAGTCTTAAACGTACTAAGTTATAAAATTAGAAGGCGATAGAATTACTTTATTAGTATATATAGTTATTTTAGAAGCTTATTGCTTGAATATATGTCACAAATATAGATGCTATAAAATAACAACGACGCAGGGATGTATTTACAGTAGCTTACACCGATGATATCACATTGATGCACATTGATGGTGGCTGACTTAGTAATTTAGAGGACAAGGTAGTTTTTTGTAGGAGAAAAAGGCTATTAAATAGAAGTCGGTTTAATTAATACCCTTATCAGAAAATTAATAGCCACACACCACAGTTTATGAAACTCAGTTCCAATTTGTCTCATTAAATATTCCGACATAATACAGAGTTCACTTGCGGTCGACCACTTTTCAATCTTATAACTTAGGGCTTAAGGGTGAAAAATTTTTGACCGTCAGTGATCTCGGTAGCACATCTCTAATTCCAAATGCCGTCAAATCCATGTTTATTTAAAGGATTCACTCTGAAAATACTTCTAAAATTTACTCAACCTGCCCTCATTTTTATCAGACCATGCAAGACTACAAAAATGTACGTTAGTTTTTGGAACAGTAAACAGTACAGTACGGTACATAATGTACGCAACATAAATGTATTTACTGGAACAAGAGCCCTCGTAGGAACGCTTGTTGGCGATACGACAACTGCAGCGCGCCGTAACGACAAAGCAATACGTACCTACCGATACCCGCTCACCTGGGACGTGGCCATGATATGAGCGAAAGCGACAGACACACGCTAAGTTTTATCATCATATCAGCCTGATGTGTGGGTTCCTGGTTCTGTGCGTACCTTTTCCAGGAAATTCCTGCGATTTTGACGATATCGATAAATATAAAACAAAGGCTCTCGTTAGGCAGCTAGATCAAGGGCTTGATTCAGAAACCGGTACTCCAGGACACGGCTCGAATTATTAGGAAGATCGTCTCTCTGGAGCCCTCACCGCCGGTAGCTTGGACCCTGTTCCTGATACCAGTTGGCTATTATTTTTTATAAATTAATAATATAATAATTTCACTTTACCAGTAAATGTGAATCTTCGAATAATCCAATTATCCTAAAGTCGCTTACATCTTACAACTTACACATAATACGCGGGGCCCGAGCTCGCGTCCTCCGTTAACGAACCGATACACGATCGAAGAAAAAGCTCCTTACAGCCTCCGGCGACGTAACTCGATACTCTGATGCTTATTTATACTGCAAACACAGGACTGCACCCGATACTCTACAGAATATTGGATAAACTAAAATGGCGGATGAAGTTTACGTTGAAAATGTTTATTTTTTTCTTTTTAAAACTCAAATTAAGAATGTCTAACTTTTTACATACAAATGGCTTGTAATAGACTGACACCTTTTTTCCATAGACCCCTATATGCAGATACTTCGGAACGCCACCTGCTATACGATCTTTACATACTCTCAAGGTAATTAATTTGTTTTGAATAATAATATTATAATTCCTTCTTTAACTTTTGTCGGCGTGGATAGCGCAGTGGCTGCGAGATTGGCTGCCACGCCGCGTGTCGCGGGTTAGATCCCCGGACGGAACAAATATTTGTCTGACCTACAGGTAGTGGTTCCGGGTCTGGCTGTTTGTGTATACGAGTTTAATTGTTTGTAAATGCACCCCCGATACAGGAGAAATTCTTAGTGTGAGGTACCGCTTAAAAATCTAAACACATTCTCAACATAATACACCATACGCTGCATTTTACTTTATGTAGCTGACGTCAGAAATAACTGAGGTTTATGAGCCACTACCAAAGAAAGAGCGAAGAGCAACCACCATCTACATCAACCAACATCTTAGGACGCTCTCATTGCGCGTCTTGATTCAGAAAGCAGTACTCCTGGACTCGGCGCGCATAGTGAAGAGGTTCCTCTCTGTGGAGCCCTGACCACCCGGCAGTATGGACCTTGTTCCTGTTGCTGATGGGCTACTATTCTTATGTACTACTAGCTGCCCCCGCGGCGTCACCCGCGGTGAAAAAGTTAGCAAATGTACAGACGCCAGCACTTCAAGCTACTACAATCTGTCAAATTTCTTTAATTGATTTTCAACTTTATCATTATAGCATTAAGTTAATATGGTAAAAGTAAGCGTTGCAATGCACCTTTCCAATGCACTTCTCCTACCTACTAACTCCTTATACTTTTTACTACTCTACCCCATCTACCCTACCCAACCCTACGTACCTGCCTGCCTACCTACCCTACCTAACTACCTACCTACCCTACCTGTCTGCCTCGTTTGAATAAAAACACATTGAATTTATGACTGCTGACCCAGTACTTTTGGTCGCCGAAAGGACGATTTTAGTTAAAATTCGGAAAAAAATATTTGAGTTATTTCACCATCCCACGGGAATGTCGCATTTTTCCGGGATCAAAATTAGCCTATGTGTGTTAATCCTGCATATAAGCATATCTTGATACCAAATATCATCCAAATCCGTTGAGCCGTTTGAGGATGAAGGAGTAACACACATACACACATACAAACTTTCGCCTTTATATATTAGTGTGATATATCCGCTTTGGCCCTCTTTGTTATAAATTAAAGTTCCAAACTGAGGCTGGAATGTCAGTAAACTTAATATATAAATCAGTAATTTAATAAATGAAAGACTCGACGATATAAAAATATAACTAGTAGAGAGCTAGCTAGCTATCGTAACTTTAGAGATATCGTACGCACCGTAATCACAGATGTCCGATGACGCTCAATATGGCTGCCACAGTTAAAGGAGTAAGTAGAAATTTTGTAACAGTCTAACAGGAAGGGCACAGAAATGCAGCGTTCATCATCATATCAGCTGAAACGAGTCCACTGCTGGACATTAGGCCTAGCCCAGGCGTCGTCACCTCCTCGTCTGGTTATATGCTTCTCGCATCTTATTCCCAGGAAAAGCTCGAGGTCATCGGTGGACTTGAAAAGTCTTAAACAAGCAATGCAATAGAATTTATTATTAAGTTCTATTTAGATTTATTTTCTAAAAATACTATAATTGGCAATGATAATAATAACTAAAAAGTGCCTTAAGAATGCTTAACCCGTGTAGCTAATGGTAACACTTCAAATTAAAGGGTAGCGCAGGTAAAGAATTCCGATAACATTCATTGTTCTAATAACGACAGTAATTATCGTCGTGATTTGTAAATTCTGTGTATTTCTTATCATAAACTAAAATAGGCACCTTACAGTAATTGGCTTTTCTACGTATAATATTAATGTTTTTAATATGTCATTAGCTTATGACTAGAACTTATTTTCAATGAGATTCTAGTATTTAACACTTATATCCTGGAATCGGTGTTTTAATCAATGTAAACAGAGAGCAGTGTTAAAATGGACATTTTAATGGGTATAATGAAATTAAGACAGCGAGTATTTTTATGGTATTTTAATAAAAAAAAAGACATCAAATAATAACGAGTATGACCTCCCCTTGCAGCGATTACCGATTATCGTCATGGCATGCTTCCCACCAGGCTTTTGATGGTGTCCTGTGGAATGTGTTCCCACTCAGCTGAGATCACACGTTTAAGCTCCCTGATGTTTTGTGGAGGTTGGACTTATGTTTTTTAGGAGAAACTTAAGTTCCGTTCTTTTCATTTGGTACACAGATGAGTGAAGCTCGATCTCACAGGCGTAATGTTATGTTACTTCAACATCCTGCCTGTAATTCCCGAAATTCCCGAAGGGCGAGGCTGACGTGTACATAATAGTACACCCACATTTTGTCATTTATGTTTAACTCCCACGAAACAGGCGGCGAGCCTGTTGCCATCAACCGGGCACAAATCCAGACTTACGTAGCTGCTACTGAGAATTTCCTGGTGGAAAAACTCAATAACACTTTGCCCGAATCTAACCCAGGACCTTGGACTGCTTGCTTCCGACCCCTTTACCAACAACTATATCGAACTGAACTCATTGCTCACTCAAGCGTCTGCCCAGGCACCGCTACTTGCTCTTGCCCTAAACTCGCCCACACCCCCACAGTCAAATACCTCGGGGTGACACTTGATGACAATCAGAGTTTCTCAGCACACATAGATCTGCTGACAGCAAGGGTTACAAAACTGATATTCGTCTTTAAGACTCTTCGCCATGTCGCAGAGGCACGGATAGTCAAAAGGGTCTACCTTGCTCTTTGTTAATCACTCCTATCATATTGTATTTCCACCTGGGTTGGTGCTCCTAAGACCACAATGCCGAAATTGGAGAAGGCCCAAAGAGCCGTGTTAAAGATAAGCACATTTCGCACGATACTTTTCCCAACAGAAGATTTATATAAACATTGCAAAGCACTTTCTGTCAGACAACTCTTTGTTCTTAATACAGTCCTAATACAACACAAATATACCCCTTTTTTTTTTTTTTTGGATGGGAAATCATCAAATGACCCCCCCCCACTCTGGGCGGAGCGGAAGGGAGTGTCAGACTTGTACTGACTAAAACCCATCCATGTTCCTTTTTTGCCCTTTGTGTTCCAGGGCCACGGTGTCTCTTTCGAACAGTCCCGCAGCTCTGGCAGGCATCCCTACTCGGTTGCTGACATCTCTTTGAGGCGCGCGTGGAACACGAACGCGCCGTCGACACGGCCTGTCGTCATAAGACGGCCGGACGGCGAGCTAGCCCATAACTCGCCGCACACAGGCCCGCGCCTACGGTGGCCGGGAGCCACCACGTAACCCCCGACGCCCAGGGCGTCTCCCGCGGCGGCTGGGACGTGAGGTTCTTTCCCTCACACGTCCCGCCACCTCCTTCACTAGCATGACTGCTTCACAGAAGGTGGTGACGGCTTCCCATTCCCTCTCGCTCCGGACCATGGCTTGAACCAGGGTCGGACGCGAGAGATCGCCGCCGCCAATCGCCGCTACAAGGACACGGCGGTGCTCCGCCCAAGCGGGGCAGACCTCTACGGTGTGCTCCACCGTGTCCTCCGGACGATCCTCGCAGTGGAAACACCCGGGCGTTTCCTCCCGCCCGATTCGGTGCAGGAACCTCCCGAAACAACCGTGTCCGGTGAGGATCTGCGTCAGGCGGTAGGTGAGGGCGCCGTGGCGCCTCTCTAACCACTCCTCAAAGAGGGGACTTATCGCCACAATGGTAGCGTGCCCTACAAATATACCCCTTATGTAACAATCACTAAAATACGTAAAGTATTGTTTGTCAGCACTACAGATGTAAATACTCATTCACCAAACGGTTTCTTTGTTTCCAAGGGCCACAATTATATAATAAGCTCAATAGGAGATTGAGTCTGTACTCTCTCTCGACCTCGTCCGTCAATAGATCTGTGACAAACTTTCTTCTCACAAATAACTACTTGGATACAGAACGCCTGCTTTTCTCCGAAAAAAACCCACCCTAACCTTTCCATCGAGAATATAACATACATCCTGCACCATTACACAGACACAAACACGAATAATCAAAATGTAAAAATAAATAAAATAATAATAGTGTTTTTCTGAATTTGCAATTATGTTTTAAAACACTTGCTCTGCCTGCAATTATTTTGTATAACTAAAGTATGTATGGGCTTGTACCACTGCCCTTAATACAAGTTATTTCATAACTTAGTAAGGGTGCTGGTTACAACACCTACCTGTTTTGTTAACTAGTATTAAGTCCAGTGCACTTATAGATGTTACTATAAAATGTTAACATTGTTATTTTATTTAATAAATAAATTTGAAATTTGATATTCGGCAATCATGGTCTATGGTTCAGAAATACAAGAGTATAATAGAATCGATATCTATTAGTTCTGCCCTGTTTTACTTCTTTCGTATCGATGGTACGTCTTATTAAATTATTAACACCCAGGTAACTACGTTAATCGCGGTTTCAGCAGCGTTTTGACAGTAAGTCCTCTAAAACGCAGGTTTAGGGACACTACAACAAGTCGGCCATTGTCTGATTGGGAGCCCGTATTCACTTTGAGCTGCTACAACCATGGAAGTACCTATGTGTATTATGTATCACTATGGTCACAATATTACAGATGTACGACTAAAATCTTTTTAAAAACTTTTGAGTAACGAACAATAAGACGAACTGCGACCAAAGTGCGCAATGAATGGACTATAATGCGTTGAAAAACCAAACTTTACATCTGTGGACGGTCACCCTGAGCGCGACGTTCGTGTTTATAAATTAGGTCACAACGATCAGGTTCCAAAACAAACAGTAAACATGGTAAATATCCCGATTTCAGTGTTAATAATAACAACAGGTCTTAGTTTAAATTAACAGTAAATCAGTTTATTAGTCAGGTAAAAGAGCAGCGGTGGCCCAATGGTAGCGCCCCGACTTACGAACAGTAAGTCTTGGGTTTAAACCCAGGCAGGCGCATTACTTTGTGTAATTTATAACATCACCACTGCTCTCAAATCGTTGAAGGAAAACATCGTGAGGAAAACGGGTTTGTCCTAGAACCAAACATTCGAAGACATGTGAACTCCAACAGCACTGGGAACACTATAGCCAGACTATGGTTATGCAGTTTATTGTTTATTGAGTACGTAAGGAATATAAGACTTCACGTTCCCATGTAATGTTCCCTGCCAATGCCAAAAAAAAACTCGGTCACGTAAGCGAAGCCGCTGGCACAGCTAGTTCAAGATTAAAATTCTTTCGTTTCGAAAACAAATTATAACAAAACGATTTATTTGTAGCAGTACCTGAAAACACAATAGAGTTAAAAGATAAAAGGATTAGGTAGGTAGGTACATTACATTTACAGCACCCGCAGATGTAAAAAGATTTACTCTTTATACCAGTAAAAGGTTCTTGTGACCTCGTTCTGTGAAACGATCGTAAAAATAACGAAAACAATAGAAACAGTACAGGGAATATTAGTTAAATTTTTGCGAAAAAGCATTTTGGGTCGTCAGAAATGGTTTATGGTAGTTTAGCTGAATAGGTCTTCCATTGTTCGAATTACAATAATGAAACACACGAAGAAGGGAAGAAGTGCTACATGATCGGGATAGCTTGATTTGGCACAACCTGGGCGGTAAAATCGACATCAACATGATGTGTGTGCAAGGTAGCAGCTACCGCCGTATCAATTTCGGGGGCCTCTGTTGCTCGGAGGCCCCGTATAATTGGCCCCGACATGTAGAGGAAACAAATCACAAAATCTTATCCACAACTTCATACGTACTCTTAATGGTCAGTTAAATTTTATTTTTTACTCTTTACGGGCTCGTTAAGAGAAAAAGAGAGAGTTATCTCCCCCCCACCCCCTTTATTGTATCCCATTGAATGTAGAGTTACGTTTTCTTGGGTTTTCTCTCAATTTATTTATCTTGTTTTTAGAGAGCTTTGATCGTTATGATTGACCCTATCAATTGATGCCATAAAAGTACAGTTATTTCTTTGGAATTTAACCGGTTCGATTCCCGAGTGTGGCAAGCGAATTTGCAAAAATCTTTGAAAGCAGATTTATTTCTTTTAAAAAATAAAGGAATGTTTCCTTTGAGTAAAATTTTCTATCTCCAGTATTTAGAGTACTTTCCCTCCAGGTGGCGTTGAAAAATTACACCCCGAATAAAAAATGTGATACTCATCTGCCTAGACTTATCCCAACTTTATTGGAGTCGGATTCCAGTCTAATCAGATGCAGCTGAATATCAGTTACATGGAGCGACTGCCTATCTGACCCAGAATACAACCCAGTTAGTACTGGGTGGGTAATACGGTGCCCCTGGGTAAGACTGGTTGTCAGACTTTTGATCCACTGACTTCCTGTAACGACTGTCAAAGAACTACAAATGACTGCCGGCCCGACGTCTTTACGTACTTTCCAAGACATAGAGGAAACTCGGTATGTCGGTGTCTCGGTGTGTCCAGCGCTTCCTGTTTTATCGTTTGCCTTAACAGGATGTCACTTGTCTAGGGACCCGATTGTGTCACTTGGCAAAATATGTATATTATTATTATGATAACTGTGAATTATCAAACCAAATTTTAAAGTATAAATCTTAAAGTATTTTATTTTTCTTAATTTTTAAATTTTCTATAACTATTACTAAAACAAAACAGAAAAATACTTTATAATTTTTGGCTTCTTTATAAATGTTAAAAACAAAACGATTCAACCAAGGACCTAGCCGAATTCAATGGGCTTTTCTGCAAAAGCAAGCCCATTTTACAAGTTTATAGGTAAAAATACTGAATTGGAAACGATTTAAAAAAAAAACATAGTACTTGTTTACTGCTCGTTTATTTAACTGATAAGACTTGAAAGAGTTGTATCACAATATAAGACAAAATTGATAAAACGTGCTAAAAGAAACTGAATACATTGTTAATTAATCACGACATTAATTGGAATATAAGACAAGTTACAGTAATTTTTTAAAATGTATATAAACCAATAAAATTAATTTTTATTTTAAAAAATAGTCTCAATACAAAATAATAATCAAAGAAACTCTAATTAAACCACAAAAAAAATCAAGTCACAATTTGAAACAGATTTTACAAAGAAAATATATGTAAAAAGTGAAATTCCCAAATATACAATTATATTAATTCATACAGTCACATTTGTATTTATTACAATGGTTTTCCGTAGCGGTAGCATTGAGGCCTTCATCTATACCCAGATAACATGTCCTCAGCTGGGTAACTTCTCACTGGCACGCGTGAGTCATCACAGAATCAACTGGTTTCTGTTAATTCTGCACTAATCCGGTCAGACAATAGTCCTTGCTCGGTATCGGCTGAAAAGAGAAGAGATTCTTTTAAAACTAGAACATAATTTTTCTCCTCGGAAATGAAACAGGACGATAAAACACTGCCAAAAGACACTATTATATACATAGAGAAGTGTGGAATTCTTTAAGGGCAGGGCCCTTTACGCAGCTAAGGGGCATTATTAAATTAAAGGTAGAATACGGGAGACAAAAAAAAACACTCACTCAAAAGATCCAAAGATAGTTCTTGATCAGCGTCTTGCTGAAGAAAATCACATTCGTTCACAATGTCACAGGGAAGCTCAACATTTTGTTGACTTGTCAGCTCCAGCTGTGTGACTTCTTGACTGTCTGGAGGCACTTGCTACGGTGGTACGATGGCTGACACCTCGATCAGGGATCGAATTAGTGTCTATTGCTGGAAACGATTGTGACGATGCCCACTTTATGTGCGCTTTTCTTATTGGATATTTTCGGAACTTGGCCGCTCTGACCGCTTGCGTTTTTTTCTCTGTAACAAAAACAGTAAGTAAATAAAGATACAAAAATGTATTCTATGAAAGCTGCTAATGTAGGTTTCCTTATTTTAAAGTTTAAGTAGCAAATAAGGAACGCACCTGTTTTGTTGTTCTATATGAACTCTCTTGTGGCCCTGCTGCTTGCGGGTCCTGGATAACAAATAAAAAATACATAAGTAAATTCAGACAGAAAGTTTTGAAACACACAAATAAAGAGTTACAAAATATAGTAGGAACTTACACCAACTTCTCTGTCCAAGAGTTCCATGGCTGCGTCGTCCAGCTTTAATCTAGCCTGTGCTGCAGCGACTGTAAGAGTAAAAAAAAAATGGATATCAATTTGGAAACGAAACTAGCAAATAACAACTTTATATTTAAAACAATAAGTACGTACTTTGTGCTTCTAAGTTATCGTTTATTCTTTCTAAATCTGTGATGTCCTCAGGTTTCCGTGATTCCGCATCCTGTAAGCGACGAATCACTGTGGCCAACAGCGCAACATTTGATATCTGTAAATAAATAAAAATGTTACACTGATTTTCTTCCAATTTAATTACTGAGTAGAATAAATGATAACAACTTACGTGAGGATCACATTTGGCTGCTTCTCCTAATTGGGACATAAGTTGTGCAGTGTTCGTTCGCCGTTCCTTTTCATACTGCGCATTCCGAGCGCGCCGCTCTTCCTTTAACCAAAGAAAAACAAAATAAATACAATATTCACAAACGTATTATATAGATGAGTGTAAAATTGAAAGTATGGAATGCAAAAACTAACCCTCGACAGCGGAATACGATTTACACCCGTCGGTCTGCCTCGACGCCTCAGTGGGCCGCCGGATGTTGAGGATGTTTGATTCTGAAATTACAAATAAATAATTAAAAATCACTAACTTAAAGATATTACAGAAAACTTACATAAGTTCAATTCTTATTTATTCCAATTTAACTAAACATACCTTCTTGTTCTCCATTTTTATAACGAAACTAAACTTGATTTAAATAAATATTATATTTTTACTCCTGAAGTAGGACTGTACTGGTCAGCCACAAACGAAGCAATGAGTGGTTTGTTTTCGGACTCGAGTTTATATAGGGTACCTGCGCGTACGCAGGGATGCGTCAAAAAGGGAAGGGGTCGTTCTGTACAAGCTCGATTATCTATTGTTCTAGGACTCCTATTGTTATTAATTTCTAGTTTTGTCCTTTTTGCGTATTTTTTATGATACAATAAGATTTAAATTGGCATCTAATAAGTTTACAACTTGTAATGTTAAGACGTAGCAGTTAATAGAAATAATTCTCGAGCAACTTATAAAGCTTTGTCGGCTCATATTTGTGTTCTCATGTGGCTCACAACTGTACAGCAGTACAACTATAAAGTCGCCTACTAAATTCTGCAGTAACGAAACATGATTGGCTGGAAGATCACATTGATTTGTATAACTCATTCTCACGACTTTTTCTTTTGTAATCACTGATGTAACTGAATTCATAATAAATAGTGATAATTATGCCAGAATTAACATAATTACTGGTTAACATTGAGTACTTAATTAAACGATGGATTAGTTATAATTGAATAATAAACCTACAGAAAATATAGTTATTGATAAATTTAGTAATTGATCAAATATGTGATATACGAATCTTATAGTAGCGACTTGCTACGGCGCGCTACGAGAGCCTACAGTGCGCCTACGACCTACTACGCTATCAATAATACGGTATGTTTTCGATTTCTGTATGATGCTTATTATATTTATTTTATTATTTACTAGCTGTGCCCGCGGCTTCGGTCACGTAACCGCGTCTTCTTTCAACGGGAACGTAAAGTCGTATGTTTATCATATCCTCTACAAATAATGAACAGAATAAGTATAATGAGCCTATAATGTTCCCACTGCTGGGACACACGGCGTCCTCTCTATGAGTGGGAATGGGCTATAATCCACCATGCGGGCCCAGTGCGGGTTGGAGGTCACATGTCTTCGAATGTTTGGTTCTAGGACATACCTTTTGCCTTCACCGTTTTGAGAGCAGTGGTGAAGATATAAATTACACAGTATTGCGCCTGCCTGTTCATTTAACTTATCGCGGATAGCTATTATTATTAGTCGAGGAAACACGCTTAAACCGACCATGCTACGATTTGTGTTGTATAATGACAGCTTATGAGATTCGTTTAACACACATTAAATTAATGATAGATTAATATTAATTATTCCATCGTTTAACTATTCTTAATTACTCAGAGTTAAATAGAAATGAACTCAAGGCCAAGTCTTATACCGGTAAATGGTGCGAAATAAAATGCAGGTTTATCACTTTCATACGTTTAATTTAGTAAAATGATTTATCACTTTTAAACAATGTTATAAAAAAGGTAAAAGAAACTATTATTGTACTAAAATTATAATGTTAAATATTTTATCGTCGCGGAATTGTTATATCAGGTTAATTAATTGTTATATTAATCAATAAATGAATGTTAATCAATGAATTTACTTACACATTCAGAAATTCAATGTACCTACAAAATCATAACAGCAAAACAACCCAGCAACACACATGAGCCGCCAAAGCTTTACAAGCTTCAAATTCAAATGTGACTGTATGAACTGTATAATTATATTTTTTTGGGTATTTCGCTGTTTATAACATTTTCTTCGTTAAAGCCTAATTACTCCTTATCACATCAGCTATATGCCAGTAAAGGTCTCAGTTAGCTTTGTACTGTGAAACCATCGTAAAAATAACGAAAACAATAGAAACAGTTCAAGGAATATTATTTATAATTGTTGCGAAAAAGCTTTTCGGTTCGGCAGAAATGGTTTATGGTAGTAGATTAGGTGTTTAGGGGTTCCATTGTTCAAGTTACAAAAATGAAACACACGAGGTATACTGTGGGACAAGTTGAGGGACGCGGGTGTGTCCGCGGACCATGTACTAGAAAGCTGTCATTCGCTGGAAACCTACGTCTTTTCTTGACTTGAATGTGCCCTGGCGGTTAAGAGTATGTCATGCCACTCAAATGTCTCGCTGATGGTGGCGCGTGTGTCGGATCATGTAGTTCCCTTCAAAATGCTTGAGTTGGATGGTGCTGATACATGCGTCATGTTCGTGAACGGGCGCTGTCAGTTGTGAGTGGTCATCTCTTGGTTGCCACGGCTTATTTGAATTAATTATTTTATTTTTGAATTGTTTTATATGAACACTTTTAACGTATACATCGTTCACACATAATGTACCATCTCAACATGAATGATCAAGGTTTTGTAAAAATATTCTGATCTATAAGTGTATCCATGAAGTCTACTCTAGGGAATGGGCAACTACAGTACTTTCACAGATTTAATACCTTGTGACTGAGACTATAGCTACATTTCATTGTTGTGTTTGTTTCGACAATTCAAAAGTGCCTGTAACTGGCCTACTTGAAATAAATGCTTTGATTTTGTAAAAGAACAGTCAAAACATAATTTACAGGTATTCTAAGAACTTCCTGCTTTGCCGCTGCGGGTTGTACGAGTATGTGTGAATGCTAAACCCAAGTACGCAAAGTATCCCACTAATTAAATGGTAACGCAGGTAAAGAATTCCGATAACATTCATTGTTCTAATTACCAAGCTGAGAAACGGGTTTTACACTAAATACTATCTAATTACGGTAAGTTAGTAGCACAATACATAGCTTTCTTTTTAACACCTTTTAAAAGATTATTATTAAGATCGGTCTATTGTTTTGCTAGAAATATAAGGATCAGGAGATTTGTTTGTCACACAGCAGTTTATTCAGCAATTTTATCGTAGTACTTCAATTTGTACAAGATTCGAAGAATTATTATGATTTCCGTGTATTCTTCAGCTTCTACTGCAAGTCTTTTTGCAGGCCTATACTTAAATATTATAAATGTAAGCATCATACGAAAATCGAAAACACCGTATTATTGACAGCGTAGTAGGTCGTAGGCGCGCTGTCGGCTCTCGTAGCGCGCCGTAGCATAATCGCTATTATGAGATTCGGATATCACATATTATTAAGGAATTGAAAATAACTTTATCAATAACTAAATTTTCTGTAGTTTTCAATTATAAATAATCCTTTGTTTAATTAGGTACTGAAGGTTAACCAGTAACTAAGTTAATTCCCGAATAATTATCATTATTTATTATGTTCCCGAATAATTATCATTGTTCAGTTACTGCAGTGAGTTGCAAAAGAAAAAGTTGTGAGAATCTATCTATATATAAAAAATGGTAAACTGACTGACTGACTGACTGACTGGGTGATATATCAACACACAGCCCAAACCGCTGGTACTAAAGACATGAAACTTGGAGGGTGTGTTCTTTGTGAAGAGTAAGTATCCACTAAGAAAGGATTTTTGGGAATTCCACCCCTAAAGGAGTAAAATATGGGATGGAAATTTATATGAAAGTCCGTCAGTTTTGAAGTTAGGATGTTCAAATTTTGTGTTTAGGCTGACGATTGAAAATTAATTTATACGTATCTCAGCGTTTTTGATAATTCTACCCTCGAAGGGTTAAAAATGGGGATAAAGGTAATTATGTTTGTTCGGGAGGAATATTTTTCGACATCCACGCGGGCGAAGTCGCAGGCAAAAGCTAGTGAGTTATACAAATCAATGTGATCTTCAAGCCAATCATATATCATTACAGCAGAATTTAGTAGGCGACTTTATAGTTGTACTGCTGTACGGTTGTGAGCCACATGAGAACACAAATGATTTTACAAAGCTTTATAAGTTGCTCGAGAATTAATACTATTAACTGCGACGTCTTTTGGTTTTTTTTTTTTAACGTTATACAAGTTGTAAACTTATTAGATGTCATTTTAAATCCTATTGTATAATAAAAAAATACCCACAAACAACAAAACTAGAAATTAATAACAATAAGATGTCCTATAACAATAGATAATCGAGCATGTACAGGTTGACCCCGCTCCTTTTGTAGCATCATTAAAAATAAAAATTAAGTAAGTAAAATTAATGGGTTCCCTCTAATTAAATATCTATCGATCCGACCGACACCTAAAGATAAAGTAACTCGGACGATATTAAATAACAATTTCATCGCAATTTATATGGGCTCGTTGGCTAGTTTGTTAAACTACCGTATAAGTATGACGACGTTCGGTGATGCGATGGTTCGAATCCGAGCCGAAACAATAAACTCTTTTTGAAGTATTCAGGGAATATTATTTAATTATTGCGAAAAAGGATTTTCGGTGGGCAGAAACGGTTTATGGTAGTTTAGCTGAATAGGTGTTCCATTGTTCGAATTACAATAATGAAACACATGAAGAAGGGAAGGAGTGCTGCATGGGATAGCATGATTTGGCACAACCTGGACGGCAAAATCGACATCAACTTGATGTGTGTGCAGGGGCGTAGCTACCATCGTATCAATTATACGAAGCCACCAACATCAGGGGCGCCCGACGCGTAGATGAAAGCAATCACAAAATCTTATAAACAACATCACACTCATACATTACTGAGCGGCCCGTAAACCTTCAATTTCTGGTGCTCCCTCTTCTATGAAGACTTAGGTAACCAATACCAGACACGATCGGGGATACTCAATTTTTGCTCGCTCTTACATTCTCTTAGTAAAATCAATGACGGCTTAAGCGATAGAAAACAGGATGCTGATACTATACACAGTGTGAAGGAGAGCCCTCCGCAGACTGATGGAAAGAATTTGTATTTCAAAAAATGCAAAATTACCAAGGCTCAAGAAGACCCCATTTTATTTAAACAGGTCCCAGTTACGCCACTGGTAACAGGCTACGATATATTTCAGAGTAGTAATTTGGCATATTATTTTGGAGTTTAAAACTGACACATTTGATGTGGCCATGGTTGAACGAAATAAGTTCGATAAAGCTGTTTTTTCATTATAACCTAATGTGCCATGTTTACAGCCACTTGATCCTTTCGTTAATTCTACGAATTACCAAGGAAAACATTTGTAGGGCAGACATTTATTTTGAGACATTCTCACACTGAAGATAAAAGAACAATCAAAATAACAAAAACATCCTACGCTTAATTAGGGCATTAAATCAACGAACTATCGAAAACAGCTGACTGAGCAAACAAAACAGCAAAACTGGCGGGAAAATATCGAGATAGCAGGGAAAACGTCCGATGTCCAAACAGAGGCGGAACCAAACGAAAATGAACAAATGAATCGCAGCGTTTGCAGTGCAAGCGGCAGTCGGGCAAATAATATCTGCTCGCAATCAATAAATAGAATACAGAGCTCAGTTATCTAGTTTTAAATCACAAACGTAGGTACAGGGACCTTCCTACTGTTATAGGTGTATGATTTTAAAGCATTACAACGTAGTTCACATTATTTTGTTGAGCAGGTATTTGTGTTCGTTTTTTTACCTATTAAACTGCTTTTCCAATTGATTCTAACATGTTCGCGAACAAAACTACCTAACTATAATATGACTAGTATTTAGTGCAGTCTTTATACTTTCGTCAGTTTATGTATAGTGTGTTTGGTTAACGGTTACCGATACATTAAGGGCATATTATTATTCATTTCTATCGATTAATACACGTTTATAAATACTCCTAACCCAACACCCTGCGAAAGGCAGCCATCTTGTTTTTTTATTTGGCCGATTTCTGTTTTTATTTGAAGATTCAGGAGGAACCATTTTTTATAAAATCTTGGAAATTAAACCATTATATTCCGGTTTTGTTAATTCATTAGTTTTAAATAACCGTCAAAATTGATGATTCTCGGAAAAAAGTAGACTGTAATCATTGTCTATCAGTTTTGGCCATCGCATCGTTGCAAAAAATTAGTTTCAAACTCAGATTAGGCTGTCATAACAATAAGTAATTAAAATTAGGTAATAAGTGAAGCAGAAGAGCTTTGTGTTGCGGTCTACTGTACAGTAACAAACTAAGTCACTGAAATGCCACCAATGTCACCATTGTCATTATATCATCAGAAACATGTTCATTGCTGATTAGTTAGAGACCACGCCAAGTATCACTACATCGCGCGTTCATGATTTCGCACGCAGCGAATTATCAAGATGTGTTCACGACGTCATCGGTGCACGTTGTGGAAGACCTTCCAACGTTTCGCCAAGACCACGGAAAACTCTTCAAGAAGATACACAAATGATGGAATAGAACAGTCAAGGTGTTCCGTTACCATAACGAAACGTATTACAACGAATCGAGGTTCAAGTACATCTGTGCACAAAGCAATAACGAGACGCCTATATTTCTGGTTGTCATGCTCGTACGTACTGATCAAAACCTAGAGTGACAGCACGGGGTTGTCTTTGGTCACCCTGAATTGGTACGGAACGCGCGACCGTTATGGCTGCTACACACGTTACGAAAAATCATTACGATCGGACGGTACAGTTTAAACTGCACAGTTTTCATAGTGCCCACACACGTTACTAGAAAACTGTATGTTTATTCATTCGTTGAGCAATGGGTCGACTGATGAAGCGTTAGCAGTTGTTGGTTTAATATTTGCCATAAAAAAGCAAAAGGAAGAAAAAATCAAGAAATGAAAACACGTATTTGGTGTAAAGAAAGGCTAACGAAAAGAGAAGCTCATTCCCATGTTAATTTATTGAAGGAAGTAAAGGTATTTCCTAAAGATTGGCATCATTTTTTACGAATGGATAGCGATTCTTATTTACATCTTCTGTCCATGTCATAGCCAATAATTGAAAAGCATGATAGAAAACTGAACGAACGCACACGTTACGGTTATCGACACAGTTTCTTCCGATTCCGATTTATCTATTAAAAATTTCATACTGCTCCGTTCAACTGTACAGGTTTTCTCATACACACATGTAGATTTATCGTTGCAGTTTTAACTATACCGTCCAATCGTAACGATTTTTCGCAACGTGTGGAGCAGCCATTAGAACGACCGAATTCACCATCGTGAGAACATTGTTAAATCACTTCGTGAACTACCTCCGACCAACGCGCACATCGAGTGAACTTAAATTAAGCAATTATATTATTCATCGCCATCCAACACCATCATCATCATCGAGAACAGAAGATCGAAGGTCAACGAGTGCAGGTAGCAGTCTAAGGTACGTACTCTGTACATATCTTTAGTACTGCTGTCTGCATAAAACTAATGTGAACCTCGTCTTAACGTACGTCATAATACCCTAAAGCGGTCTCCCCTTGGTAGCAGGTAGCCATCAAAACCATTTAGGCTGATTCCCGTGCTACATTTTTGGTACCGAAACCAGGGATCTTCCATTGTTCTAATCGTTAACCGTCATTCCGCACTTGTGGTATTTCTGAGTATTCAAATCGATCCTTAGAATATCATCAAACCCATCGTTTTAGCTAAAAACCGTAGTTATTTATCGCATTCTAAGTTATTTCATCAAATCGTCAGACGTACGTACAAATCGAATCACTTTTATTAAACGTTCACTAGTTATCAAATCAATACGAATACATACCTCCGTATAACTTTTCTTAATCTTTCAACAATGTTAAAGGATATTAATTATTGTGAGAACCGTAAAACTGCAATCACTGTCAATTTTCCATCGGAGCATAATATTACGTCGGCTCTCAATAATATTATCTAATATCGATATTGTTCCTATCCTTTTACTGTCTGAAAAATAATTACCGTTAAAATCTACGTTTTCAAATGTATTTTTTTCGCTGTGTTAAAATCGGGAGGTAATCGTAAATTCATCTTATAATTATTCGTTTTTCACTCTGTGGGTAGATCGAAATAAGAATTGGTCGACGCGTACCTACTTGTACTCAGTTAATATAAGCAATATCTATAGATTGTTTATGCTAGTTCCGTAACTAGCAAAACGTAAAAACATTACTTGGTTCAGTTTAAACTCTTAAGCCTTGGTTGTGGTGAATTCCAAATGTTAAGATCAATCGTTTTATCATAGTGTTTCCGCAAATAAAGTACACATTCACAGTGAACTAAGTGGAACAAGTTTAGTTTCCGTGTGTTGTTTGTTACGGTGCTCAGTTATAGTCTCAAGTGTACAGGTAGCTGCCTAATAACCCTACGAAAGTACAGACGCCAGAACATCATAAAACCAAAAACAAATGTAAAGATGATTATAATAAGTTATTTAAAATTTGCAAAATTCTACGTACGAGGGCGGCACTCGTTAGTTACGCATAACCACGTTACGAGGATAGTATCAGCAGGTAATGATGTACATAGAAAAAGGAATTACTTTGGCGACCGAACGCTTGACAAAAGAGTACCATACCTTCTCAACCGATTGCCTGGTGATTTAAGAAGTCTGAAAATAATAAAAATAATAATAGGCAAAGGACAATGCCGGATTTAGTATGGGAAGTGGCGTCTTTTTTTTTTTCGGGCGGCCATCGATTATACCTTGTTTTATAATTTTAGAATAAAGTAATAAACCAAACTTACTATGGCATGTATACCTCTAAACTAAGTCCGAACTGAGTTACAAGACCTAGAAGTTGGCTGATTTTATTTATTAGATTTATAGGATATTTTGTCTTTTAAGCGCAAGGTATGTGAGAAAAAATAAAAATAAAAAGAAGATGGTGCTTATAGAATAGTGGTCTGTAGAAAAGTAGCCTTACAAGATCTTAGACGGTACAATATAACAGCCACCAATCCATGGTTGTTGAGAGGCCGCATACAGTCTCGACACAGACAGTCGAGAGTATATTAAACGTATATTCTTGTACAAGGCGGTATGCAGGGTAGACAGGCAATACACTCGCATTACTGCAGTTGCATTGTAGTTAAACGTACCCTAGGCTGCTGTTTCCACGTTATGTCTGTATTGTGGTATTTGGGATGGGGAACACCAAGAGAGTTTATCACCTCACCACTCAATTACATTATTACTAGATAATATAATAATAAGACACGAAGCTGCGGAATTTAACTACAATGATTCCATACGTTTTTTTAATAAACTTATATAATGATACTACTCTGTGGTTTGATTTAATATTTTACTATTACTTATTTTTCTTCAAAAACTAAATAGTACCAAACTCGTTTCACACAGAATTGTGAAGTTGGCGAGGACGCCCTTAGGCCGCCACCATCGTCCGCGTCGCCTACTGACTTCGAAACCGAGGCCTAAGAGGTTCATAATAGTTAATAATAATAGGTTAAAAACACAATTACAAAGAAACTATTTTTTTGCAACTTCTCACTCAGCTTGTGTTTATAAAACAAAAATGGCCTACCTATAAAGCTAATAAATATCAGCCAACTTCAAGCTCCCGTAACTCAGTTCGGACTGAGTTTAGAGATATACCTGCCGTAGTAAGTTTGGTTTATTATACTATTTTGTATTAAAAAAACAAGGTTTGGTCAATGGCCGCCCGAATAAAAAAAGACGCCATTTTCCGACATTGGTTTTTGCCAAATCACTTAAGCTGTTCTTCCTCGAGAGTTTGTAAACTATGCTCTTAGGAGAGTGGTTAACAGATTGTCGAGTGAGAACAAATAAGTAGTAAGGTAGTTTTATATGATACTAGCTCTCGCCCGCGGCTTCGCTCGCGTTAATTTAGAATTTGACAATCAATTCGGGTTATACTCTGCTTATAATAACATAATTCAATCATGATTCGAAAGACACGTGGCGCCATCTATTATCATAAGAACGTTATTGTTGTTTTCCTCGGGAATAGCACATTTTTCGGGATAAAAGGTACCCTATGTCCGTTTCTGTACACCTGACAACGTATAGGTATGCAAAGTTTCAGGATCGGTTCATTGGTTTATTCGTGAAAAGGTAAAAAACAAGCAAACTTCCTTTCGCATTTATAATATCAGTAATTATAGTAATCAGTAATTATAGTAATTAGTAATTATAGTGATCAGTAATTATAGTGATCAGTAATTATAGTGATCAGTAATTATAGTGATCAGTAATTATAGTGATCAGTAATTATAGTGATCAGTAATTATAGTGATCAGTAATTATAGTGATCAGTAATTATAGTGATCAGTAATTATAGTGATCAGTAATTATAGTGATCACTAATTATAGTAATCAGTAATTATAGTAATCAGTAATTATAGTAATCAGTAATTATAGTAATTGGTGATTATAAGCTGTGCCCCGCGGTTTCACCCGCCGCTTCTGACTTGTTTTTTCTATTGTCCGTAGTGTGGTGTTATATAGCCTATAGCCTTCCTCGATAAATGGACTATCTAACACTAAGAGAATTTTCTAATTCAAACCCGTAGTTCCTGAGTTTAGCGCGTTCAACCAAACAAACAAACTCTGCAGCTTTATAATATTATATAATATAGATGATGTACGTCAAATGATAGGATACGTACATAATGTACGTATCCTATCATGCTAATAACTTAATCACTTACAGTTAACTAGAAATTAAGTCAAGGCCAAGTCTTATACTGCTTAATGTTGCGAAACAAAATGCAGGTTCACCACTTTCAATATCATCATCTGCCTAGCCTTTTCCCAACTATGTTGGGGTCGGCTTCCAGTCTAACCGGATGCAGCTGAATACCAGTATTTTACATGGAGCGACTGCCTATCTGACCTCCACAACCTAATCTAATATTAACACAACAATAAAAATCTAATATTATTATCACCCCCACTTTCAACACATACGTATAATTTAGTAAAAATGATTTATCACTTTTAAACAATAACAAAAACAAAAGGAAAAAAATCATACTATGATTGTAATTTAAACTACTACTACTATTTGTATTTACTATTATTGTATTTTTTATATTAAGTATTTTGTCGTTGCGGAATTGTTATATGAGGGAGGTATTCGTGACTATAAATCAATAAATGAATATCCTATTAATTTAGTTACGTATTCAGAAATTCAGTGTACCTACAAAATCATAACAGCAAAACAACCCAGCAACACATACGCGCCGCAAAAGCTTTACAAGCTGCTGAGAATTATTACTATTAACAGCTAGGTCTTAGCATTTATGTTGTAAACTAGATGCCATTTTAAATCCTATTCAATCATAAAAAAAATATCTAAAACTATTGAACACTTGTATACCTACAGGGTGAAAGGGACACCACGTATTCAGGACATAATTCTGAAATTGTTCATCGGTTGTTCGTACAAAAGTGCAATACCATTCTTTGGTATTGTTCGTCGTGTCGTTGAGCTCCTTGGATTATGAGTCGAGCTACACGATCACTGACAAATGCTTGCACTGTCTGGACAAGTCGACTCAAATCTGTGTGGTAATTTCTTCAAAAGACCATCTCAGACATTAATCTACATGGTCCTCATATGACTTGAGCAATGTCTGGACTTTAAAAGAGACGGTGACCTCTGAGTTTGTTTCGGATGTTTCTTCTCAGAGTAGTCAGGTACGAAACACCGGCCCTATCTAGTTTTAAAACAACATGTTGACATGTAAAAGAGTTTTTTAAACCAATTTACAGAAATAAATATGATTTATGATTTAATATTTTCACGGTGAAAATGTATGGAACAGCTGATTTTTTTTTTTATATAACCGATGAAAAATTTCTATGTGGGGCTCCGAATAATGTACTGAATAAGCGGTAATTGTTTCGCGTCGGTGTCCCTTCTACCCTGATAATGTATTTACGAATTTGTATTAACATTTTATTTTCTTTGGTTAGGTACAGGGAAAGCGGCTCACAATGCAGATTACGAAAGGGAACGTCACAATGAAACTACAAAAGATAGGTCACAATTAATTGAAGTTGCTAATTGTGATCCTGACGTAGGTGATATCATTTATTTTATTCAATAATTTACTCTTTACATGATATACAAAAACGGACAGTGTACCTAACATTTTTATTTTGTTTACAGATTTCAAATGCTGAGCTTCTGGTTATATCGCTGATCTGAAACGTATAAATAATAACTTGGAAGCTCAAAGTACACAGGTGAAATCGAAAAAAAAAAAACTAACTCATTATTTCGTCTGTGGCTAATAAGTTCAATGGAGTTCTGGAGTAAAAATTATATCGTTTATTTAAATCAAAAATTATATTTTCGTTTTAAACATGGTAAACAACAAGGTATGTTCAGATGACTTGGAATGATGAAGAATAGGACTTATGTGAGTTTTTGTAATTTCTTTACGTTTGTGATTTTAAATCATTTATTTGTAATTTCAGAATCAAAAATCTTGAGAATCTCCCACTGAGGAGTCGAGGCAGACCTGCTGCCAAAAACTGTGTTCCACTTTCACGTGTTAGTTTTTACATTAGGTACATACTTTACATTTTACACTCTTCTATGTAACATGTGTGTGAATATTTTATTTATTTTGTTTCTCTTTTGTTAAAGGAACAGCGGCGCACACGCAATGCGCAGTATGAAACAGAACGTCGAAAAGAAACTGTAAAACTAATGTCCCAATTGGTTGAAGCAGCTAATTGTGATCCTCACGTAGGTAAGTTGTTATCATTTATTCTACTCAGTAATTTAATTGAAAGAAAATCGGTGTAACATTTTATTTATTTACAGATTTCAAAAGTTGCGCTTCTGGCGACGGTGATCAGTCGCATCCAGAATGCAGCAACACAGAAATCTGAGGACATCACAGATTTAAAACGAACAAACAATAAAACTTAGAAGCACAAAGTACGTACCTACTTATTGTTATAAACGTAAAGTTGTTATTTGCTAGTTTCGTTTTCAAATTGATATTCATTTGGTTTTTTTTACTCTTACAGTTGCTTCACTACAAGATCGATTGGGCCTGGACGATGCAGGTGTAGAACTTTTGTACGGTGAAGTTACTGTAAGTTAGTTGCTAAGGCCACATTCGAGTTCGAGATAGAGACCAACAAAAAATGCGACAGCAAAAATGAAACAGGTGCGTTCCTTATTTGCTACTACAACTTTTAAATAACGAAACCTACATTAACAGTTTTACATACAGCAGCAGCAGCAGGTTTGCTTTGCTTTTGATTTACATTTTTGTATAATTATTTGCTTAATGTTTTTGTTACAGAGAAAAAAACGCAAGCGGTCAGAGCGGCTAAGCTAAGATCACCACTGTTGTAAATAAATAATGCACTTGATTATATTATAAACTGTTTTTATTATATTAAAACATAAAAATCTCTCTTAAGACTCTCGTCACTGATGCCATGTGCTTGGCCGCAGGTTCGCTCTTTGTACCACAACGTCAAATTAACCCTCTTTAAGGCGTTCTGTCAATCATTCTACTCGAGCTGCCTGTGGGTGTCATACACGACGCGACGAGCCTACAATGTCCTCCGCGTTAAATTTAGTAACGCCTTTAGAATGCTGTTGCTTCGGGAATGCTCGCGGACGCTCGCACAGATGGCGCAAAAGCGCCGTCCTTAGATACTATGTAGCGCCTGTAAGGTAGTGACAACAGCATTTTGAAGATGATTGCTGCCAGACCGGACTGTCCCCTTCCAGATACACTGATTGGGGACAGTCATATATAATTAAGTCGTAAACTCTAATAAAACCAACCTAATTACTGAAGCACCATTGTTGCTCCAGCTGTACATCCGTAGCCTATAAAGCTTCAATCTACTCACCACATCGTCAAGAATATATGACTAACGCCATCTACCGGCATTGAACGTAACTAGTATAACAGCAGCCATTAAGATCTACTGATGCAATCTACTCAACAGATTTAATAGCGCCATCTATCAATATGTAAAGACACTAATAATCGTTTCTTTTACGTTGCCCCACACTAGGAATTTCTCCTGTATCGTGGGTGCGATTACAAACATTTAAACTCACATACACAAACATCCAGACCCGGAATTTCTACCTGTAGATCATACAAATATTTGTTCCAGGCGGGAATGGAACCCGCGATATCTATCATCATCGAATCATTATTTTTTTTTTTTTTTTCATTCAACCACTGTGCCAACCGTGCCGTCGAAATTCGTATTTTACTCTAAAGATTGTGACAACCAGTCTTACCAAGGGGTATGGTATTACCCAGTACTAACTGGGTTGTGGAGGTCAGATAGGCAGTCGCTCCATGTAAAATACTGGTACTCAGCTGCATCCGGTAAGACTGGAAGCCGACCCCAACATAGTTGGGAAAAGGCTAGGTAGATGATGATGTGACTGTAAAGATTGTGGTCAAGATTGAGCTATTTCTGATTAACTTTATGACTTGAAGATTTTAAGTAGCAAGTACGATCTAATTTATTAGTACTTGGAAGAAGAATCTATTTTAGATATTTCATGCTTGCTAATTTTAGAGACAATATTGTATGTATCTGAAGTTGACACTATTTTGTATACGTAATAAAATAAACTTTGTATAAAGTTATTGGTACTTTAAAGTATAAAATTAATGACAGGACCTTACTCGCCAGTGGCGCCATCTAGTGAGCTGAAAAACGATAGCCCCCATTTTATTTATTTGTGTACTTTTGGGAAAATCTGAATATCAGGTTTACAGTTAACCTTAGAGCTTTAAACCTCTTGAACACCATTGTCACATATTCGTTACAAGCAAGCGCGTGCTCTGTACACCAACGACACAAATATGTGACAAAAAATGTGTGGTGAACACGGTGTATTTGCGGTAAAATTGTGGCTTGGCGTGGAGGGCACGCGCGTGCGTTTATGCTCTGGCGTTCAAAAGGTTAAGCATGATGATTTAGACAAAGATGGTGCGGCCGGTTTGATTTTTCTATAATATCAAGGTGAATAAGCCTATAGTTTCTAGAGTTTTTGGGCGGTCCGCTGAATGTAATACTAAAATCAAACAAACGTCCACCACGTATTTGAGCACTAGACGGAATAAGCATCGCCTCAATTCGCGCCGTTTTCGCAGTTGTAAACCCGTCGCGGAGAGCACTTAAAACAATCTGTACTGCGTACAATCCACGCCTGCACGCGTAGCATCGTTCGTCGGTCATCATTTTGTCGATTCTTCCTTCGACAAAACCGTTTCTATGGTGGTCATACTAAGCGTGCTGGATCCCTGTTCAACTGTCTACTCGATTAGCACCACCTTCGCCCATAATTATTCTTCATAATCTATTATGAATCTTTGTGTTGTGTTATTTATAGGGGAGTCTAGGGTATTACATTAATTAAAAAGCTAACATTTTAACAGAGTATTTATGCATATTTTTTCATTAACACTATTTAGTCTTCTAGAAGAGACACATTTCCGCAGCTTTACAAATAACTTTCCTTATTTAAAAATATTATTACCTAACATTTATTTGCAATGACAAAATATAAAAATAATATTATCGTAAAAGATAATTCACTAAGCAAACAAAATACTGCAATTTTATTTGTGCAGTCGTAGCATATCACGAGCGCGCTTTGTGATTTTTAAGTCATAAAAATAAGGCTTAAATTGCTATGTCACACACTCGTGAAATGCCTGCCTGTACCTATCGACGTACCCATTTCACGGCCTCAGACGATGCGACTCAGGGTTGCGCCACATCTTACAGACACGGAATCGCATTTTTCGATGCCTCTATCCTTTTTCGTCGCTTAGAACAGTCATTTCATAGTACGAGAAACAGAGCGGGAGTGGTAACGTACGCGGCAGCATCGACGATGCGTTCGTCCATGTTCCGTGCTGATTGATGAGGTTCAACCCTTACGACGCGACTTGCTTGAGTAGCTTGTAGCTCGTAACCACGGGATATGCCGAGATTCATTATTGTACGTAAATTGTTAGTTAAGTGTATAATGTTCGTTATTACTCAAATTCATTGTTCAAGAAGACTAAAAATTACATCTATCGCTTCATATTGTATTATCTTACAATCATGGTTAGTGTACTTACAAGAGGGACATACGAAAATGTTGATAATTTCATTTTTTACATTAAAAAATAATTTTGGTACACACAATCAAATATTATCAACTAGACATAATAATTATATTGTTAAATCAATAAATCAACTTCTTATTCTAGCTGTTTTGCATTCAACTGTATAATTATTTCGACAGTCGATAAGTACATAAGAAAAATGCTAATTAACACGAAGTAATTGAATTGCCCAGTGAGCATACCACATATTGTTTAGTAGACACTATAAGATTTATTATTACTTTTACTTATAGGATTCAGTGGCCGATTTTATTTCTTCGTGTAAATGGGCCTTTATGGTAGGAACACGAAGCTACAAGGGATTTGCAATTATACATTAATTAAAGGACGATTGGCTGCCGCCTACGTGATTCAAAAGGATAATTTTTTGAATTTATTTGACAAAATTCACAATCAATAGAATCGTATTCAGGGAAATTAATGATTTTCATATTGGGTACCAACATAAATTATACATGTTTTCAAACCACAATGCTGACGTAATTGGCAGTTGTACGAAATGCCTTTAAAAACACGTTGAGTATTCGTGTTAGCTTCCTCAACTTAAGGTGGTAAATAGCTCAATGCAAATTGTATATTCTATTAAAAATTATAAAAATACACACATATTATATAAAACTACAGCTGCAGTTGTTAATTGCAATTAAATCGTTGTAGAAGACATATGTGTGACAAAGGGTAAAAATATTTGAATATCAATCATTGATACAAGTAAAATTACAAATGTATCATTTCTCACTTAAAAATAATCACACATATTAAAAATAATTAAAAACACGTCATTAAGAAAATTTAATGTAAAGTTAACTTATCGCATATTATTATATCAAAGAACGTACTTACACAAGTATTAGAAAGATGAATTACTCTCAGCAATGAATGTTATACAACAGAAATAAACCAATTTTTATGTATAATTAACTATTATTATTAATAATTACATCAAAATAATTCCCTAATAATGTGTACTGTTTACTTTAATATTAGACTTTTAAATTAATCGACTGTATCTAAATACATCTGCACAAATTTAATTATGAATATAATTTATTCTGTCATTACATACTACATAATGTAATAAAATATTGAGAACTAGAATACATAACATTTGAATTTATCAGCCGGTACGGATAAATACATTTCCAAATTCCTAATTTATTATGTACAGGAAACAACAAAATAACAAAGCAACATTTAAAAGTACAGCTCTTATCGATAAAACTAGTTGGTATACATACATTTAACTATAGACAAAACACTAACACGCTACACATTAAAGTTACCTTATTTCTTTTCATCTGTATCAAAAATATAATTATGTATTGGAACAAAGTAGTTTGTAAGGCTTGAATTACACTGGCCGTGTGACTGGGCGGACAGGCCACTGACACGAAATTGTTCGCAGGCACCGAGCGGCTGCATCGCAGCTTAAGGGCCCCTATTCCGAAAGTTTAGGCATTTTACGCACCGAGACGGCTTGCGCCCGCGTTGCACAGGAGCCGTCGCGATATGAACTCCGGTGACCTATGGCGGCGGGCGAGCACGCCACAGTATAAATAAATCAGTAGTTCCAATATTATTGGCGTGCTGGTAATAAGTGCTAGTTTGCAACAAAAACGTATAGCTTGATGTGTTGTCCATTGACTGTAAACACTAATACACTTAGGTATATTTGTTATGAATGTATGAGTATGGCAGGCGATGATCATTCTATAGAATTTAAAGAATGGTTGCAGAAGATTTGGTGAGTACTATAATGAAAGATAAATATGATTAATTATAATACAAATAAATAATAAAATCGTATCGGATTCGTATTTTTAATATTTCGTATATCAATAAGTCGGACTATTGAAATTGAAATTGAAATTTTGAGAATAATAATTATGAACTTTCGGAATATTGAAATTTAGGAATTATGAAAGTAGGATTAATGATAAATCGGAGTTGTTATATTAGAAGTTTGGAACCATTCGGAATTATGATTATCGGTATTTTGAAATTCGGATTTGTGACTTTCGGAATAAAGTTTTTCATACCTATGTAGTGTACCCCACACAAACATTTGCCCCTACCGGGATTCGAACCCGGGACCCTAAGAACGTAAGGCAGCCTCACTACCGCTGTGCCATTTGGATCATCATTTAGTATGTAAAAATAGAAGGTGCAGTTTTGCATCCTAGTCAAAATTCAGGAGCTTACACGGTACTTGGTCAATATAATAAAGCTTCTATTTTAAAATGTTTAGACAGTATTTCAGAATATCACGAAAGTACCTAAAAAACAGAATCACCCATCGCACGACATGTCGCTGTATGCGTGAGTGTCGACGGTCTGTGCGAGGCGCCGCGCGGCCGTCCGATTTCTACCTACTAAACGCAGCGCAACCGGAAACCGTGCTCTAGGTACCTAGTGAGTAGTATCCGTAGGTAGTAGGTGAGTAGTAGGTAGGTAGTAGATAGGTAGGTAGTAGAAAGGAAGGTAGGTAGGTAGATAATAGGTAGGTAGCAGGTAGGTAGGAAGATAGTAGGTAGGTAGGTGGTAGATAGTAGGTAGGTAGGTAGTAGATAGGTAAGTAGTAGGTAGGTAGAAAAAAGTGTATTGCAACGCTACCGGGTACAGCTAGTTATTCAATAAAATAACCTACATTATTGGCATGTTTTTTCCGTTGATAATTAACTCATTCTAAAGAATAATTACAATGCAGAAATCTTACTAATGAAAGTAGCAGGCCGTGCTAGTACCCCAAAGAAAGGCTCACGTACCTACTGTAAATACGGTAGTTAGCAGCTGATTAATAAAATGTTTGTTTTGCTTTATTACGTTTGATTGCAATCCTGCGGAACGGACAATCCTAAAAATTGGTAATCTTAGATCTGAATAATAAAAAAAAATAATAATAAAAACAAAACACAACATAGGTACACCTCCTTGAATTTGGCCAGGATGCAAAACTGCACCTTGTAAAGGTGAATGTTGCCATTAAAGATATTAAAGATTTAAAATTTTAGTCATACTGACCTTATAATACAACACGTTGTTTACGCGCGCGGCGACAATAATTTGTGGTCGCGAGCAAAAATTGCATAGGTTCCTCCCTTGATGACGTCCGGCAGGACTCTGGCGCGGTGCGTGCGAGCCGTTTTCACGTATTTATTTTATATTAAAAAAAAATAATTGCCATATTATAAATCTATCCAATAATATCCATGTGAAACCCGATTACTTAATGAAATGTAAAATTTTCATAAATATTGTGTTCCCCCAAGTCTCATACAACTTAAAATACTTTCAAAATCAACTTCACTTCTGATTTTTTTTTTATCGAGCAAAATTATAATAATGTGTTTGTAACCACAAAAGTCACTAGATCAAACATATATCTGTACTATATATTTTTTTACGAATTTAAATATGGTGATTTCTCTGAAAACAACTCGATCTAGAAACGTAAATTTAAGAAAGATTAAAGATTAAATTAATTCCCTTAAGGTGGAAGCGCCAGGGTAACCCGTGAAATTCAAATTTGAATGATTTTCTTACGTTTTTTGCAATTTGCAGGTCAGTGTCAGGTTGTATGTTGATGAAAATATGAATCGTGCCAGTAATACGTATGTAGTTACAGAATTATAATCATTAAAATCATCAGTACCACTCTCACAGCTCATTTAATTCCATTGAATGACTATTTCATGAAAAAGTCATTCAATGTACATACAACCTGACACTGACCTGCATATTGCAAAAAACGTAAGAAAATTTGAATTTCGCGGGCTACCCTGGCGCTTCCACCTTAAAGCCACACTTATCAACACGAAATGAGCTTGATCCAGTAGGAAAAATCTTTAAGTCCATGCAACAAAAGCGAAAAGACACGTCACTCGCTTCGACACCGCGTCTGACTCCGTGACTTCCCTTTTTTGCATGGATAACAAAGCTTTTCCGATCGGCACAAAGCGATTCCACGTCACGATGGACACATACTTACTTGATGCGAACATTTTCGTGCAACCAGTCAACAAAGCGGACAAGGCAACCAGTCGCGCAAACCAATGTAATCCCAGCCCTATTGGTTAACAATTCTAGTGAAAACTGTGTCATCATTAGCTAAGACGTTATTCATCTCACAACCTGTTTAATTACTAGACATGACTCCATTGATCTTAAGTTTCTTGACCCTGCGCGTGGTGGCCTCTCCGTCTGAGCTGTCAGTGTCATGGGAATCTCCTTCCGATTTGACGCCGAGCCCTAGTTCGTGGGCATCTGAATAGTTGCCGGACTGTCGGGCCTTTTCCAATGCTCGTACTGTAAGGGAAACATATTGTCTTTTTAAAAAAAGAATTTTCCAAATCGGTTCAGACGTCTTCGAGTAATCGGTGAATATACATAAAAAAAAAAATCAAAAAAAGATTCCAACTAATTAAGAACCTGTCCTCCTTTTTTGAAGTCGGTTAAAAAGTGGAGGCTACAATTACTTTGTTTTAGTATGTAAACAATTTTTGAGTTGTAAACATGGAGCATATTTTAAATATTCTTTTTGTCATCAAAGCACATAGAAAGAAAAAAAATTAATAATATTCGATAAAAATTATTATAAAAAAGGTTTACTTTGCGAAATAGGACGGCAAATAGCATTCAGTTTAAAAATAACAGGAGAAGCGGAAGTGTTATACATGTGTAAGTTTAGTAACAAATTGCATATGGACATCCATACGAATTTTGGCCTGTTATTGAAATTTAACCTTGCATTCAAGACAAGGGCACTTGAAAACTAAATAGCATAATAATAGCCATTTGTAAAACATACAATAAATTGAAGGTCATTGCTTTTTATACTAGTCTAATTGACTGCATCTTACATGATAGATTTTGGTTTTAGCCAGAACATATGACTTTCATAATTGATAGTGTACAGAGGTAAGGCACATATAAATGATAAATTGTACAATTGTGTATTGAAAGTTTAAAAAAGCACAAACACCCAAAACAGATAAACTCGCAGTGAACAAGTCCCTTTTTGCCAGCCCTAACCTCCCTTATTATAATTACACTTGTTTGCCCAAACAGTGCTATGCAACTACTGATCGTTAACTCTGCATTTTATTAGTTTGCTGTACGTCGATGTCAGCAAAAAATTAAAAACGGTTTTGCACAGGTTGTACGGGTTTGCTCGTATGATTGTCTATTTTAGCCCTCTGAAAGGCAGTATCATCTACGAGATGAATTAATAGAAGAAAGAATATTTCTATGAAATTATTTGTCCAATATCTTAATGGGAACCAATCTGTAGGTGTTGAAAAGAATCTGAAAATTCATAAGTACGACTTACTTTGTGTTTCAAGCATATTATTCTGTCTCCTCAAGTCATCAATATCTTGTTGATGTGAATTATTTTTTCTTCTCATAAATTGTATGTACTCAGCTGCCTTTTTTAGTATTTGTGCTCGACTTGCCTGTAACAAATGACAATCAACACTTTTATGAAGTCAAATAGAAAACAAGGAAATACTTTTCTAGAAACTGGATCAAAAACTATCTGAATTAGTTTTAATTATGTCAATGGTGGCCAGGAACAATGTCGTATTTAATAAAGCCATGCATGCAACCTAGATTTTTTTCGTTGTTTAGTTCATTTTTTGTTTAGTAAAAGCATAAGTAATTACAACAATAAAAATAAGTACTTAAAAGAGATCTACAACTGCGTACTATAAAAATCTGTCTCAGGTGCATTTATTAAAAAATAAGCATCTCTCATTTATGGTTAGAGTGGTGTAAGTAAACAATAACTGCTAGAATTAAAACAGCTATGTGTAATACTGAAGGCAAACCAGTCAATTTGCTTAATGGTATTAATGTTTTACTAATTCAACATGCGCAGCAAATTAAGGTAGTTTCACAAGATAACGAAGAAAATGACCAGCATTACGTTATCTAATGCTGGTCATTTTCTTCGGTTAAGTTAGCGTTAGATAACCTAACGCTAACCTTGAACCTTCGGCCAACTCTCAGTATACCACATTGTCAACAGACTAAATAGGTACAATGTTACAAACACTATCCATCAATTTAGTAATGCAAAACTTAAAAACTATAAAAATAAAGGTAAATACCACATGTAAAATGTGAATGCTTACAATTTTTGAACATACCACTTTCTCATTCTGGAGAGCTGGTACTGATTCCCTTAGTGATGTGAAACTGTCCTTTATGTGGTCTCTTCTCTTTCTTTCCAATGCATTGTGGTGTGCTCTTTTTTCTGCCTGTAACATTAAAAATTCCTTAGAGTGTCATGGTTCAGCAGTTTCATTGGCTTACACCACATTGCAATTAACATCTCAGTTAAAATCTATGCGTTTGAATTAATTTGTTTCATATTAATTATTATTTACTCATGCAAAGCTCATTCAATTAAATATTTCATAAATATAAAAATCTGAAGTAGGTAGGTAATGTTGAAATGGATACGAACACAATTTACCTGCGAGTAGTATCCGCTGCTACCAACACTGTTCCTGGGATGTGAGCGAGAGTCAGAGTCATTTTCAGCCTGGAATTGGGCAAAAATATTATCAGTAGAAAAATAAACATGTAGCACGAACCCAGTGAACTGTCAAATCGGGAAAACACCTACATCACTTTCAATATCGATGTCACGATCGTCGTCGCTCATCATCTTTAATGAGTTCTTATCTACTGCACGGTCACAAGTATTAGTAAACAATCATGAGTGAAATGCACGAACACAAAATTATCCAAAACACGCGATATATCCGATTCAATCTGCACAAAAGAAACCAAAATGAGTACTAGAGTCGGACAGACGTGACAATGACAGTTCTTTGATAATGTAACTGATAAGCGTCGTTTGCGTAGAGTGCGACAATACTATTACATTTTACGTATAAAGAGTGAAACAGAAGTAATATTCTCTGACATTTTAATTTAGTCGTCTTTTCAAAGTTTTTTACTTTTTAATATTTCATAGAAGTGTTAAAGATGGTATAGATTATACAGCCAAGGCCGTAACTAGGAAAAGTTGCAAGACACATATAATTTCACTATATTAGACCGAATTATAGTTATACTGCTATGATTTTTACAATATCACATAGTTACACCCTGATGATATCAATCATCATCATATAATTTCTAAAAACGAAAGATAGAAACATTTTACGCCAAGGAAGTTATATACTAACTGGAATGAGTACGAACAAAATTTAGATATAAAAACCGTTTGAAAATGAACTTTATTTCAAACGAATAGAGTTTGTATTACTTTAATTAATTCAAAGGTGGAAGAATACTTCAGAGCGAGAAAGCGAAGAGAGTGGATTGTGTCCTTGTCTAACGATTGCCAGTACACAAAAAATAAAAAAATAGTTTTTTGATTTTCTTTTAATCATGTATTCGGAAATCACGATGATAGCTAAACTAGCACATAAGTCGTAACGGGATTAATTTAATATTCAAATAATAATAATTTCTTGCGAAATACAGTAAGCCTAAATAAATTAACATATTTATGAATTATAGTTTTTCTGAATGGCAACATAGATGACACAAATGTATGTGTGTATGTTTGTTTATAAACAAACAATATGGCCGATACAATTTCGCGCTGAAGTCATATTTTTGCATTATCAAGTTCTTTTTACATTACTTAAGTGGAATCTTCCTCTTAAATGTCGAGAAATCAAATTGTGTGAAGGGGTGTAACAGTGATTTGTGTTGTGTGTGGATCTACTGAATGGAATTTCTTTTTTCAGGTAAGTTCTTTCAAGTTTGTTTACAAATTACGACTGGGGTGACAATGTTCTAGATATGTAAACGGGGATCATGAAAATATTGTAAAGAATACACCTTTTCTATTATCCATATCGGTATTTATAATCTTGTGAAAATGCGTACAAAATACAAAACATTCTTATTTATTATGCAGTAGCAAAACTTAATCAATTACTCAATTTTATATTAACAAAAATAACTTCTTGAAAATAAACATTTGAATTCTATCCTTACTTTTTTAAATACTATTTATTACTTTTTTAAATACTGTTTATTATTTGTGTCTTAATAATACTGTTTTGTTTCCATGCAGACTCCCTAACAATTAGAATCTTCAGCAACGGTGGCTTGAAGTTGTCCCCTTAAAGAAGAAGTATTCAACCTATTGCCTAGTTTGGAACCGTGTTCCATCATCAGCATCTTCGCACTTAAATTTAAGATTACGGACTCATACTAAAACCAACAATTACATAAAACCATACATTTAATTATGTATAATGTGATTAATAAATTTATCAAATACTACGTATTAAGTTGTTTGAAAATCTACTAAGCTACATGCTCATGCTTTATCTATGTGAATATTGCAGCTCTGTACGCTTTAAAGTCTCTTTATAAATTAAGGATGTACAGAGTTCTACAGTATGCGTAGGTTTCGGCTTCGCCCTGTCCTTTTATACGCCGTAATTTTGAATAAACTGCTACCCATGCAAAGCAAGGAGCGGGGTGCTGTAAGATAGAACAGAATGACTGTCCCAAATGTAAGTACAAATATTGGATACCCTACTAGAAAGAGATGACTTCCACTCTCGAAGTTTTCTCGTTCGAAACGGCTTTCCGTTGCACGTAATCATTCCAGTTAGTATATAAGTTGCTTGTTTTACGCATGTAGCTTTTTTTTTAAATAAACCCTGTAATAGTCTGTGGGCTTAGTCTACAACATAAATCATTGGTGTCATTGGCGGGAAAGATAAAACAAAAAAGTTTTCCACTAATTTATTTTACTTTATTAAATTTAATCATTCCTAGATATGGAAGAAAACCCAAATAATATTAAAGACATTGATGTCAACAGTCCAGATTTCTATGAAACAGTTCAAACTGAAATAGAATCTGACATGGCCCGAATGAAGAAAAGTGTTGAAGTTATGTTGAACTTACGGAGTAAGTTTGTACCAATTTTTTATTGTACTGTTCCTATTCGCATGCGAGTTCATTAGATAGTTAGATAATACTCCTTACTTTTAGAATATAAGATCTTTCCTTGTAATTTATATGTATTTTCTTGCAAATAATAGATTTTTGATTTGATTTGATCTAACGTCAGACTAATGGAATGTGGTTGAGACAATCGCTCCAGGTCAAAAAATCGGTACTGATATTTAGCTGCATCTAGTTAGACTGGCAGCGGACTTCAAGGTAGAATGACCCACGAAAGCAAGAAGTTCCTAAATGTATTGTTAGATAAATGCCATACTCCTGCCTTACTGTAAGACACCTAAATTAATACCTTATTGTTGGAATTTCAAATTTTTGTGCTGAGCCAAGCGTGCGAAATCCAATAGAGCGCTGCACCGTTACAGAAAATGAGCATGAGGTTTATTAAGTCCCATGTAATAGGGGGCGAGCCTGTTGCCATCAACCGGGCACAAATCAAGACTCAGTGGCTGCTACTGAGAAATTCCTGATGGAAAAACCCAATAACAATTTGCTCAACAGTCACGATTGCGACTACGAGACAAACGAGGCAGATTACCAAGGTATCTAACATATTTTTATTATTAGTGCAAGCTGCAGAAATAGAAGTAGAACAAGCAGCTTTGTTCCACGCTGAGATCTGGTACGATTTGCTGGTAATACAGGACGACTCGCACGAACATTCCGAAGATGAAGAATATGAAGAAACAGAGGAGGATACACAAACAACTACTGAAGTAAATTCTGAAGACATTGAAGCTAATAAATAAAATACCTACTTACTATACCTACTTGTATTAATTTCTTAGTTATCCTGTTTTGTTACCCACATGAGTTAATCTCCGCCTGCATATTGAATGTGTTGTAATAATAACAAAACATAAGTTCCTAATCTATCCAATTAACACTATAACACAAAGGCGCGGGGCTATGATCAACTACGTAACTAATTATTGACCAGTTGGTGTAGATATGTAACCTATATATAATATATAATAATTATTATAATAATTAGTTGACCCTGTTCCCAATACCGGTGGGCCACAATTTTTTATATTTATAAATGTTTTTTTTAATATTTTTTTCTAATTTATATTTATAAATATAAATGATTTGTAAAAATATAAAATAAAGAAATTATAATAATTTAATATAATTTATTTGCTCAGACAACAATGATCCACGGGTTAGTTACAAAAAACTTAAATAACTACCTATGTTAGTGTATAATATTATTGCACTCCCAGAAAATTCAATAGATTGTAATTTTTTTTTTGTATGCTTACTTAATTAAGTACAGTTTTCGCCCCCTGAAATTTCATAGCAAAAATACACCCTTTATAGGCCATAAATAGACCCCATACATCTCAACACTCTACCCCCCTCTATCTACATCCTTCAAGAATACAAGTGGGCAAACTCCGTCACTGCAGCCAAGGCAGAACTGACAAATATAAAGGGCTTTATAGGCATATTCCAATTTGTTGAGATTAAAAAAAAACACATCCAACTCTAGAATTTGATTGAACCACGTTGAATTTAGTTATCTGGGGAAATAAACCACTAGTAGAAATCAAGGAAAAAGGAACCCCGACTGCGAAATACACTGCATTCTGAACCTAACGGTAGTGCGATAAGAACCAGCTTCGAGGAAGTGTATTGAAAAAGTAATCATTACGTTATTTGCGGCTTTAACGGCTCTTGAAAATTAGTACATACCTATATATATATGGGTTGTTTACTTAGATGAGAATAAAATTAATAAAACGTGTTGCCACCATACGGTAGCTGATAACAGAATTATTTTCCTGTGGCCAAACTTGAACTTGAGCGAACTGAAACGGTTCCGTATTAGCAATGTATGTCATTTGATTTTACAAAGAAACTTCGTTTCATCTATAATTTAGTAAATGTTAATAGAATAGTTCCGTATGGTGTCGGAGTTCGCTATGGTGTCGGACGTAAAGAATAGCACCATCCCATGTCTTTCCGTGGGTGTCGTAAGAGGCGAATAAGGGACTTACCAGACAAAACAACACAAGAAATAACGGTGGACAGTGATCCACCGTTATTTCTTGTGTTGTTTTGTCTTGCCACTGCTGCGACAACCCATGAGTGATAGCACAACAGCGACCCACATCAACACAGTCCAGGCGACTGGCAATCATGTTTAAGATACTGTTGGTGCTGCCCCACACCCTGCGCACCAGGGAAGCCCAGAATGAGTACATAGCTTAATCAGCAGTGGTAGCCTAGTGGTGTGTCCGTCGGACTGCAAAATCGCAGGTCTCGAATTCAAACCCTAGACACGCACCTATAATGTTTCGGTTCCATGTACGTATTGCATAATTATCACTTGCTTCGGTGAAGGAAAACATCGTGAGGAAACCAACTTGACTGACAATATTTCTTGACATCATGTAAAGCCAAGTCAGAGGCCCATGGGCAGTATAAAAACTCTGACACCAGCTTAAACACTAACCACACGGTAAAGAATAAGAAGTGAAATTAAGAAATAAATAGACCAAATTGGCGTTTAATGGATGCACACATGTCTTAGTACCTATGGTGAAGTAAAAGAGACGTACGGCACATGCCACCAATGAATGAAAATTCCACCTTTATGGCTGTCGTGATAATTATTAATTTCACATTAAACCCTAATTCTAACAGCCGATGTTTCATTTTAATTAACTCCTGATAAGTACACCATGTAAGCTAATAAAGCAAATATTCCTTCAGTTGTGACTTTAATTTCGGCAAGATGAAATGTTATTCGGTATTATTTGTTCTGCTACTTTGTGTATTGGTAGATTCGAACAAAAGATCTAGAAATCATCATAAGATGAGAAGGTTTAATAAAAAACAGGCCACCCCTCCTCACTGCACGCAAGTTACAAAACGTGAGTATAGGTAGTAACTTTTCAAAAAGCACCTCCGATCCAGTAGGTACGTAAGTAGGTGCTGGGGAGTTTATTATCCGCTTCTCCTGAGCTAAAGAACTAGGAAATCGTGAAACAGGAGCGTTTTGGTACCTAGCGTATTTTAAGGCGTTGGGCGTGTCACTGCTTGGCAAAGGCCTTTACTTTCCAGGTAATGTTTTCGTGCACCACCTCATACAGGCCAGTTAGTTAGGACTTGTGGCTACCCGTGCTCAGGTCTTGTAGCATCAGATCAGGCGCAAAAAGGACTGCATCGTAGGCAAATCTTAGGTTCTTCAACCTCTTTTGACCACTTGAATGCCCTTGGTTGTCCATGAGGCTCCATCTGCGTAAATCCCACCGTAAACTACCTATTCCACTTGAAACTCTTGTAGGTAATAATTTACATTCGGATTGGCTTTTGTTTTTAGTACCGACTGGGTGAACCTAGGTATTGTTAAACTTATATATTACGTATAACCTTCTTATATCATTTTCTTATTTTTCAGATACGGACTACCAGTCTAAATTCAAGTACGACTATCCAATCGCTTATATTCAACCTGGACAACACGAGGCTTTTCAACAAGTAAGTGAAACAGATTAATAACTTCTATAGTTATTACTCTAATTTCTACTAGGTAACCCACTGAGCCTGCAGTCGCTTCATGTACAATACTGGTATTCAACTGCATCCGGTTAGATTGAAAGCCGACCTCAACATAGTTGGGAAAACGCTAGGCAGATGATGACTGACCACAGAATCGACGCACCGACGACGCCGGCCGGCAGCAGCGGCCGCTGCCGGAGCATCTCCGTGCTCTGTGTATTGGGTGGCAATCTGTGGTTGCAATAGTATCATGAGCATAATATCTCGCTTTATTATTAAATCAGCATGACACTGCGATATTAGAAATTAAGCTGCGCTCTGTGACTGTAGCCAATAAGTCTTAGCTGCCTGAATTAAAATTATCTTGAGCATACACACAGATAGCTGAATCTATGTGCATCTCTTTATTCTTTCGGAACACTAGAACTACAACGATTTAAATCAATAATTCTATGGTATTTCCAGCTATTCTGCGTGAACCCACCCACAGTGAATCAGGCGGTGACGACCGTGTGTGACTGGGCAGCGCCTCCTCAAGTCCAGTTCACTTTGGGTGACGAATACATGCATGTGGTGCGTCAGGACCCCACCGGCCGCTTCCTCGGCAATGCCGTAATCACCACACACCAGTACTGCAATCATAGCCTGCACAGCAACGGTACCACTGCCAGAGCCTCAGCGGACGTGATTGTTACCGATGTGTAATGGAAAATTTAAGAAATAAAACTCTTTTGTAACTTTAAAAAAATCTATTTTTCTTGAATACAATTCCTTAACTTATCAACGGAATGTTCTATGGCAAACGATTTACATAACTTGCTGAAATTTTCGTAGAAATCATAAAAGCAGAAAGGAAGGGCGATGTTTTGGAGAAGACCTGCGTTGGCTCATCATTCATGGCGTTTACCACGCTAAACTTGAATAAACACTATTTCATTTGAAATATCTTACTTGTTGAAAAAAAGTTGAACTCAAGGTTTAACCTTTAGCTCATTACCATTTTTATTCATCTTGAGCCGATCAAGAAATCTGCCGGAGGCAGTCTCCCTCACAGTTTAGGTACTACCTACTGTACCGAGCACTGCAGAAGACTGCATAGCTTGAAGACGCGTCGTATGTGGATGCGATCCTCAACATTGAGAAAACGACAAAGAAGAATAGATTAATCTTATACCTATCTTTTATTCGTTGTACCATACGACCATACCAAAGATAATATAATACTACGTAACCATACTAACAAGTTACTGTTAATACTTATCTGTCTTAATCTGGATAGACAGTAGGTAAGTATAGCATAGCAGCAAAGCAGCAGCCTATAATGTTCCCACTGCTGGGACACAGGCCTCCTCTCTATGAGAGGGAATGGGCTATAATCCATCACGCTGGCCCAGTGAGGGTTGATAGATGTCACATGTCTTCGAATTTTGGGTTCTAGGACAAGCTGGTTTCCTCACGATGATTTCCTTTACCGTTTTGAGAGTAGTGGCGGTGAAATAAATTACACAAAGTAATGCGCCTGCTGGGCCCCTCGACTTACTGCTTGTAAGTCGGGACCGCCACCAATGGGTCACCGCTGCTCTAGTAGTAGTAGGTAGTACTAAAATGAAAAGGTTTATTAAAAGCAACATTCGCAATAAGCGATAGCATTTCACCCCACTTGCCAATTTTTAAATTGAAATTGGAGGGAAGTGAGCTTGCATATTACATAAGTACAGTCAGGAGCACTATTATGTATGCACTTTCCTAAATTTAGAAGCAATTTTCGCGAGAAATAACGATTGTAACTTGGAGACAGTAGATTTATCATAAAAATATGAGTTCCAAAATACGATGTTCGAAAAAAAAAATAAAAAAATAAAAAAAAATTATTAAAAGTTGCTAAGTGTTTACATATTGGTGCTCGTGACTGTACACTGTCTTTTTCCCAGGAGGGAGGGGGGAGCGTAGGCAGAAATTTGCCATGCTCATTTCCTGATACAAATAAACGAAAGTACCTACGACGAGAATTCAAGTACTTACATATACTTGTACGGTTTATGACAATTTATTTCACTCAACAAGAATTCAATTATTCACTCCTATGAGGAAAAACATAATAATTAAGATAAAATAAGCAACTAAAATTAAGTTATAAAAACGGCAAAAACTTACAATTTTTATTTTTTTTCAGAGTATTTTATTTTTAGTTACAGATTTTGCAAGTAAGTCTCGTTCATATTACCTTTTTAATTTTTTTTCAAATTCAAATTCAAATATATTTATTTGAGACACATAGGTAAAGTAAATACACGGTGTTATCAAAAAGAGTTACTCGTATATTTCACTATGTGCTGCCTTGCAAAGGCGTACAAATAATGTCTACACATTAAGTCGTGCAGGTAGTTTTTATAGGTATGTATAAAAACTGAAACTTAAATAAAAACTAAAACTTGGTACTGTCATTACATCTAATTACCTAATATTAAATCTTTAATAAAATCTTTTATAAAATATACGTTAAACAGAAACAAACAATACACAGTAAGTAAACAGTTAAATTATTGAGTTGTAAGTAATAATCATAATCTTATGAACTAAAGCTAATAAAAGTAATAAAAATATAAAATAAAAACAGTCATTTTTCTTCAAGGTATTCATTTATAGAATAGTATGCTTTGTGAATTAAGAAGTTATGGAGTGTTTTTTTGAACGTATTACGATCTCTTGATGTTTTTACTGACTTAGGTAGTCTATTGAATATTTTTGGCGCCATTCCTAGGAAACTTTTTGAGTAAAGGGCTGTTTGATGGGATTTGGACTTAAGTGCACCTTGGTGGCGTTTAGAGGATACTTTTTCGAATTGGTTAGGGTTATTTTTGATAAATATGGCAACTTCATAAATGTAAAGGGACGGGAGTGTTAATAATTTTAGATTAATAAAAAAAGGTTTGCAACTGTCAGTGTTTTGGATCATGCATACTGCACGAACGCATTTTTTTTGGGCTTTAAAGACCGCTTCCCTATCCGTAGAATTACCCCAGAATATTACTCCATATCGCAGTGTTGTGGAGACGTATGCGTGGTATGCGGTAAGAACGGTGCTGCGATTTGCGACTTTATTTAAATTGTGTAGGGCATAGCAATATTGATTTAGCTTTTTTATTAAATGCTCAATATGTGTTTTCCATGTCATCTGCCGATCTAACCAAAGCCCTAGAAATTTTTTGTTGTCAATTTTAACAATGTTGTTATGCTCATATTTAACATTTGGATTTAGGATTGGTTCTCTGGTTAAAGTGCATGACATGTGTTTTGCCAATATTAATTTGTAGGTTGTTATCGGTTAACCATTTAATAATTAAACTTAAGCTATTATTTATATCCTGTTCATATTTTTGTAAGTTTTTTCCTGTAAATATTGTGTCATCAGCAATCATCAGCAAAAAGAGTCATGGGATGTTCTATAGTTAAGGGTATATCATTTATATAACATTAACAACGGACCTAGAACACTGCCCTGAGGCACGCCGTAATTTATGAGTCTTTGATTTGATAGGTAGGTTTCATTTGTTTTGGTTCTAGGGCATACTTTTGCTATTTTAGTTATTTGTTTTCTATTGACTAGGTACGACTTAATTAAATCTAGGACATTGCCCCTGATTCCAAGCTTATTTAATTTTATGAGTAGGATTCTGTGATCTACAAAATCGAACGCCTTCGTCATATCCATGAATAACGCTGAAACCAGGATTTTGTTGTCCATGTTAGTAATAATTTTATTTATTAATTCATAGATGGCCATATTAATATTTTTGTTCATTCTGAAACCATACTGTTCTTTAGTTAAAAAATTGTTTTTTTCAAGAAATGAATAAAGGCTGTTATAAATCACTTTTTCAATTATTTTGGAAAACACTGGTACGAGAGCAATAGGTCTATAATTTTTCATATTTTGTGGATTTTCTTTTTTGTGAAGAGGTTTTATAATAGATAATTTTAAATTTTCAGGGAATTTTCCACTATCTATACACACGTTTACAATATAGCTAAGAACTGGAGAGATTTCTGTAACTACGTTTTTTATTACATGTGTAACAATTTCATCATAACCGCAACTGTTGGTATTTTTAAGAGCAACAATAATTTTATGTATATCATGAGGAACAGTCGGTGCTAAGAACATTGAATTAGGGTTGGAGTTAATTAATGAAGATGTATAATCGGTACTGTGGTTATGTTTGTTGATAGGTTGAACTTGGTCAATGAAATAGTTATTAAACAATTCGGCAATCCTATTTGGTTCTGTGATGTATTCATTGTTATCTATAAGTATTTTAGAAGGATTTTCTTTCGGGTAATTAGTTTTAGTTGTTATAACTCTCCAAGTTGCTTTAACCTTGTTGTCAGTATTGTTAATGAAGTAGCTGTTTTGCGTCTTTTGGGTTAATTTGATGATTAATTTTAGACGTTTAGAGTAGGTGTTATAAGTGTTTTTATTCGTTTTGTTTGGTTGGCGTCTAAATTGCCATAGCATTTCACGCTTCCGTTTACAACATAGTTTAATACCTTTAGTTATCCATTTCGGAGTTTTTGAGCATTTATTTTTAATTCTAACTATGGGGAAGCAAAGATCGTAGAACAATTTAAACAAGCTGTTAAATTCACGAAATGCATTGTCTGGGTCTGTAAAATTGTAAACATTACTAAAACTAAGGCTTTGAAGAGCATTTTTAAATTTAAACATATTTTCTTCATAATAATCTTTTTCGAAAGTATACCAATGTATTATGGTACAGGTTTTTTTAACAGGACATCTTGTGATTTGAGCTGTATGGTCGGATATAGCCAATTCCAACACCTCGCTAGTGCTACCTCTAATGTTGTGTATTATGTTGTCGATACAGGTACCACTATCTAACCGGGTTGGTTGACGAACACTCAATTTCAAACGATAGTTATAGAGAAGATTTTCGAGTTGTGTAGATGATTTCGTAATTTTTAAAACATCAATATTAAAGTCCCCACAGATAATTACTTTCTTTTTGGAATTAAAACCTAATATCTTCTTTAGCATTCCTTCGAATTGGTAGAAAAAGGAATTTAAATGATCAATTTTGAATTTTGGGGATCTATAAATACATACAATAGTTATGTTATGTTCAAGTAATACAAAACATTCAAAATCATTAGTGCAACAGTATTCTTTTAAATTGTAGATTTTATATTTGTGTTTATTGTTTACCAAAATACATGAACTCCCTCTTCTATTGTTTCTAACGTAACAGGTTGCAAGTGTGTAATTGGGAATATGTAAGTGTACATCATCTCTCTCTTTCATGTTATGTTCTGTTACACAGAGCACATCCACTAATTTGTTATTACATGCTAGTTCATGTAGGTGTACGCTCAGTAGATCCGATTTACTTATCAAGCCATTAGTATTTTGATGAAGTACATTTATTTGGTTATATGTTTAAGAAAAAAATTACTATTATTTTCAGTATTTGGAGCAACAATATTTTCAACACTAGTAGCCATATGGTTGATGCCTGACAGATTATTGATATCAGGGTTCGAGACCATGGCAGAGTTTAAAGGAATATCAACAGAATTGACATGAACAATATATTGAAGGTTTTTAAACATATTAGATATTCCATTATTGTTAATCGCACCACTATTTTTAGAAAACATGGTACTGTCGTATTTTAGGTCAAAATTGGAATCAAACAATAATGCATAGTTGTGACTTTCTATGTCTAGGTACAGTAAATTATTAAATAGTTCTAATCTTGCATTGAACATCATAGTTGAATAGTATCTGAATTTGAAAGTAGGTAAACATAATATTATATTAGACAATTTTATTAGACAATTGCAGTAGTTCCTGTATCTAGTGTAAGTTATTTTTAGTATTTCATTGTAGGGGTTTTTGTAGATTATTTCGGTTCATAATACAGCGTATTATCATCATCATCATCATTTCAGCCGAAAGACGTCCACTGCTGGACATAGGCCTCCCCCAAGTGTCGCCACATTGACCGATCCCGTGTGTCTCGCATCCAGCAGATCCCCGCAACCTTTACCAGCTCATCGGTCCACCTAGTGGGAGGCCTTCCAACGCGACGTCTTCCAGTTTGCGGTCGCCACTCCAGAACTTTCCGGCCCCATTGGCCATTCGTTCTGCGAGCAATATGCCCTGCCCACTGCCACTTAAGTTTGGCTATTCTTCGGGCTACGTCGGTAACCTTGGTTCTCTTACGGATTTCCTCATTTCTGATTTGATCACGCAAGGAAACTCCGGGCATAGCCCTCTACATTGCCCTTTGGGTGACTTTAAGCCTTCTGATGAGGCCCATTGTGAGCGACCACGTTTCGGTCCCGTATGTAATCAACACACACTGGTCATAGACTTTCGTCTTGAGACACTGCGGTAAGTTGGACGGGAAGATACCACGCAACTTCCCGAACGCTGCCCAGCCGAGTCGGATTCGACGATTAACCTCTTTCTCGAAGTTAGACCTACCTAACTGGATCGTTTGTCCCAGATAGACATAATCATCTACAACTTCGACTGTAGAGTCTCCGATCTTGACAGGAGTGGGTGTTACATGGGCATTCAACATGACTTTGGTTTTGTCCATGTTCATTTTAAGACCCACTCCTCCAGAAGCTCTACTGAGATTATCGAGCATAGTACGGAGGTCCTCCATGGTCTCAGCCATGACCACTATATCGTCGGCAAACCGAAGGTGAGAGATGTACTCGCCATTGACGTTGATGCCTTGTCCTCTCCAGTCCAGAACCTTGAAGACATCTTCCAGTGCAGCGGTGAACAGTTTAGAAGATATGACGTCTCCCTGTCTCACACCTCGCTGCAGAAGGATAGGTTCCGAGGTCTGGTCCTGAAGTCGGACTGACATGGTGGCGTTTTTGTACAAACACTTCAACACCTCGTTGTACCGATAGTCAATTTAGCACCGTTGGAGAGACTGCAGTACAGCCCAAGTCTCAATCGAATCGAAGGCTTTCTCGTAGTCCACAAACGCCAAACAGAGAGGCAGGTTATACTCTTCGGTCTTCTGTATAACCTGCCGCAGCGTATGTATGTGGTCTACGGTGCTAAAGCCTTTTCGGAATCCGGCTTGTTCGGGAGGCTGAAAATCGTCAAACCTGCGCGCGAGACGATTCATGATGACTCTTGAAAACAACTTGTAGACGTGGCTTAGAAGTGAGATGGGCCTATAGTTCTTCAGCCGGGCATTGTCGCCCTTTTTGAAGAAGAGTACCACCACACCCCTGCACCATGCCTGCGGCGTTTTCCCCTCGAGTATGACGGAATCAAACAGCTTCTGAAGGGCCTTAAGTACCGGTTTTCCACCTGCCTTCAGGAGTTCGACCGTAATTCCGTCATCACCCGGTGCCTTGTTGTTTTTTAGAATTTTTTAGCTGTTTAATCTCGTACAGGCTGAAATCCGGAATGTCTTCGGTATAGTGTCGGGTCAGTCTAGCTCTTGGGTCGTTAGCTAGATTTGCAACGGGTTTACTGGTTGAAGTGTACAGTAGACGCTCAAAAGTGCACTACCATGCTAAAGATTATATTGCTATGAACTGTGCGAGCGCGATACAGCAGTGTGTGTGCGTGTGCGTGTATGAGTGATGTCTCAACATTCCACACATAACACACACTAATGAACTGTCGTCACACTACGCGAAATAGCATTATATTTCTGTTGCATTTAGAATACACATCATAGTGATGACCTGTTCTTACCATTGCATTGTTAAAATTCGCGTAGTATTAACATGGGTTGGTTTGGTAGCTGTTTGGGCTGAGCATGGGTTCACGATTAATGAAGTCCATGTTCGAATCCATGTTATTACAATGTGTGGCTGTTTTTTGTTTCTTTGAAACCTTAATAATATTTGTATTTTAAGCAGAAAGTCGTTAGGTATTTATGTTTATTTATAATGTAGTCATGCTTATTATTTATTTTTTATAAGAAGTTAAATATTAGATAGTTATTGTATTATTATTTAACCTCATTAATTGATTTTTATTTATGTTTTCGGTGTTGGAAGGTGGAAATAAAAAAATCATGCTGAATGATAACAAAAATGTTTATTCGTTTTATTTATTTATAAAATTAACAAACTTTTATGAGAATTGTGACGTCACATTCCTATCTAGGCAAAAAAAAGTTCTCTTATCACCGTTCATAAGATTTTTTGTTGTATACGCACTTAATCAATTCATAATAAGAATAACATAACACGGAAAGGATATTCTAATAACACAAAAATAATTGTTGATACCCGCTTATTATAGGTATCAGTATTCAGCAGAGTTCATTGAATACTAATATATGAGTTAGACTTTATGAACGTGTTTTTTTTATGTAACGTCACATTGAATGTATTGAGGTTATAGCTTAAGTGTTCATTTTCTTGACGAAAAGAATATTGAAACTAAACCCCAATTTAAGATCATTAAATTTAAAATTTATTTCTTAATTTTTTTATTTTATTTACGGTTATGTTAAAATTACTAAATATTTAGTTACTAAATATTTAGTTGTACCCGGTCTACTTATTAAATTAAGTCTTATTATTTTTTGGCCATAAATTAAGTCTTCCTTTTGGCAAGACTTGAAAGTCTTCCCGTCAGAAAATACAGTCACCTCCCAGTTAAAATCTAAATAATCTCGAGCAAAACGTAGTCTTTCCTCCCTGTGTTTTTGTGTGAAAAATGGTTTTTAGCTGGCTTCCGATGATGTAAACCTTCAGCATGGACTGCATGGCGAACAGTCTGTAATGTAGTATCCAATTGCTCTGCAAACATTATAGTAGGAATGAAACCATTTGTTTCATATTCTTCGACCATAAAACGTCGCTGAGTCGGGTTAATAAGCGGCGGCCTTTCACTTCTTAGACGACTCTTCAGACTACCTTCTTCATCAAACCTCTTTACCCAACGGCTAACAGAATTTCTAAAAAAAAAACAAAATATGATTACACACTTGTAACTAGCAATTTATTTAATAATAAGAAAATCACACACCACAACTATCATCATAATAATTACAATTTTTAAAAATAACTTACACATTTTAAGCCAGTTTCAGTTGAAATTTGAGAAATACTAAGCCCATTTTTACGCAAAGTGACAATATTTGCCCAGTCATCAATACTAATATTAGCTTGCATCTTGAATAAAGACAATCAAACAATACGCTAATCGTAATAATAACACAAACGCTCCTGACAAAGTTCACCAACTAACAACGTCATAACTAACTACTTTGTTCAATCCAGAAGTTTATTTTGTTTCACATTCACCCTCATCTTTTTTGTTAATAATAAGTTCCAACTAATATTTAGAAAAACATATCTCATCGGGTCTAACGTCTCATTTATAATTAAAACACAAAAAGTGTAATGTCACTTGGGTTCGAACGCAGGATACTCCGTGCGAGACATTTTATCTATAGCGTTAACCGCTAAGCCAGATAGACACATAATTGTTAGTTTGAAATCAAATATCACTAACTTAATACTCCGTCGCGACATGACAGGCTTGTCACTAAGGCAAATGATCATTATATCGCACTCTTTCTGACTAGATAATTATGAAAGAGTGCGATATACGAGATCGTGTATGTGTGCAAAATGTTTGTTATGGAAAAAGGTCGTAAGTGCGACTTGTTTTGATGCGATCGTTTTGTGAAACTGCTACTGCACTTATGGTCTCTACTGTACAACTGCCCATAAAAACTCTCGATCTCCCTCAGCAGCTCCGGTTTGGCGGATACGATCCTGCCATCGTTGGTCTTCAGTTTCGTGAGCTGGCTCTGCCCAATAGCCAGATCTCTTGAAAATACCTTGGAGCCTTTATTCCACTCAATAGCGTCTTTAATACGCTCGGTATTAAAGCGGCGGAGGTCGCTCTTCAAGGATTTAGAGATCCGTCTATTGAGCTGCCGGTATTTCCACGCCTCGTCTGAAGACTGCAGGATCATCTCACGCCGCTCCTTCATGAGCTCGAGAGTTTGATCAGAGAGTTTTTTGTTCTTGTGTGCACGAAGTGTCTTGAAGAACTTAGACCCAGTCGTATGGACAGTTTCCACGAACCCATCGTTGTAATCGTCCACCGAGCTTCCTAGGCACTCGAAACGATTCTGGAGTTCAAGCTGAAAGCTCTCGGGGTTTTGGATCTGGATCTGTGCTGGACGGAGCGTAGACTTCATCAGTCGAGTCCTTTCAAGCTTGATATTGATGTTCAATGTGCCTCTTACCATGCGGTGATCGCTCCCGGTTTTCACCGAATTGATCACAGAGACATCATTGAACATTTGCTTCTTGGTTGACATGATGAAGTCAATCTCATTTTTAGTTGCACCATCGGGACTCTGCCAGGTCCACTTCCTGTGCTCACGCTTTTTGAAGAAGGAGTTCATCATATAGAGGCCGTCCTTATATTTAAATGATTAATTATTTATTTTTTTATTTATATTTTCCAGCCATTATACCCGTAGTGATCCATGGCTTGATGATCTGTTTATTATTCGGATTTTTTTTTGTGCTCGTGTTGTCATTTATAATGGAAATTAAGGTATTTATAAAGCTAATAATTAATAAGTCTGGGTCATCACAAAATAATTGATCAGATAATTTCTTCTCCTGTAGATATTTTAGAGCTTGCTCGTAATTAAGTGTAGTCGTAGTTTTGTTTGCCGAATAAATATTTTTTAATTTAGTTAGAGACAGGTATGTGGTGTAATGGTCAGTGATAATAGAGCGTAAGATAGCAATAGGGGCAGAGAACTTATTTTTGTTTATACAGGGTGTAAACAGACCCTTCACATAGCCGTCAACCAAGCATTCTGTACACCAAACTAAGTAACTTTACGCAAAAATTATTACTGGGAATCGACTTTTCTTTTTTGGGGTGAAAAATCACGTTTTACGGTGGCATACCGAATAAAGATAATATGTTTAAGTAAATAACTATATTCTTGTGATCTTGGGCTGGTTCAGTCTCTCTAGGTTTGATGTTGATGTTTATATCTCCAGCTATAATAGTGTTTCTCTGTGAGGATTTCATGTTAAGTTGTGTGCTAAGAGAGTCAATGAATCTATCAATATTAGAATTTGAAGGCGAACGGATAGACAATACATCAGTGGCGTAGGGTGAAAATTGAGTCAGGGGAAGCCGAAGAAAAAAAATGAGAATATATTTTTTTTTTTGTTTTTTTTTTTGTTTATTTTGACCTTGTTTTCGTTATCAGTTACCCCGAACAGCACGACAATGACACCCATGACGACAAAACCGAAAATTTTCGTCGGCGCCATCTTGATTTTTCATTTTGACCTCAGTTTCGTTATAAGCGACCCCAAAAACCATGAAAATGACACCCATGAAGTAAAACTGAAAACTTTCTTAGGCGCCATCTTGAATTTTCATTTTGGCCTTATTTTAGTTACTACTAATATAGTAACTCGATAATCTTCGGCTTACCGGGCTCCCTATAAAACGGTACTGCCAGCCGCGAAGTCACGTGTGCGCGTCCATACAATTTTAGTTCTGAATTCTGACACCTGAGCTTATTTGGCGCCACCTGTTGCTTTATTTGCTGACATGAAAATTTTTGTCATTTTTCAAATATGTTCAATCCTATGATGTATTAAATGGCTGTACTGCGATCCACAGATGTATATGTAATATACTTTATGACTACAGTGTCTAAGCTGGAGTACATATCTTTAATGTGACTATATTATTTGTCTATAGAATACTGTGCCATTTTTCAAAGGGAAGCCGGTAGGAATCGAGTTGTATGGAACCTTCGCCACTGCAATACACGTCACTACCCAGAACTCCCGTAGACAAGACGCTTGGTCGAGCATTATTTCCTCAACTTTGTGCTTTATAGAACATTTTACATATTAAACCTACAGAAGTTGTAGGTAGTTATTTACAGATAGAATAGACCGTACTGTATAGCAATATAACCTACCACATTAATTTCAATTTCGCATGGTCTGAATCAATTATTTCTAAATCACAGAAAGTTAATCAGTACAACACACGCAGCAGACAATGTACAGCATTTTATCGTATTACACCTTAGGATTTATACTTTTTATTTTTAGCGGTTCTAGTACTAAAATGGGGCCAGCCGACCATGTAATAGAGATTTTTGAGTACGGTGGGTTTTATTTACCATTATCTGCCTAGCCTTTTCCTAACTTGGTATGTCGGGTTCGGCTTCCAGTGTAACCGGTTGGCATGTAGCGACTGCCTATCTGCCCTCCACCACCCAGTTATTGGGTAAATACAGGGTTGCCTTGCCAGCACCTAAACTGGCGATCCCGGACCAAAATTAAAAAGCCCGGACCTTTTGGTGATACTGATTTTTTTCGGACACTATAGAAGAAAAAACCTAAAAAAACATCGCTTCGAAAAGTAAGATTATATTGAGTGTGTAAATCCAAACAAGAAGTGAGTGCGCGGCATCGGGAGGCTTTTGGTCATTGACTATATTGCAGCACCAGAGTTGGCTTGGCTACCGTTAATCGTAACGGACGAATTTTTAACTAAGATTTGTTTTAATTTATTGACAGCTTTCGTAGCTTTCACCAGAGTTCGGACTTTGACCGGGTGACCTGATTTTAATCAGAGACTTTTAAATAACTCCGCCTGCACGGCCTCCGGGACGCCCTCCAAAGTAGGATAAATCCGGGAAAAACCTGAACAGATGGCAACCCTAGGTATACGATAGGTACCACTCCACTTGGTCAGCCTGATTGGCAGACTTTGAGACATTTTCGTGCCTCTAAAAGCCATCGTTACGGTCAGTCAGAACTGACCGTAACGATTAACGGGCTTTTAGAGGCACGAAAATGTCTCGATTTCTTCGAAATTTGTAAATCACCACTAATCTATATACTTGAATCTACTTAAACCTCTTCTTATCTTCTGTCAGCCATATTCAACGTTAGCGATTCCAGAACACCCTTGAATATCCCTCAGGCACATTTTAAAGTTTCAGTTTGACATTCATTTTAAGGAGAACATCGTGAGAACGAGGAAGCGACATTCGCAAAAAGCTCTGTAATTCCACCTTTCGTGCCAATTTATATAGTGGAATTAAAAGTAAGTTTGCTTGTCTATTACATACACAAATTCAAGTCTTTATCCCATGGAGGTAGGCAGAAATTTGCCATGCTCATTTCCTGATACAAATAAATGAAAGTAAGTACCTACGACGACTTGGCATTTGAAGGTGGTTCAAATCGATTTACATCATTAGCCTTTTTCTGCTATCCAGATTTTTTCTTTCCATACACATAAAAAAAAATCGTACTTAGAAATTGTATCTATGAAATTTTATCCGCCACTCTGCACATCGGGCAGATATACCCAATGACTTTAGACCAACTTCCGCTGTCACAAGTTTTTTCTTCCCAATCAATGAATTGTCCGAGAGGCGAGCGACCAAAAATTGCAAGTACTTTCTAACGGCTATTTTTTTAATTTTACGTGACATTGATGGAGTCATCATCTGCCTAGCCTTTTCCAAACTATGTTGGGGTCGGCTTCCAGTCTAACCGGATGCAACTGACTACCAGTATTTTACATGGAGCGACTGCCTATTTGACCTCCACAACCCAGTTCGTACTGGGTAATACGATACCCCTTGTAAGACTGTTTGTCAGAATTTCGGGTCACTGACTACCTGTAACGACTGTCAAAGATCTAGAAATGACAGCCGGGATCAACGGCTTAACGTGTTTTCCGAGGCACGGAGGAAACTTGGTATGTAATGGGCGGTCTCCCATACATGGACCAACCTAGGCAAGCGCGGCTTAACCTTAAGATCGACCCAATCGGCTATTATTATTTAGCCACGACCTCGAGCACGAGTAATAAGTAAAATAAATAAGTTTTACGATCGTCAGTCATGCAAATCTTGTAACTGGACGCGTCAGTCACGCGTTAAGGTTGTAAAACATCGGTACCTCGTGCAGAGCAACAAGAAAGACTTGCATCAAAAAACTAGTAGGTACTACCCAGTTTCATTAAACTACTACCTTGTCAGGAATAACCGTTGTTTTCGGGTATGGGTACTGTGGTACCATTTTAGAAAACTAATAAGAGAAGAAAGTCTTTCCTGTATTTTTTATGACAAGTCATCATTCTCTTGCCCTTATCCTAAATCATTTGGGATCGCAGCATGTCTTCTGCTTCCATACTTCTTTCTCTATTACTCGTTATCTCATCAGACACCTCGTTACTTGCCATATCATTCTTTACACAGTCCATCCATCGTTTCTTTGGTCTTCCTCTACTCATATACCCATCCACATTCATACTCAAAACTTTCCTCACAACATTTTTCTCATTCCTCCGCATCACATGCCCATACCACGACAACCGATATTTTTTTTTTTACTAAAATTGACATACATTTATTTTAAGAAGCCTGCCTCAAGAAATAAAGGAAGTTCCAAGAAAATTTCAGAACATGAACTTCACGGAGCTTAATTTCCATAGGTACTAGGTAGAGGTACTTTTTTGTCAAATTGGTTTTCGAAGGATTCATTCGTTCAAGAGCTTTCAGAAAATCTAAATCGGAATATCACTTTAATACCATGAACGGCGTAGATTTCTAACAATCAGCAGTTTATGGTGGAGAGGTGGAAAATTTCAAAAAAATACTTTAGTACGATTCCTCCGAAACACTTGGGATCTAAAGTGGGTACTTTGGACCCCAAGTTAACGGGGTCAAAATTGTTGCAAATTAGGTAGTAACACCCATTACAAGGAATGCTCCCAACCACTTATCAATCACCCTGTATAATAGATACTTCTTCAATTTTTAGCACGAACGACCGGATTTGGAACAACGATTCACATTTATCAGAGCGGAGTATGTCAGCCCCCTTTCAATTGTGCACGTGACCTATGATGAGGAAAGTTTTAAATTGGCGTTTCACATAGTTTATCCAATGATTAAAATCCGTTACGGAGTTGTCGGTTACTCTATCCCACCACCTGTTCCCTCCGCAAGGACCTTGACCGGTACTTACTGTAGTGTTTAAATATTTAAAACCTGTACTAGATTAAATGTATTTAATAATATTGTTCCCTTTATTTATTTTTCTCACATATAATTTTACATTTTTAAATATTTCTTAAAATAAACATATTAAAAAAAAAACATTTACAATATAAAAAAAACTTTGTTACAACTTGTTACCTTGTTGTTACTTGTTCTTACTTTGTTGTTTGTTTGTAACTTTATTACTTTTACTTTGTTTGTTTTTTATTCAAAGTCTATACGTGAGGATTTGTAATTGGCTTTCTGGTGACTATGGTTTCCTTGTTTATTTGTTTTTATTAGGTGTAATTTAAGTCCTCCATTTACTAAAATAAATAAAAATAAAACCGACTTCAAAATCAAGTAAAAAGTAAAAAAGTGTAAAATAAGCTTTGGCTTCTGAACTTTGTTTGATTCAGTTTTTTTGCCACCGACTTATGACACGACGCCCTCGCCTCTTACATGAGACATAAAAATTACTGACGAAACGTGGGTGTAGCTAGTTAGGTATTATTATTTATTTATTTATTTATTTAACACTTCAAGCACAGAAGTACAGAGGCGGACTTAATGCCATAGGCATTTTCTACCAGTCAACCTTTGGGTGATGCAAAGACAAGCAGTGGTAGGTGTAAATCTGAAAATAATTTTAAATAATAATAAGATAACTACAAGGATATATAAAATACTATAAATATATATCAAATACTATAAATATATATCAAAATTTAAATTAATGTAAATAAACATTTCCACGAATATACCAAAATAAAAACACAAACCATGGGGAAAACATTACCGTTGTGACGAAACTGCCAGCTTCTTTCGAATGTACTCGCGAACTTTAATTTTAAAAGATAAGCGATTGGTTGCCATCCTGATTTCCTGGGGAAGCGAATTCCACAGAGAAATAGACTGGACAAAGAAAGATCGGTGAATGAAATCAGAGCGGTGAGAGGGACATTGAAGCATACGGTTTTGCGATGATCGCAGGCTCCTATTATGGTTGGTACAAACCATATTATTACTATTAGGTGTTGGTATTATTACTATTAGGTACGCCATTGCCTAACCCTTCGGGGATTACAGGCGTGATGTTGAGATACCATATTAATTTCAATTTCCCATGGTCTGAATCAATTATAACCACACAAAGTTATCAGTACAGTGTTAGCAGGAGACAATGTTCGATATTCCGCATTCTCTAGGATTGATACTGTTGATTTTTCATGGAAAATATGGAAGTTTAGAATACTTATCTTCGACTTTTGAATACGGTGGGTTTGTACCTAATTTACATAAATTAGTCCCTTAAGACTCAGATGCTGATAAATGATAATTTATTACGAAGAGCTTTAAGTCCCTTTCAGCCTTGCTTTGGGGCGATGTCATTGCCCGCCAACTCTGCGTCAACTACTCGTACTTCTATCCTTTGCCAGTGTTCTGCTCAGAGATAGCGATTCCACATTGTAGTCGTGGATTCGAACTCAAGCAGGTACTTTAGTTTGTGCAATTTATTTAGTCATCACTACTCTTATAACGATGAAGGAAAACACTGGTAGGAAACCGGACAGTCCTAGAACAGTGGATTACCACCTCCTCTATTTGAGAACAGACAAAGACACCTAAGTACCTAGTTCTAAAAGTAACTTAGTTTAATATTTGTTGAAAAGGTATGCATGTTGAAGGCGAGGAACCCTTAGTCCAAATCTTCGAGTATATTCCTGTTGATATCCATATTTTTAACCGAAAAACAATAAGTGAGCTTTATTATTTTAAAAAGAGACGAATTATTAGGCACACAATTTAAAAGATCTAGTTTAAACACAATATTGATGTCCAAATATTATGCATGCTTGACTTGAGACAATATAATTATCAAGATTGAAGACACGACTGACATCGCATCGGTTGGTTCGGCCGTAGTACACTAAACCTCGCGCGGGTGCACGGAGCGGATGTCCACTCTGGACGTCCTGTAAATTATCCTTAGAGCGGTTTCAGACTAGCGCAGCTCGGTTCGACGTACGGGCTTAATAATGCGCCACAGTTTTCTCTTCAAAAAACCGAACGTGTGTACCTGCGTTTATTCCGGCGTGATCGCTCGGGGCGAGTGAGCGCGTGGGGAGGCGTCCCCGCAGCTCGCGCTTATAAGCGCGTGAATGCTCGTACGAGGGTGTCAAAAGGCGTGCCTACACGTGCTTCCAAAAACGAGCTTAATGACCCCACACAATGTACAAACACTTATCTCAGTAACCGCCCTTAGAAACCCTGCCAAATGCGCCCATTGGTACTATTTGTTAATACAGTGACGCGAGCGTGCATCGGGCACCTACACCCGCTTTTTAGGCTATGCTATGCTGAGACGCAGGTTACGCAGCACAGCACAGTAAAGATTTTGCAGGACAGCATAGGCGAGGCAGACATAGGCCGCGAGCGCATGCTGCGACGCAGCTCAAAGACACATTTGCGTTCTAACTAGAACAAAGAATGAGTTCAGAGTCATTCAGCACGCAAAATACGCGCTTTGACGTGGAGTTGCGGACGCCAGCCCGTTATACAATACAATACAATGAGTTCAGAGTCAGATTCCGATTATAAAATTAACGAGTTGTTGCTTTACAGTTTGTAACTCTTTTTATGTCTTTTTTGAATAGTCTTTATGATTAGTATCATACAAACAAGGTTCGCAACGCACTATGATCTGTCATTGCAACAAAAGACAAAACTCGTGTCGACATGCACGCGACGCGCAGATGGCGCAGAAATCTGTGCCGGCACTGCAACGAGGCGCAGAGCCGGACAGACGCATGTGCTTGCGCCACAGCGTACGCAGCTTTTTAGTACGTTGCCCTGCGCTGCGTGGACCTGCGTCGCCTGCGTCTCAGCATAGCTTAGGCTTAGAGGTCAGGCTGTCAGGTGCCAAGGGCAGGCACCCTCAGAGTGTAATAAAAACTAGGTAATTCTAATTACCCAGGTTACACTTACCTATTTACCTTATTTTGTACCTACTTCACGCTACTAACTATGGTACCTATGTATGTACTTAATTCCACCATTTTTTTAGCACAACCTAACACATTTGGAATAACGAATTACTTATCTCGCAGTGCAGTATATCAGTTTCACGAAAGCAGTGGAAGTATAATTTAATGGTACTACAAACATTTTGTAGTTTTACATCAAGTATCCAACCGGCAACCGACAACCTACTTTTGAACCCACGCTTACACCTACCTATGCTGGCATCGCCATTCGGTCTTACCAGCATTGGTCTCCATCCCATGGTTGGTGTCGGGTTGGAAGTATCTTGTGATATTAATTGTGATAAGTGAACTAAGCATTGTTTATTATAACTCATACACCACACAACCTCACTATTCAATGTTCACACTCGCACCCATACTCACTCATACACTCACACAATCACTCGTGACACACATACCACATGAACACGCGCAATCTGGCCTTTTCTCTGCATAACGCTCATTCATTTGCAGAGCTGTTTGTATAATTTTAAGTTACCCCTTTTATTTTTAGTATTGCATGTTTACATTGTCTACATTTCAATTACATAAAAAAATTATAAGTGGAAGTGCGGAGTCTCCTAATACAAGCAATTCCTTGCTTAAAAGGTGACCTCCAATAATATGTATCTAAACGCCCATTGTAATTGAAATAAACATTTTTTTTTTATTTTTTTTTTATCCATATTATCAAATACTTTATGGTGCTCTTGGTTTCTCTCCTAAACGTCCTCGCAGAGACCAGAATGTGGAGCAAATGGCGAAGGTCATCGATCAATCCAAAGAAATACAAAATATTCAGAGACATCTTTGAGAAGACATGTCAACATCACCAACCCGTCGTTTAAGTAGGGTTCCCTACTTAAAATCGAATGACATGAGATCGAATAACACTTGCTCGAAAACGTTTACTCGATAGTACTTGAAATCGATAAATTATAAGCGCGACAGTTCACTACCCCAATGCATCAAAATCTCGGAATAACTATGCTCGAATCATCGGCAGCACGAAGGCCCATTATCTTGAAACATTATTTCTCGACCGACCATCTAATCGATTTATAGAATAGTTTTAAGATTTTTGTTTGAGTACCTACAATAAAAATGAAACAATATATGCGTGGAAATATGTATAAATCAATATAATCATGAATACAAGAAAATATCATATTGGCTTCTCGATACAAATACTATGCGTTTACACTGTTGACATTATGGTTAAAACTACCCTCATTATTTATTTTCTGACTAAAAAAAAAAAACTCGGGCTAAATAATAAATTAAAAAATATTTGGTAAAATGACTAGGTAGTATTAATGTTTTTTATTAATTACCATCATTATTTTTCATGATAATAGTTGATTTATATTTCTGCGCATAATTATATTGTTTTACTAGATTATGCTCGCGGATTCGCCCGCGTTGAGTTCGGTACTGTCCCACGGGATCGTACTACCGGGATAAAAAGTATCCTATGTGTTAATCCAGGTTATAAACTATCCGTGTGCCAAATATCATCCAATTCCGTCAGTAACTTTGCGTGAAAAAGTAACAAACATCCATCCATCCTCACAAACTTTTGCATTTAGGTATAATATAAGTAGGATTATACAACATTATTTTTAGTATTTGTGAAACCTGAATATAGTTTGTTCAGAATAAGTAACTGGATCGATTCCAATAATTTTTAAACCATGTTATATTTTTTCCCAAAAATATTTTAAAATGGTTACAAGTTGGACACCGAGTAAAACTAAGTACCTATCGCAATCATTTAGGTACCTACTGCCAATTTATAATTATCAACGAGCTAAAGACGACGCTGGAGGCGCCCGCGAGGCGGCTCCGCGTGGTGGCCACGTTTTTTTGCAGACAACCAGGTAACAGAACAAGCTTATAACTTTGTGATTTTTCATGATACAGTTTTGAAATTTTGTACATAGATTCTTTACATAAAAATACTAGTACTAGTAGTTTCAGGTTTCGCATATCCTAAAACTAATGTTGTATTGTAAGTACTCAAATAAAAATCCTTAAAACTATTCTGTAAATCCATTAGATGGTCGGTCGAGAAATGATGTTTCAAGATAATGAGCCTTCGCGCAGCCGATGATTCGAGCTTAAAGTTATTCGAGATTTTTATGCATCGAGGTAGTAAAATGTCGCTCTCATAATTCATCGATTTCCAGTACTATCGAGTTAACGTTTTCGAACAATTGTTATTCGATCTCACGTCATTCGATTTCGAGTAGGGAACCCAGCTGCGGGCTTACATTATTTTTTGTGAAATATTTGGGTAGCAAATAACCATTATCTGCTTGAATAATACAAAAACAGAATTATGGTAATTTTATATAAAAACTTTATTTTCACTATTGCCGACCAACAATAGTCAAGTCGTCAATTGTAAAAAAAAATCAAAATAATAAAGTGAATTTTCAATTTTTGAAGGTCAAAAATATTTCAAGATTATTAACACTTTTTGCGTAACATTATAGATACATAGTAAATACTATTAGTTATTATATAAGTATAGGGTGCGTTAGTCGTGCGAGCGCATGTTGATATCGTCGTGTCGCTCGCGCTCGGTCTCGCGGTGGTCGCCGGACACGCGCGCGCCCGCTGACGTGCCGGCCTCATCGTGCTCGCGTTTGCCGGGCGAGTGGGGCGCCGAGGGCGCCGACTGCACCAACCGCCCCATCAGACTAGCGCTCTTATCCTTGCGCGGCCTGGTCCACTCATGCGAAAGCACTCTGTCCAGCGTGAGGCGAAGTGTGATGTCGGGTTCCAGAATGTGTCGCACGATCGACTTGGCCGCCGCCGTTACTGTATCACGGATCCTGGATCTAAAAACCCAGTTGCGGGACATTTGGTCCTTCAGTAACTTGCGCAGGTTCGAATCATCGAACGGCATGGACGCGTTAAGCATTATAAATAGGATAATTCCGAGAGACCACACATCAGCTAGTTTGGGATTGTAGGGCGTGCCACTCACCACCTCAGGAGCGGCGTACGCAGCGGACCCACAATACGTCTGGCTGAGTACACGTCGATTATCGCCATCCGTGCAGAATCTTGCGAATCCAAAATCCGCCAATTTCACGTTGAAACGTCTTGATAGCAAAATGTTCTCGCATTTCAGATCACGGTGTGCTATATTCTTGCTGTGCAGGTATTGCAAGCCACTAGCCATTTGTCTAAACCAGAGTTTTGCCTGGTTTTCTGGTACAACTCCATTCCGTTTAATGAAATCCAACAGATCACCGTTGTCAGCATAACGCATAAAGATAAACACTCTCGGTCCACGTTGTAAAATACTGTGCACTTGAATGATATGGGGATTCTCGATTTTTGTTAATATATCAAGTTCACGAGGAAAAAACTTTTCTAAAAAATCCGGAGGTGCTTTTTCTTTATCGAAGATCTTGCACGCCAGGTGCATCCGCTTCGGGCTGGCCGCATCACAGTACTCAGCCAGGTGGACGGTGGCATATGATCCTTGCCCGACTTTCTTGCCGATGAGATAGCCTCGTTGTTCCAAGGCATTCACCTCGGAGCTTCGAGGACTGAGGCGCTCAGCCATTGAGCTCTATAGACTTTATCCTAACCCGTTTAGGATACATTGGACATCTCACTACTCACGTATGTCCAAGGTTTCAATGATCCTCCTGTCAATATGTTAGCTTTTCGATTGATATTATCTTTAAACACAACTCTCATGAAAGAGAGTAAAACAATATAATAATAATAAATCTTCAATAGCACGCACGAAATTTTGTTAAAATATTACGACATCACAAAGAATTTGGATATAAAAAACGCTTTTACTAGTAAGAAATCTTCCAAAAAGACGTATTTGCTACATTTATGTCATATTTTTTTCCTTTGTTTCTAAAATTAAAACGATATTTTTTCTGAAGAGCCAACATCAAATACTTTATAAAAAGATTTTATTTGATGAGAATGTTATAAATTAATTAATGTTGTAACACCACCTTAACAAGTCGTGTTCGAACGTAGCTACCCTTTAGAGCGGCAACGGGAGGCAGACACGCGGGCGGAGCTGCTGCTGCTGCTGCTGCAGACCATCAAACTGAACAACTTTCTCCTTGGGTCCAATATCGTAAATGCAAAAAAATATATCAGCTGTCCGTTACATTTGGGTCGAGTTATTATTGAAACTTTGTATGGGGCAGCTGAATTTTTTTTCGAATTTACGTAATTGGGAACCCTAGGAGAAAGTTGTTCAGTTTGATGGTCTGCAGCATATCTTTTCATATGACTATACCCTTTTTGTTACACCCAGTATAATTAAAAAATGTTCTTTTATTTAAATATAATCATCTATTTAATACAAAATATTTGTAACTTACAATTTGTTTTTTTTGCAATGGACATTAACAATTTTATTTTAGAGTATTCAGAACCGCCGCTCGGGTCGATCTTTAGGTTAAGCCGTGCTTGCCTAGGTTGGTCTGTGGATGGGTGACCAACCATTACTGACCGAGTTTCCTCCGTGCCTCGGAAAGCACGTTAAGCCGTTGGTCCCGGGTGTCATTTTTAGATCTTTGACAGTCGTTAGGTAGTCAGTGGCCCGAAAAGTCTGACAACCAGTCTTTCCAAGGGGTATCGTATTACCCAGTATTAACTGGGTTGTGGAGGTCAGATATGCAGTCGCTCCATGTAAAATACTGGTATTCTGGAAGCTGCATCCGGTTAGACTGGAAGCCGACCCCAACGTAGTTGGGAAAAGGCTAGGCAGATGATGATGATGATTTTAGAGTATTCAGACTTGTGTTGCAGAATGCGATTAATTCCGTCGTTTTTATCCATTTTTTTTTCTTTTTTGTGGCGGTTTACCCGATAGTACCTATAATCTCAATGTCAGTTGTAGCTTCGCCCTCCAGCTCGCTCGCTCGCTATCTGGCGGTGTGGCCTACGCTGAAACCTTGTTTAAATTAAAATATTATCTTAAAACGTCAATAATATGTTGTGCGACAAAAGGTAGCGACAGAAAAGATTCGCTGCAAAACCGACTCCACGTAGTCTTGTCTGCTCTATCCCTAGAGTGTAATTTAAGCTCGCGTAGGCGCAGAAGGGCGGGGTAGCCCGCGAGCTGAGGAGCAGGTAGTTCGCGTCACAGCCGAATCTGCGGCGGTAAGCGTTATAACCATCTACGATTAGCTCGCGTGGGACCGCTGGAGCCCCGCAGCACCGGACCCGAGACAGAAACCATGCCTGCTGCATGCTTGCTTGCATGCTGCATGCATTATAATCAAATCTTTTGCCATTGACTAAGCAATTGATTGAATAGTAATGGTAATTGAAAACTGATGATACTAAATATTTGGCTTATTTTATTTTGCGTAAAATATGTTATACCAACTGAAATATTTGGCTACATAGAATACTACGGTAAAAGTACTAGTTGGTAAGCAAGTTATTGTTTCAACGTTCACTTGCTAAACATTAGGTTTGCGTTACAATTATTTGTGAAGAGTATATTTGCTAAGTAATAATTTGGCAAATTAAATTATGCTGAAAATTGTTTTGGAAGTGATAATTTGTCAATTTCTTTTTGATGAAACAAGGGGGTCCCTTTCTCGGCACTTTTTCGGTTTTCACACAGTTGATTCACTGGATTCCAGGCTCTCGACATTTGAAATCCATTCATCATCAATTTCTTATATTTGGTATCTAATCTCAATGGCTTCTCTTAGCAGTCTAGGTGATGTTTTGTCAGAATGATGTACGGAATTCGTGGTAACCGTTTTCGCGTCGGTGTCCCTTCCACCACGTATAGTGGCGTTCTGTCGAGATGAACTGAGGGTTATGTAAGAGGTCGTCCATTAATAACGTGATGTTTACTAGAAACTTTTTAACTCTCCCCTCCCTCCCCTCATGGTGAGGTTTTAGACGGTTGGTATTAGGGTTGGTTGAACCTCATCTATCAAGCGATTCCGTGCTGAAAGATGTGGCGCAACCCTTACTCAGCCACGAGCTGCTCAGGCTGATATTATAATGGCAAGATATAGGATGAATAACTGCTGAAATTACTGCTAATAGCGAATACAGGAGAACGAGACATGCTGAACCATCTCCAGTAGTATTTGCATTATAGCAAGAGAATAACTAGGTAGTTAAGTTTGGACGTGCAAATATGTGTGATTGATTGACCTAGGCTTATATAAGCACATGTCTGACAGGGTTGAAACTACTTTCCCCTTTATGTTCGCATAACACAGTCAGATTGCATAGCGAAAGTCTTACTTAATGACCTTATTTCATGCAAATAAAAAATCTTGAATCTTACTATTTTTAATGTGTTTTTTTGTAAAAATTGATGGATGGATTTATACTCATATGGCACACAGATAGTTCATAACCTGGATCAACATGGGTAAAGAATACTTTCATCCCGGTCGTACTATCCCGTGAGACAATTACCGAACTCCTAAACTAATTGTTCATACCCTTTTCAGGTATTTCAATAACATAAATAGTTTAAATAATGATATTCTTCTGCACTGTGTTTCTCATGAAAGTACATGGGTAGCACACACTACCATGATTGCATCGTGTTGCGTAGTATATAAATAGTGGTGGTGATCTATGCTATGATGTTTATACGGAATGCAATGAAAACTTAACTTTTAAATCTTAGAGAAGTAAAATGATAAATATTGTTTTCTATATTCTTTTATGTTAACTGTGCCGTGAAAAAAAAACAAATTAGTAGTGTCAGTGTCAGACGACTAGTCACTGATGTCCAAGGAACTTATATACTAACTGGAATGAGTACGAACAATATTTTGATAGCAAAAAACCGTTTGAAAATGAACTTTATCTCCAACGAATAGAGTACTTATTACTTTAATTAATTCAAAGGGGGAGAAATACTTCAGAGCGAGAAAGCGATCACGAGTGGATTGTGTCCTTGTCTAACAATTGCCAGTACACAAAAAATATATTTATTTATTTATTTAACACTTCAAGCACAGAAGTACAGAGGCGGACTTAATGCCATAGGCATTTTCTACCAGTCAACCTTTGGGTGATGCAAAGACAAGCAGTGGTAGGTGTAAATCTGAAAATAATTTTGATTTCCCTGATTTCCTGGGGAAGCGCATTCCACAGAGAAATAGACTGGACAAAAAAAGATCGGTGAATGAAATCAGTGCGGTGAGAGGGACATTTGTTTTGCGATGATCGCAGGCTCCTATTATGGTTGGCACAAATATACTGAAAGTGGGGAGCAAGGTAACTAGGGGAAGTGGGAGAAACAAGAAAAGAAAACAAGGTGGTAAGCGCCCTTTGCTCCCTACGCTGACGTATGGGCAACCACTTAAGAAGAGTCCGGTGTTCGGAGACATGATCATATTTACGAAAATTGAAAACGAATCGAATGCAGTTATTTAGAAGACGGTCAAGTTTGTCGAGGAGATCCGCATTCAGGTCAAAGTAGCACACGTCACCGTAATATATATATTTTTTTTAAAATAAATTATTCGGAAATCACGTTGATAGCTAAACTAGCACATAAATCGTATCGGGATTAATTTATTATTCAAATAATAAATATTAGAATAATAATTTCTTGCGAAAAACAGTAAGCTTAAATAAATTAAATTATTTATGAATTCTGTTATTTCTGAATGGCAACATAGATGACACTCATATAAACAAACAATATGGCCGATACAATTTCGCGCTGAAGTCATGTTTTTGCGTTATCAAGTTCTTTTTACATTACTTAAGTGAAATCTTCCTCTTTAAATGTCGTGAAATCGAGTTGTGTGAAGGGGTGTAACAGTGATTTGTGTTATTTGTTGGTTTGCTGGATGCATTTTTTTTTTCAGGTAAGTTCTTTAAACTTTGTTTACAAATTACGACTAGGGTGACAATGCTCTAGATATGTAAACGGGGATCATGAAAATAATGTAAAGAATACGCCTTTTCTATTATCCATATCGGTATTTATAATCCTGTGCAAATGCGTACAAAAAACGAAACATTGTTATTTATTATGCAGTAGCGAAACTTAATCAATTACTCAATTTTAAATAAACAAAAATAACTTCTTGAAAATAAACATTTGAATTCTATCTTTACTTTTTTATTTACTATTTATTACTTTTTTTAATACTGTTTATTGTTTGTGTCTTAATAATACTGTTTTGTTTCCATGCAGACTCCCTAAGAATGAGAATCTTCAGCAACGGTGGCTTGAAGTTGTCCCTTTAAAGAAGTATTCAACCTATTGCCTAGTTTGGAACCGTGTTCCATTATCAGCTTCTTTGCACTTAAGATTACGGATTCATACTAAAAACCAACAATTACATAAAACCATTCATTTAATTATGTGTAGTGTGATTAATAAATTTATCAAATACTGCGTATTAAGTTGTTTAAAAATCTACTAAGCTCTATGCTCATGCTTTATCTATGTGAATATTGCAGCCCTATACGCTTTAAAATCTCTTTTCAAATGAAGAATGTAACCTAACATGTACTTTATAGACCTATCCCATTACAGAGTTCTACAGTATGCGTAGGTTTCGGCTTCGCCCTATCTTTTTATACCCCGTAATTTTTAATAAACTTCTACCCATACAAAGCGGGGAGCGGGGTGCTAATAAGATAGAACAGAATGACTGTCCCAAATGTAAGTACAAATATTGGAAAGCCTACTAGAAAGAAATGACATCCACTCTCGAAGTTTTCTCGCTCGCAACGGCTTTCCGTTGGACGTAATCATTCCAGTTAGTATATAAGTTCCTTGCTGCTGTCAATGTCATGATGCTGATGTGTCAGTGTCAGTCAGTGTTCGAAGTGTTGACATGTCTGTCATTTACGTCACTGTTGTTTTCTTTTATAAAGTAGGCGTTTTGTGTTGGTAAATTCAATAGTTAAATAATATGAGAGGATAGTTTAGCCATTTATTATTCTCTGTGTTTAACGTAACTCCGCCAAGATGATGAACCAATATATAAAAGAGTTAGAACAAGTAAGTACTTTTTTGTATTTGTTGTGTTTCTTGCTATGATAATAGGAAAGCTCACTGCAGTGATCGCTTGATTTCTATTAAATATATTTCATCTTGTATATATTGTGTTTTTGTAGGATCCCTTCGATCCTGATGAATTTGTGGAAAGAATGGTAAGACGGAGTATGCAGGAGTCCCGTTTGAAAGATGACCAATTTGATCCTGAAATGATACATGACATTTTTACACAAGCCATACAAGATTTGAAGGTTTGTATGGACGTTTTACTAAAAAAAAAACTCAAAAAATTGTTGCATCATCATCATCATTTCAACCGATAAATATCCACGGCAGGACATAAGCCATAATATTATAAATAAGCATTTATCTATTATAGTTTGTTTTTCACATTTTAAAAAATCTAGAAAGAGTGACTGCATAGTGAAAAATTGTTATAAATCAAAAGTCTGGTACTTAGTTCAGATGTTGATTGTTTTGAAAAACATTTCTTGTATTTTTACTATCTCTCCTCAAATTATATACTGAGTAATTTAGCCACAACCTTAAAAACTTTAAATAAACATGATCATCAAGCGCATCCAGTGGAATAAAAGTATTTGTATTGTATTGTATAACGGGCTGGTGTCCGCAACTCCACGTCAAAGCGCGTTGTTTGCGTGCGGGTGGGAAATAAAAGTAACATTATGTATACTTTTATTTCCCACCCCCATTACTTTTAGAAGTACAGACGCCAGCACATCAAGCTACTACAATCTGTCAAATTTCTTTAATATATTTTCAAATTTTTTGCTAAAGCATTAGGTTCTAGGTCGGTAGCTTGATGTGCGTGTCCGTACATTGTAAGCTTACAGTTTTTTACCAAACCGCTGTTTGTCAGGTTCTACAAGAAAGACAGGAAAGGAAATGTGCTAGACTGGAACAATCAGTTCAGGAAGAAGAAAAGCTTTATGGTGCTAAATTGGCTGAAATCATGGATCAACACACTGTAAGTAAAAAAATAAATGAAAAAATCAAACAAAAATCTGCAAAAACCTCAATATCTTATCAGCATAAACAATGACAATAATAGTCCTGCCGAGTAATTGCATAACACATTCCATTCACTACCTCAATGAAATTCTATAAATAAAATAAGAAAAAAAAACATGAGCAGGGTTCTAAGATCTATGTTTTTTTTTCTGGAGATAGACTTTAACTGTTTTAATTATGCAGTACAATTTAACTGAATTTAACTAAACATGAGGCAATGTAATTAAAATGCTCTTCAAAATTCTTCAGATTGTGATAGATAATAATATGAATAGTGTGTTGTGCAATAAGGGTGCTGTGGAAAAAATATTTGCTAGCCACCAAGTTAGTTGGGAGCTGACTAGCCTATTGTATTATGTTTTTAAACCTTTTCAACCTGACCCATAGAAAAGTTCACCAAATTTATTGTGTTGCTTTGACACCTCTAATATGTTCAGCTATTTTCTTTAATAGAAAACATATGTATGTAATAAATGTATTCTTTATCTGGATATATGAGAGGTGTTTTTCTATCTGCAGAGCAAACAACAACAACCAACTTTATTTTTTATTCAGTTAATCATGACCAATATAAAATAAGGCATGCCTTTGGTCCGCAGAGGAACAGTAATGATCATATGAAAGGTAGATCAATATTTGCGGAAAAATATTTGCTGCAAAAAGAAACTTAACCATAGCTACAGCCAAATGTCATTCTGCCCATCATTGAAGTATTTTTTTCTTTTTTCAGCATTGTGTAGGGGTATTCAGTGCCTTAGATGAGCGCATGTCACGTTGCGGGGGACGTGCGCTGGACGTGGGCGAGAAGCTGGGGGCTGCGCGAGCGCCGCGGGCGAGGGCAGCGGCCGCAAGGGACCTGCTGTCGCATCTATCGCACTTCTTGAGCCCAGGACCTGTGCTGATTGATCTGTTCAATGACGCTAGCAAGGTTTGTTGCAACTTGTGTAATATTTACCTTTGACAATCTGGACCAATCTTAAATTGTAATCAGGTGTATTAAGATGCCTCCTTATTGAAGCATCGTTTGCAACTGTTAGTGGTTAACAATGGAGAAGAACAAGCCATAGCAAAAACTGCAAAATTTATAGAAAGGCAATTAATCTAATCATGTTGCAAAATGTTGTTCTGCAAAAGGTTACTTCAGTGTTTAGTTTAGTCCTGCAGACTGGTGGTCTGTGGTGGTCAGTGCTCATTCTGCTTGAGAGATAGCAAACCAGTTTTGGAATATCCATGAAATCATGTACAGTGTGTATTTATCAATCTTTTTTTAGAGTTTTTTTTTTGACAAACTGACATAGAAGACATGTCAGTTTGACACAGAAGACCTCTGTCAGTTTGACATAGAAAATCTACCTATGACAATTTGATATAAACAACCCATGACATTTTGTTACCCTCTATGTCAAAGGTCAAGATATCCTCACTTCATAAAGATAAGCCTTGAAGGATTCCGAAGTATGGGATATTTTTTTAAACATTTTGTTAAATTCTTGATACCATACAATAAATAAAAATAATAAAATATTATTGTAATTTAAATCGGACTGTATACAGGGTGTAAACAGACCCTTCACATAGCCGTCAACCAAGCATTCTGTACATCAAACTAAGTAACTTTACGCAAAAAATATTGCTGGGAATCGACTTTTTTTTTGGAGTGATAAATCACGTTTTAAGGTAGGACATTGAAAGCACTCAAAGCATTGTGCTGACAGATGGATTGAATACTACGGGGGTCGTGGAGGTGTCTAAAGTAAAAATCTTACATTCAAAACATGTATTTATAAAAAATACTTGTGTAAAAGTTGGAACTTTGACCCCCAATATCTCCCTAACTAGAAGGTTCCCAGGTATGGACTAAAACAATAAAATTATCACAAAGACGGGGAGACCAAGTGCCTTTCGGCTATGTTCAGGGTCTATTTACACCCTTTAGATCAAATTATATAAATGTTTTTTTTTTTAAATATTTTGTGTATTGATGACAATTTATACGTACGTATAATTAAAAGCGGATCTAAAAACTCTTCTTCTTTATAACGACTTTTTACTTACCATTCAAACCTTATATTACAGTTGAATGAAGCAGCTGACGTCATACAAAAGCTCCATACAATCGCTCAAGAGTTACCACCGGACAAATTCGAGGTTGCCAAGAAGAAAATAGAAGCGAAATATGACGAGATCGAAAGGAACCTTATTGAGGAGTTTGTAAAGGCTCAGAACCAGGGCAATATGGCCAAGATGAAGGAAATAGCGAATATTATGACCAACTTCAAGGGGTACTCGCAGTGTGTTGATGCTTTTATTGAGACCAGTCAAATGGTGAGTAGATTCGAGAGTTTTCAACTTCAGCCTTCTTTTAGTATACAAGTACATGTAAACATTTATATGTACTTACTTTTATTTTTTACGGATTGAAAATCACCAAATGACCCCCCTCTCCCCCCCCCCCCCGCTCTGGGCGGAGCGGAAGGGAGTGTCAGACTTGTACTGACTAAAACCCATCCATTGTGTCGATACAATCTAAGTTTTCGTAGCTCTAGTGGTCGCAAGCGCGACTGTTGAGCATGAGGTTCGATACCCAGGTCGGGCAAAGTGTTATTTGGTTTTTCCATAAGGATTTTCTCAATAGCAGCCACGGAGTCTGGATCTGTGCCCGGTTGATGGCAATAGGCTCGCCCCATATTACATGGGACTTTAAAATGACTGGCGAATTGTGTGTGTACATGTACTATTAGGTACACCTCTGCCTAGCCTTTCTGGCATTACAGGCACGATGTTATGTTACTTGTATACTTTACTTAATTATTACTTACGATATTTCATCACCCAGTTATATGCTTCAGTATAATAATCTGTACTAGTTACAACACCCGGAACAATACCCGGCTCTTAAATGCAAAAGTGCAAACTTGAAATAAAATTAACTTTAAGTTACCAAGTGAAGTAAAACAAGTTGAAAAGTATCATCATCATCATCCATCAGCTTTCCCTATGTTATGGTGGACTTCCAGTCTACCAGTAATCGGGTTTCAGTTTTAGTATTTTCCATGAAGATAATGCTTTTCCGACCTTCACAACCCAAGTTACAGTTCGTCAGCACATCAAACTACCCGAAACAGTCAAATTTTCCCAATCAACCTTGAACCTAATGCTTTAGCGATAAAGTTGAAAATCTATTAAAGAAATTTGACAGATTTTAGTAGCTTGATATGCTGGCGTCTGTACAATACCAAGTAAAAAGAAGGATAGTTCAAGTATACGGGGTGGAAGGGACAACGACGCGAAAATGGTTACCACGTACTCAGTTCATCATTCGGAGTCCCCCTCCTCCATACAAATTTTTTCATCAGTTATTTAAAAAAAATCTGCTGTTCCATACATTTTGACCGTGTAGGTATTGCACTTTTGAGGAGCTCGTGGCTAAATAATAACAGCCGCTCGGATCGATATTTAGGTTAAGCCGTGCTTGACTACGTTGGTCTGTGGATGGGTGACCACCCATTACATACCGAGTTTAATCCGTGCTTCGGAAAGCACGTTAAGTCCCGATTGTAATTTGTGGATCTTTGACTGTCGTTACAGGTAGTCAGTGGCCCAAAAAGTCTGTCAACCAGTCTTACCAAGGGGTATCGTATTACCCAGTACTGGGTTGTGGAGGTCAGATAGGCACTCGCTCCATGTAAAATACTGGTATTCAGCTGCATCCGGTTAGACTGGAAGCCGACCCCAACCTAGTTGGGAAAAGGCTAGGCAGATGATGATGATGAGATATTGCACTTTTGTTTTTTTTTTTTAATAACTGATGAAAAATTTCCATGTGGAGGAGCTCAGAATGATGTACTGAATAAGTGGTACCGTTTTCGCGTCGGTTAATATTAATTAAATAAATGATTAATATTTCATTTCATTTTTCATTTTCAGAACACATTACTAGGCAAGGACATATTCTCAGCAGTGCTCCCTCTCTGCAAGAAGAACTACACAATCATCAGCAACGTTTTCCCCAACCCCGACCAGGTGATGTCCAAGTTTGTGCTGAACATCTTCCATCTGAAGCTGCAGAAGTACATACAGACCAAGCTCGCTGATAAGAATGACGTGGAGAAGTACTTGAAGAATTTGTATGAGATGTATACAAGGTACGTGGTTTTAAAACAACACACTCACATTTGGCCAGTTATGCATAAGTCCAATACATACAGGGTGTAAACGGACCCTTTACGAAGCCGTCAACCAAGCATTCTGTACATCAAACTAAGTAAACCCATGCAAAAATTTTGAAATGGGAAAATTAGGGCTGGGAAATTTATGTTTTTTTTGGGGTGAATTATCAATATTATCATATTTTATGGTAAAACTCAATGTAACACACTCAAAACGTTGTGCTGATGGATTCATTGAATAGTAAACGACTATAGATTCCTTATTTTCCATTATTCCTAGTACCCAACGAGTATGCGACGAGCTAGTCCTCGCGGGGCTAGTATCCGCCGAAGGGAACACGACGACAGGCGATCTTCGCCGAGACGCGCTCGTCAACGGCGCGATGGCGGGCGCCAACGATGGCTATGCGGCCATGGAGACCAGGCGGTTGAAGGCAGTCATGTCTAATGCACTGAACTCGTATTATGCCGAGAAGCAGCATGTCAAGAAACAGATTCAAGGTGGCGGGTAAGTACATATAAAAATATGCGCGTTCTCTTAAATGTGATTCCTAAATAATTTTGCAGTGTTACGCAGTACACAATCAGTGCGCTATTATTTAAGCTTTACGTATCTTGGGCATCACTTAGTGTTCGTGAAAGTAAAAGTAGGTATTGTAAACAGTAGGTTAGTAACGATTACGCAAATTCAAATTCATTTATTTCGTGAACACAGGGTGTATACAAAGGGGGATCGGTGTCTCGGGGGACGCGGTGTCCCGGGGCGGGGTTGTCTTGGCGGTGTCTCTTGACATCGCCAACGCCTTCAACTCCATGCCCTGGAGCTGCATTGCGGAGGCACTCCGGTATCACGGGGTGCCGACCTACCTTCGTCGTGTGGTCGGGGACTACCTGACGGATAGGGCCGTCATCTACCCCAGTCGGAGCGGAGAATGGAACCGGCGAGAGATGTCGTGCGGTGTTCCACAGGGTTCGGTTCTGGGGCCGGCCTTGTGGAACATCGGTTACGACTGGGTGCTGCGCGCCGACCTCCCTACCGGCGTTAGTGTAGTTTGTTACGCTGACGACACGCTGGTACTGGCACAAGGGAGGTCGCACGAGGCGGCGGCCGAAAACATGACACGCGGGGTTGCGATAGTTGTGGAGAGGATCCGGCAATTGGGTCTCGAGGTGGCATTGCACAAGTCCGAGGCCATGTGTTTTCATGGGCCTCGGAATGCGCCACCGTCGGGATCCCTACTGATGGCAGGAGGGGTTTCCATCGGCGTCGGGTCGACGTTGAAGTACCTAGGACTCGTCCTCGACAGCCGGTGGAACTTCGTGGAGCACTTCCGACGTTTGGCTCCCAAACTGGAACGGACAGGGGCTGCCTTCAAGCGGCTCTTGCCCAACCTGAGGGGTCCAAACGCCTCCTGCCGGAAGCTATACGCGGGGGTCGTGCGGTCCATGGCCCTTTACGGGGCCCCGGTGTGGGCGCGTTCTTTGAGGCGGCAAGCCGCCCACTACCTGAACGCGCCCCAAAAGGTGATAGCCATAAGGCTAATCCGGGGGTACCGCACGATCTCCGGCGAGGCGGCTAGCCTCCTTGCCGGATTGCCGCCATGGGATCTGGAGGCGATAGTCCTCGCGCGCCTGCATGAATGGCGCGCGGAAGCACTATGTCGGGGAGAAACTCCGCTGCCGCGACAAATTGCCGCTCAGCGGACAGACCTCCGGCGTGATCTCATGGCGACATGGAGAGAGCGACTGTCGCAACCCCGTGCAGGGCACGCCACCATAGTGGCGATAAGTCCCCTCTTTGAGGAGTGGCCACGGCGCCCTCACCTACCGCCTGACGCAGGTCCTCACCGGACACGGTTGTTTCGGGAGGTTCCTGCATCGAATCGGGCGGGAGGAAACGCCCGGGTGTTTCCACTGCGAGGATCGTCCGGAGGACACGGTGGAACACACCGTGGAGGTCTGCCCCACTTGGGCGGAGCACCGCCGTGTCCTCACAGCGGCGATTGCCGGCGGCGATCTCTCGCGTCCGGCCTTGGTTCAAGCCATGGTCCGGAGCGAGAGGGAATGGGAAGCCGTCACCTCCTTCTGCGAAGCAGTCATGCTAGTGAAGGAGGTGGCAGGACGTGAGAGGGAAAGAACCTCACGTCATAGCCGCCGCGGGAGACGCCCTGGGCGTCGGGGGTCACGTGGTGGCTTCCGACCACCGTAGGCGCTGGCCTGTGGACAGCGAGTTATGGGCTAGCTCGCCGTCCGGCCGTCTTATGACGACGGGCCGTGTCGACGGCGCGTTCGTGTTCCACGCGCGCCTCAAGGAGATGTCAGCAATCAAGTAGGGGTCCGCATGGGCCGACGTCTGCCGGGGCTGCGGGGCTGTTCGAAAGAGATACCGTGGCCCTGGAACATAACGGGCAAAGAAGGAACATGGATGGGTTTTAGTCAGTACAAGTCTGACACTCCTCTCCGCTCCGCCCAGAGTGGGGGGGGGCATTTGATGATTTCCCATCCGGAAAAAAAAAAAAAAAAAAGGGTGTATACAAAAGATGTTATAAATAAATTAGGACCGAGCTGTGCCCCGCCAAAAAGCATACAAATATCAAAGGTTTTTGTTTTCTTTTTCTTTAACAAATACATTTTCGAACAATAATTCTAGAATTCTACAAAAATTATAAATCATGTCAAAAGAATATAAAATGTCAAATAAAAAGAACCAAAAAAAATACAAAAATAAAAATAATAATGTCACTAATTCATTAATACACAATAATCAATAATCAAGATATTACATTAACACGCAGTTTCGAGGGTGAGTGATGTGAGTAACAACGCCGGCGAGAACGCCCTAAAAGGACATACACTGATCTTGTTGGTGAGAGTCTTCAGAAAGGTTAGGTGCGTAGTACTCGCAACCGACGTGCATGTATGATCAGATGTATGAACGCGGACGAGCCGAAAGGAGTATGTAAGAATCGAGAGAGCATACGGCGTTCTGTGATTTCTGCCTATATTGATATTTTAGTCGGCTTTTGATTTAAATCAAAAGTCAAAAGCATTTATTTCAATTAGACCATCACAGGCACTTTTATATGTAAAAAACAGAAACTAATCAAAATTAAAGCATTTATTTCAAGTAGGCCAGGTTCAGGCACTTTTGAATTGTCGAAACAAAGACAACAATGAAAAATAGCTACAGTCCCAGTCACAAGGCATAAAAACTGTGAAAGTACTGTAGTTGCCCATTCCCTAACGTATATCTCTATGGAGAAGAACGGACAAGAAACTTCATGGACACTATTTTAAATCAGAATTCTTTTACAAAAACTTGGTTACATCATTCATGTTGAGATGGTATGTACATTATGTGAGAACGATATAGCAAGATGTGTACGTTAAAAGTGTCCATAGTAAAAACAATTCAAAAATAAAATAATAAATTCAAATAAGCCGTGGCAACCAAGAGATGACCAGTCACAACTGACAGCGCCCGTTCACGAACATGACGCACGCTTTATTTCACCGTGCAATTTATTTTATTTATAATACACGAAATGGGATTGGGCGGGTCACTTGAGCCGCATGGATGATGACCGCTGGGCAAAGGCTTCAACACGTTGGGTGCCTGAAGATGGACAGCGCCGCCGAGGCCGGCCCAGAAAACGGTGGCGAGATGATTTGGACGCGCATCACAAGGGCTGGTTCGAGGTGGCGCAGGAGAAGAGTACCTGGAAGGATATGGGGGAGGCCTTTGCCCAGCAGTGGGACATACCAGGCAAATAAAAAAAAATAAAAAAAATACACGATTACCGCACTTATCTCCTCTTGAAATAAAACCCAATTTCCTTCCCAACAGTTTCCAAGAGCTGAGACGCGACATACAAGCGGTGATCGGGACCCGCGCGAACATCAACATAGCGCAAATTGAGAACTACGGCGGCGAGACGTTTCTTAGCGAACAACTCGTTCAGAGGATGATCAACGACGCTAAGACTTCTTTTACTAGATGCAAGACTGTAAGTGATGATGTAACTTTATAACACGCTTATCAGCTTCCTGTAACTAACTATATTCCTACACGAAATATTTTCAGGAAATCATTTAACGGCTATAACAAAGCCATTTCAAGGGATTTTTTTTATCTGAGTATATGTTTTTATAAAAAATAAATAATTTAAAATTACTTGACCCACAAAATAAATACTGGCTCCTTATTTTTAAGCATCCATTACGCTAGTTTACTACGTCGTATTTACCTACTGTCATTGTTAGAATATGGGAGTAAAGGTTTTATGCAAGAAGTCTCAAAAAATTTTAGAATTCTAATAAATTTGTAAAAAAAAAACACTCAGATAATTTTTTTTTTCGTTGCTATGGCGACTTTACGACTTATAGAAATATTTCGTGTATGAAAAGATAGACCTTATATAAAAAATCGTAGAAGTTAAATTTGACCCACTTTCCGATTGGGCTGAAATTTTGCACACATGTTTAATTTGAATGACAATGCATGGTTAACTAAGTGTTGTCATTCTAAATCCAATGGGGTGGACTCCCAAATATGGCAGACTTGTTATTTTTTATGCAATCCTATGAAATGGGTATCAAATGAAAGGGTTTGGTGAGAATAATTCGAGAAATAAAATGACGTCACTCTAAAGCCTGACGACGGCCAATCAAACTATACAAAACCAGTTTATGCGGATCTCTCATTATAAAGGGTGTAAATAGACCCTTAACATATCCGAAAGGCACTTGTTCTTCCTGTCTTTGCGATCATTTTTTTGTTCTAGACCATACCTGGGAACTTTCTAGTTACGGAGATATTGGGGGTCAAAGTTCCAACATTTTCACAACTTTTTTTTAAATATATGTTTTAATGTAAGATTTTTACTTTACACACCTCCACGACCCCCGTACTATTCAATCCATCTATCAGCACAATGCTTTGAGTGCTTTCCATAGAGTCCTACCGTAACACGTGATTTTTCACCCCAAAAAAAAAGTCGTTTCACAGCAATAATTTTTGCATAAAGTTACTTAGTTTGATGTACAGAATGCTTGGTTGACGGCTATGTGAAGGGTCTGTTTACACCCTGTATTTAATTTTTGTTCTTGACAAGTATGACGTAATTTTTAATATTTTTATACGCAAACCCTGCGTAGAGAACTATAGCTGTTTTGACATGGAAAGAAAAATTCTAGTGCGAGCAGGGTTTGAACCTGCGACCTTCCGATTCAGTACACCGGATGTCTTAACCAACGTCACCGTAAAACGTTATTAATGGAACGAAAAATTTCGAGAGCTGTGAGCAGGGTGCGATGGTCTAATTGGTTAAGACATCCGGTGTACTGAATCGGAAGGTCGCAGGTTCAAACCCTGCTCGCATTAGAATTTTTCTTTCCATGTCAAAACAGCTAAGTATGACGTAATTCAAAGTGTACTTTAATTCTGTGAAAATAAAGTAGATATCGATATATTCCAAGAAACGTAGTATTCCAAGAAAAGTTAGGTACGTATAAGTGGTCTCTTAATAAAATTACTTTAAGACAATGGAGTATTATAGCTTGTAGGCATAACAGATTAGTACACGCCGAGCCGTCTGCTTCGTTATCAGTTCAAGTGTTTTATGTTTATTAATTTAGATTATATTTAATTAAATAGAGAATAAATGTATTTATTAATTACATTTACACTTGACCTAGATTATTGTTTGAGATTTTTAAATTAGGTCGACAATCTGATATCAGAGGAGAATAATAATTACGATGTTTTTAAAATTTAACCTTGAACCGAGGAGCTCGTGGCTAAACAATAACAGCCAGTCTTATCGATCTTTAGGTTAAGCCGTGCTTGGTCTGTGGATGGGCGACCACCCATTACATACCGAGTTTCCTCGGTGCCTCGGAAAGCACGTTAAGCCGTTGCTCCCGGCTGTCATTTGTAGATATTTGGCAGTCGTTACAGGTAGTCAGTGGCCCAAAAAGTCTGACAACCAGTCTTACCAAGGGGTATCGTATTACACAGTACTAACTGGGTTGTGGAGGTCAGAGCACAGTCGCTCCATGTAAAATACTGGTATTCAGCTGCATCCGGTTAGACTGGAAGCCGACCCTAACATAGTTGGGAAAAGGCTAGGCAGATGATGACCGGGTTCTGAACAAGATTATAACGTTTGATCTAGTTCGTAATCATAAAGCTCAGCTAATATTCACGGTAAACAAAAGTAGTACTTGTCACATTATTTTCTGTTTCTGGCAACATCTTTCAGACTGCCTCGTTGGTTTAGTGGACGCAATCGCGACTGCTGAGCTTGAGGTCCTGTGTTCAATACCCGGGTTGGGCAAATTGTTATTGGGTTTTTCTATCAAGAATTTCTCAGTAGCAGCCACGGAGTCTGCATTTGGGCTCGATTGATGGCAATAGGCTCGCCCCCTATTATTATTTGAGCGAAATGTGAGTGTACTATTAGGTACACCTCTGCCTAACCCTTCGGGGATTGTAGGCGAGATGTTATGTTATGTTGCAGACTGAATCTGAGTAAGATGTTGCCATTAAACTATTACCTGCAACACATTTTGTGTGTTGCAGGAAAAAAAATACTGGGACAAATGACTGAGACAAAGTTGTGCAACTTTTGTTACCCATGAATATAGTGATAATATTTTTCAAAACTTACACTGTCACCGCCACGATCCCGAGATGACTCCCATCCCGCGATCATGGTGCTTGCAACAGCGTCGAAATATCGGGAGCTCACAATAATTGCAAATCACGGAAGATATCCCGTAAGTGACAGTATAAGTTTAGTTGTAAACCGTGAAAACTTAAAATAGTATTTTACTTTCAGCTGTGCACTGCAAACGAGCTGTCGGGTACGACTGTGGCATTACTAGAAGTGTTGATACATCATTTGCTCATTGAACACGTGGACTACGCGCTGGATTTGGGTCTCCAGTCCATTCCCATCGCCGAGAGCAAGTCCCCACCCCAGGTATTAGAACTTTCGTACTTAGCAATCCATCGAAGCTTTACAAAGAAAACCGTTTCGCCTTAAGGTGGCAGCGTCAGGGTAACTCGCGAAATTCAAATTTTCTTACGTTTTTTGCAATTTGCAGGTCAGTGTCAGGTTGTATGAGAAACAAAATAACGGGTGTAAATAGACCCTTAACATAAACGAAAAGCACTTGTGGAGAACAAGTGCTTAGTCCAGCTCATATCGCCATCTCCTTCTGAGCCTACAGTATCGCCTCCTCACGAAATTTTTTTTCCTGGAACTGGTTCGAAATTCAGATGCTACATTTGACATACTAATTAACAAGGCAAGTTAAATAAAAACTTCTATTAAGGCCTGTAACCCAGCATTGAGAACATCTTTCAGAGAACATCTTTCATCTTTCCAGCATTGAGAACGTTAAAAGGCTGATTACGCTATTATTATGGTGTCAGCTTCTACAAGTCTACATCAAATAAAGGGTGTAAATAGACCCTTAACATATCCGAAAGGCACTTGTCCTCCCCGTCTTTGGGATCTTTTTTTGTTCTAGACCATACCTGGGAACCTTCTAGTTACGGAGATATTGGGGGTCAAGGTTCCAACTTTTTCACAAGTTTTTTTTTAAATACATGTTTTTAATGTAAGATTTTTACTTTACACACCTCCACGACACCCGTACTATTCAATCCATCCATCAGCTCAATGTTTCGAGTGCTTTCCATCGAGTCCTACCGTAAAACGTGACTTTAAACCAAAAAAAAAAGTCGTTTCCCAGCAATAATTTTTGCATAAAGTTACTTAGTTTGATGTACAGAATGCTTGGTTGACGGCTATGTGAAGAGTCTGTTTACAACCTGTTTGATTCGCGACCGTAACACGTATGTAGTTACAGAATTATAATAATTAAAATCATCAATACAACCCTCTAAATTCATTTAATCCCTGTGTGTGATAAATTTGACAAAGACCTGTAAATTGCAAAAAAACGTGAGAAAATTCAAATTTCGCGGGCATCCCCGGCGCGTCCACCTTAAGAGCAAAAACAACTAGTATCCAACTGCTTACATACTTAAATGCATTTGTACACATGGCACACTCTAAATCACACGGTCACGAGTAACGGCTGTTACATGAAGTTATAAAATAAAAAGTGCTATAAAACTGTATTGTTACTCAACAAGCAAGTTCATGTTCATATAATAATGTAAAATAGAAGTAGTAATACTTGGTCATTTTTTTCAGATTTATTTCTTCGACACCGTGAAGCAGGCTAATAAAATTGTAAGAATGTTTGAGGAACACTATCAAGAATCTGTCCTGACTTGTGTGGTGTAGGTATTGTCTTTCTAATATGTGAATACGTCATTGAAAGCTGTATTTATCTATATTATTAATATTTAGTGTACTTAATTAAAAAACTAATCTTTTGCTGAATGTTATCTAGTAATTTACAGATAGCACTCTGAATATTAGATCATTCTGCAGTGTGTTAGGTTATACTAGGGAAATACCAATACTCATGAAAATCAAGTCCAACCATGAAATCGTAAAACACTGCTTCTCCATACATTCATGTCTGTGATTTATCTAACTACTAGCTCATGCCCGCGACTTCGCCCGCGTGATTTCGATAATTGTCCCACGGGATCATACTACCGGAATAAAAAGTATCCTATGTGTTAATCCAGGTTATAAGCTACCTGTGTACTAAATTTCATTCAAATCCTTTGAGTAGTTTTTGCGTGAAAGAGTAACAAACATCCATTCATCCAAACTATCGCATTTATTATAAAAGCCGCGGGCATTAGTTAGTGTACTCATAACTCGATTAAATTTACGAAACGGCTGATTCCGTTGTTGCTCCTTCGGTAAAAGTTGTTCATTTTCATGAGTCCCTCGTGTAACCTAATAAACTGTAAATATATACTCTTTTTTGTTTATATTTTGTGACTGTTAAGATTAAATTAATAAGTGCCTTACTAACATTATTGCTTTTAAAACTATCTACCTGTATTTAAAGCCGGCACATGGCAACAACTGGGATAAATTCCGCCAGACAACGCAGAAGGTAACTTGTAGCACGAGTAGCAACCCCGTTGATAAAGCGCGCAGACGACCGCCTTTGAAATCCTACCCTATTCGTGATAAAATTCGTCCCGAGTCTGCCCGACATCCACCGAGTGTTTTCGCTCCTAAAATGATAATATTAAATATGGTCCTACTGTAGTGTAAATAACTTCTGTTTAAATATTGGATCGAGCCGTATTTGTTGCAAAAAAGGTTTACTAGCGAGCCGCCCTTGCTTCACACAGCGCCACCTATCGGGTCCCAAACTATATCTAATGTAGCCTATATTTTAAGTTAAGCATCTAGCAGTAGCATGGTGATAACTGCGTCCAAATCCATGCAGTAGTTTTTGCGTGATGCGCGTGCAAACATACAGACAGAACGACAGACAAACAAAAATTCTAAAAACTGTTGTTTTGGATTCTGTTACTGTAATAAAGACCCCCCATTTATTTATTCTTTCCAATTTCTTCAATGTACAGACATCGGCCTGTTACAATTTTATTATATGTAAATAGATGATTGGATAAGCGATTTTTAGATCGCGAGTTAGCCTCGCCTTGGAGTAGTTATGGTCTAGAACTTAATTATCAGAGAGAGAAGAGAGAGTGGATCTCTGTTTGAGCACACACTTGTGCTCAACCTATAATATCTCCCGTTGTACAGTCACGAGCACCAATATGTATACACTTTCCTAAATTTAAAAGCAATTTTCGCGAGAAATAATGATTGTAACTTGGAGATAGGATATTTTTCATAATAATGTGAGTTCCAAAATACAATGTTCGTAACAACATGAAATTTTAATCAGAACAGTAGGAAAAAAAATCTTTTAAAAGTTGTTAAGTGTTTACATACTAGTGCTCGTGACTGTACTACATCTCTCCCATGTAACTACATTGTAAACTCGCCTTGAATCTATGGGATGAACTCATCTTATGCTCTGAGTCACTAGCAGAAAAAAATACAGGTTATACAGGTCACGAATGCACGTCATGTCCCAGCGACAATTATTCTTTTACTTTTTTTTTCACAGTCGGCAAGACAAATTGGTAACATCCTTTTATTCGTCGTCTGCATGGCGCCTTAAAATCTCCCCAAAATAATATTCCAACATAATTTCAGTTCATCATCAAAACAGAACGAGTGCATGCAAAGGAAGACGGCTATAATGGAACAGCTTGAGAACAAGCTGGAAGCTGGACTGGAGCGAGCTATTGTAGCCATTGTGAGCTGGGTCAAGCTGCATCTACAAACCGAGCAGAAGAAGACAGACTTCAAGCCGGAAGGCGATATCGATACTCTTGCTTCTTCGGTAAGTGGATTTACAAAATGAGTTTTATTAGGTCAACAAGTAGACTGAATATATTGTAAATTATACAACAAGTGAAAATAAGGAAATTTAATTCGAGGGACTAAGTTGGATCCCGATAGCAGCGACGGATTCTAGAGTAAAATCCCGAGCGTAGCAAGGTATTCTAGAGTAGAATCCTGAGCGGAGCGAGGGATACAAGGACCGATACATATGATGGTATAGACTGTGTGAGCAATGCTATGAAAACAAGGAGTCTTATTGGTATACCCAGCTACACCCTTAAGGGTCACGCATTTTTGCCAGGCAACGCTTAGCAGAATCCAACATCACTTTCCTGCATTTTGTGTTCGTGGATCTTTTTTTTAATCGTCTGAACATGAGCTTAGGGGTCGTCCATTAATTACGTGATGTTTTTTAGCAAATTTTTAACCCCCACCTCCCCCATGGTGATTCGTGGTGAAGTTTTAGACTACCCCTCCGTCCTCCCACCCAAAATCACGTGTATTTTTTTTGGTACAAAGTATCTTAAAAAAATCAGAATATTATCTTTAAATACAGGTTAACAGGTATAATCTAATTTAATTCTGGAAAAATAAGCACCGTGATAAAAATGTCAAGGTCACGCACCGCTTTTCGGTTTAGAAATCGCGCGTTCAAAGAAAAAATAAATACACGTGATATCTCACTACACCTGCCCCTCCCCCTAGTGATATTTCGTGATTTTTTCCGAACCCCCCTCCCCCTAGTGATATTTCGTGATTTTTTCCGAACCCCCCTCCCCCCCTTTCCAGCCTCACGTGATTAATGGACGACCCCTTATCTTTAATGGTTTTTTTCAGTTCGATCCCTCCACTATCATCTTCTTCATTACTGACTCTCTTCTTTCACCAGGCGTGTCTCGCAGTGGTGTCGTACCTAAACAACGTGATGGACAAGATCCACGGCGGGCTGGACGGCGACAATCTTCACGCTGTCACCTTGGAGCTAGCCGTCAGGTTACACCGCGTCATATACGAGCATCTGCACAACTACCAATTTAATTCGGCCGGTGAGTAGTTTTTTTTATGTACTTTATTTTCAACTCTTAAAATTCGTGGCTAAATAATAGCGACCGCACAGATCGATCTTCAGGTTAAGCCGCGCTTGCCAAGGGCAGTCCGTGGGTGGGTGACCATCCATAACACACCGAGTTACCTTCTGCGTAAAAGTGCCCTATGTAACAAAAATGTGCGAGTAAAACACAAAAATATTTACTGGGTGTTTTTTATCCGATTACGGCAAAGGAGGGTTATGATTTAAACAGGCTATGTACAGTCTTTCTTTCTTTATCGTGTGGTTAGTTCCTAACCTGGTGTCAGAGTTTTTATGCCGCCCATGGGCCTCTGACTTGGCTTAACATCAAGAAATATCTCTCAAACATGCTGGTTTCCTCACGATGTTTTCCCTCACCGAAGCAAGTGATGATTATACAATACGCACATGATTTCGAAAAATCAGAGGTGCGTGCCTTGGGTTCGAACTCGAGACCTGTGAGGCTGTCACTGCTTGTTATATACAGTGAGTAGTAGCAAGTAGCTGACCCACCTGTGCATAAATGGTTAAGATTTTTTAGAAAACGAACCGATAGAATTTTATAATTCTTTTGTATTTTATTTAATTGAGCAAAGCAAATTGCTACCACTCACTATACGTATGTTCATATATGTTCCCTCATAACTCCTGTACTCTTCGTCTTATTTTGACAAACGTGGTAACGTACGTATAAATAGTGTAATACTTAATCTGTACGATTTATACTTATGACATTTAGTAATGACTTTATACCTTTGACATATTTAGTAATGACGTGTGTCTTTGTTTAGACGAAAACAGGAAAAACATAACATGTTGACTTGTTTACCTTTTTAGTTTCCATTTTTGTTCGTTTCGATTTTTTATCTTTCTTTTTTCCGATGGTGGTTGACCAACTGTGCACATAAAACATACAGGTGCAATGATAGCCATCTGCGACGTGAAGGAGTACCGCAGCGCCGCGTGCGGTCGCGGAGCACGCGCGGCCCCGGCGCCGGCGCACGCGCTGTTCGACGCACTGCACGCGCTCTGCAACCTGCTGCTTGTGAAGCCTGAGAACCTTCATCAGGTCTGCGAGGGAGAGACTCTTGTGAGTATCACATTTATTACCTTAGTTTTTGTTCTTCATGTCGCTGGCACGACGGCAGTGGCGAAGGTTCCATACAACTCGATTCCTACCAGCTTCCCTTTGTAAACGGGCACAATCAGTATTCCATAGACAAATAATAAAATCACATTAAAGATTTGTACTCCAGCTTAGACACTGTAGTCATATAGTATATTACATATACATCTGTGGATCGCAGGACAGGCATTTAATACATCATAGGATTGAAAATATTTGAAAAATGACAAAAATTTTACCTCTTAAAAAAATTTACCCTTCGTTACTGCACGACGGTATTCCATATTTCATTAGACCAAAACTTCGCCAGTGCTGACGTTGTTGGTAGCGCAGAGGTCAGCATGTCTGCCTGTTTTGGGGCTCGTATAAGTAGCATAACAGCAAAGTCTGCGACGCAGGTCCACACGCTGCTGCCGGTCCGTCGACGTAGCCACACTGTCAGGTGAACATTTTAGGGAGAATAGCCAAAAAACAGACTAGATAGGAAAACGAAATTAATCATTCCATCGAGAGCCACAAAGAAAGCATACAGTCCGGCAAACAAAATCTTCAAACTTATATTCAACATGAAAGATATTGAGTGATATAATGATCACATTAACGTAATAGAAACTTAGAGGAACAGTTTGGAATAGCAGCTGCTCCACTGCTACCTAAAGCTGTCGAAAAACTTTTATAAGCCAGTTACCCCACAACAAGGCAAAGGCCTGCGACAAAATACTGCCAGGTTTAACAGCGGGTCCCGAACTAGGCACGGCCTGTATCTTGGTTACCCAAGAAATCAGCTCAAAGAAGATGGCGGGATGAGCTGGACATAGCCAACGACCAAACCCACAACCCCCATGACCCCACCGACATCATGTCATATGGGAAACGTCAAGGAGACGACTGCGGACATAGCCCGCCTAAATGGACGTGCTATCACCGCAGCCGCTGCTTGACTCCTTGACACAAATATTCCGTCCAGTCCCTTTTTGCCTTTCTCCCCTTTCTGGGTCGGCAATAGACAACGATCAGTTAAACTAACACTGTCGCTTACGGGATATCTAACATGATTTTCAACTATTCTGAGATCCCGAAAATCCCGCGATCATGGCGCTTGCAAAAGCGTCGAAGTATCGGGAAGATATCCCGTAAGTGACAGTGTTAGATTAGTTGTAAACCGTGAAAGCTTAAAACAACGACCAGCTGTCAACGTTAGTCCTAGATCGAAACAACTGGAAATTATGGGGAGAGGCCTTTGCCTAACAGTGGGATGACGCAAGCTAAGTTTCAGTATCATAGAAGATAGCTATTTTGTCCTGATAGTCGAATCTGTCCGTCTCTCAGTCAGCGGTCAAAAACCGCCTGACCTCGTCCAAGTACACACAATTTCCGGCGCATAACTGTAATATAATGTGTTATGCGAACGATAAAAATAAGAGTAAAAATGTGACTGATAACGTAATTTCCAAGAATAAACTAGCGCTCATAGAAATGTTCTGAATATGGCTTACATTTTTATTTTATACTTTTTATTATTTTTCACTCGGGAAAAATGATGATATTCTGTTTATAGAGTGATAAGTAATTGCTCACTGACGAATGTTGAATGATTAATGAAAAAATTTCATATTTTCACGATGCTTAAAAATGATTACATCTAAAAATATGACACTCCTGCAATCCCCGAAGGGTTAGGCAGAGATGTACCTAATAGTACACCCACATTTCGCCAGTTATGTTTAAGTCCCATGTAATAGTGGGCGAGCCTATTACCATCAACCGTGCACAAATCCTGATTTTGGGCTGATACTGAAAAACTGTAACTGCGCACGCGCAAGCGTGCAAACCGCGCGTCATATTCGAAGCGCGCGCGTTTCTCGCTAATATGTCCAAAGGTGTCCATACTATGTTCCTAAGATACACGTGATTCGCACTGTTCGTGTTCGCAAGGGGACATTACAACTTGCAGAGAACTGCTCGCTAACTGTTCGCGAACATACCCAGAGGTGTCCATACTATTTATTTATTTATTTATTAATGTACACACAAAATACTCAACAAGACATAACATTAAGATAGAAGAGCACAAAGGTACTGCTTATTTCATGCGAAATCTCTTCCAGCAGACCTGCGAGAGGAAAGTAAGATTAGAAGGATTAGGGAGGGGTGGGGGGGTTGGATTATTAGGATTACTATGTTCCTAAGATGCACGCAAACCGCACAATTTATGCTCCTGCGCAGCTGTGGATGCGCCTTAAGAAATTCACCTATAAGAAATCCCAATATCGAATCGAACCCAAGACCTATCATGCTACCACTAGACGAAGGAGGCTATAGTTGAAATATTGGAATAATAAAGACAAAAAAAACCTGCTTATTATGCACAAATAAAACGCACATTAGAAAATAAACCTAAAATAATAGACGTAAACGCTAAAATGTATGCAACCGGATAACGGACGTCAGTCGTGATACTGATGTCATATCTACGAAATGAAGAGTCTTTAAAATTCTGTTTGTTATGGTTTAGTGACGTTTTCACACTTGTTTTTGGTCTTTATTACTAATAAAAATAAAAATCGAACTAAGGATAATAACAATACAGCAATCAGTCTTACCAAGGAGCATCGTGTAACCCAGCAACTCCATTTCGACTTTCTTTTTTTAAATGTTGCAGCACCATGCTGAGATAGGGATCTTTTGGCCTCGTACAGGATCAAATTAATTTGTTTTATCTTTTTCTTATGTTTACTCTTTTATATAATTTTTGTTTATTAACAATTCAACCATTTTTTTCTTGTTTTGTCCTGTGTGAGTCTAACAAATACTTTTTCTTTCTTTCTTTTCTTTCGATTGTTGACGTCAGTCAGATTGATTAGTCATAATCAGTGTTCTCAACTGTTCTCACTATTGTAACAAAGGCCTCCTCTCACGTGCCAAATCAGAGCGTCCTGGAACCAAAAAATATGAGCATATCTCTTGATTATTGATTCAAGGGCATGCCGGTTCCATCACGATGTTTTCCTTCACCGTTTTGAGAGCAGTGATAGTAAGATAGGCAGTCGCTCCGTATACGCATCCGGTTAGACTGGGACCCGACCCCACCATAGTTGAGACAAGGCTGGGCAGGTGATGATGATGATGATATTCGAAATCAGAATGCAAAAATCAGTTTTTATGGGTTTTTTTAATGTTGTTATTTTGTCAATTGAGGCGCAGATATCGAAACCTGTATGAACTCTGCAAGCAAGCTTGGGTGGGTTGGGTTTAACATCACCACGCCTGTAGTCCCCGAAAGGCGTGGCAGAGTTGTACCAAATAGTACACCCTCATTTCGCCAGTTATGTTTTTTAAGTCCTATGTAATCGAGGGCGACCCTATTGCCATCAATCCGGCACAAATGCAGAGTCCGTGGCTGTTACTGAGAAATTCCTATGGTGATGGGAAAAACCCAATAACACGTTGCCCGACTCGAAAATCGAACCCAGAACCCCTTGTTCAGCAGTCACACTTGTGACCACTACACCAACGAGGAAGTCACACTTGTAACTAGTAAACTTTTGTCAGATATCGACTTCGTTCCGGCAAGTAGTACTACTAGTTAACAGTATCGTCTCGTAATGATCTTATTGTGAATCTGTAACAATCAATAAGAAATAAGATGAAAGATTATCGAGTCTTCGGAAATATCTTTTACATTTTAAACTCCACACTAATTTATTTGGAAATAATATGCAGAGAATTTGCTTCATTATTATTTTTTCTCATGTCGGGATTTGTGTCCTGGTTATCTGTATGCTCGCTCTATACAAGGTGTAAACGGACCCTTCACGAAGCCGTCAACCAATCATTCTGTACATCAAACTACTACTACTAAAGTCGTTTCCAAGCAATAATTTTTGCTGGGAAACGACTTTAGTAGGGTGAAAAATCACGTTTTAAAGGTAGGACTCAATGTAACGCACTCAAAACATAGTTGTGAATTGGATGCATTGAATAGTACGGGAGTGGTGAAAGTATTTAAAATAAAGTAATGACATTAAAAACTTATATTAAAAAAAATAACCAGAGAAAATCTTGGAACTTTGACTCCCAATAGTAACTAGAAGGTTCCCAGGTATGGTCTAGATTTCTAGAACAAAAAATGATCACAATGATAAGGAGAACAAGTGCCTTTCGGCTTCTTTAAGGGTCCTTTTACACCCATTTTACGGGGTGGAAGGGACACCGACGCGAAAACGTTTACCACGTTTTCAGTACATCATTCTCAGCTCCCCCACATGAAAATTTTTCACCGGAAATTTAAAAAAAAATCAGCTGTTCCATACATTTTGACCGACACTGACACTTTTGTAGGAAGCAGCTGGTTTTCTTTCTGTTACCATGGATACCACGTATTCAAAACAATAATTCTGAAACCCATGGTTCTTTTTCACCGTTTGTTTTACCGTTTTCGCGTCGGGTCCATCCCTTATACAATTAGTTGAAATAGGTGTACAATTACACCACTGTCAAACTTATCGGGAAAAATTGACGTTACTTTATCATTTCATTCTACAATCATCATCTGCCTAGCCTTTTCCCAACTATATTGGGGTCGGCTTCCAGTCTAACCGGATGCAGCTGAATACCAGTATTTTACATGGAGCGACTGCCTATCTGACCTCCACAACCCAGTCTGTACTGGGTAATACTATACCCCTTGGTAAGACTGGTTGTCGGACTTTTTGGGCCACTGACTGCCTAACGACTGTCAAAGATCTACAAATGACAGCCGGGACCAACGGCTTAACGATTTCATTCTACAATCAATAAGTATAATTTACTTTAAGAACTTTTCACTAATTAATTCTATCATTCATTTGGAAATAAAACACAAACATTTTGTTTCATAATTGCGACATGCGCTAAGAGTAAGTCACCATCAATCAATCGATTAAGTGTAACAAAGCCAATTCTTATCATAGGCCCTTCCTGACCTAGTTATCAAGTACTCAAATACCATAAATATCAGGTCACCTAATACTTTAATGTATTTCAAGGCAACAATCTTTAAACTTGACCGGTACAGCCAATATGCATAACGCCACGATATCCGCCAACAGTTAATAGTAATTGCATTCGTTGGTCTATTGGTCCCAAACGCGGTTACTGAGCATGGCGTCACAGGCTCAATCCCCAGGTTTTACAGGTTGACCGACCGAAGGTTTAGTTTCGTCTACAGTTTCGGTTTCGGCCAATTTTTGCCCGAAACTTTAAAACGTTACGTTTCTCTAGATGGTCTGTAATTCTTATTCGTTTTTTTGTTATTTTTATTATGAATTTGCTTTTTTGTCTTTTTACTAGTGAATTTGTATTATTTTGATCATGCTTTTGATTTTAATTTTGTTTTATTTTTGTATCTAATTTTGATTTTGTTTTTAATTTTGTATTGAATTATGATTTTGCTTTTAATACTTGTATTTAATTTAGAGTTTGTTTTTAATTTTTGTATTTATTTTTGATTTTGTTTTTAATTAATGTATTTAATTTTGATTTTGTATTTAAATTTAATTTTTAGTTAAATTTTACTTTAGTCTTTAATGTAACATTTATTATTTTATGGGGCATGCGGTGCTAACCTATAAGAAATTGTTATACTAACCTTTGATATGAGAATCTTTATTTTAAAACGTAACCGTATAAACAACTGTTGGTTGGCCAGAAATAATAAATAAATAAATACTCCTTCATATATGAGCGGTAAAGCCAATAAGCATACCTCAACGAAAACAGTCATCCTCGTCAGTTAATAGAAATTGGACTCGCTGGTCTATTGTTCCCTAGCACAATTACGGAACAGGAGGACGTGGGTTCAAACTTCTGTCGGGCAGTGTTATTGGGTTTTTCTATAATGAAATAAGTTAGTATCAGCCAGTAGCGAAGAGTCAATTTTTGTAAGAGGTAAGCCGGAGTACATATCATAACTGATTGTATTAATTTTGTCTATAGAATACTGACTGTGCCTTTTTTCAAAAGGAAGCCGGTAGAAATCGAGTTGTATGGAACCTTCGCCACTGGTCTCAGCTAAGAGTCTTGATTTGTGCCCCTATGATAGCAATAGGCTCACCTCTGTTACATGGGACTGAAACACTGGGGCACTATTGCACATTTCTGTCTAACCCTTCGGAGGTTACAGGCGTGATGGTATGTTGTCATAAATATCTAAATTACAACATGTCACCTATTAATACTTAAATAAAGTTCAAAGTCACTTGTTCACCTTGACTGGTGAGTCATGACCGGTAGTTCAGAACCATAAACAACATCAATAATATTAGTATTTAGTTACTTTGGTCTAGTGGAATCAAGCGCGAATGCTGAGTACGAGGTCGTGTGTTCAATCCCTAATTCCTCCAAAGTGTTCTGCGGTTGGCCTGCACCATCATCACTTGCCTAGCCTTTTCGAACTATGTTGGTGTCGGCTTCCAGTCTAACCGGATGCAGCAGAATACCAGTATTTTACATGGAGCGACTGCCTATCTGACCTACACAACCGAGTTAGTACTGGGTAATACAATACCCCTTGGTAAGACTGATTGTCAGATTTTTTGGGCCACTGATTACCTTACGACTGTCAAAGATCTACAAATGACAGCCGGGACCAACTGCTTAACGTGTTTTCCGAGACACGGAGGGAACTCGGTATGTAATGGGTGGTCACCCATCCACAGAGCAACCTAGGCAAGTACGGCTTAACCTAAAGATCGACCCGAGCGGCTGTTATTATTTAGCTACGAGCTCCTCCCCTTGCCCTGTACCAACCCCAAGTGAGATAAGGGCTAGGAAGATGATGAATTTCCGGGGTCCGGAGAAATTGATATAATCGGAGCACATATCCAGAGATATGTGCTCAGATTATATCAATTTCTTCCTCTTTCTGGGACTCAAACACTGTTGTACACACCGGACCCTTGGGGTTACAGAAGTTATATTAAGATAAAGATGTTAAAGTCAAACTTTGAAGCTCCGGCGCTTCTAGGTTTGGCTAGCCAAACCTCAGGTTTGACAAGAAGTCTTGTCAAAGTCCAAACCAATAGCGTGTTTCGGCCTTTGACTACTGAATTTACGTCTAATCCTAGGAGAGACCAACTTGGACAGTCCAACGCCGAAACTCAATACGATTAAATCGGAGTTTGGCCAGTAAGTTAACTAATTTTTTTTTATTTTTGTTTCGTTTATTCAATAACAATTACATTGTCTCTGAATATGAAACTTGACCTAAAGTTCAGGGTAGATATCAATATTTTGCAATAAAGGCGTAGTGGCGGCTCCTATTTCTGTTTGCAGGCTTTAAAGTAACCTAACACGAAGGGGATGGCTAGCACTTCGCTCGCTCACTAGACCCCGCCATCCCCTTCGAACCTAACCTGTCCGAGTCGGGGTGGCCCAAGTCCGGAGCTCGCTTCGCTTGCTCATGCATCCTAAGTTTTTTTTTTGTTTTATTAATTATCTTCTGGTTCGAGGTGGCGCAGGAGAAGAGTACCTGGAAGGATATGGGGGAGGCCTTTGCCCAGCAGTGGGACACGCAAGGCAAAAAAAAAAAACTACTACATATGCCTAATTACCAACACCGTTTTACGAGTTTTTTTTTTTTAAGTCGGCACCGGCAGCAATTTCAACAAACGCCACTGGCAGCTAATTTGTAAAAAGTAAGGTACATCTAGGTTTGCCTAAAAAAACATCAGTCAAAGGCAGAAATTGGAGTCTATTTTTGGGTTTCCAAAAGGCGTTCGTCAAACCTAGGATAAACCAGTCATTCCGCGAAGAGGCTACATATCGATCTTTGACTATAATATAGACACAAACATAACATCACGCCTGTAATCTATGAAGGTGTAGCCAGGAGTGCATCTAATAGTACACTCATTTCGCCAATTATGCTTAAATATCTATGTATTAGGGGGCGAGCCTATTCGCATCAACCGGGTGCACATAATCTAAATTCCGTGGCTGCTACTGAGAAATACTCGATGGTAAATCTTAAGAACACGTTGCCCGACCTTGGAATCGAACCCGAGACCTCATGCTCAACAGTCGTGCTTGCAAATTTATCGAAAGATCACCTAGTTCATCTATACTAATATTGTAAAGAGGCAAAATTTGTTTGTATGTAGGGGGTAATCTTCGGAACTACTGATCTGATTCCGAAAATTCTTACACTAACGAGAAACTACATTATCCCCGAGTGTCATTTAAAAAATACATTTAAAAAATTCCCACGGATAAATTTCCATACAAACCGGGAGCGAAGCCGCGAGCGTAAACTAGTACCGAAATAAAGTTCAAAGTCACCTGTTTACCTTGACACACGACCGGTAGTAGCAATAAGCATAGTTTACCATCAATTAATATCAATTTTTCTGTACCACAGGCGGAACTGGACCATTCTATACTTCACAACTTCATTCAGCTGAGAGCCGACTACAAGACACACAAGCTGTCCGGCTTTCTCAAAGGACTGTCGTAAAAATACCGATGTTTTAAAAAAAATAACGTCTTGCAAAAATTGAATGGAATATTTAATGAGGTAGTATTCAGGAATATGAATAAGTTTGTCTATGGGCGGACAGCGAAATACCGAAAAAAAAACGCAGTTTCATATAAAAAATGTCCTATTTTTAATTCGATATTTCAATGTTTGTCTATTAACTACAGTTGATCATATTCATGACACTGATCAGTGATCACTTTCTACAATATTTTACTGCATTTTGTAAGACGTTACTAATTTTTCAAAAGATTATAATTTTGGTAAGAATAGGCCTCCATATACTCGATTGACTGAAATAAAAGGCTTTTTGTATCGTAAAGTATAGATTTTCAATCGATAGAACGATGTACAGTCATAGACAGTCGCTTAAGTAATTATTTATAAATGTATTACATATCCAAGTGATAAATTGTTGCTTTGTATATTAGTAAGAGAACGTTATAACTTTCTAAAGTATTAAAATATTAAATTGTGATTTTTATCTTTTTATTTACTCTCATACCAATCTTTATATGTTAAAAAAATAATGTGCTAACATTATTTAGCTAATATTGCTGATATTGTGATCTAGGTTTATTTTGTAAGATCACTTCTATTCTATTATGTCGAAATATGAAGCATAGCATTGTATTACGCTGACAAGTAGGATGTATAACGATTAGTTGATTAAGCAGCGGTAACACAGCGAGGCGATCCGCTCGCTCGTATCATGTTGTATAATGCTTGCATAGCGCCTTATCAGCGGTATCTATACGACATGGCTTCACTACGTCCATTCATAAGTTCTCCCCTCCCCAGCCGCCGACGTTATTTGAATGAACGCGAGTGTGTGCGTGCGACGCGGGCGCACCTACGCCTGTGTTCACGCGCAGTGTCGCTCCAACCGGCCGGCTGCGCTGTACTGCCTCTCCACGCGTCGCGAATACCCCTCGTTCATAACAGTGACATGCCCACTAGTTCAGTGTAACAACACATTGATAACAATATTTTAAAACAAGTGCTGTGTCGATACCGCTAATCTGGATAAAATCATTAAAATCGAGAGGTAAGCACTCCACCGAATATGTTTATTTTCATTCAAGCCCCGACGCCTACGCGCCGAGCTGTGTCGCGATTTGTGAGCGACGAATTTACATGTTATAAGTTCATTCATTGGACGTTTGGGCCTATTTATATTATTATCAACGTGCGTGCCGTATGAATGGGTGCTTAGGGCCACTCATTGTGAGCAGACGGAGATGGAGCTGATGACTGATTCACGGCGATATGACGGCGCGCACTTTACCTACATCGCAATGAGGTCTTTTTGAGAATTTCCAAGTATCGCGGGCTATGGCACGGCTGCTCTTTTTGTCGGGCGATCGCAGCGTTATCTAGGTGAGACCGGGCCGCGTCCGCTCCATTTCAAGTGGCGTTTTTATCCCGGCGCTACCTGAGTCGAGTGGACTCGTCTCGCCGCAAGTCGATCCCGCTAATGGCATGGCGGACCATATCGACAGATACCGCAGACCACACCTTCGTGCAACTTGCGATTCTGCGAGGTAGCTTTTTGTCTGCAGTCGCGCCGATAGCCGCACTATTTATAGACAACTGTTTAGGAATTCTCTACCAACACACACTTGCTCGATGTTTCATTTAATTTCGTAATAATTAATATTGATCATTATTCGTTATCAGAGGCAAGGTGACGAAACGATAAAGAACAATAAATCACAAAGTTTACGATGATGTTTACCTAGCCGGCCGCGCAGTGAGACGTCGCTTTAATAATTGCATTATGAATGTTATTCCTACGCACGTACACTAACACAAACCTAATCTAACGGCCAGCTATTGCAAAGTAACAATGACGTCACTCTTAAAGTTAATATCACGAGCTGGAACACTCACGTTATGAAGAAATTAGATAAGTACATATAAACGTGCATCATTCCCGAATTACGTGACCCTATTCATAGACAAAAAATGACAAAGAAAATCTATAGTGTGCAACCCTATTAGGCGACAATTTGTTAGAATATGAGCAGAACAATTAATAAGAATGCAACCAAAAATATTTAAACAACACGAAAAAAAATGTTTAAACACAAATCCACGACAACTTAACATTACCTATCATAATAGTTCATCGCTTAGTTATTTACGAACATTGGTTCAATGTAACTGCCCTGCACTAAAAACTAGTTTTTTATTTTTTTTTATTTGCCTGGTATGTCCCACTGCTGGGCAAAGGCCTCCCCCATATCCTTCCAGGTACTCTTCTCCTGCGCCACCTCGAACCAGCCCTTGTGATGCGCGTCCAAATCATCTCGCCACCGTTTTCTGGGCCGGCCTCGGCGGCGCTGTCCATCTTCAGGCACCCAACGTGTTGAAGCCTTTGCCCAGCGGTCATCATCCATGCGGCTCAAGTGACCCGCCCAATCCCATTTCAGGCTGGCAGCCTTTTTGCCTACGTCTGTGATCCCTGTTTTTGAGCGCAGCGTAGTGTTCCGTATTTTATCAGCTCTCTTTACACCCAAAATGCTGCGCTCCATTGCTCTTTGGCAGACTCCAAGGCGGGACTTTTGTGATTCGGTGAGTGACCAGGTTTGAGTACCGTAGGTTAGGACGGGCAGGATACACATATCAATGAGTTTGCGCTTCAAGGAGATCGGCAGATCTCCCTTCATTAGCGTCTTCATGGACCAATAGCTTTTCTAAAAACTAGTAACAAAGAAAATTAATTGTTCTATGCACTAGGAATTAAAATTAACGCCCACTTACACCAAGTGTTGTGTATGTTTGACGGATTTATTTATAAAAATGAATCCGTCAAACATACACAAAGCATCATTCTATTTCTGTCATCTTTCAAAGAATTGAAAAAAAAAAAAACGCAATTTTAAATACGTTTAGCTTGAATTTTTGGTGCAAATGGACCGTAATAATCCCAGCAATTTATAAAAACAAATATAAATCTATAAAAGTCGACAGAAACAAGAATTAACAATACCACGTGGTCCGATTATCGTCAACGCAAATCACATTGGAATCCACAAATAACTGGCAATATCAAGTATCGTAACGTTCGTCACCAATGTTAGGTGATACCTACCTGTCTGATAATTAATGATAAACTTAATAAGTAATAAATAACACATTCTTGTTATTATTTTTTGTATAGGTAAATAGGTGGGAAAATCAAGTAATTCCCCTAAACTAAATAAAGGAAAATTCCTGACTATTTCGGCATCTAGATTCAGATTAGAATACTAATACTTATAACCAGTTAGGTATCTTTTTTTGGTTTAATCAGAAATACATAAACGATATACGATGAATCATTGGAATCAGAATTATTTATGGTATTTCCCCACCTGGCACACTTAGAAAAATATTCTCATGATAATTCTCACCATGAGTTCTTCTAATGACCTAACACAACATAGTAAAGTTTCGTTCTCAGAGTACTACAATAAATACTATAAATTCCAACACCATTCAGAACTAGTGTCGAGTTCAATGTTACTGTCGCTTATATCGTTTGTAGAAGTACCAACTGACTCTGATACCACAGGCCCAAACATGATCCAATTTTGATTCTGTACCAACATCACCTTCTGCTCTTATCCCAATTTAGTTCTTTTGAGTTGGCGTTACAAGTCTTCTTCTACATTTAAATATACAGGGTGTAAACAGACCCTTCTCATAGCCGTCAACCAAGCATTCTACACATCAAACTAAGTAACTTTACGCAAAAATTATTGCTAGGAATCGACTTTTTTTTTTTTGAGGTGAAATATCACGTTTTACGGTAAGACTCGATGGAAACCACTCAAAGCATTGTCCTGATGGATGGATTGAATAGTACGGGGATCGTGGCGGTGTGTAAAGTAAAAATCTTCTTTAAAAACATGTATTTAAAAAAAAAACTTATGTAAAAGTTGAAACTTTAACCCCAATATCTCCGTAACTAGAAGGTTCCCAGGTACGGTCTAGAACAAAAAAAAGATCGCAAAGACGGGGAGAAGAAGTGCCTTTCGGTTATGTTAAGGGTCTATTTACACCCTTTATATCTATTAGCCCTCAACTCAGTGAGGCCATATCATCATTCACACAACACAATCCATCATTTCTTTCATGGACTTTAGACCACCAAGAAATCATGATGCAATTTCTCTCTCATACAATTTAATGAATTAAATATCAATCATAGCGTTCGCATCATTGTTTCAATTTTATTACTTTGATACAATACAGGTCGCAAGAGTATACAGGGGCGTTGTGCCTACTGTCTGCCTCCGTCGTCATTGAGCATATCTTTGAACCATACTCCTTCTCGATTTCCGGAGCAAAAAAAGACTGTGCCCTTTTTCCTATCTTCCTGTAGAAATGTTTCAATGCATTATAAATCTAAGAATACTCCAAAGTATTCTCTATTTTCTACCAAGACTTTCCAGCAATGTACCTATCTAATTATTATCACTTTCAACATTGCATTTTCAGGTTTTCATCCTTGTCAGGCACAGTTCTACTGTAAGTAGTCTTCAGCTAATAGCTTTCACTTTTTCTGAAACTTGGGTTACTCGAGAAGTTCTAAAATTCTCACGCAGCTCAGTCTTACGTTATACTGTCACCACAGAGAATGATGGAGCTGTTCCTGATATCATTCTTTGTTAAATCTTAAGACGTGTAGAATTGCTTAATATCCGGAAATTTTTTTACCCATTTAATATGCCCATGCGCGGTCTAAAAATTCGCTATTATCGATAACACTAAAGGTTTTTTGTACAGGGCAAGTACAATAACGGAATGTAATCGCCAGTACATTGGGGCACATTGTTTGTGTTTCAACGTAGTGCGGCAGTTATCGATTACTGTTGCATCGCCATAAATCCTGTAATGGTTATTGGTGAAATGAAATATCTTACACGTGATGCCTTAGCTAACCGTGAAGGTTGTTCGAGCAAGTTATATACACTTTATAAAGCTGTGCCTACAGTAATGATATTTCGGTTCAGACAACATAACCGTGGAAAATATCTATGGAGCCAGCTTTACATGCTAATTGTTAACATTAGTGGAAGATGGCCAGAGTCTAGGTGGAGTGACGAATTTCTCAAAGTGGCTGGTAGCAGCTCAAAAAGAGTAGCCGACCATCGAGTTAAAAGGCGTGCGATTGAAGACACCTTATAATCAGCATTGGCCTAACCAGCAACAGGTCCCAATTCTGGGCTGAAATGCCCAGAATTGGGACCTGTTGCTGGTTAGGCTTCTTTTCTCTTCTGCCATACGAGTAAAGGATAGACCTCTTACCAGCAATAAACTGTAATGGGATCTGAAGATGATATTAATTTGCTTAAATTTCAGGACCACATTCTTCTCCGCACGATATGCAGCAATTACTAGTTACCTCCAAAATAGTGGTTGCTGTTTTGAAAATAGCCAAGTGTTTGACATTTTCAGCACGGGAAACGTACAGGATGGTGTATGCATTCGGTTGATGTTGTGTTCATCGCATTCTAAACAGGAGTCTAACATTCTGTTCTTGCTATGCATTTACTTGTTTATCGATTTGGTTTCTACGTACTTTATACGAGCAGAAATCAATCTGTATCTGGAATAGTATTCACCTGAATATGAGTTAGTTCGCTAAGATTTCATTATACACCATTAGTTTTAGTATATGCGAAACCTGAAACACGTGTCTAGTATTTTTATGTAAAGAATCTATGTCCAAATTTCAAAACTGTATCATTAAAATCGCAAAGTTATGTTACCTGATTGTCCGCACAAAAACGTGGGCACCACGCGGCGCGCCCGCGTGCGCGCCTCCAGCGTCGTCTTGATATGATAGATACCTAAATGATTGCGATAGGTACTTAGTATCGCTCGGTGTCCAACTTGTACCCTTTTTTAAATATTTTTGGGACAAAATATGTATAACATAGTTTAAAAATTATTCTAATCGTTTCAATTATTTATTCTGAACAAACTATATTCAGGTTTCGCATATACTAAAAATAATGTATAATTGTTTTGATATAATGAAATCTTGGCGAACTAACTGCGTTAGAAAAGTGGACGTGGAACGAGGAGGCTCTTGACTTAACCACCGCGCCTCGCTTGAGACATTTATCTCTGATATGTATGATATCTTATTATGGAATTTATACGACATTGTTATGTGATCGTCTATTCTATTAACCATGTTTCTAGTTATCTGTGGCTCGGGGAATCAGGCTCTGCAATGCGCCATTATCGTTTTATCAGACACCACCCGCACGTTATCTGACCGCCTGAAGGTCAAATGCTCCCGACGTGTCACTATTGTAATTCTATCTTCGATATTTTGCTTTTTCGCGAAATAGGTGTGGGTAATAAACTCAGTTCGTTGAAGTCATAAATGCAAGAGTATTGCTAAATATTTTTCTCGTTAGGTAATTCTTATCTAATTATTACGAGGAGCTCGTGGCTAAGTAATAACAGCCGCTCGGATCGATCTTTAGGTTAAGCCGTGCTTGCCTAGGTTGGTCTGTGGATGGGTGACCACCCATTACATACCGAGTTTCCTTCGTGCCTCGGAAAGCACGTTAAGCCCTTGGTCCCTGCTGTCATTTGTAGATCTTTGACAGTCGTTAAGTAGTCAGTGGCCCAAAAAGTCTGACAACCAGTCTTACCAAGGGGTATCGTATTACCTAGTACTAACTGGGTTGTGGTGGTCAGATAGGCAGTCGCTCCATGTAAAATACTGGTATTCAGCTGCATCCGGTTAGACTGGAAGCTGACCCTAACATAGTTGGGAAAAGGCTAGGCAGATGATGAATTCTTATCTAATTATTAGGGAAATCCTAAAAGTTAGAAAACTGAATAACATAATCAAGCAACAGATCTCAAGATAATCCAGTTTTAAGACTTAGTACAGATCATTCAAGAATCCACCAAAAAGCAGTTCGTCTTGTTAATCCACTTGATCTGTAGCTGCACGTAGGCCAGTTAAATGGCACCAGTAAGTTGAAAAACCAGTATAACAGAACTAGTCAAAGATGTGCAAATGATCTACCCCTACCTAGTTCCTCTGCCCCGGGCGCTCATTTTATCCCACAGTAAACAAAAAAATCTGTCGATCAACATCTGACGAGCTAGCGCAGCTGAGGTTCGGTGTACTATCGGGCGTCGGCGGGGAGGGGGGCGGGGTGGAGGCGACATCTGCGCAGGGGCAAGTTATATCTGTGTGCGTGGCCAGTTAAGTGTGTGCGTGTAGGGTGCAGTACACCTTGCACGCAACGGGACCGAACCCTGAGCAGGTAGACGCGTCGCTCGCCCGCTGACATAATTTGGAACGGATCTCACTTTCTCGATGGCGAATATGGGTTTGAACTGAAACATACATTTAAAATGGCGTTAAATGATTTGGCAAAATTATCAAGATTTCAAAATGCTGTGCATTTTAATTAAGACAGATGTACGTAAGCCATGTTCCTATGGGTAAGAACGTCTAGGTGCTTACGTAGAACAGTGTTTGCTATTGTAAAGCCATAAATAACACCTGATTAATAAGGTGCAATACAATTTGGGAATGTCTTCACAATGCCAAAGTCAAACTGCATCATTTGACCGCTCAATTGAGCAACAAATAGAAATGGAAAAGAATACATTATAAGCGACCTATTTTAATAGTGTTTCAGGTACTAACTCAATTGCTCAACAAAACACAACAAACTATAAAAATTAATTACCTACTTAAAGTTACTAACTATCAATGTAAGTAATTAGAAACAATGTTTACTAAATGCAGTCAACACAATGCCACAACAAAGAAAAACTTCGTTAGCATAAAAACATGAGAGCCTACATTATGATTATGTAATTTCGTTTTAAAAACAGAAACAGCAATCCGACATAAAAATTCTAAAATCCGTTTATCTCGCAGAAATCTAAACTGGCGAGAAATAAATCTTGAAAACATTTTTTGTGGTTGAGAAACCGATAATAACAGATGTTCAGCAGTGTTCACATTCGTTTACTATTTGCACACACACACTCCCATAAACACACATACACGCGAGTATGTAGGTATCTACACGAAATACGCTTATGTCACAAGTATAAGATCTTTGTCATTACTAGTACGATGGCGTAAGAAGATGACTAATACAGCATCAATATTATAATCTACTCAACATTATAAAAACTTAAATTATACTTTTACATCAATTTAATACATGATTAAGCTACTATTTATAATTTATAAAATGACGTGCAAGTATGCCAATCGCCACATATCGCTCTGCACAGCGCTGGCACAGTAACAATTCAGTCGGTGTACTAAATATAGCACAAAATAAAACAACTGTCTCTTGCCCTTCATTCAGAACCCTTATCGCGTCATAAATGAACCTAATGTACGTGGCTATAATGTCTACATTCACATGCTGCGCGTAGGCAACGTAATTGGTTGACGCGGCCGTCTGCGCGGGCGCACAGAATTTTTAATTATGAATTAATTAGTAACGATCAACAACAAACGCGCCTAATCCCGATTACTCATTTTCATGTCGTTTAAGGCTCGACATACATAGATGTCGGTACTATGAGTAGGTATGATACTATCATTGTGTATTTTGACGGGCCGGCCAATTGAGTTGTTAAAAAGATCCGTCTGTCTGCGATCTACTTCGTCATAGGGCTGAAAAGACAAGTGTGTTTAGGAAGCTACCGCATATAGATTGAACCACATAATTAGCTGATAACTTGTTACAATTTATAATATGTGCGCACACACCCATGTGTTGGGGTCGACGACTCTCTGATATAAATATTATTAAATATATCGCTGTAGATACCCAACTCCATCTATCTGCGACCATACAATAGACACGACTCGTGCGCAGATAATAGATAGTTTTATGAAATTAATTGTACAGAATCGATCATAATTTCAACAAGTCTTCATAATTTTTAACTATTATCATGCCTTGTTTGTAATTGTATTGTTCCTAGTTTGTTGCAATATAACTCCCCAAGCAGCAGATACGTCCATACAAATTCAGTTACATTTTCTGGCATATTAAAGCCTGTTGGACACGACACCAACACAGGCCCGAACAATAAGTGGAAAGACCCCATTTTCCTTCTGAATTGTGCTACAAAGTTTTCCTCTTCAATGAAACAATATGTATAGAGGTACGTGCCACTTGGTATGACTTGTATGATACGAGGCAGCCATAAGCGTCATCTTCTGAGTGTACTAATAGATGCCAAAAACGTCTATGTACACACATCAAGACATATCTAATCTTAATTATTTGTTAAGTCTTAGCAGCTCGGCTCCTATCTTTGTTTTCAGCAACCTTTTGGCATATTCCATAACAGACTAAGATTTTTATTAAGTAAGTATAATGCTTTTATGGGACAATCTAAGATAATCTAATTCTAAGGCATACATAGATTTGACCATGAGAATTCTTGAGATTGCAAATTGTTTTCGAGTTGACACTATAAATAATTAAGATGAAATTAACACAATTAGTCCAGTGCTAAATATGATAGAACTAAGTTAGGACTCTTGGGACTAGTTAATGAACGCCCACCGCTTGACTACTTACTAATGCTATTTTAAGACAGGATACATCATAAAGACAATTAACCACGTGTAGATGTCTAATTAGTAATTAAAAATGTACCCTTGGATATTTTGGCAGTGGTATATCCGGCTCGAAGGACCAAAAATGCTGCCCGTACATTTTTGGTGCTTCGAGCCGGTCGGCTTCATTTGCAAGTATTACTGCAAAGTTACACACTTATGTTTTCACAAACACTAGGTGACACGGTCGGTTCAGAGCGAGATTTAAAATTCTAACAGTGCAAAAATAATTTAAGTGTGTGTTTTGTGCAAATGGGCATTTATCTCGCACCATTTTGTCTCGCATCTGCTCAGCTTAAATTAATTCTGTTTCAAACTTCGCGCATTCCTTCAACTCCTACGCAGTCTGTTTATAAAGCTCCGATTCTCAAAACTAACTTGAAATAAGTTCAACAAAACTGATCAAAAGCAATATTATTTGTCGGCGTTTGTTTTAAGTTTATTTGAATCGACTGAATGAAAGGCACTCTCCTAAGCTTTTAAAATTACACTTCATAAGAGCTTGTTGTAAGCACAGAGTAGCTCTTAGAGCTTTTTATAAATATATGGTTTCTGCTGCTTTTACTTTATGATGATTCAGAAACTTATTACACAATTATAAGTTTAGATTTGACCCAGTGTTTTAGTATTCGAGTCCTATTTCTTCTTTTTAGCGTGTCGATGGCAATCGGGACCAGAACTTGGCTACAAGTTTCTCGCTATATGTATATATCACCAGCGTCCATCAAATCCTACCTACAAAAAATGCATTAATTATGGTTTCTGCCTGAAGTAGAATTATTTGAAAGTCCATTCTAATGAGTTCCTGTCTTAATGCTCAAGATAGCAACTGACAGTTTTATTCAGTTGGTCGACCAAGTAGACCAAAGGAAAACAAAGATAGTGTCACCAATTTAAAGTCCTTTTCTTGCTTTTGAATTACTTTAAAATCATGCGTAATTATGATAATGGTTTTACCTAAGTAGGTACTCTTACTTACCTACATTTTGTAGATCGGTGTATCAAATAAATTAAGGCTAAGTAGTTGTTCAAAATGTTTATTCAGCGGCATTCCTTTGTGTGCGTTCGTGTTGCATTACAAGTGGGAGTCACATCGCGCCACGGTGTAGGCCAAGGTTTTTGATTTGAATCTGCGTTTAACAAACATCACAGAACATAAATATATTAGGTTTTTGTATTTGTGAGGTATTAATGAAGAATAAAGACAACATAAAATGGCGACTCCCATAGAAGGATATCGATCTAGAGTTGTTTAAGTGCATATCGATTTAAGAGACTTTATTTTTGATTTTGCTTTTACTTATTCAAATACAGATAAAGTAGCGCCTGAAATCATGTACTAAATGGACTGTCTAGTTACTACAAGGAAGCTATTTCCATATTGATAATAGTCTTAAATTTAACGCAGTAAGCGTTAAGTTTTTATTTTGTTTGTTTGTTTTTTTCCCTTTGGTTTTAACGATTGTCTCATGTCTGGCACTTTGAGTACTATAAGCGACCTACCTAAATGTTCTTTTTTTGGTATTGTTCGTCGTGTCGTTGAGCTCCTAGAGTTATAAGTCGAGCTACACGATAACTGACAAATGCTTTCACTGACTGAAGCACGCGTAGCATGACCACCGTAGCAACGGGTTTTGTCGACAGAAGAATCGACAAATTGACAGTTTTTTTTGTCGATTAAGCTAAGCGTGTGCCCACTCAAATCTTTGTGGTTCTTTCTTCAAAAGACCATCTCAGACACTAATCTGCATAGTCCTCATGTGAGTTGACCAAAATTATGTCTGGACTTAAAAAAAGACCTCTGAGTTTGTTTTGGCTGTTTCTTCTCAGAGTAGTCAGGTACCTACTAAACAACGGACCCACCTTTTAAAAAAAAATTACGTGTAAAAGTGTTTGTAAAAACCTATTTGCTTATAAAACATCATTTATCAATTATAGAATGAGTTTTAAATTAATTTTCTGTAAAATCCTAGAGACGGGCTAAGCTGTTTACCTACACCTTATTAAATTGTCCAGGTCAAATGTAAAGTTGCTTTAAACAAAATGCTGTATTACGTCACTGCCATGGTTTCAGAATCTCAGAGATATTCACATGTTTTAATATTATAATCTTACAGCGACACACACGTGCTTCCTAATATGAGTAATCTCAACGCGACGAACAACGGTACATAATCTACGATTATAAATGTGATGATAAATGCTATACTTGGAAACTGTTGCTGTTGTACTCAATTGCAAATGTCCATTACTTCCCTAAACATCAACTGAACCACTTACAATCAAGCAATTATCCGCCGGATATACGGAACAACAACGTGACAGTAGTTCCTGTTATGATGGAACCCTAAATGCTTCCGATAAACAATGCACGGAGTGTACCAAGCTTTAGAGTTAGAAGCAAGCAATGCATTTTACATACTGTTTCACACATTAGTCACCGAGTTATGAATGGCTGAAGGGGTGTGAGGCGGGAGGGAGGAGGGATAGCTGCTAAATATAGCGAGCCAGTAACAGGTGGTCGTTCCTCACCCTTCTACATCCACCCACGCGGCATACGGCCGGCATACTCACTCATTGTGCACTACACAGAATAAAGAAACTGAAAATCATGAAACATTTCCCAATAAGCACGTAAAAGAAAATCCTCATTACATTTACGGCTAATTTACATTCGACTGCATTGTATATTTTACGATCGGTTCCAAAGTATTTTGGAAAACTAAAGTCTCCATTCTAAAGATTTTACTGCTGTAGGTATGCCGGATATTTCGCGTAAAATCTTGTTCTATCTTAGAAATGTAGGTCCCGACCTGTGAGTTTTATTGTATTGCTGTTTCTAAGCAAATCACGTTCTGAGATGACGACGTGATGATGTATTAGTGCTGATAGGATCTGCGAGAGAGCTTTGGCATAACCTTCCACTTACTTCGGAAAAGCTTAGCTACGCGTTAGATGGAGCTGCTCGTGACAAGAGGACACTGCAGAATCGTGCAGTATATTACGGTTATTAACATTTTTAATTTTATTTTTTCTGATTCTTTGCGTGTTTTATTTTCTTAGAGTACGGACGTTCAGTCGGATACTAGGATATCCGTCCAGGGTGGCGATTGATCCCCGATTATCGGTGACGGTCCTCAAACGCCGAGGAAACGGAAAGGGATGTTACAGTTATAATTATAGAACTATCCTCACGCGACGGACTTTTTAAACGATTTTACGGAACTGATGTGTTTGTTGTTTCAAGAATAAAGAGTTCGTTTCCTACTATTGAGTGGGCGACTGCGACTTTGTAAAACATTTCGAGGATGTTTGACGGGATTGCGTATCCTGTCTCTCAATGTGTTTATTAAACAACGAGCTTATATGTAGTACGGTACTTTAGTAGTCGAAGACCTCATATTAGCTAGGTGAGGTTCAAGAACCAATAGCGTTAATTAAATTCGAGATCTCTTTCCGGCGATTCGCTATCGAATTGCGATGTAGTTGGGCGTCGCAATTATTATAGTGCCGGTTATAATGAAATCGTACAGAGCAAGTTTTCTCGGAAGAGGCGCGGGCGTCTGGCTTGAACAGTTAGTGCGCGTCAAATGCAACCGAGTGCGCTTGCGCACCCACACAAGCGCGACGACTTCATTCAATAAAACAAGCTTTTGTACAGACTTCGACAATTTTACCAGATGCAGAAATGTTCTTCATAAGATTTTATACCTAAATCCTAAATCGTTTAGACCGTTGGTCTTTAAAACACAACAAATCATGTTTAAACCATAAATTGGGCTTATCTGAACACAGCTTTATTCACATTCAGCTGCTGCACAAAAAGATTAATAACCGTAATCCCAAAATAGCTTTCTTTACTTTCGTTCTCAGCATAGTGTTACGGATAAATTATCCTACGAATGTTAATTAAAGTGAAACAAGTCTGGGTGAAATCTAAACCTATCATCAATCATAATTTGCCGCGCGCAACTTGTTGGCCGCTGTATCCACGACCCTGAACACGACACTATATTTAGACGGAGTGCAGCCCTATAATGCGACTCTGCTAGGGTTGCCGAAGCGAGAAAGATGAAAGTGCAAACTAAACGGATTCCAGAGCATTGCTCGCGATCCTGCTTCGCTGAAAGTTCGATATGTAAATAAAGGTGGCCGTTCACCCCTAATTTGCCAGATGCTGTTTTCGGAAGAGATAGTAATTGGGCAGATTATTGACTGTTCAGTAACCCTAATCAAAAAACAATAAGTCACGCGATGTTTGCACTTGGCCTGAGGCGAGGCGATCAGACGACGCCCGTTCACCGTCAGAACGTTTTGCTCCACGCATTCACACATGTGAGTATACCAAGAAAACTTTTGAAAAGGCTATTCAAAAACATTTAATAAATTCCGTAGATATGTAAATTCATTAAATATTTCTTCGAAGAAGCTGAATATAAATGAGTGAATGAATGAGCATAGCAAAATGGAAGCAATGAATACCAATTTTGTATGTAAAAAAATATATTTTAGTATCAGCGAGACATGTAGATAAGAGCCTTGTCTTGAATTCTAAAAACCACATGGGTGAGGGAAGCCTTCCGTTCCTGGTCTCCGCCTAGCCTTTTGTTGTGGGGTCGACATAGCCCAGTTGCTCATCATCGGTGTGCGGCCAAAACGAAGGGTTTTTGACGAAATCCACCGAACTTTCCGGAAACATATCAAACACCATCTCCAGCGTCATATCTTCGTATTTTGGAAGAGCTTTTATTTTTGCTATCTCCTTCTCCGACCTGTTGTTGGACAAAAGCCATTGGTAAATGGAAATCTTTGCATTTGATATTAGTTATGATTGTTAAACCGTGAATGTTGATAATTTTTAGATTTGAGCTGAACATGCACCTAGTCGTATTTTGACAAATAAGTAATAACTACCAATAATCACTTGCCAATAATTAAATTAAAATTAAATAACTAATATTATAAATAGGTAAATTTTGTTTGTAAGTTTGTATGTAAGAAAAGAAATTGAAAAGAGTTTGTTGTTTGTATGTAGATGGTAATCTCCGGAACTAATGATCCAATTTTAAAAATTCTTTCACTGGCAGAAAGCTACATTATTCGTGGGTACTATAGGCTATTGTATTGTTTTGTATTGTATAACGGGCTGGTGTCCGCAACTCCACGTCAAAGCGCGTATTTTGCGTGCGGGTGGGAAATTTATTCGATCCACCCTAACTCTCCGAGAAAGGCCAGCAGCGCCTTGATGTTGCTGACAATCTCGCGGAGAGTACCTGGGGTACCGAAGTACTTTGCCCTGTATGTTGCAACCACTAGTCAATGTAGAAGCATGTGGGCTGCTGTTTCATCTTCCTCCATGCAGGCTCGGCACAGGGGGCTGTGTACTATAGGCTATAAATTATATTTATATCATGCATATTAGCAGAGATATCACAATTTTTGCGGACGAACTCGCAGGCGAAGTGCTAGTATAAAATTTGTTACTCACGTTGCCATAACCTCCTTGTTGGTTGCAGTAAACTTTGCAATTTCCTGCTGCACATCTGTCCACTGTTTCTCGATTAAATCCGTTAGCGTATCTTCAGGATATGGGACTTTTAAAGCTGAATATGCAGACTGAAACTTGTCCACAAGCCCAGGTACTGGAACCGTCTTCTTATATTGAGCCCAATCGATCTTTGGCGGATCCGCAGGGTTTGAGAGCATGCTACGAAAGAATTTGAACTATAACTATGAGTGTTGACTATGAGCTTTGCGATAGAAGAATGATTAACCAGAATCTGGGTAGCAGATGAACGAGAGACTGCAGCATGTATTTTAGGAGCAGAAGTATCGGGCACTGGAAACCATCTTTTTCAAGTAATATCTTGGTCACAAGTAAGCTCAAGGTATGGAGTTTCACAACAGCCCTGGGTGGACAATAGAGAAATACCTAATAAAGATCTCAGCTTATATTGGGTTATCGTACAATCTCAAAAAGCTAAGCTAACGAGAGTATAAAAAAATATATATATTATTACTTGCGCAAATATGTCTCCGATTTCCCCTTAAAAGCGAAAAAGTTGCCTCGTTGCTCAGGCGGCACTCTCTTTTCAATTTCTTTCCATTTTATGGCACTAGCTGTTATTCTCCTCGACATTTTATTTTACTAATTGATAAATACGAAATTATTAAAAAAATATGACGGCATATGCTCCTAAAATTTTAAATTACAACTGTCACTTTGTTTGAAGATGACGATAATCTTTTGTCCATGGTTGTTATTTTTATATTGTAAAGAGGTACAGTTTGGATGTCAGGGGTAAGCTTCGGAACTACTGATCCGATTTCGGTTTTTTTTTTTACTAATGGGAAGCTACATTATCCCCGAGTGTCATAGGCTGTATTTAAAACATTCCTGAGGGATAATTTCCGATAATAACGCGAGTGAAATCGGGCAAAAGCTAGTCTACTAGATAAAACCATGATTGCTCAAGTCTGACCTAGAAGATCAGACTTGAGCAATCATGATTTTCGAAGCAACATTTGGTCTCAATGCTAAACTAAGATCTACCAAAAGACATGACGTCAAAACGAATTTAATTCATGACAATATTATCATCAGACGGTTAAATTATTCCCCAGATGTCCCGAAATTTAAGATTTTAATGAAAGGCTTTGATCAATCAGAAAATGATCAGATTATCGGTCACGCGATGTTGGACATCAGATCCTCATGCTGAATTGCGTGCCTACGCTTTCGAGTTGGAGAGCATTTAGTTATTTATGAGGCCCTGCTGCTTTGTGTCTGGCCCAACTTTGGGTACCTATTTCGGGCATGCTCTCGGAAATATAACCAGAAGAACCTCTAATTTTCTCAGACCTTCTTGTCTTTTGCTGTCTAGAAATTTTGCTTATTGATCAGGATACACATTTTTGGAAAGTATACTTAGAAGAACTTGCAAGGTTTAACTTATGCATTTGTCAATGTTAACACTCGTTAAGTGGGGTTACCCCAATGAAACTGCAGCGGGGTGTGGTTGTGGAGCTGCGTCGCAAACTATGCTCCACGTCTTATCCTGCACCCTTAGCCCAAAAACATGCAGCCGAAATGACCTTTGCGCTGCCACCGAAGACGCGGTGGAGGTAGCGAAGTTTTGGGCTAGCAAAATATAAAATTTGTCGTGCCAGCGATACCGAGTAGAAGAACAGCAGTCTAATTAAATTGCTACAGAAGAAATTAGACGCATCTTACTTTTGTAACGCAATAGTAATGAGTGTGATTACTAAGAAGGGAACATACCTATGATATCAACAACGCTTGTAGATATTATGCGCTATTTATATTACTTATTACGTACAGATAACTTTATCAGTAGTGATTAGATAGCGCATACATTGTCATTTTGGACGGTCATACGATATTCGCGGAGCCTTGTTAGTCGGTTTGAATTATTCAGTATTGTGATGCGTAATAATCGGTCTTAATTTATTTTTCCGGTTGTAATAATCGGTAATTAGAGTATTTATTCGGTTTTTTCAACGTGCTTTTGAGTCAGTGTCAATAATTTGTTAAGAAAGTGTCTGAAATCTATATTTTCTCCGTTCGGTTGAGTTGTGCGTTTGATTTGTGCTGTGTACTTGCTTTGAAGAGCGTTATTAATCTTGGTAGGTATTCAGGTGTTGTAACAATGACTTCATCGTTATTGTTAGACTAGCTTTTATGATGTGGTAGAATTATAGTCATATTTGGGGCATTTCTAGACATGTTGGGTGTTAGTTCAGCTTATCAAAAATGAGGAAAACGGGCCGAAGTTTCATTCCACCGTGGGGCAACCAAAGGCCGATAAAAGCATTGCATAACATAGCATAATCAGCCTATTAATGTTCCCACTGCTGGGACGCAGGCCTCCTCTCTATGAGAGGGAATGGGCTATAATCCACCACGCGGGCCCAGTGCGGGTTGGTAGATGTTACATGTCTTCGAATTTTTGGTTCTAGGACATGCCGGTTTCCTCACGATGTTTTCCTTCACCGTTTTGAGAACAGTGGTGATGAAATAACTTACACAAAGTAATGCGCCTGGCTGGGTTCGAACCCACGACTTACTGTTCGTAAGTCGGGGTCTCCACCACTGGGCCACCGCTGCTCTGCCGATAAATGAAGTCTTTCAAAAATACATTCAACCCCATTCAAGTTGATAAATTAAGTTCAAACTTCAAACAATTGACTAGACGCATCCTCTTCAATCACTAGCTCCTAATTTTGGTGACTTGAGGGAACATTTAAAGCTTGGGGGCTATCTACTGCTTCCCCTTTTCAACCCCTGCATTCAAATGAACAAATCGACACGCCGCTTCAATTACAAGACAATAATGTCGGGTGGTGTCAGATCGTGCCGTATCCGGCGGATATTAGCCGTAACGACGCCGCTGCCGGCTTCAGACGAGCCGAATTCTGACGACACATTTAGTGTATAAAATGTTCTGGCGATTCGACGAACAGCGAGCCATAGACTAAAAATAATTGGAATCAACTATTTGGAGTGCCACCTATTGAACGGTTTTAATTTTCGAATCTAACCTTTTTTCTTCTCAGACGAAACATTTATAAGCGGTTAGAGTTTAATTTTCTTTCATTGTTTTGCATTACGGATCGACTTAATTAACTTTAGGTAGATCTAGATAATTAATTAAATTGTAGAGCTTTATGTACTGATAAAAAGCTTCATTAAGGAACTCGTTCCTTTTGCAACAGAAAACTAAAAAACTGTCAATGGTTATAAAACTTAACTCTGCTCAGAGCATCCTTACAACATCAAAAAAGATAAAAAAATACACGATTCCTACGTGGGACTTACACAAAAAACAAAAGACGGATAGAGCGAGTAGGCTCGATATAAGGAACAGGTTCAATACCTTATCCAGGCTTCGACTAATTTGACGGCTACTCTATTTCTTTCATCTCCATAGCGTGTGAGCAAGACGGAAAGATATTGATAGTCGAATATTGGCGATAGTAGACCTGCTTGCGGTTACCGAAGCCTTATTACTGGGACTTGATGGAGCGACGTTGCATCAACTGGTATCATAAAAATAAATGTTGATGGGTGAACGGTAGCGAGAAGCAGACTATATTTTATAGGCAAATAATAAACATTACTTTTTGTAGCTTGGGATCTTTGGATGTTATTTCGATTTTGTTTTATGGGTTTATGGCTCTTGGAGATTTATTTCTTCATCGGGCCTCGAATATGTATTGGTTTTCTTTTACATTTGCGAATCGATTTATTGGAAGCTTGGGACCTTGTCAAGGTCTTGTTAATTAACATAAGTGACTTGCGTTAGAAGAAAGGGGACGATTATACCCAAAATTGAATGAATTTAGATGATTCCGGGCAGATATTACGATGAAGATAACTTGATCAGAGGCCCTATCACGAGCGCGCGGTATAAACGTAACGTCAATACGTCAAGTTTAAATCGAAAATACTAACCTATAGCATTTTTATTAAATAATCAATAATTTTTACACAAGAAATTGGTTACAAAATTGTGTGAAGTCCCTGACTCCTGTGCTAAGTGATAGACCTGCGTTGACCTATCTGCATCACAAAAAAGTTTCCCGGTCCTTCGTCAACCATCTTCATCTGCCTAGCCTTTTCCCAACTATGTTGGGGTCGGCTTCCAGTCTAACCGGATGCAGCTGATTACCAGTATTTTACATGAACCTCCACAACCAAGCTAGTACTGGGTTATATATTATATACGATATTATAAACGATACCCCTTGGTAAGACTGGTTGTCGGACTTTTTGAGTCACTGACTACCTAACAACTGTCAAAGATCTACAAATGACACCTGGGACCAACGGCTTAACGTGCTTTCCGAGGCACGGAGGAAACTCGGTATGTAATGGGTCAACCAAAACCCATCCACAGACCAACCTAGGCAAGCACCGCTTAACCTAAAGATCGACCCGAGCAGCTGTTATTATTTAGCCACGAGCTCCTCTCCTGAACCTTCGTCAACCATAGACACAAAATTGAAATACGTCACACAAGCTAATTGGACCATCGCTATCTATAAACCAGAACATACCATGCTGCTTGCTAGTTAAAATAGAAAAAAACCCAGGTCGGAAAAAGTGTTATTAGGTTTTTCATACAGGAATTTCTTAGTAGCAGCCACGGAGTCTAATTAGTGCCCGGTTGATGGCAATAGGCTCGCCCCCTATTACATGCGAAATGTGGGTGTACTATTAGTTACACCTCTGCCTAACCCTTCGGGGATTGCAGGCGTGATGTTATGTTACGATTTATACCAACCTTATCCTTTTTGTTACAGCCCCAGCACCATGAAGCTGGAGTGGGCCGAGAGCGAGTCGGACTACGGTCTGGAGGAGGCCGCGTTCTACGAGGGGCCGCCGGCCCTCGCGCCGCCGCCGACCAAACATGTGTCGTTCAGCTTGAGACTTGATCTGGTATGTATAACACTATATTTTAGCTTAACTTTAAGTTACTAGAAAGCGTTACTCTTTCACGATGACCGAATAGCCACTACTCAACGAATAAATTCTGCCAAGAAAATTAACGGCCACTTAATCGTAGGTGGTGTAACAGGACTTAATAGAAATAACCTATTGTTGAATATTTGAGGCTCTGGCTCTTTCTTGTAGAAATGAGCTCTGCTAGAGGATGTAAATTATGTTCTTGAAATTAAGTTGTGACCTATTCAGGTGGCCTACCATGAAGTCTTAAAGCAGGAGTAATTCCAGTGTGGGAAAGAGATGGCGCTAGACGACCTGTATGGCTCTGTCTCTTTCCTCACAGGAATTACTCCTCCAGGTCAAAACTTAATTTCTCCAAGGTCAGACAATTATGCTTAGGACAGTTAGGACGTAAGATACAGACAGATTAGTCTCACAAAAGTAAATTAACGTAGCCAACTTTTCTTTCTACAGATATAAGAAACTAGCTTATGCCCGCGGCTTCGCTCGGGTTAATTTAGAATTTAACATTCAATTCGGGTTGTACTCTGCTTGTAATAATATAACTCAATCATGATTTTAAAGCCACGTGGCGCCATCTATTATCATAAGAACATTGTTATTGTTTTCCTCGGGAACAGTACTTTTTTCGCTATGAAATTTACCCTATGTCCGTTTATGTACACCTGACAACGTATATGCAAAATTTCAAGATGATCAGTTCTGTGGTTTAGGCGTGAAAAGGTAACAATCAAACTTACTTTCGCATTTATAATATTAAGTAAGGATGTCAAAGAATCAGTGCAAAAAATCAAAGAGCAATATGTTGCCTCCAGGCCACATGAAATAATGTTACCTACAGTGTTAAGAGTGATCACTGTAACCAGTTCGTCATAGCTTTACAAGAACTTTTGTATGTAAGCTCCTCAGTACCATCTGTATAAATAAAAAGTCACCACTATACGCACACAACCGCTTTTTAGGGTTCCGTACCCGAAGGGTACCAACGGGACCCTATTACTAAGCCTCCGCTGTCCGTTCGTCCGGCCGTGTGTTTGCCACCGGGCTGTATCTCATGATCCGTGATAGGTCGACAGTTGAAGTTTTCACAGAATGTGTATTTCTGTTCCCGCTATAATAACAAATAAATTAAAAATCAAAGGGGGCTCCCCCACTTCGATGATACGGAACCCTTCATGCGCGAGTCAGATTCGCACTCGGCCGGTTTTTTTTTCCACTTACTCCCATTTAACGATGCCGTCTCAACAAGGTTACATTCGCGGAGTTATCGAAACCCGTTAGGATTAATCCAGCAGGCGATTGATACCTTTTAAAAAATATATATTTACTTTTAACAAAATGTTCTTTGATGTAGCCCTGTTCCCAGAATCAGACATGCCTTAACAGAATTCACATCAAACAGCGAAATGCCTATAAACAATAATCGATGCGTTTCATTCATAAAAACATATGTTTCGAATTCGTTTAGGTTTGGCGGCCTTGTGTCAAATGTTAAAAGTTCACAGACCTTCAATGTCAACCGCTGAAGCGCGGGTTGCGAAACTTCAAAATGGCAGACAAGAATAACAAAAAAGACAGGTGCACTTATTAATGAATTAGTGGGGAAAATGAGTAGTAAACTAATAAACTTACAATGTTGTGTGTGAAACTCCATTGTTTTGTGTCTTACCTACTGAGCCACATAAAATTAGTTTGACACAGTGAGAAGCACACGCACAAACACAGACACACTGACACAATTAATGGTAACTCATAATTATTATCCAATTATGATTCTGATAATAGCCATTTTAGGCCTCCTGCTTCAACAATTCAGAGATTGAAAACTGACTAGCCTGCTAACTTAATAAAATCTTGCATTTGTAGAAAGGATTTAAATACAACTTAATTAAAACAGTAAAAAGCAGATGGAACAAGAACTTAAACGATACGGTCGTCAGTAATGGCTGCCGATCTTAGTGAAACATCAGTCACGTTCTCGCAACCTGATTGGTACAGACGCCAGCACATCAAGCTACCCGAATCTGTGAAATATTCCCAATCAACATAGAACGAAATGCTTTAGCGATAAAGTTGAAAATCTATTAAAGAAATTTGACAAATTGTAGTAGCTTGATGCTGGCTGGCATCTGTACTAAAATAATTACACCTTATAAAGTGCCAAGCACTTCCGATCACCGGAACCGAGGTACGGCTAAATAAAGTACGAGTAAGTACTTTAGAAAGTACGCAGAGGCGCGAGGCGCTTATATTTATCAAATGATCCCTTCGTACTGATTAAGAAATGAGAGGAAATCCGAATGGACTTGAAAAAGCTGCAGCGTTTATGCTAAGCGATTGGTTTTCTTTAGAAAACTGGCCACGGCAAGTTTCGACTTGGCACTGGCCCATATATCGATGTGATGCCGTTTACAATGTTTACAAACGTGATATTATTTCTGTTTTACTTAAATACAGGTGCCAGAAAAGAAGAAAGAAGTATTGATTGCCTGATATTGTAGTTGTAACTGTTGCAACAAACATATTTTGTTGTTTTAAGCTTTTCATTTGCGTTGGGCTAAAAACAGCGTCGAAATATCGGGAACTCAGAAGTCAGAATAATAGATAATCGGAACGGAATATATTCCGTACTTGTGACAGTATAAGTTTAAATATTATGTTTATTCATTTCTGTTTTTTACTGTTACCTGCAATATCACAACCGAGGTTACTAATAAAATCTCAATGTGTAGATTGTAAGTATTTAAGTATTGAGCAATGGATTTTCCTGACCAAAAAATTGTTTGGTCTAAGGTCAATGACACTAACCGATTATAAATTAAAATTAGCAGATTTGACTATCAAATCAGTTTATTAAAGGAAATACCAAAATGTGTTCAAGATAAACAAGCGTAACAACTGTATTTCTTGTTTTTACCCGACTACGACGAAGCCAAAAGGAAGGGATATGATTTTAGCAGTCTATTTTTTATTTATATTTGTTATTTATTTAAATCGAACACAAATGGTTCATATTGTTGTTAGTAATACTTATAAACTATATTAGTGATATTTCTCATTACAATAAAATAAAAATACAATTAAATTTCTGATTAAAATAAAATGTAAATGTATGTTTGTCATACATATGTTCCTCCGTATTGCTTAAACTATTCATCCGATTTGATGAATAAGGTGTCAATCAATTCGGTATTACGGCCCGGGTAACATAGGCTACTTTTTAACCGACTTCAACAATAGGAGGAGTCGATTTTTCTTGTAAACCCTGATTTTAAGTAGAGCGTGATTTTGCAGTAGTCCGGGTTTTTTAGTAGTAGCATAGCACACAAATTCTTGTTATTATTTAAAGATGTGAACACACTTACGCGTTACTACGGTCGATAGTACACCGTATTTATGAATGAATTAAATTTTTGTTCATTTTTAATAATTTCCGTTAATTTACAGCTATTATATTGCATTTTACAACATTTGAGTCAGGAACCGCCTAGCAAAAAATTATGTCACGCTTTACACTTATCGACGCGAAATCATCCAATTATTGCACGGTCATAAAGCCCCTTTTCACTGACTCAAACGGTTTCGGGTTGAAAAATGTGGTAACTAGTCCAATTCGATTACTAACAAAAGTGTAGATAATACTTAAGCAAAAGTCATGATACGATATCACTAATAAGTTGTAGGTTTGCGTGATTTTCAATTATTCTGAGCTGACAGGCAATGAGCGAGTCAGTCTGTGTGTGTTCTGAGTGACGACAGTGTAAACTTATTTATAAGCTGTGAAAGCTTAAACAGAGATTTACCAGGTTTAAAACTTGAAACTGGTCACATAAAAAGTAACAATGTACGCACGGCGGCCAATCAAGCTACACAAAACCAGTTTATGCGGATCTCTCACTGTATAGGAAATCTATACAAAGCGAGGCCAAGTTATACTGGAAATGTACAGCTTCATGTGCCGCCGTGTGTACCATACCAATTGGTTTTCTTCTTAATGAACGCGCCCAACTGTCCGTGTTTCGAACAAGTATTCATACGCGTTTCCTAAAGAACGCTATAATCAGCAGAACTTATTCGGAACACACAACTGCATAGACAGGTTTCATTTTCAAATGAAAACAGTGGCGTTTTTGTAATTAGTTGGGCGTTGAAACCGGTATGCCAAGGCTTTGGAACCCATTTGTAATCTGTATGATCAAGAAAGTAGCATGGCAATAATTTGTATTTATGTTTGAGCGTGTCTGTTTCTACAAGTAGAGTGCAAGAAATTAGAATATATGAATGGATTAGCTTATGCGGCTTCGCCCGCGTGGAGTTCCGTAATTGTCCCACGGGATCGTACTACCGGGATAAAAAGTATTCTATGTGTTAATCCATGTTATAAACTATCAGTGTGCCAAATTTCATCCAAATCCGGTCGGTCGTTTTTGCGTGAAACAGTAACAAACATGCATCCATCCAGCCTCACAAAGTTTCTCATTTATAATAATTATGTATTAGGTATTATAAGTAGGAAGTTAAGTTAGCTTTTCTTATTTCTTCGAAGTCTATTGCAAAAACAATTAGGAACACTAGACCCTAATACATTAAATAAGATCCGACATCTAAGAAAAGCTCTCATCCTGTGCGCAATTCCGTTTAAAAACATATTGCTGTACAATAAGTATCATCATTTCCTCCAAGATATTGTCTATACTTAAATGTCGCCTTCGTCATGAGGGTGAGTCTATGGTGTCCACATCCCCGGATGTGTCGCTCCGGACCAGTGGACCGTGACCGTCCTGATCAACTTGCACTGGCGTTTATTTTTATTAGGATATTGTTCTTGTTTCTACTTTTTCTTTTACTACCTACGTTTTATTTTAGCTTACAGTTCCTAGGATAATTAACTCATAAGTAATACACGTTTAGAGAAAAAACGAATACAAAGAAAACATAATGGAAACGGACCAAAGTATAATATTTGTTTGTATTTAAGAAAACCAGTCTGTTTATAATAATTAACAAAAACTAGACTACAGAAAAACAGCTAGACGTACACAACATGCAAATAATTAATGCATTTACAAAGACGATTAGCTTCCATACCTGTTTCCAGGTTTTCAGCTCAAACAAAAATAACAATACTTACATAGTTTATTTCATACATACGGTAAGAATCAATCAACAGCTAGAAGAAAGGAGTATCGAAAACAACCTCGAGTTCTTATTTCAAAGATCCCGCGCTTTTTAACTTTTTTATTTTTATTTTTAAACTTGTCCGTGACACTGACGCTAAGCTGCACTAATGAGTTTCGACATTAGCTGAGTACGAAGAAAAACTGTTGGAACTTTTTACGAATGGGTTACAGAGTATTGTATTATTTTAAATGATTATTCGAGAGGGTTCGGGTGACGAATTGGTTGGGAATAATTATACGAAACGTGATTACCTATGATTGTTGGAAAGGATCTTGGTCGCTGAGGATTTAATTAATGTGAGTTTGAAACTTAAGGTGGAGGTCAAGTTGACTTGGCAGTCTACGTTTAAATAAAATCATGTGGTTTTCGCTTTCAAATCCTACAAAATAAACTACAGAAAAGCAAACTACCCAGCAGCCCCAATTTTTATTTAAAGACTGTACTCATAAACTGAAGCTATCATTAAATCATATATTAAGAAAGACTCGTTAATAACCGACAGGGGTGAGATAAAGAGGCCGTCAACTGTTATGACGTTAACACCTTCATTCAATGAGTGCGACCATAAAGTATAATCTCTGACTTGATTTACGTGTGCTCTTGTCGACAGCCAGCGACGAAATGACTGAGGAATTCGAAATTCAAACGTATCGAATATTATTTTATAAGGGTAGAACATATTTTTTTTTTTTTAAGGCTGGAATAAGGCATTTAATATAAAAAAATGTTCGTATGTACAGTGTACACGCTAATCTCCGAAACCACCTAACCAATTTCAAAGAAATTTTGTGAAAGCGTATGGTTGGTTCCAGCTTGAAAGATATGATAGTTTTGGAGCCGATATTAGGTGATGCCCTGCGAAACACGGTCGGGTCGCTAGTAGTTTTATAAATGCATGTGTGAATTAAATAATATTTTCGTGAAATTTTCAACCGTATCGTTACAGGCTTTATGTCGGCTCAAGTTTTTCAAAGAACATCTTTATCATTAGGTACTTAGGTAGACAAATTTCTAAGAAAACTTGAAGCCTGATTGCTTCTGATAACGGACTGAGATTGTATTTTATTATCTCGAGTGCGTATTGGAACTGTTAATATAGCTAATATACCTTAGAGTTGTAAACACATTAGATTACATACTTTACATTATTACTTCATTTATTTATTTATAATAACTATGAAGCAAATCGGCTGACGATTTAATTTTCGAAATCACCACTATTATTGCATTAAAGACGACGAAATTGACGTCAAGTCGATGTCCCGCCTGATGAGAACCTCGTGAAAGCTGAGAAAGAGAAACAAATAAAATAATAATATCTCGACTGCACGAGGTCGTCGTCATGTGAGATGTCTCGACTCCACTTCGACTCGACTATCAGTATGCCGATTGCCGTAACGGCCACTGGCCTGATGGCCAAAAGCCTCGACGAACATCTTACGCGGCTCTGCTTAGGCGGTTGGATCTAGGGCCTGATTCGGAAGGCAGTACTTCTCGATACGGCTTGCATGTGAGGAGGTTCCTGCCGCTGGAGCCTTAGGGTAGGAGCCTCCTCCCACCGGTAGCTTGGACCCTGCTCCTGATACTGACGGACCACTATTTTTTATTTTTTTTTGTGTTTTTTTAACAAATATTTAAAAAAAAATGTGTATGAACGATAAATAAAGATCATAAAGTAATAATAGAATTAGACATGATCCGGTCTTTCGGGGCGAGTCTCATTAGGGAGAGCTAGCTGATTTCCGGCTACTAATTAAAGGGACGATGCTAGTTACGTCCGCCTCGCAGGATATGACATATTTGTTGTGATTTTTCTATGTAATAAATTAATAATAGGTATACCATTTTTAGCTGTAATAGGCTAGGTGACTGAAACATTGCTTAAATTGTATTTTAACCAAAATACATATTATTATTTTTGACTACCTCGTTGGTATAGTGGTCGTAAGCGAGCATGAGGTCCTGGGTTCGATTCCCGGGTCGGGCTATGTGTTATTGGGTTTTTCCACCAGGAAATTCATTATTAAGTTGCGGTCACGGAGTCTGGGTTTGTGGCCAGTTGATGGCAATAGGCTTGCACCCTATTACATGGGACTTAAACATAACTAGCGAAATGTATTGAAATTAGGTACAGCATAGCATATCATAATCAGCCTATAATGTTCCCACTGCTGGGACATATGCCCCCTCTCTATCAGAGGGCATGGGCTATAATCCACCACGCGGTCCCACTGAGAGGCTGGTAGATGTCAAATGTCTTCGTTTTTTTGGTTCTAGGACATGCCGGTTTCCTCACGATGTTTTTCTTTACTGTTTTGAGATCAGTGGTAATGAAATAAATTACACAAAGTAATGCGCCTGCCTGGGTTCGAACCCACGACTTACTGCTCGTAAGACGGGGCCGCCACCACTACTGGGCCACCGCTGCTCTCGGTAACAAAGATTCGGTGGGAATTCCAGTGAAAAATTAGACCTAGATTACGTTTACTTTGTGTCTTGTAAGAAGAGAAATAACTTACATCCAGTCTTTTTCTGAAAATAGTGATTTATCTAATACTACTAGCTGTGGCCCGCGGTTTCATTCGCACGCTTGTTCGGCTTCGCTGTGTTGTAGTTTGACTTCCTTGCTCAAGAATGGGGCTACCAACGCATTTTTCTAATTCGATTGGTAGCTCAAAAGATCAACATCATCTGCCTAGCCTTTTCCCAACTATGTTGGGGTCGGCTTCCATCTAACCGGATGCAGCTGATTACCAGTATTTTACATGGAGTGACTGCCTATTTCCAAAGATTATATTCATTATATTCAATTTTATATACCAACTAGCGACCAGCTCCGGCTTCGCACGGGTCGATATATAAAACTTGCTCTTGAATCACTCTATCTATTACTGAAAACCACATCAAAATCCGTTGCGTAGTTTTAAAGATCTAAGCATACATAGGGACAGACAGACAGAGGTAAGCGACTTTGTTTTATACTATGTAGTGATATGTCTAGGATTTTAATAAGCAACTTACAGTTCCCACTCGATTGCGACATTAAATTTTCCTTGTAAATCGTCACAAGCACCAACGCAGAATGTTGATAAAGCCTGATGTGTTCATAATGTTTTGTAAATAACGGTTACGTTATAACTGTACACGTTTTGCTCAGCTCTAATCGGTTACTTTTTGCCCGAAATTGCTTCATTAGTGTTTCGCGACTAATTTGAATACGAGACCGGCAGGTTCCAGAACCTGTTGTTACTAATTTTCATGAATAAGATAACCTAATGAATTTTTGACGGTGAACCTTTGTAGAGCATTTGGAATTGAATTACGAAACGTTACATATGTAGTAGAATGAATGAAGTTAGGAATGAGTACATAAGATGAAGTCTGGAAGTGACGCCGGTGACTGAAAAGTTGTGTGGTAATCGGTTATCGCGGTATGGACATACGATGCGAAGGAATGAGTAAAAGGCTATAAGGGTAGAGGAAGACCAAAGAAACGATGGATGGACTGTGTACAGCAGAGGTAGAAGAATACGGCTAGAAACGTTGACTGTTGAGATGACGAGTAATAGAGAAGTATGTTACGCCGACCCCAAATAAATTAGGACAACGGCAGGGGAATGATGACTTATTTAAGTACTGAAAACGACTGCAAGACGAGAAAATAATTGTAATTTTTATTGCAAAGTGTAGTCGAAGTTCACATTTCTCCCAATATTAAATAGCTACTATAAATACTGCATTTCAAATACTTATGTTAAGTGAAATCCGTTAACTGCACTTACTCGAACCAAGCGTCGTCGTTCCAAAATTAAACAACAAAAAACCTCATAATTCACTCACTCTGACAATGGAACACAATTTAATCTACCAATAATTTACTTTTTAACGCCATTTGAAGGGTAATTTATCAGAAGGGGGATCAACAACACCAGATAAATCAGGGCACGTTTAAAAAGTAGCTTCCCTTGAGGTAAGGAGACAAGATCTTGACACCGCACACGTTCTAAAACGATAAACGAGCGACAAATTGTCAATTAACCTCGACCATACGTTATTCACATCCCTATTTTACTTTTTTTTAGAGTTCGATTTTTGAATAGGCTGTTTATATCTTTCCTTGCCGTTTAAAAAGTTATAAATATTATCTACAGTAGTTATGCTCAAGTGCCGCGTTAGTTGAGGACTGGATTTTTCTAGAAGTTTATATTTTTAGTTCCTAGTTCCACTATGGTTAATGGTTTCGAGTCAGATTTTGCGGTTAAAATAATGTCAATTTATTTAGATAGCAGCAGTATTTTACTTCATTATTTTATCAATTTTTCTAACCCCTCTCTGCTGCGTCGACCGTTGCGGCTACGGACAGGTCTTGTGGTCAGTTTGACCCTAGCTATGTGCCACACAAGGACGCCACTCATTGGAAAACCTTATAGTCATACAGTCCCCTTTGAACGCTCCAGTGATTTAGCACTCAATGTCCCCTTTTCCTGCAAACGATCTTAACTACTTTGTAACGGACACAACCGCTTTTATTTAAATAATTAAGTACCTAGGCAATAACTCTAACTGAGGCTTTTTATATGGCTTTTTATGTGACGACAAAATATTTTATTGTTTTTTGGTAATCTACATTAATTAACTCATATTTTATTAAGTGTCGTCATCAATATTTTAATTTGATCCCTTCATTTTCTCTTCCATCTCTTTGAAAAGAAAATATCCCTCAGTAATTAATACAGAACAAACAAAAAAAAAGTCTGACACGCATCAATCGACAGCCAGATAATAAGAGGTGTTCGAGTGAATTGGGATCGTGCCCTCCAATATTGGTAATCACGTGCCAAGACATAGGGGTGACCCGACCCCACACTTTGAACCGTACCAAAATACCCCATGAATGTTTACGGGTTAATCAACAGGCACGGCTCAATGGACAAGGAATTCATTATTCTGCCATATGCATTCAGTTAACATGTCAAGATTTTGTCCTCTATGTCACCTAATTAAAGCGTTTCATTCTGAATTATAGTAATGATTATTATGACGTTAATGTCTGTGTTATATAGAAAATCCATTTGAAAATAGAACTTCCTGTTCGAAAACTCAATTACGTGTTTCCTGAAAACGTTACGTTATGTTTTTAAATAGACATTGCGTCTGTAACGCTAGTTGAAAAGTCTTTCCTTTTTACACTTTTATATCAAGTTTATTTACAACTAAGTGCTGATTAGAACTTATTCATAAACTCGCACTCGACCACCACGCAAATAGCACTTAGGAAAACTAGCCTAGTTCGTATTATTACAATTATTGCCTATAGTTTTCATATCCACTTTTGCATGGTATAACAGACCGTTTGTCTAACGAAAATCAAATTTCGAATGTCAAAACAGTTTTGATTTCACATTCAGAAATCGAACAGTCTTTTGACTGTTATCAAATAAGTTCGAATGAAAATAGGTTTGTTGTACACTATTAGCATTACGTATGACAGCAAGGTCTCATAGACTCACATCATAACGGCGTGGAGCGTACGTAAGTTGATTGGCCCGAGGGGACACGCTGATTCGATTTTGACGTTTTTATTGGACCATATTGATATACTTTGTGATTAGGAGCTGTGTCATGGGCCACGAGATATTCAATTGAGAAGGGTCAGTGAAGGGTACGCGAATGTTATCGTTTTATACGTTGGCAAGCTGAGTTTGCGTACAAACCATATAACATACCACGCTACATATGGTTATTTAAAATGTCACAATAGAGAGACTATCAATGTTATTTATTGTAGACGTGTTATATAACAGCATTTTTGTAAAACGTTACTCAATATAGAAGCGCCCTTAAGAAACTTATGGGAACAATGTTTTATGTAGGTGTGTGACGGCTGCACACGTTGTTTTGGTTAACTATTGTTACGAGCTGGGTATGGGATAAATTAAATACTGCCTATTAAACACGAAATAACTTTATTAATTACAAAACACTTAAAACTTAATCACAACTACACTACTGATCACTGTTCACTTAGATATCGCACTTCTAGTTCACTTCGATTCGTTTCGTTGTGTAGCCAAAATCAGACTGACTGCTCCTGCAAATACGACGGCTATTTATATGCCGACCGATCCTTCGAGACGGTTCTACAACTTTTAGGAACCTTCTTCACAGTTTTATAGTGGAACATCATCCTTCGAGAAAGTTTCATAACTTGCTCGTATCTTCTAGACAATTCCATAATGGAACGTTGTCCTTCGAGAAAGTTCTACAACTTTCTCGAATCTTCTAGTCTTTTCCGTAGTGGAACATTCGAGTCTCGCACGTAATTTAGAAGATTCTCGTAAAGCAACCGACTTAACACTATATTAATAAAATTTTACTATTGTCCCATTGTCAAACTTGTTAATGTACCTAGTAGAACTAACTTATTTTTTATTCATTTGAAAGTGAGTCTCTCTTTCTTCTTGGTGTGTGCACGGCTAACGTTTAGCCCGAAAAACTGGATAGACCCTCTTTCTTTCTTTATCGTGTGGTTAGTGCCTAACCTGGTGTCAGAGTTTTTATGCCGGCCATGGGTCTCTGACTTGGCTTTACATGCCATCGAGAAATATCTGTCAGGCAAACGACAGGCTCTTATTGCGTGGAACTTTATTCTAACCACAGTTCTAAATGTTATAATTGCAAAATATTATGAAATCCAAACTTATCTTTACCCCATACATAATCCACGCCATCGATCAAAAACCGATTAAGCATCTTAATAAGATCTTAATAATGTTCTCTAATAGATGTAATCTTAGATAAAGTTACTTAAGATTATACCTACTCAATGCGATGCTCGAGTTTTACTACATAATTTAGATATCTATCTTTATTTTGCTGATGATCAGATTATGTTGTTTTACAAACAAATTGGCTAAAACTGGCTTATCGTCATTAAAGATAGCGTCGAATTCCGAAAATTCGGCGTGGTACAGGAAAACAGATGGCAAAAATACGTCTGTAATTAGATTTATTAAGTTAATTACTTTGCACTTGTTTGAGGAAAAGTTGGAAATGTAGGTAATCAATAATTTTGATTGATTATGATAAGTTTATTGAATCCCATGGCAACGTATACATAAATAAAAAACTGTCTGACTGTCTGTCTGTCTGCCTCTGTATCTGTGAAAGGAAAAATCGTAACAAAAGGAAAAAGGAAATGTAAAGAATTACCTATGAGCTTCTACAAGAATTACCATAAGATAGAGTTAAATGGAAATTGAATGTAGGAAGGAGCTCGTGGCTAAATCAATCCTCAGGTTAAGCCGCGCTAGCATAGGTTGGTCTGTGGATGAGTGACAACCCATTTCATACCGAGTTTCCTCCGTGCCTCGGAAGGCACGTTAAACCGTTGGTCCCGGCTCTTATTTGTTTGATCTTTGACAGCCGTTACATATAGTCAGTGGCCCGAAAGTTTGACTACCAGTCTTACCAACGGGTATCGTATTACCCAGTACTAACTGTGTTGTGGAGGTTAGATAAGCAGTCGCTCCATGTAAAGTACTGGTATTCAGCTGCATCCGGTTAGACTGGAAGCCGATCCCAAAATCGTTGGGATAAGGCTAGGTAGATGATGAGAGTTGAATGGATATTGCCACACAGACAAAAGAAGGTCATGTTATATAACAATCGCTGTCAAAATGTTTTGTATTTCTAAGATGACATTCAACGGGGTATTCCTCAAAGCGCAACTATTTTTAAGCGCAACTAAATTATTCCTTGAAGCGCAACCATGATGAAAAATAGGGAGGGGTATGATGGACTCATTAATGATATCGATAGACAGTTTTAAATCAACTGTCCTACTCAGAAAGGGTTCTGTCCTGGGGTATGAACCCCTCTCTATTTTTCATCATGGTTGCGCTTTGAGGAATAAACGTATAATATTTTTAATTTGAATTTGTGAGCGCAACTAATAGTTGCGGTTCGAGGAATAATTTAGTTGCGCTTAGTTGCGCTTATAAATAGTTGCGCTTATAAATAGTTGCGCTTATAAATAGTTGCGCTTTGAAGAATACCCCTTTCAACAGGTTTAACTTGAGTTTTTCGATAGCTTTGGTCAATCCAACACATTTTTGAGTTTTCCTTCAAATCACTTTAACTAGGTCCTTAGTACTGAACTGAAGTACCGTAAAATTTCGGATCAGATCGTAAATTATGTAAAATTTTTGTAAGTTTGAGTTACAAAATATTCATTTATAGGTTTGAGTAATAATATATTCTCGTTTAAAAATACATTAGTTTCGAAACCTTGACGTTAGCTCAGAGTGTATTTCTTATCGCATAGACTTTATTCTTTTGAATATGAATGAACATAGATCAAAGGATCTTTTGAACCATTGTGTTGTGAATATTTTTTTAAGCGACGCATGTCCGAACAGCGAACGGAAGTGACTGGTGTGTGGATAGCATACCCGTTCGTGTAATGTGGGCCCGCTTGGCCCAAGCGATGCGATCACCGGCTCGTCCCCTGTACAGGGTGTTTGATAGAAAGAACGACGTCGAAGCAATTTCTTGAGGGATTGGCGGTGTCATTTACTAGCTCAGAAAAGAATAATATTTTAAAATAAAAAGAATATTTTCCTTAACTCATTTTTAAGATTTTAGAAGCACATACAATTGTTCTTAAAAGAAATGTACATTGTTGATAACCATAAAGAGTTGCGTATTAAAGCCTCAAAAAGACGTTTTGATGATTTGGAGGAGTCATATCACGAAATAATAAAAATAATGTTTCAATTACCGACACAGGTTCTGTAAAAACTAGAATAAATAATGATTCGCATCGCATCGGATCGGAACGGATTTTACAATCTTTAAACAATATTAAATCGTGTACACAGTATTTAAAGTCTATATTACTAAGCCGCGCACAGCAGCTTGACTGCGGGCGTCTACCGCGACACGCAATCGTAGCCGAAAGTATGCTGCGACACGCGATCGGCTCCGTTCGCCTGTCGCCGTATACGATCGGATGAAATAAAACTATTTGACTAGGCGCAGAAACGAATATGTTCGCAAGTGACGGTATGGAGCGTATGGTATAGTACCGTATGCGTCGATATGCTACCGAACGCGTATCCTTTCGGATCCGATGCAATGCGAGCCGTTTGGTGGAAATCATCCTTATGCCTACCTCTACTCCTAACAAATTATCCTTCCATCTTCCAAACACCCTGTATAACATTTGATAATATCCTCTTTTGATGGACACTGCAAGGTTTTTAAAAGCCTACTTGGTGATTCGGGTGCCAGTATGTGATTTATGGTTGCCATTTGGTCGCTAACGTCGCTCGATAAGTAAAACTGAGAGTTGTATTTCTGAATTAATTAGCCAACACAAAGAATGACTCAGGCCTTGGAATAAAGATGAGAATTATTATCATTAATGGGTTCCTGGTGGTATATTTATTTATTTATTTAACACTTCAAGCACATAAGTACAGAGGCGGACTTAATGCCATAGGCATTTTCTACCAGTCAACCTTTGGGTGATGCAAAGACAAGCAGTGGTAGGTGTAAATCTGAAAATAATTTTAAATAATAATAAGATTAACTAAACTAACTAACTATAGTGAGCTGGTAACTGGACAAAACCTAATAATTGGTGCATATTTTCAGTTACTGGATATTTTGAGCTGAGGATTATACAGGGTGTAACATAAAGGTTATAGTCACATGAAAGGATATGCTGCAGACCGTCAACTTGAAAAACTTCCTGCATGGGTCCAATTTCGTAAATACGAAAAAAATATCAGCTGTCCCATACTAAATTTCAATACCTACTCGACCCAAATGTATGGGACAGCTGATAATTTTTTGCATTTACGATATTGGACCCATGGAGGAAGGTGTTCAGTTTAATGGTCGGTAGCATATCCTTTCATATGACTATACCCTTTCTGTTTTTAGGGGAAAAACATTTTTTTGCAATAATAGGTATAAAAGCTCTTTGAAGACTGTCAAAAATCGATTTCTCTCCCATTCACAGTAATTAATCAGATATGATAATAATATTTTGGTCATATCAGAATGTTTCAAAGGATTTGTGTAATAATTAAGCTGATACGATTGATGTCTGTAAGATCCCATTATCTATGGCTGATAAGGTTGATTTCTGACGAGCGCACTTTAAGTGCTTGACTTCATTATGTCGAGTACCGTTCAGGATAAGACATCTTTAATTGGTTATAGAACTATACAAAGATACCGGTCAAACTTTCCATCTCTGAAAAAAAAACATTTTTTTTTTTTAATATTTTTTTTTAATTCGTCTTTCTCAGTGGAACGTCTCGTGTTTAATCTTATAAAAGCTTAGTAAAACTAGTTAGCTAAACAGTGACAATAAAAAAAATAAGTACTAACAATTAACTAGTTAATCAACTACTTACAGACACCGGTCAAACTTTCAGTCTGAAAAAAAACTTTTTTTCTAAGCGTATCGTCTGAGTGGAACTTCCAAGGTTGTGTTTAATTAAAACAAAAATGAAAATTCAAGATCTTACAAGTTTTGGTTAGTAGTACTTCACAGTCAAGTATAATACAATGACGAACTTGAAAAACTTGCAACTTTCCTAAAACATTACGATACTCGCGTGGTTTTGTGGAAAAGCTGAACTAGTATTGGCTATGGTTTGGTCAAACTGGTGCTGTGGTGTACCGGACGATCAGCTAACGCTGGCGGATATCATCTACATCAGTTTTTGTCAAAATCTGGTGTCCGGAGCCGAATTTTTGAGTACCAGTTTGATGAAATCTTGTGACAGTTTCGGAAATTTTCCCTGTAATCGGTTTTCCAGTGTAGCCATTGATCTGGTGATTTTCTGCAGCAGTTGCCAGCCACAATATTTATATTGGTGCTCTTACAAACTCATCCCAAAGCATGGCTACCAAACCTTTGTGTTTAGATTCCTCAATCAATCATATAATGTTGCCACTGCTGGGATACAGGCCTCCGCGACTCTGCGAGGGTGAAAGTGTGTATTTCTGTGTTGAAGTTACAATTCCTAACTGTGGTACATGTTTCCAGTGCGATGAGGGTGGCGGCAACGCAGACGGCATCAAGACTGAGCCCCCGGAAGCAGAGGAGCCCCGCGCAATGCAGAAGGTGCCATCGCTCTCCGATCTGTCGGATCCTGAGGCTTCTCTAGGTAAGTCCTTCTAAAATATACTAGAAACATCTTTAGGTTCAACCCAGTAATAAGGATAATTGACAACTGAAGATCCACCCAATTCAATGTTATTAAATTCAGTTAAATATGTCAACAATCGATGTTCTAAATGCGGTCTGTACTATCTAGCAAAAATTAGTCCCATTAACATCCAAAATGGATGCGTGTATCAGATTTAAAATCAATTGGCGTTGTCTATACAAGGATGGAAAGGACACCGACGTTAAGACGGTTACCACGTATTCAGTACCTCATTCTGAACCAGCTGTTCTATACATTTTGACCATATTGCAGTTTTGTAGAAAACTTTATAATAACTGACGAAAAATTTCTTTAGAAAGTCGTACTGAATACGTGGCAACCGTTTTAGCGTCGACGTTTCCACCCTGTATATTTTTTAATTCAATTACTTCAGCAAATGTAAGAAATTTCGATCAGTGACGTTAGTACGTTTTGACAGATCTAAACTCAATTAATTATCATTCCAGAAAGGTCTTTAATTTTAGCCTAGTAAAGGCATATCAAGAACTTGAAAAATTGGAGCGGAAGTAGATTAGGTGCTTAATTTTGATAGTCATCGAGGTTAGAGAAACCGTCGTGATGGAAAATGATCGTAATTGTCAACGCGCATTAGTAAAATTTGCATTGATGAAATGAAAGACATTGACGACTTCCGGTATCCTTGAATGTCATGAAAACGTTTGATGAATCTTTAAATGTAAATCGACAGATTACTAATTTGATAAAACATCAAGTCTCCGGATTGTTCACATTGTTAACTTAGGTATCACAATATCTTTTGTTTAAAACATGGCCTTTTCGGAGGCCAAAAAAACACTATTAAAATCCATAAAAAATGGAATAAATATCTCACTGAATGCAATATTTAGTCTGCGTTTACATTTCAGTGTTTACACAGCAATTCTGTGTTCAGCTTAGTTTAACGTTAATTAAAATAACACAGTAGTTGGCAATATTAACTTGTATTATTAACTGGTACAGTTTGCGCCGAACGCGCGCCAATTTGGCTAACAGTCAGTATTCCGTCATCATCTGTAATTAGTTTGTTTATTAAGACAAGATTACCGCGAACAGTTTTCAATTATTTTAGGCTATTCACTCATGTCTCTGTCATCGTTTGATTATTTTTACTGTTTATTTTTAACATTCTTATTAGCTTTGACATAGATCTCGCTAGTTGCTATACAGTACACACACATTGATAAGTGCGTAACAGACAATTTTACATGGAACTCATTGTTGCTCTGAATTTAATTTTGGTAAAACAGGTTTACTTTACTAACCAAACCCTGCAAAAGCATAATTACATCGTCACGATGAAATATCAAGCTTCTTTTTTAGGTCAAAGTACGATAATTATCTATTTTTGATAGCTCACTTATACAAATCTACATATCTATAACTTTCACGTATTTTGATACTTTCTTCTGTTGCTAATATTACATGCATTACATTTAGATGTTTGTGTCGCCTGTGTTAGTGTAAACGGTCATCCATACGACAAATATTCGATATAAATCATAAAATTCATACACCTACGCGACAAAATGACCCAACCAATATTTCAAAAATCTCGTTCTTGAACCGTCGCGTTGGACGTGCTGATCGTTTAGCCTAACTGAGTAACAACGTCAGTGGAAGTGGAAGGTTGGCTTGATGGGGCGATCTCCTCCCTCCGGATAACTCCAAATAACTGAGGAACGGAACTGTGTCGGCTACGTCTGCAGTCGGGAGCATCCTGCTCACTTTGTTGCTAACTTGCGCACCTCCGCCGGACATTGAGGGATTCTTGTGTCTTTCTTAGAAATAATTGAACTAATTAGCTGTTGCCCGCGACCTTCGTTCGCGTGAAATTGTTATAAAAATATTACTTCCCTATTTGAATCGGATTTTGTAATCAATAGCAAGGGTTTTTATTTTTTGCAGGGAACCCTAATTCATTTTCTAAAATAAAAGAAGCTTACGTTACTCCTTATACCATCAGTTATCTGCCAGTAAAAGTCCCGTCAAAATCGAAAAATTAATTAATTAATTTATTTATTTTATTTTATACTATTTGGGAAACTTACAGCTAATATAAACAAACAAATATTTAAATATTAATATTATTAATATATATATTTTTCTATTTTGTTTTTTTTATCTTTATTTTTCTTATTATTATATATTTTTTTTTTATTTATTTATTTGAATAGATAAACGGCCAGTCGTATAGGGCTACCATCTTTTTCTTCTTTTTCAACCTTTGGCTTGGGTGCTGAGTGTAGGTCTCTTCCAGATCTCGTCACTTTTCGTGGTTTTGTGGCCTACATAATTATTTGTCACAAAAGGTGGATTTATAGTAACTTATATAATTAGGCGTTACTTTGCGGAAATCAATGACATTAAATGTTATGCAAAATATGTAGTTTTAATTCCATATAAAATGTATTATATTAAACACTGTTTTAAACTTTTACGGTTTACAACTAAACTTAAACTGTTATCTTCCGTGATTGTCGGGAGCTCAAAATAATGAACAATCACAGAAGATATCCCGTAAGTGACGGTATAAGTTTATGTATTATATTTATATATTCTTGAAGTTATTTCGAATATGTTTACTACTTTAATCCAACTGTTTTCAAATTATGCAGTCCACAATACAGGACTACGTAATTTATATAAAAGGTAAATAATGCTTTTTTATTAAAAAAAGATTATGTAACTACTTTTTAAGATCTATAAATTATACAGATCAGACATGACCATGAGAAAGGAAAAGTTGATTTATGGACTTAACTATCAATCTCAGATTAAAGTTCTTGAAACCTGTTTAAATAACTTACAGATAGTGTTAATTTATACCAGTTGCTTGACTCCATGAACGGGTTAAATGATCAGAATTTTTAAATTTCCGGAAGTAAAAACACCATCACGAAGGCTGGTTCGAGGTGGCGCAGGAGAAGAGTACCTGGAAGGATATGGGGGTGGCCTTTGCCCAGCAGTGGGACATTCAGGGTAGAAGTGACACCGACGCACAAACGCTTACCACGTATTCAGTACATCATTCTGAACCCCATAGAAATTTTTAATCGGTATTTTTAAACCAACTGTTCTATACATTTTGAAAAAACAGCAGATTTTTTAAAATTGCCGATAAAACGCTACCAATAAGTACGCAATGAATAATGACGGTAATATTTGTTGAGTTTGCAACAAATATTACCATCCTTATTCATTTCCTACGTATTGGTAGCTAGCTAGCTAAAGCGCCGAATACAACATTGGTTGATCCTTGCAACAAGATAAACTTTAAAGGGTCAAGTTGTCTAAAACAACGAGTTACGATACACCGTAACTTGTTTTGTTTGACGTAAATGGTCAAAGGGCAGGAACACTTTCAGTTGCCCTCAATATATCGGGGACATAAAGGGTGTAAATAGACCCTTAACGAAGCCGAAAGGCACTTGTTCTTCCCGTCTTTGCCATCATTTTTTTGTTCTAGTTAGACCACACCTGGGAAAATTCTAATTACGGAGATATTGGGGGTCAAAGTTCCAACTTTTTCACAAGTTTATTTTTTAATACATGTTTTTAATGTAAGATTTTCTTCTTTTACTTTTATCTTTAAACACCTCCACGACCCCCGTACTATTCAATCCATCCATCAGCACAATGCTTTAAGTGCGTTCCATCGACTCCTACCGTAAAACGTGATTTTTCACCCCAAAAAAAATCATTTCCCAGCAATATTTTTTGTGTAAAGTTACTTAGTTTGATGTACTGAATACTTGGTTGACGGCTTCATGAAGGGTCTGTTTACACCCTGTATAACATATTGATTAGATTGGCGAAAAAGACAAAAGATGAAAGTTTACAAAGTGAAATAAGAAAATGCTTTCCATCAACTTATTTCAATTCATTTGGGTTCGGCCCAGAATGTCTTCTTCTTCCATTCTTCTCTATTACTCGTCATCTCATCAGTCACCTCCTTTCTAGCCATATCATCCTTTCTTCATACGGTCCATCCACCGTTTCTTTGGAATTTGTTCTGTAATATATATAAAAGCTGTTGCCCGCGACCTTCGTCCGCGTGAAATTTTATAGCCTATAACCTTCCTCGATAAATGGGCTATCCAACACTAAAAGAATTTTTCAAAACGAACCAGTAGTTCCTGAGATTAGCGCGTTCAACCAAACAAACAATCTCTTCAGCTTTATAATATTAGTATAGATATGGACAGCATCACAGTAACGATTGCTGTCACTCAGTTCATTCTAGAATGGGAGTTTTGTTAGTCGATTTTAATTCATAGTTTTTAATGAATCCACTTTGACGGTTGTTAGGCTGTCAACTTTTTACGGCAATTTAGAAAAAAACTACTTCTTCGAACAATAAACAGAAGAAGGCATATAAAATAAGTTAGGCAAAGTTAGGAAAAAAAAAAACATTATGATCTAAATTAAAAGCGCCTAGTTACTTATTGACATTTCCGTCGATAACAGTGCAAAGTTTGGGGAATTTTCTAAAATTATCCTTCTAATTTTACAAAGGGGACTATCCAAACTAAAAGTAATCGAGTCATTTGTAACGTAGCGCAGGAGGTATAGGCCATGTACCATATATTAATAAATAGGTGAAGCCCGAATAGAATAATACGCCGCATCCTCGTTACCTCGGTGCACTTTCAGATTAGTCCACGTCCATAAGGGTACACGCGCACTAGGCAGCCTGACTGCTGCAACCGAATGGTTGAGCAGCCAGTTTAAGTAGCTAGTCAGCGGTCACATTAAATAACTTACAGCTGACAACCTCATTTTGTTACCATCAACATAATTATATAGGAACATACGGCAAATATGAGGTTTTTCTTATCTCGCAGGTCATCCTACCTATGAGGCTGGCTTCTGCTTAACCGGTCTACCATGTGTGCCTTGAGTGTAAGGCCTCCAGCCAGGGGCATACCACTTATAAACTAAGCGACGGCGTGCTAAGGCCGCCTCTGTGGAGTGCAAGCCTCGGCTTATGGCGTCGCTGGGGAGGGCAGCAAAGAGACAGGCTGGATCTGACTGAGATTATTTAGGGGCTGGTTTAAAAGTACTGGCTCAGCATCGCGGGCTGGCTCGAGCAAGGGTCGGGGGGGGGGGGGCAACTGTGAGGGGACCGAAAGCAGCGTATACTGGCTTTGCCTTGCCCTGGCTGCGGGCAGATATTTGGCTGCCGTGCAAATGCAACTATGCGCGTTCTCAAATCTGCCGCAGCCAGGCATCCTTGATCGCCTAGCCCGGCTCCAATAATATCTAAGTGGCTGTCGCAGCGAGGCTGCCTAGTGCGCGGGTCCCCTAACAGTCTGCATCATATCTGGACTAGATAAACTGCAGGACATATGGGTCGTTCGTAAATCATTGCTGAAGTTTCCGCACATTCTTAGCCAACTTGTGGGTAAATGTCTTGTAGTCTAAATGGACCAAGACCGTTGAAACATTTCTTGGGACACTTTTGTTCCGGCTTGCAGGCGTTCCAGAAGTAAGGAAAAGTGGTGGGTGTGTCCCAATTAAAAAGAAGAGCAAGCTTTTTTAAATATAAATGATAAGTGGTATCTTAGAATGATATACATTTTACTGTAAAATGTATATCATCATCATCAGTCGAGCCTTTTCCCAACTATGTTCTAGTCGACCACCTGTCGAACCGGATGCCTATCTGACCTCCACAACCCAGTTAGTACTTGGTAATACGGTACCCCTTGGTGGAATCCCTGTAACGACTGTCAAAGATACATACGAGGGCGGGTCAATAAGTCCGTGACTTTTGGAATAAAACACAGATTTTTTGATAAAAAAATAATTTTATTTTTTAACGTAGTCTCCCTTGAGCTCTATACACTTTGTCCAACGCTTCTCCAATTTTTTTATCCCTTCCAAAAAAAATGATTTGTCGAGGTCCTCAAAATAGGCCTTTGTTTGCGAGATGACTTCATCATTGGAGTCAAATCTTTTTCCACCAAGCCATTTCTTCAGGTTTGGGAACAAGAAGTAGTCGCTCGGAGCCAAATCTGGAGAATAGGGCGGATGAGGGAACAATTCATAGCCCAATTCATGGATTTTTGCCATGGCAACTGCACATGTGTGCACCCTTGCATTGTCTTGGTGGAAAAGAACTTTTTTCTTGGCCAAATGAGGTCGGTTTTTTTTCAAATCGTCATTGAATCGGTCCAATAAGTTGGCATAATATTCCCCATTGATTGTTCTTCCCTTTTGAAGGTAGTCAATGTGGATTATCCCACCGTGCATCCCAAAAAACAGTCGCCATAACTGTATTGGCTGACAAACCCACCTTGGCCTTCTTTGGCGCCGATTCACCCTTAGAAACCCACTGTTTTGACTGTTGTTTGGTTTCTGGTGTGTTGTGATGGATCCATGTTTCGTCCACGGTTACAAAACGGCGCAAAAACTCCTCCATATTGCGATTAAACAACGCCAAAGCTTCCTGTGAAGTTGTTACACGATTGCGTTTGTGGTCGACTGTGAGCAAACGCGGCACCCATCTTGCGGAAAGCTTTCTCATGCCCAAGTGATCATTCAAAATTGAAACCACTGAGCCATGCGAGATCCCTACGGCTTCCACAATCTCTCGCACTTTCAATCTTCGGTCGGTCAACACCATATCGTGAATTTTTTCGATTGTTTCGGGTGTAGAGACCTCAACTGGGCGTCCAGGACGTTCGGCATCTTCAGTGCTTGTACGGCCACAACGAAATTCAGTAAACCACTTTTTTACCATTGAAATCGATGGTGCAGAGTCCCCATAGTATTTATCAAGCTTAGCCTTGGTCTCGGTAATGGTTTTTTTTCGCAAGAAATAATGCTTAATAAGCACACGAAATTCACTTTTTTCCATTTTCTCCTCAAATTAGTGAGTAGTCTGATAAAAATAGCTGTCAAACACAAACTAACTGACGCAGCAAGTTTAAATTTTGACAGGAGTCAACTGACAGATGCCTGTTGACAGGAGCAGTGTTGCTGTTTCAGTAAAGTGGTCAGAAATTCAAAAAGTCACGGACTTATTGACCCGCCCTCGTATGACAAAATAAAAATGCCTTACAAAAAGTAAAATGTATAAAGACAAACAATATCAACAAAATCGTAATTAAATAACAAGTTGTATGATAACACGGAATTAAATTGGTTCTATTTTATATGGATGAAATCCTGTTCATTTGTTTATCATTGTAATATCAACTGGAAAAAAAGTCGGAACAGTGTAAATTCCAAAACATGTCACATGACGTCAAAACATTAGGTTATAACCGGTGTCGCTACGATAAACAATAACTAACCACAACAACAACCTGTCTATTTATAACAAATTTATGGAATTACCCATATTATCAAATAAATGATTTTGAATTTGAATTTGAAACAGTTCGGGTTTCAAATCGCAGTAGGTGGTAATCAGCACTAGAAGGATATTAAGTCCATTTATATTTCTGGAGAGCTCGTGGCTAAAAAATTACAGCCGCTCGGACCGATCTTAGGTAAAGCCGTGCTTGCCTAGGTTGGTCTGTGGATGGGTGACCACCCATTACATACCGAGTTTCCTCCGTGCCTGGAGAGCACGTTAAGCCGTTGGTCCCGGGTGTCATTTGTAGATCTTTGACAGTCGTTAGGTAGTCAGTGGCCCAAAAAGTCTGACAACCAGTCTTACCAAGGGGTATCGTATTACCCAGTACTAACTGGGTTGTGGAGGTCAGATAGGCAGTCGCTCCATGTAAAATACTGGTATTCAGCTGCATCCGGTAAGACTGGAAGCCGACCCCGACATAGTTGGGAAAAGGCTAGGCAGATGATGATGATATTTCTGGGGGAATTTCATAGACATAGTAAAATATGGGCTTACGTTCATCATCATTCTCCTGCCTTTATTCCAAATTATTTGTGCTCGTTGCAGCATGTCTTCGTCTTCCATACGTCTCCATAACTCGTCATCTTATCAGTCACCTCCTTTCTAGGCATATCATCCTTCGCTCAGTCCATCCATCATTTCTTTTGGTCTGGCTTTACTCTTATAGGCATCAAAATTCATACTCAAAACTTAAAATACCTATGGTGTTACGGTAACAGGCGTAATATATAGGTACTCTTCCGTTTGAAAAAACATCATTATTTACCCAGCTGTTCCCGACTATGCTGGGGTCGGCTTCCATTCTAACCGGATGCAGCTGAATACCAGTATTTTACATGGAGCGACTGCCAATCTAACCTCCACAACGCAGTTAGTACTGGGTAATACGATACCCGTTGGTAAGACTGGTAGTCAAACTTTCGGATCACTGACTGTAATGACTGTAAAAGATCTACAAATGAGAGCCGGGATCAACGGCTTAACGTGCTTCCCGAGGCACGGAGGAAACGCGATATGTAATAGGTGCTTTGGTCACCTATCCAAGGACCAACCTAGGCAAGCGCGGCTTAACCTAAAGATCGGCCCGAATTGGTGTTATTATTTGTGTTCTCAATACCAAGAAAAAAGTGTTAAAATTGCCACCTCCTTGTAACCTGGTCATTGACTGAACTCATCAACAGATGTCTTTGACCTAATTAAGTGCTCAATCAGAAGGTCTTTCATATTTGCACGTAATTAATGCGTGAGTGCATTGACCCCGGTGTAGCGCCGTCTCTCCAGGGTGGGCCGCATACGGGCCCATTGTTCCTCGGTGTATGTTCGCCTGTGTCGCGTATATAACGTGGGAACTTCACATATCTGAACACGTGAGGTAAATCGATGTATTCAAGTTGTCTTCGATGCATAAATAGTGGGTAACTAATGTGTTTGTTTGTGGGTAAATCTTTTGTGGACAAAGGAGATACCTGAGCCTGTACTTGAAAAAGGATGTAATTTTTCAATGTTGTAGGCAACAACGAGTTTCTTTTAAAGAAATATAATAAGCCGAAGCTTTTGCAAAGTTCCATTGAGTGGATATTTTTTCCGAATAAATGAAATCATCTACAATCTTGAATCTACATACATATAACTCATCTTTCCAGATGTGTCATTAGGACGTGTTGATGGAAATCCAATGGAAATTTTAGTTATAAATGTGTTAGTAAACAAAACATGATGTGATCAAACCACATCTTAATAAATATCAATTACATTATTTTACTCATATAAACGTATTATGTGCTCGAAAGTTCAATAAATTAAAATAAACAATAATGATTGCAATCGGGTTCGTTGGTACCTAATTAGCCCCTTCGTTTCAATGGAGCGTTTCATTGATAAACCTCATGCAAAACCGGATTTTCCTCACGTATAACAAGACCGCATGAATGGAAACACCAACAATATCATAACAATAATATAACAACATATATATATAAAAATAAATATATATTTATAACTTACTATTATTTTTAATCATTAATTTATTAGAAACGGAAATCCTCTAAAATCGGTCACGCAATATTAAATAATATTGATAATTTTTATTTAGTCCCGGATTTTCCTTCAGCAAGCTTGGAAGCTGTATGAATGAGTGGTGAATGGTGATTGGTTGCATGAATGAGTGAATGAGTGAATGAATGTAACTGAATCGTTCCGTGCGATTTGATAGGGTCGTCGCGGAGACTGGTCGCAATGATTACTGTTTCAAAGTTATTAGCTGATCCTTATTATTAGTATTGCCACCCACGACGCTTGTTGCGAATTAACTTTTTTTGTTATTCAAGGGAAAACACATATACTCACGATTTTTTCCCGAGAGGTTAGGCAGAAACTATACAACGCCACCTGCTTGGTGCTTGGCATCATCATCATCATCCACAGCCTGAATTCACCCAATGCTGGGTAAAAATGAGATAAATGAATGTTTCTTCTCTCAGTTATAGACCGATCGCTTTAATGAGTCCTCCGCCTTGCCCCATCAAAGGCACATTAAGCGTCCACAAAGTCCTAACTATATCCCATAGGTTATTTGCTTTAAAATAACCAGAATATTACATTTAAATTGATACCTTCGCGAAGACTCAGTCTATGGGTATATGTATTCAGAAATTTTCATTCCGTCTGCTATCTATGCTGTTGCTGTTAAAGCTACAATATATAATAAGATGCCTCCTAGAAAACGTTCACAGAATCAAAAATTATCGCTCAGAGAAAACATACAAACAAAGAGAGTGCAAAAATACATACTTAGGTATATATGCAGTTATTTTCTAACTTACGAGTACCTACTTAAGTAAATAAAAGGTCCACACGCATGTTATCGTCACACAATAACAGGAGTTCCGTTGACACTTCAGAAAATAAATTAAATTTTGTCGATGGAAATATTAAATTATTCAGTACAGAAACAAAAGACCTATATATAAAGCATATCGTTGAGGGCATGATAATAATGAAATTACAAATTGTCTGTGGTTCGTTATCACTCATTAACAGAGTTCCAACTAACCATAGAGCTACAATGGGAGCAATTTGTTTGACATTATCAGACTAGCCGTCCGATGTGATTCACAGTACCGCGTATTTGCTATGTATAATGTACAAATTATTATGTATTAGGCAACATTAAACAGTGTTTACATAGTAGTGGTTTAAATATTATTATTGTGGGTGGGTGTGGGTGTAATAAGGTCGTTCTTGTTTGAATTTTGTACGACTCTATGTCTATGGCTAAGTGGTCCCTTTGTTACGATTTTAGGGACTCTTTTGGAGAAGTTTTATCGAAATGTAGGTACATAGTATTATCGAATAAATTACGTGCATTTAAAATGCCTGGGAATCTCCCAATAATGCCTTTATTTTGGCAATATGTTTTTGTCTAGCAATAAAAGTGATTCATTCTTAATTTATGATAAATCAACACGTTATTCATAGCAGCTTTATCTTAAAATCTACTAGATATGTAAATTCCTGCTTTTTTTTCAAACTTTAGCCATCAAAATATATTTTTAAACGATTATGATCATAAATATTAATGACAAAAACGAAACAATGGTGCGTCCATGAGTGGGAAGCACTGTCAAATTAAAAATAAAATACTGGCTTTAAAAAGTAACAAAAGTTTAGTTTTAATCGAAATAAATCCATAAAAATGCAATAAAAAATGCGAAAATCCAGTCTGGCCTCAGTCACCTTAAGATCGGATGTTGCGGTGTCCATTTCCCTCGCATGTTGTTCCATATACAGGATGTTGCCAAAACTACGACGCAACTGTGTATACTTTACTCGCATAACTACTAAAGTTACATTTGGTTACGTGGAAAACAATTATTATTTAACATTTAGTTTACAAACATAGTGCTAAGTTTTAGACGGGTTTACATTGTTGGCTGTCATTTCATTTATTAGTTTGTGCTTAGATTGTCTGTTTTCAAATAAACTTGTTGGGGAACTGTGTGTTTTCTGTTTATGTCCCAACGGAATAGTTTGGAAAATACAAAATTCCGCTGCAGCTTTTTCACAAAGCAGTTTTTTTCCTCAAAAGACAGAAATTAATTAATATTAAAAGTTTTTATTGAATCACAGAATCTTTATAGCCATTTATCGTAAATGTATAGTGATAATAAAAATAGTCATTACAATGTAACTTTATATTATGGCGTGCTAAGCGGATTTTTATGCTCGATCAAGTTGAAACCAAGTTTCGAGTGTCACCTGGTTTTATAGAAAAATATTACTTTCATCTTTATTTTTTATCTGTTAAAGTCTAGTTTGGGTTGCTAATGGTTATTTTGTAATATTTTCACAGAGCCACGACACATGTGGATTGTCTGTTGGCTACACTTGCGTGTCATATTATGGTGGCACCGTAATCAATGGTGACAAGTTCAAATTAATTTGATTTATTATTTGGAAAAATTATATTAAGGTAACGAATATTGTGGCTCGTCGTCACGGTGACTGAAATATTATTCATTCGAAAGTGGTATTTATGTTTGGGTGTACAGTACCTATTTTCTTTTGAAAGCAACATACAAACATGTAAAGAATAGCCGTAGAGCGCGCACAAAGCTCAGTAATTAACACCTGAAATAGAGACTACATGTTGCATTGTACATTTTGCACTTGCACACAAGACGTAGCAGACCACCTTGCGACGTCGGTATTATTTTAAACGAATGGCATTCGTACTTTGCAACTTTGCGAGCACAAAGCTACGAAACTATTTCTGTACTGCCAGAGTCGTTGTTGACACAAGAAAATTCTCATGAATGCCTACCATGTTGGCTCAAATAAACACGTGTATGCGCACACATATGTAGAACATCGCGTGTGCATGCACACAGGCGCGGTTCATTCATAAAAGTGGCTGGTGAATGGGCGCGGGTGGCAGCGAAAGCTCTGCAAGACTTATGTGCGCCTGGTATCGCAAGCGACCAGTCGGCGGACATGTTGCTTTATTTGTCCGCCAACGCTGACCGATCGCAACAATTGTTGGAACGCTGGATTGATCTTTACTTATCTATGGTTGTTGTTGAAGAACGACGAATATAATGTATCGAGGAATAGTTAAACTATTGTAATAGGTACTCTTTTAGATATTATCTAGCCACGCATTAATTATTTCTACGCCAAAAATCTGATGTAGAATAAGAATTTCCAATGATGTCACTATTATTTAGAAAATTAATGAGATAGGTTCTCGTAACTGCATCCTAAAGAAACTATCAAGGAGGATATGATATCATATCCAATAGTACCTACCTCAGTTATCAAATTCATTAGGCACCAATAGTTCCTATGTATAATAGATAAGATACATATTTGCCTAGAAGCATAATTATTCAGTCAAATCTAAATATAAACGTTACTGTAATCTACTAAGGTACCTTTTACTAAGGTAAGGTACATCGCGGAAGTTTATCAGTCCTTTAGTAATGAATGGAAAATGATTGCAATGTTAAATCTCATTCATAAAATGGTTGTTGATACTATGAGTAGTTTGTTACCGCAGCCGCTCCCTATGATACCGCTAGCACCAGGTAAAGAACCCTTTTTATTAATTTTTGTAAAACTTTATTAAGTTTAAAAACAGTGGCGCATGCGCAGCACGTCGGGGCATGCGCGTGCGCATCGTAATGTCCTGTTCGTCACCTCGCTACGCCTGCCTATCGTATACTTTGCATACTAATCTCGTATCTCGACACTGTCCGCACATATAAAATTATATTTTAAACAACTAAATAATAAAAATTACGTAGGCCCTCCATTGAAGGTTTTTCAACCCGATATCGAAGCTTTGTGAATATAATTATTATGAAGAGATATTTCTAGCTCCTTGTGTAAAAAAGTAGATATATTTACGCACGTACCTACGTATAGTAGATGTGGCTAGATGGTGTCCATCGACAACTTTATTCAGTAAGCAGTTAATCTGCAAACAAGCTGTCAAAAAACCACTTTTGGCTATATCTTTAGATAAAAAACCATATCTATTATGTGTCACATTATAATCAAAGTGAATTTAAAAATAACGGATATACAAATGACATAACACCTACATAAAGTATTGTTATCATTCCGGTATGATTCAACTGATATCCGGATCCTCTTTGAATACCCAAGTCTTAGTTGCCATTCAATTTGCCTTCTAATCTAATCTTTTAAATTTCATATTTTTTATTAGGTACTTACGTAAAGCCAATACCTAAGTAAGTATCTAAATCAAAGATGTTCATAAAAAGCTGAGAGTGACAAGGATTCAAAATTAGGAATTGATTTTTCTAGTTCGTGAAAATAAAGACTTGAAAAAACTTGCCAATTGATATCAAAGCCCTAACTTCGTCTTTAATACCTTGTTAAAATAAATTTCAGCATCATTCCAAAGTTTGTGCCTTAAAATGTGATTTATGCTGCTATAAATCCATTGCTGACTCGTTACGATATACCGAACACATTTGAAACCTTGCCAACTTGCTGCAAATGGCTACCAACATACTTAGCACAGTTAAAAACACACTGTGTAGCCCTAATTATCTCGGAAACGAGAATGTAAAGGGACTTTATAGAACTAAAACTAGTAACTTTGAGTGATTTAATTAATTAATACCAATGTAAGGAATTCAAAAGTCTTAGCCGTTGCTCAATTCTTTGGTTGGTTTGGTAACGAGTAAAGAGATAAATAACTTGTGTAGAATAAATAAATCCAACTGGTAAACAGCTTCACAGCAATAAGTATTAACTGGTGTCAAAACTGTGATAGATACAACAAAAATTCTTACTGAAACAGACTCAACTCGACGATCTAATTCTCTACATACCTACAAAAAGTATATTGAAATTTTCGTATACTTATTAATTTCCTCATTAACTAATAAGTAGATATAAATTAATTTGATCAATCTATTTTAGTAAAACGCCTTACTAGCAATTCCACGAAAACTGTTTGTAAAAATCGTAAACATAAGTAAAGCTCGCGCCTACGCTGCTACGACGCGCTACGATTTCTTTCCTCGATCGAACGTCTTAAAAGCTCCTCGCACAGCGCCATCTATCGCCGCGTGGAAAAGCGAGGAACATAGTCAATCGACTGGTTTGCATCGTAGTTCGTAACAATTCCGCTAGATGGCGGTGGCGTTCAAATTTAAATGTTGTCTCGGAATTTGCGATAGAGGGCAGTGCAGTAACAGTTTTTTTTTATTTCGTTTGAGGAAGGAGAGTAAAGATTTATAAAGAAACCACTTTAGTACAAAGAACATTATGGATTTACGAAGTGAAGACTTTTTTTTAGTTTAAATTTTTCCATGTGCCAGAATGGAACTCGTGACGATTGCTGCAGAAACCGCATTCACCCTTTGCGCTATCGTGTCTTCTGATTTAGAATTCTATAGATGCTTCTTTTATTTTATTAGGCAAATCGAAATAATAAGAAAAAAATAGATGCCTATTAACATATACGTATGGCGTCAATATGCAGGTCTGATTGGGGCATTTTTTACAGTATAACTACTGTAAAAAATGCTAAATTAATATCACATTTTTTAAAACAATGTAGGACGCTAATTTGTCACAATAAATTATTGAAAAATTCTTAGGTACTAAGTATATAATGTACTACGTAGGTACATAGGTACCTACTATACTAAGCCAATAAACAATTTCGCTTGAGATTTGTTCTCGACAAACATAGATAAAACCATTGAACGGAAATGCGTGAACACACGGTTAAAAACTAAAAATATAATCGCGATATAAATTCTAATCAACCGGATATTTATAATCATTTATCTCGTTAATTCACATTAAATAAGTATAATTGCTTTCATCGCACCGTTCTCATTGTGGTTATCAATTTTATTTGCCCATAAGTTTAGGAAAATTAAAATTCTTGGGATATTCAAATAGTTTTATCAATTAATTAATCTGAAATTTAAATTAGTTAATAATAAAATTATATTCTACAATATTGGTGAATGTTGTCGTCAAAAAACAAAACAAGCTCAGGTTTGCGGACCGTTGTTTATGTGGATGTGACGTGCGGCGGCGGTGCGGGCGAGCGCGGGTGTGCGGCGCGGGGGGCGAGGCGTGGGAACCGCGCGGCAGGTGCGCGCGCGCCGGCCACTGATCCTGAACACACACACCGACGCACAGCTCCACATGGTTTACTATAAATACTCAAAATGCACACACGGACACGGACACTGATCTCCGTAGACTCCGTTATTGAGAAAGTTCCGCTTTTCCAATAAAAAGGCTCTAGGATTTGTGACCCTGCGCAGGCGCCGGCTGGGCCAATTAAAAAAAGAATAATAATAAAATTAAATTCTTTTAGCGAGATACCGAGTGCTGAATGAGCGAATGTTAAAATTTCTCCGTTAGCACTCGGCATTCATTATTAAAAATAAAGATTAGTGGAAGAGTTTATGGCTCTTATTAAAGAGAAGGAAGGAAGACGATCGTTATTTCCTACGGTCGTAATGTTATATTATAATAAATGATTTTAAAAATTATGTGGTAATATTTATTCGCTTTATTTTTTGCATAAAATTGTGTTAGATTTTAGAGAGAGAGGAAATCGTTAACCAAGTCCATTACCTCCTTTAAATCGATCTTGATCATAACTTTTTTCTTTATCTGTTGATAGAATTTTTTTAAGTAGTTAATAGTTATATCTAACAATGATAAAAGTAGCTATATCTAATACTAATAAATACTGGGTAGCTGTTCTGTTCCCAACATACTCAAGAAAAGGCAGAAGATGACAAGTTCTGATAAAGCGGGAACTGTAGTAGAACATGGAAATCAGAACTCTTGGGCAGGTTAGTCTGTCTCCCCCTATAATATATATCGCACGTCCTCTAAAAAACTGTCATAACACAAAATTTATAGATTTTTAGATAATACCCTACTCGACTTTAATTGTCCTTGCCCTATAATTGAAAAAAATACCGCCATAAGTATACCAAAATAAGTCGCCAAATGGCACAAGCGAAAGTTTTTGGCGCAAAGCATCGTTAAGAACACAAAAATCTTTAAATGCGTCTATCTCAAAATTGCTATTTTTGTGTTATGACAGTTTTTTAGAGGATGTGCGATATGGCCAATAGGTACTAACTTTTGTCCTCGGCTTCGCTCGTTTTACAGACGAAAATTATCCCACGGAAACATTTCAAATGTAGCCTATAATACTCGGGGATAATGTAGCTTCCCATTAGTCAAAGAATTTTCATAATCGGATCTGTAGTTCCGAAGATTACCCCCGACATCCAAACTTACAAAGTTTACCTCCTTATAATGAGATGATTATAATTTATTTTATTTTTGAATTGTCTTTTTGTTTTTACTATGGACACTCTTGCTACATCGTTCTCACATAATGTACCATCTCAACATGAATGATGTAACCAAGGTTTTGTAACAATATTATGATTTAAAAGAGTGTCCATGGAGTTTCTTGCCCGTTCTTCTCCATAGAGATCTACGCTAGGGAATGGGCAACTACAGTACTTTCTTCAATTTTTATGCCTTGTGACGTGGACTATAGCTACATTTCATTGTTGTCTTTGTTTCGACAGTTCAAAAGTGCCTGTAACTGGCCTACTTGAAATAAATGCTTTGATTTTGATTTATTTATATAGAAAATTACAGCCATACATTGTCCACTTCTTAATGCAGTATTAAAAGGTACAAAAGAGTAAGTAGCACGAAACTGAGCTATCCACAGCCACACTCCACTCTCCGTGAAAGCCAATAAAGGAGCAATTAATTTTAAAAGCACGACGCTCTAAACTGCGCTGTTTGAGCAAGTTTTAAAAACCTTACAGCAATTAACAGTAACTCAGTTACTACTGACCGAGCGGGGTTCAATAAAAGTGGAGCAAAAATTAAATTCCTCCGCCGAGGGGCCTCCGGGCCTCTTGCTAGGGAGGTTCCTCCCTTTGATGTCAGTACACAAAGTACACCTCTTTCTGTGGAACGGGTCACTAACTTTAGTTTGCGTAAAAGCTAGCTAATGGCTTTAATACTATCTTTCATGTCAACGTTGATGTGATTTATTTTTTAATTTAGTTTTTTTCCCTTTTGATGGTGTTGTTTTTCTAGACTGCAATGTTGTTTATGTTTTCGCTATTTCATGAAGTGATACATTTAGTAATTGTATGATAATATCTAGTATTTCTCAGTAACGCAAATTATCACAATTACCTAAGCATATCTTTTACTATTGAAATCAATATAGAATTACAAGCAATATCGAAATACGATACTAATCTTTTTATAACAGCTGCGAGTAACAGAAATTTAAAATAATAATCCGCAGATGGCATTCATCAATCTAGTTAATTTAACTTTTATTCCTTCATTTATATGGAGAACTAATAATCATACCAGGCTGTGCTTGAGGAAAGCCTTTTTCTGAAGAATATAATCATTTTAATTGACTGTTAGGTACTAACATGTTTTTGGTAATACAATCTAATGACAAAAAGTATCAATTACTGCATTCATATGAGACGGAAAAACTACACATTTGAATTAGTACTTTAATGCCATGATACTTAGATATTCTTATCATATTTGTATCATTATGATGCAAATATGGTTAACTAGCACTTCGCCCGTGACCTCGTCCGCAAAAAGTGTCATAGCTCGGCTAATATGCATGATATAAAAATAATTTATAGCCTATAGCACCCACGAATAATGTATTATTTATGTACACACAAAATATTTAACAAGACATTACAATTACATTAAGATAGAAGAGCACAAAGGTACTGCTTATTTCATACGAAATCTCTATCTCTCTCTCTCTCTCTCTATGTAGCTTTCTATCAGTGAAAAAAAATGTTAGAATTGGATCATTAGTTCCGGAGATTACGCCCTACATACAAACTGACAAACGTTTACCTCTGTATAACATTAGTATAGATTAAAGAAACATCTGCAACATTCAACTCTCGAACGGGAAAAAAGAAAAAATCGCGGCTCAAAATTAATTCTAGAAATAAACAGTCGAATCAACTACGAATGCGCAAATTAGTTTCAAAAGCGCATTATGATATCAATTTATCGTCATAAATAATATCACCGATAATTCTAGAGTAACAGAGGCTTCTGAGAGGCGTCAAAGCGAGTCTGGAGGCGGGCAACACTAGCGTTGATTAATTTATTGTTAACTAGTGTAGTACCTGCCAGGCTGCCACTAATCACGATACCTCCTCGTTTGAGGAGTAACTGTAGTTTTAATTGTAGTTTTAAACTTGGCATACCATTTGTCTTGTAGGCAGGTACTGAGCTGTGAATGCAATAATATATTGTGTTTAAACTTTGCCCCACTCTAGGAATTTCTCCTGTATCGTGGGTGCGTTTACAAACATGTAAATTCACATACACAAACAGCCAGACCCTGAACAACTACCTGTAGGCCATACAAATATTTCTTCCGTGCGGGAATCGAACCCGCGACATGAAGCGCAGCAGTCAATCGCTCAGCCACTGCGCCAACCGTGCCGTCAAATTGACGTGATTACTTTATTGAACCAATGAAACGCGTACGTTCTCGTATTTTTAATTTACTGAAACATCAAGATTTTAGCACTACTCACAGTGACATCCATAGACAAATTGTAGAAAGCTTAATTTCAACATCCACACCAATACTTCATAGCTTCACTGCAATAAAAAAACTATCTTGAAACCCAGTCAAATGCAAAGATACAGTGTAAATTGTCCAACAAAGACATTAAACGGCGGTTCGAGGGTTCGATTCCCATGCCGGGCAAAGTGCTATTGGGTTTTTCATCAGAGATTTCTCAGCAACAGCCATGGAGTCTGGATTTGTGCCCGATTGATGACAATAAGCTCGCTCTCTACAACATAACTGGCGAAATGTGAGTGTACTATTAGGTACACCTCTGCCTAACCCTACAGGGATTACAGCCGTGATGTTATGTTATGTAAACTAAATGAAAAAGATGTTTGTCTTCTTATTTTGTAACATTAAGTAACTTTTTACAGTCAGGATAGGCCAAGTCATCTTTTCATGCCTTAATCCACTCAAGTCATCTTTTCATGCCTTAATCCACTCAAGACATCTTTCACAGAAACCCGTGAAACCTCTGAAAATAATCTAAAAAGGAGAACTTCAACATGCAAAAAAACAAACTGTCTTGAAACCCATTCAAATGCAAAGATACAGTGTAAATTGTCCAACAAAGACAGGAAACCAGATTGCAGAAACAAACTAAAAACTTAAGACAATAACGCATTCAGGATTCGACACGATTTTCACCGTTTACCATTGTGGCAAGCCTTGTAATGCCGAAATCTAGTCTCTTGTAACACTATGGCTTTCTCTGGGCGACGGACGATGCCTCGTAAAGTTTACGGGACACTAAACGACCCGTTACTAGTACAATTGTGTCCTGCCTCGATTTATAGCCGTGTTTATTAGTGGAACTATGTAGATCCGATTGGTTAATATGGCGATTGATTCGATTAGAATAGTTATGCTGGGATATTATTGTTTTAAAGGGGCCCTATTGGGACCCCTATTGCATGGGATTTTAACATTACTGTGGCGGTATGCGCACACTTCTGCTTTACCAAGAAAACTTCGGGGAACTTTTCTCAGAAATGCATTAAAGCCCTAAACATAACATAACTTCACACCTGTGATCTCCGAAGGGTTAGGCAGAAGTGTATCTAATAGTACACACACATTTCACCAGTTATGTTTAAGTCCGATGTAATAGGAGGCAAGCCTATTACCATCAACCTGGCACCAACCCAGAACTCCGTGGCTGCTTACTGAGAAATTCCTGATGGAAAAACCCAGCAACAATTCGCTCGACCAGGGAATCGAACCCACGACCTCATACTCAGTAGTCGCGCTTGCGACCACTAGACCAACTACTTATATAACCCTAATTATAGTTTTTTTTTCGAATTGGTAGAAAACTAAAATCCATATTTTAAACCAAAACTGAGTACTGAGTTTTGTTTAAAAGTCACCGATTTTGAAGCGGAATGGTTCAGGTGGATGGTACAGATCAAATGCACTTACATTTTATATAGAATTCGAAATAATTATGTTTTTAACCCCCGACCGAACGAAGGGTGTTACAAGTTTAACTTGTGTATCTGTGTGTCACACTGTGGCATCGTAGTGCTCCTAAACGGATGAAACGATTTTTTTTTAACTCTTTAGTGTATCGGTGCTATCTAAGCAAGCGTGCTCCATCGCTTACCACCCGTCGAGGTACTGGTCGATCGCAAAAGCAAACCTTTCAAATATCTAGAAAAAAAATGAATGAAGAATAAAAAAAACCGTCATCACGAAAAACGTGTAGAGCTGTCGACTTTTAGTCCTCGGTAATTATTCATTTCTTTGTAATAAATACTTATTTTAAGACCTTCTTCAAACAGTGTTTGTACTCAACTAACCTTTTCTTGTTACCGAAGATCGCGTGCACTCTATCGGAGTAATGTGTTGCCAGCTAAAAGCTCTCATTAAGCTTCGTAATTATGTGCTGTTATTGCATGTGGCAACTCATTAAACAAGTCCAAACATATGTCTAGGTACTTTATCAATAAGTAGATATTAAAGTAGATTCATGTTTGTTTAAGCTGGTAACTCATCCAGGTTTTGACACTCATGACAGCTAAGCATGACAACTTAGCTTCTGTTGTGAACAGCTGGACTTGACATGGAACCCGTTATAAGTTGGATATAATAGGTATAGCCCTTTTAATTCAATTTAACAGTATGATGATAATTAACTTGTCTTCTAATACCTTCTTAAATATAGTAATCCTAAATTAAATGTCTGCCTCATTGTTCGAGTGGTCGCAAGTGCGACTGCTGAGCATGAGGTCCCACCGTCCGAGGGTTCGATTCCCGTGTCGGGAAAAGTGCCTTTGGGTTTTTCATCAGGGATTTCTCAGCCAGTCTGGATTTGTGCCCGGTTGATGGCAATAGGCATTTCGCCAATTACGTGTCCTTCCTTCTACGTTAGTCTAGTAGTCGCAGGCTGAGCATGAGATCCTGGATTCGATTCCCAGGTCATGCAAAGTGTTAGTGGTCTTTCCTATCAACATTTGTAGCCCGGAGTGATGATTTGTACCTGGATGATGGTAACAGAGTCAAGGCGACTCTGTTACCTATTACATGGAAGTTTAACTTATAAATTCAATATTTGCTCATAACATGGCATAAGATCACGCCTATACCCGCAGGATTAGGCAGAGGTTACCTATTAGTACACCCACATTTCGCCAGTATCCAATGTCCATGACATATCTAACATATTTCCTGAAAAGTCAAACCAGAACATCGTCCGTCGTATGCATGATGCTTACGCGTCGCCGGAGTGACGCACGATCGACGATGTTGTAACGTTTGCTCCGAGCGTTCGCAGAACCTCGCCGTCAGCGCCCGCCAATATTGTGCACACCGCATTGTGATTACTGTTAGTAAATATTCACTCATTATGCCCAAGGGAACATTTCGCAAATGCTTTCCTCTGTTCGAGAAACGATTAGCGCCAACATTTTTTTTGTTAACTTACCAAACGTCATAGCCTACCCATAACACTCGTTTAATTCTATAGTACCAGTATGTTGGTCTTCCTTAATAATAACGCGACAATGAGACGCGAGTAGGTATAGCTAAGTATGAGACACCGAAGACTATGGAAGAAAAGCACTTAAATATTAAAAAATAAGGCTCTGCAGATCTCAAATATAAGAAAATTACACCCGCTCCATAAATATGTGCAATTTACTACATATGTTTTCAAAGAGTTCAAATTACGAAGTATGAAACGGATAAAATTATCGCACTGATGCCAACGCAAGCCGAGGAGCCGATAATGTGGGAAAGTTGAGGCAAGCACCTGCTGTCACGCCTCGGTACTCGACACAACACTAACCAGCAACCACACCACCATTACTAAGTAACCAGAAAGGACACTGATTTGTCAACCTCTGAAGGAGTTCACCAATCAATTCTGAACTCCGCTCCATATTTATGTGACATTTGCGAAGCGTACAACTTTGACCAATTAATAAATCTCGTTTATTGTCAAGCGACCATTTATTTTCAGGGATTGCTAAATTGTCTTTAATTAATTTTAATTGAGAGTCCTTACGAGTCTTTGCGAGGAATGTTATTGCGAACGCCCGCATTGACATCATGTGGGGACTGGGGTAAATATGACCCCCATACTTACGAATTCACACGAAAACCAACTTCACGGATCGATTAATTTGTTTCTGCAGGTTTAATTAGACAAAAAAGAAACAAACGGGTGCGTTTGTTGCCGTCCTGTTGTCAGAACACATTAAGGGACTAAAACGTTACGTATTCATGAATGGACATCTAAGAATCGCAACAGAATTAGCTCTTGAAACCGTTCGGCTACATTTACTTCCAAAGAAAAAAGCCGAATCCGAGACGCTCTGTATCTTCGACACAATGATTTGGCTACAGTTTACAGAAGCCGTCGTGTAAAATTTCACTAGCTAGAAATCCGGCTGTTTTCCGGGCTTCCCGGCGCATCCACAATGGCGTCCCTTCCGGCCAGGTTCCCGCCAAAACAGAAATAAACTGACCCAGTTGCGCGGGCGCACGTCCGGCCCGCGCGCGCTCCGTCTACGATCTGCATTTCCGGTTCACTTGTAATTTTTTATAGCTTATGATTTTTTCAATCTGCCTGTCATAATGAAACGTGGTGAAACTAATTATATCACACAGTGAATGTTTCCTTGTGGTTTTTGTACAAGCTTGTTATACATTTTGTAGGTTGACATGTTATTTATACGTTCATAATGAAATGCCTAGTTATTTTATATTGCGACAGCTTCCAATGCGATACATATCATGATGAAACGGACATAACAATTGGCTAAAGTAATAAAAGTAAACAGAGGAGAACGGGCGTCTAGTGCTTGAGCTAGATTCTTGTCATCATTTTATGATCCTGAAACCAGTCGTCTATGTTATTATTTCACTTCTTGGAATACTTTTCAGACTTCTCGGAAAATTAAAAATGAAATACAAACAAAAATTATGAGACTAATTGCGCCTTTTCAAGCAACATAACAATTTGCTAACAACAAACAATTAATTTATCTTCAACCACAATTAAATTTATAAAGACATTACTTGGCTTACTGTTGTCCTTGTAGTTACCATGTTAAACTTGAAAAAATACTTAATTTCACCTAAGAGACTGTAATTTTACTCTACCAATAATTAGTTCGAAGGAAGCACCTGTATTTCCGATCATTACTAAGAAATCTAGGAGCCAAGTTTCCCAAAAAGTTCGTACGGAAAATGCGCTGCAGCAGGAACTCCTTCATAAAAATACAACGTGCTCAACCATTAGCACAATTTCGACGCCATATATGAAAGAAAAAAAACAATAGAAAAACACACATAGGGTGCACAAAGTATAGCCACGTATGTGTACAGTATGAAGAGGTTTGCATAACTTGCCTGCTTTTTGGAGCGGAAAGGGACGCATTGCCACACGCCGTGACCTTGCGACGTCGTGCTGCGCGGGCGCGACCTACATAACATCTGGATCTTGCATCAAAGGACGCATTTCATGAGTCCTCAACTGAAAGTGACTGAAGGCATCTGACAGACATGTCAGGATCTAATATTTCAAGAGTAACATTCAAGACATTGTTTTGAATTAACATTTGGTTTCAACTTTTCAAATTCACCTTAAGATTTAAACATAGAAGATGTAGGGTTTGATGTAGGCTAGGCCATTTCAGGATACCATTTTTAACGCTGATGTTTTTAAAAATATCCAGACACAATATCTGACCAACTAATGCGATTCATATCTCTATCACAACTATTTACGCTTTTTTTGCAAGATTTGGCAACACCCAACTCCAAGCTTTCGCAAAGGACAATTTACACTGAAAGAATGGCGGGCTGACCTTGCCATCGCTATAGCAACTAGTGACGTGACCTAGAAACTAACATCTGGATGTAACATGAAAGGCAATCGACACCAAGAGCCCCTGAATAGGCCTCCAGTGTTCTACAGTACTGTTTTGTTAATATTCTATTGAGAACTTTGTAGGGAACTAGTCTTTTATTAATACGTTATGTATGTTAAAACATTGTTGGTGATAGTATTTTTAGCAATAGGAGTTCAAGTTGGTGAGTTGTAACTAAAAGCGTATTTATAAACTGTAATCCAGAGTTGACTGCCTCGTTGGTCTAGTGGCCGCAAGTGCGGCTGCTGAGCATGAAGTCCTGGGTTCGATTCCAGGGTAAGGCTAAGTGTTATTGGATTTTTCCATCAGAAATTTCTCAGTAGCAGCCACGGTGTCTGGACTTGTGCCCGGTTGATAGGCTCGCCCCCATTGAACTCAAAAACTACGATTTAAAAAAAAACAATCAATTTTCAAATCTAAATTTCATTTAGATTTGAAATGTTATCAAGATTTCTCGCTAGTTTTAATAGATAATCGTGTTGATTTTAATACCCATGTAGTTAGCTCAAAATGCGAGTTCTATTACAGCTCAAATTACAGGATATGAACAAATGAAGTTTCTTATGCCTAATATATTTCAACAGTCTTTTCACACGAGTTTGATTAAACTTTTTTTTTTCATCGATAAACTTCTGTCCTCGGGGCGTTTTATACATATTTATTTCCTCCAAATATGGCTAGTTTTACCGGCCTGTAATTAAAATATAACACCGGTAGTAAGGCGTGTTTTATATCTTCTATGAAATAATAAGACATAAATAGTGTTTTAGTGCATAATAATGTTACGTCATTAAACATTGATGTCCCTTTGCCTGATCGATGTGATGTGACTGTTGATTTTTTATTTAATATTTTATGGGTTTTGCTGTTGGAGGAGTTCGTGGCTTAATAATAACAGCCGCTCAATCTTCAGTTTAAGCCAAGCTTGCCTAGATTGTTCCGTGGATGGGTGACCACCCATTACATACCGAGTTTCCTCCGAACCTCAGAAACCAGGTTAAACCGTTGATCCCGGGTGTCATGTGTAGATCTTTGACAGTCGTTATAGGTAGTCAGTGGCCCGAGAGTCTGACACCCTGTCTTACCAAGGGTATCGTATTACCCAGTACTAACTGGGTTGTGGAGGTTAGATAGGCAGTCGCTCCATGTAAAATACTGGTATTCCGCTGCATTTGGTTAGACTGGAAGCAGACCCCAACATAGTTGGGAAAAGGCTCGGCAGATGAGGATGGTTTTTGCTGTCGTTTTTAATAACTGATCATAATCAATCAATCAATATCTAGAAAAGGTCCTTACTAGTAACCAAATCATAGATACCTTTGCATTAGATAAATGCCCAGCTTTTAATAATAGGACTTACAAACCACACATAACATAACATCACGCCTGTAATCCCCGAAGGGTTAGGCAGAGATGTCCTTGGTAGTGAACCCACATTTCGCCAGTTATGTTTAAGTCCCATGTAATAGGGGGCGAGCCAATTGCTTTCAACCGAGTACAGATCTAGACTTCGTGGCTGCTACTGGGATATCACTGATGGAAAAACCCAATAACACTTTGCCCGACCCGGGAACCAAACCCAGAACCTCTTGCTCAGCATCACCTCATTATCAGCAGCTCTATAATGGTCCTACGGTTATATTGAAGCATCAGGTGGCCATCCGATTGCCTATTTCACACCAACAGAAAGTCCGCTGATTTATTTCTTACCCGTATAAATCAAGTAGCTAGACGCACTAAATCAATTGTTTTAACTATTCCATTTCTAGATTTCTAGATAGACACTAGTGCTGAAACAGCCAGGTCTAAGTGTACGATCGAACGATATGAACCAATATAAAACATAGGTGTATCGAATATTAAGTTGGGAAACAAATAATTACAGTTTTTATCGCGTTTACTTTAAGAGTGATAATGACTTCGTTTCACAACATTTCGGTAGCGTAATTCCTTTACTATTTCTACACCTTTATGATATTTAATTACGACAAAACTGCTAATTTAATTTTATACGACTCTTCATTTACCTATGGACCTCCTATTTGTAAATTCAACTTTCTGATTCAAAGCCTAATTGATAATTTTAAAGTACCTGTAAACGGTTTATTTGAATGAATTTAACGCTTCGAGTTTTAGCAAAAGATTATAATTATTTTATGGAAGGTGTTTCTATTCACACTCAACATCGACAGACATAATATGATACTTATGTAATCGACAAAGGTTTCTAGTTATATTACCTATCGAGTATTTCAAAGTTCTTACGGGATATCTTCCGTGATTGTTCATTATTTTGAGCACCCGATATTTCGGCGATTTAGGTTGCAAGCGCCATGATCGCGGGATGACTGGAGAATGCGGGTGGATGGAAAATAAATTGTTAAGAGCAGACAAATCTATCTACCCTCTTTCTTTGTCTTTCACTACGCGCACTACTGGAACTCGACACTAAGTCACGATGAAACACACTCACAGTATCACCAGGTTTTGTGGAGTGCTTTTGAGCTTACTCATTTCAAAGTTCTTTGTCTTATTTACTACGACCACTCTTGAACATGCTTATACATTGATCATATACATTGAACACGCTTTGCTTTTTTCTATCCTTAGAATAACGCCAAAAAAAGGAAGGATTTGGGGAAGGCCTTTGCCCAGGAGTGAAACAGTTCAGGCTAATAAAAAAAGACACTGATATCCTACCAGCGACACAATGATTGAAATAAAGTACTGGAACGCGCCTGTCAATCTTCTTCATAGTACTTAGTTGTAGAAATACGAATTTCCAAAATCGTTGAAAGCCTTTGCCACTTGACAATAGTCACAACAGAAATCTTTACTAATAAATAAAATTGAAATGTCTGTTTTTAATTTTAAAATAACAGCTTTTTACTGAATGCATATGAAAGTGTACACGGTGATTTTTTGAAGTGGATGTGGATGGCTAAATCCGAAACTATGAGCAATAGCGAAAAATACTCAAAGGAGTCTCGAGCCCGATTTTGATGAAAACAAAAACTCATCATTAGATTTTTGGTTTTTTCCGGCTAATCTCCGAAACGGCTGGACCGATTTAGACGGTACTCTTACTGATAAATAGCTGATGTTATGAGGAGTAACTTAGGCTACTTTCAATTTAGAAAAGGGATTAGTGTTCCGTGCCAAAAAAATAAAACCCAATTCTTAACTAAATCCGATTCAAAGAGGGAAGTTATAGTTTTACAACAATTTCGCAACGAAGGTCGCGGGCAACAGCTAGTGACAAAATAAATCAGGCAAAGGCGACTTTTACACATCATAACTAAAAATTCCATATTCAAAAGTAGTAAGTACAAACCTCAGTTACTTCTAGCTAGACGCGCCCCCGCAAGCGGAAGTGGCTGTTACGAAATTAATGCGGTTCTAATTAAATAACAAGCTCCCAGCTCCCGTGGCCGCCATCTTGTCCTGACTGTCAAAATAGAACTTCCCTGTCAACAGTAGCCCACTTCTGTGTAAATGTAAACTGGTCGTTTTTTCTATTGAAATGTCTATGTAGTGTTTAGATTGGTAACTTGAAAGTTTTTTAGTTTGTATGGTGGTATTTGGGTTGCATGTTGTGGATGACGCTTCTTTTGTAAGCAACAATGGATTATCTACATTATCTTGATTGTTACTTTTTGATGATGCGCCTACCTTTGTAGATTTTTAACAAATAATGGATTTTGCTAAAGTGTAGAAGTACTAACACCAGCTGACCCCGCAGCGATTACTAAAACTTGCTGAAAGATTAGGAAATGTATTACTAATTCACTGACTGACCGATGTACATTGCATCAGATGTCATGAATTATTTAAATTATGCTTAACTAAATAGTTACTACAAAGTTTTCCAAAGTTTCTTAGTACAAAGTTCATAAAAGCTCTGCTTAAATAACTGCAATGTCGTTGCTCTAACGGTAATGAGCGAGGGAACATTCCTCCGAGGTCCCTCTCGCCTCGCGACCTCCTCCGCGATACATTTTCAGGAAGTACACAAAAATCTATATTTATCAACCACAAAGACCATTATTGTCACTTTGTTAGAACAAAAATCGGTCTCTCGCGAGATAAGAGCGCGGCGCGTTTGTCGGCGCACTTCAAACGGCGCGCACGCGTCTCGCACAGACACGTTCGGGGAACGAGAGGTCCGGGGTTCGAGCCTGGCCCCGGCTAATCAGCCACCGATACGTCGCGTTTAACCAATGTTCTTGGAAAATGCTACAAAAAATATAAGTGACAATTTGCGCAACTAAGAAAAAACTTATTTAGAATTTAGATATTTTAATATTTTTTATGTAAGTCGCGTATGTAGGACAAATAAGCGGTTTAAACTTTTGCACCAGTCCTTGATGAAAACCAAAACAAACAGTAGTGAAATTGTCTTGTTATTCAAAAGGGAATTTCGTAGTGATTTGCCATGAAATATTCTTCTGCGTACCTAAACATATTCCCTAAAGTTCTGACTTCCAGGTGTGCCTTTGTCCTCAACAAATGTGTAGGTTGATCGACTCCTCAGGTGACCAGAGGGCTGGCCTAGGTTTAAGACCAAAGAGCCGGCACTACCATTCGACGTAGCATGACCACCGTAGACAAGGATTTCTTTGACGGAAGAATCGACACAATCTGTTATTTTGTGGATTCTTCCGTCAAAGAAATCCTTGTCTACGGTGATCATGCTACGGGGGCTGGGCACTTCTATTGACAGCGATGAGAATGAATTTTTTGATGCCCAATCAGCTTTTCACCCCTTCTTGTCCAAATCGATTAAATTATTTGGTTTTATACATTTATTCACAGCCTAGTTTATGTCGACAGCAGGCTTTAGCAGTACTTTTAATAGTACTTAAAACTATCTTAGTACGAAAGTAAAATAAAATCATATTTTGAAATTGATTATAATTGGCTCTGTATACAAAATTTTTGAAAAAATCTGTACCAACGTTCAAATTTTAAACACAGATAATATAATCTTAAATAAAAGGCCACTCATATAATATTTCAATGATGTTCACTGGTCACCCGTAGTAGCACTGGTAGCGTTTCGGTGGCAAGTTTTGAGTGGTGGCCCCATCGGTGATTACGATCGTTATCTTTTGGTCCATCTACACGAGCGCACGCCGCTCGACAAATTGGTACCATTTCATTTGGACCTTTTGTTTAGGATGAGTCGAGATTTTTTGAGTTGTAATCTATGCTTGATAGAAAGCGTTGTGTGTTGGGTACGGTCAAATGATTATAAACCATAAAAAGTTGTTGATTAAGTTCAAAATCGAATGAGAAAATCTGTCTGTTAGTGGTAACTTGATGCGCTGTCGACTGTACATGGAAATAAGATGATGGGATATGTATTGAGTATTGAGACTTGAAGAAAAATTGTTGGCTAGTGTGCCTACCGCGAGTTTTATCGCTGAGGTAATCTACTCGATCACATTGTCTTAACTTCAATTGGTATGAAATAATTGTATTTCTCATCTTTTTGTCGCTAGATGACGCTTGTTTCAGTTTCAGTAAAATTGAAGTTGACAAATAGGTCCGAAAGCCCGCACTAGGCCCTTGGCTTTTCATATATTGAAGGCTTTTTCCGTGAACTCTATTTTTTGTCGCAAATTGGAAACCGTTCATATTCTTAGATATAAGATTTATTGTAACGTAAGTACTACATACATATGTTCCTACCAAGGTCTGCTATAATTTTATATGATTTATTGTCTAATCAAATCATAATTAATGTAAAAAAACATGTCATATACAATCTTGAAGACTGCATCAACATCTTAATATACCTTATGCCTATATTTGTATATGTGTATATTGCAGCTACTGCATGAGTCACAAAGGCTCTCAGGACACACCTAATTTTAAGTAATGAATATTAAATTTATAGCTCTGTTATAAGCTAATAACACTGTTTATTCATAATTATCCGCGCGACCAGTTTTAAGCATTTATTTGCATACCGTATTTTACCCGGAGGCGCATATTTCTTACAGGTATTTACTTACACGATTATTTTAAACACAGCCTCTTTCGTTTCTTCTATATTTACTATGCTACTTTACACGTTGAGAAATTAGGAATTTGTCTGGCAGATAATTTCATATTTTTGTTTGATTTTTTCATTTGTGTGGTGGATATGGCGTATTTTCAGGTAGTGGTTTTAGCAGTGGGCCTAATGTAGTTTCTGCCTACCTCCATGGGAAATCCTTATCCTTACTCCCTTTCCTTACTAATATTATAAATGCGAAAGTAAGTTTGTTTGTTTGTTTGTTACCTTATTCACGCCTAAACCACTGAACCGATCATCCTGAAATTTTGCACATACGTTGTCAGGTGTACAGAAACGGCCATACGGTACGTTTCATTCCGAAAAAAAGTACTTTTCCCAAGGAAAACAACAATAACGTTCTTATGATAATAGATGGCGAACCATCTTAAAAGCATAGTACAACCCGAATTGATTGTCAAATTCTAAGTTAACGCGAGTGAAACCGCGAGCAAAAGCTAGTAATGAATATATGTTTAATAGAGCCGAGTATTTGAAGATGAGAAAACAGACTTTAACATATTGTACTAAATATACATTGCAGTCTTACAAGTATTGTCACCTATGGCAAGCCAAAATACTTTATACACTGGTACTTATTTACTATATTATTTCCCACATATTCTTTCTCACACATAGATCAAATAAGAAGGGATGTCAATAGGATGTGTATTGATATTGATAAGCTTTATGCGGTAATAATAAGGCAGCTTCATAAATTGGATGTGTATAAATATTGATCCGTTGCGCGCTGAACGTATGCTGAAGTTATATACCTCCTCCATGTTTTAAACGACTTAAAATAAGAAGTATTCGAGTATTTTAAAATCGAAAATATTGTTAATAATCTCAATAGGCATTTAGCTATCTAGTTTTTTATTTCCTCAACCATAGCCGGAAATATATTCTTTTGATTATCTTGACTAAATTTAACCTAACAAAGCAACTACTTTTCAGTTCATAAATATGTACGTCAGTAGTTACATTGTTGTTTCAAAAGTGCAACTTTGCCTAAGTCAAATAGTGATATGATGAACGCTAATAAAGTAGACAAAATAAAATAAGATGAACGATAATTAGTATCATTTTTACAGGAAACAATGAACAAAAGTTTAGGAAATCATACTTAAAAAGTAATAATTATTTATGACCATCTGGTTTCCAATTCTAAACTAAAAGATAAATGTATTTCCCAAACAAATAAAGTATGAAAATAACATAAGCTCTAAGCAATAGAAAGCCAACTCGAAGCTTTAACCGATCACGAAACAGGCTACCGTCTTGTTAATATTATAATTATTTCCCTAATGTGAATTGCAAAATAATCTAGCGCCTTCCGGTCCATAATTACATACATACGTCTAACATTTTATATATACTTATCCGAATCTATATCTACGTATAAAAAGTTTGTAGTCTCACATTTGTCTTAGATGAATTTGTGAGTTAGAAATATGATTGTAATAATTTCTGCAGCTGAAGAATGAAATGCCGCAAGTTATAATTAAATAAAAAAGTAACACTGGTATTAATTCTGAACCAGATATTTATATCAATATGTTTTATTACGTGCAAAATCAAACAAAAGAACGAAATGTAATATCAAATGAGTTTGCAGAGTTTTGAACCAAAAGTTTCTAAACGCATTTGTTGCCTGCCAGTTTTCTTTTCAGTTAACAAAGTCTTTGACGAACAAAAGAACACGTTTTGAAAATTGAAAATGTTTTTTTTTATCATTTCGCTGTCTGATTCTTTGTTTTTTTGACTTTGGAATCAGCCAAGTCAAATACTTTTGTATTTTGCGCACATTCTTTCCAATGCAAGTTTCCTGCTTCCAGATTTCAAGTCATGGAAATATTATTGGCTGTTCCATAATCAACTTAGAACGTATGAGAGAATCTTGCAACTTGTTTCAGGAGTCACGTAAGCACAGGCACTATGTGATGGAGTACCTAGGTATAGTTAGTCGAACAAACTCACACAAATATTACTTGAATCCAACATAACTCCTTGCCAGCACTAAGGAAGCTGAGAATTTCCATATAACGGGTAAAGTTGGCTGCATCGAGGTTTCAATCGTTATAAAATCACATAGCATTGTGAAGGTTCTATTAAACTCGGCGGCAGTAACTCATTGCCTATAGTAAAAGTAGTTGGAGATTATCTGAACAAGATTTGTACCCTGACTAGGTTGGCTATACGACCGAAGCCAGGTCCAGAATAACTCAAAATTCATTTACCACAAGATGAAATTCAACTTTAAATGTTCTGAAATAGAGTGTAATTTAATATGAGTTGTGTGTTAGTTGTGATGTTTTAAGGCTGTGTGGCTGAGACACTGGTCCACAGTACTTGGGCGGCAGGTGTTCCGAGGCAGCCTCCTCCCACTGCCGGCGCCGATCTCTCGATCAATAGAGATCAATGATCTACTCGAGATTTAAACACTAGTTCAAATGCCCGGTTTCACTTAGAATGAAATGAATTTAATTGAATATAGAAAATCAAACAGAAGCAGGGTTTATTTATATTTGTTGTTTGTTGATAAAGGGCTTGAGAGCTTTATTTATGAGCTTTACTATGGATTTCTATAACCCCATTCAAATTCCGGATCAGTAAATCTGCTGTCAAATTCCATATTGACTGATTTTGTTGGTTGTTGGTTAACTAATGACAACAAATTATTCAGAAACCTGACAAGTCTTTCAGATATCTTGTATACTCGCACAGCTTACGAAGTTGAAGTCTGAAGAGTTTTCTGTACAGAAACCACTGGAGTCAAAGAAAAATCAACCTTAGAAGCTTTTCAGTTGGATATGGTTTATGCCTTGACAACAATTTGTGATATTGAGACACATTTCATGAGTTATCATTACCACTAGAAACGGGATATTTACCATGTTTACTGTTTGTTTTGAGTTCCCGATGTTTCAACAACGCCGAAATATCGGGAACTCAAAACAAATAGTAAACATGAAAAATATCCCGTTTTTAGTGTTAATGAGTGACCATGACAGTATAAAAACTTATATTTCACCAATTTACCAGCCATATACCTCTAACCAATTTAAGTTCTGAACCTGCTAAATTCTTGATATCACATAGTATTTCACAACTAGTGGTACTGAAAATACACTTTAAAACTGCCGTATTAAGGTTTATTCTTTATCTAGCGCTGACGTGGATGTAGCTATAAGTATAGAAACGCACAGTTAGCGCTAGCATAATAAGCTTACATAAAAACCAACATGAGAACATACAATTAAGTGTATGTTGTTAAACAAACATCAATTTATTCCGTGTTGTACGACTTCGGTCGTTAGGTGTGAGGGAGGCGGTATCTCCATCGCCATTTAATTTATTTATGGTAATATAAATAATCTTTAATATCTAAGGACATGGAAATCATTTCAGATAACAGAAGCGTATATCCTCTTTGGCAAGGTAACTATGTGATAAAATAATTGACAAATAAAGGGTGTAAAAAGACCCGAAAGGCACTTGTTCTCCCCGTCATTGCGATATTTTTTTGTTATTTGGACCATACCTGGGAACCTTCTAGTTACGGAGTACAGAGGTCAAAGTTCCAATTTTTTTTACAAGTTTTATTTTAAACATACTACTTTTAAAGGTTTTAACTATACTTTAATTACCTATATGACCCGTTACTATTCAAAGCATGCATCAGCACCAAGTTTTGAGTGCGTTACATTGAGTTTTACCGTAAAGCATGATATTTCACCCCAAAACAAAAAGTCGTTTCCAGGCAATAATTTTTGCGTAGGGTTACTTAGTTTAATGTACATAATGCTTGGTTGACGGCTTCGTGAAGGGTCCGTTTACACCCTGTATAACATATTTGTAAACCTAGTGACAATCAGAAAAAATGGGATTACATACTTATGCGAGGAGGTGGCGCAATAACATAACTAAGCTACTAGCAACATGTTTGAACATTATAACTGGGGAAATGTGGGTGTACTGTAGGTAAGCTGAAACGTACGGGGAACAACAGGCGTGATATTTCATGACGTAACAGCAACTTTTTGTAGTCTTAATCGTGATCTACTCGCCAAGAGTGGCGATTTTTTTTGTTAGCCTGTCAAGCGTCCCACTGTTGGACAAATGCCTCCTCTTTCTCTTTCCAAACGTCTTCTTCCATCTCGTGCCATCTCTGGCCAGTTTTGCCCCGCAAACAAGATTGAGATTCGGAGTATTATAGGACACCATATCCATCATAGCGCTATTTTAGGTGTCCCTAGGGCAGAACATTAAGAAGAATCATAGCATAGCATAGCATAATCAGCCTATTAATGTTCCCACTGCTGGGACGCAGGCCTCCTCTCAATGAGAGGGAATGGGCTATAATCCACCACGCGGGCCCAGTGCGGGTTGGTAGATGTCACATGTCTTCGAATTTTTGGTTCTAGGACATGCCGGTTTCCTCACGATGTTTTCCTTCACCGTTTTTGAGAGCAGTGGTGATGAAATAACTTACACAAAGTAATGCGCCTGGCTGGGTTCGAACCCATGACACACTGCTCGTAAGTCGGGGTCTCCGCCACTGGGCCACCGCTGCTCTCGATCTCGCTTAAGAAGAATCAGTGCTACTAGATCTAGCGAAACCAACACGAATTAATAGAGCAACCAAAAATCTCCATGGTCAATTAAAACTAAATGCGTTTACACTTCCCGAAATGGTGTAAAGATTAGATCGGCTACCGACTTCGATAAACTTAATGGGTATACCGATTAATCTGTGGCTGCCAATTAAATCGCGAGAATCGATTCGTAAAGTGGCGTTACTGAATTAGTTAGTGCAGCTCTACACGCTACCGATTAGCGAGTTCTGTTCGATTCACTTTTAAATTGAATTTGGGATTCGGACTGGCACGAAGAAAATGGCAAAACAAAACAAGACGTTCGATTTAAATAAAAAGGTTTTATGGTGATTTACAAATTAATATTTTTTTAAGTCCTAACATATTTTTTATAAGCATAAGCCCAGGAGTGGGACAGGTCAGGCTAAAAAAAAATGTAAAAATGTAAAAATGGAAAGCAAAAATGGAAGGAATGAGGTGAGGCCTTTGTCTTCCATTTCTCTCAGTTTTCTGCTTCTTCTCGCCAATTTGTAAGGAAGCCATCATAAACAGACATAGTTTTTAAAATTGATGAAAGTACTTACTTGAAACAGAGATTTAGATATCTACGTGGTAACTAGAATTAACTTACACTAAAAGATGTTGCATTTTAAACTATTATAAACTATAAAACATATGTTTCCTGCATTAATTAAAAAACTATAAAAATACGATAAAAACAGCTGTCAGTTTTTGTGAATTAGCAAAAGGAACAACTATCATTAGTATGCAAATCGGTCTAAGTATCTAAAGCAGGTTTTTGCATGACTCATATAATTTCAAGTGATATTTAGATTTTGTCGGTCGATGCATTGATAAATGACTAAAAACTCATGTACCTGATAGACACATGGTTCACACGCTTGCTTTAATCCAAAGTAATTTTAAACTTTATTTAAATAAATGTAAGATTGGAATTAAGACATCAGATTATGGCTCTCATGATTTTGACAAAATATTATCTTGATCTGTTGGCGACTTCCATTTTCAAGTTAGATGTTACGACCGGTGTGATTCATTCAATTAATTTAATTCAATAGCAATTAAATATTTTTTATAATACCTATAAATAACGGATGTGAGAACTAGCTACAATAAAACAGCAATTCAAATGTTTTGTAATGCCCATGCAACTTTACATCATGCCTGCTGAATGGAGGACATATCCTTTTAATCCAGCCCCCAACTTATAATTTGGGATTTCAATTAAATCAAACGCATAACCATAATCAGCATGTAATGTTCCCACAGCTGGGACACAATACTCCTCTCTATGAGAGGGAGTGGGCTATAATCCACCACGTTGTCCCAGTGCGGGATGGTAGATGTCTCGTCTTGGAATTTTTCGTTCTAGGACATTCCGGTTTTCTCAGGATTTTTACTTCGATGAAGAAAAATAATTTCATTTCCAAGAATGTCCTATTATTTTTGAACCTTACAAAAATATGGTAGCAATTCATTTCGCCGGTATAACAATAAAAAAGGACCATCTCAAATAAAAACTCGTCTAAACCCCATTGTACACTGCAGTCCATAATTCGCTTGTAAAAACACATAGTTGTGCTGTTATTACATATGATTACGTCTCGTTGAGTCGTTGACCGCTCATATAGTTCGTGTAGACCTGGGTTTATTTCTATTGGGAGCAAACAAATTGATACCGTCCACGATCGCCGTACATTAAGGCTGTATTATCTACTTGTAGAACCCACTTTAAATTAATTATGTTGCCCGAGAAAATTGTTTTTGTTTGTAGCGTAGTAAAAAATCTTAGTCAGCAAAAGTAGTTTTTGTTTTGGTAATGTTTGAGTATGTTTTAAGATTGAAATATACCGACTTCTTAAGTTATACTTAATATAGAAGATGTAACTAAGCCTAATTGTAATAATCTTTTCATTTATGATCCCTGTATTATGCCATCTATAATATGGCAGGTTGTGGAGACTTCAGTCATTTAATCTAAAATATAAACACCCAATAACCAACTTTCACGGTATCTAACGTTATATTTTTAACAGTTAATTTCCGATGATACGTGAAAAGTGCTCAAAACACGAGGAAATATAAATTGTCAAGATAAATGAAACGCGATATGTACAGTAAAAGTTGTTCCATTTCAATAACACGGGTTTATATTGATGGAAGCAATTAAAATCAGTCCAGTTTTCCGAGCCACGACATATAATATAAAGTTGAGTGCAGTATATTAGAGGACGTTAGTAAAGTGTTGAAAGGGGTAGCTGACGGCCCAGCGACCCAAGTTATTTATCACACAGGATACGTAATGCTTTTAAAATTTATTTGCGTTTTACTCCGATGACACGGCAATGCATTAAACGAATGTTCTCTCCCAAACATACATCTCTCATACAGAGCTTTTTCATTCCAAACTTTTTACAATACCTTTTGTAGAGCTTCATTCATTGAAACAAAAATAGAATTGTAAAACCAACGACAAGCTACTGTTCTTTTCTTTTTTTAGTACCAGCCATTCATTATTGTACACTCTTTATTGAGATCGCAACATTATTAATAAGCTTTTTGATTACAATCGTGTTACAACGAGAGTATAAAAAAGAGGTCATCATTTGTCCATGCCGGCCGACAGACAGACAATTTGGTGTAGATACTTATCCGTAGTCCATACGGTAACGGTAGCTCGGAACATATGCGTATGCGCACACGGACACACATGAGCACACACACATGCATGCGGCAATGAATGGGATGCTGCCACCGGCGATTACAGATAGGGCTACCACCACACAATAATATTTTATCGTCACCGAAAATCACAACTAAATTAAAAACGGAGCGATTGAATTTGATCGAGGTATTTAAGCTTAAGTGGCTCTCTTAATTGTAGATAATGACAGAGGTTGAATTAGCTGTATTGGGACAGGAGATAAATGATGTTAATCAGAATGTGAAAGCCAGGATTGGTAAATTACTCGGTCGGTAGTTTACTCATTGCGGTGGCACAGCCCTATAAATAAAACAAGGTATATTATTGCGCGTGTAAGCGTGTTTCCCACGGCGTGCAAAACAAGTTCTTAGTCGGAGATAAGCTGAAACTTACCACGAGGCCGGCTAAATTAGTACCTCAGTGACAGTTTCCTGTCTCCTTTACATGTTTTCTATAGTCCAAAAGAACGCCTTTTTGAAATATACTTATTGAATTTCCTATTATTCAAATGAATTGCACCGCCTGAGGGTTGACTTAATACTGGACATGACCTGTAACTTTCACAATTTGTGACATTGAATCATGTCGCGATACTTGTTTTATTTTCACAACATATTTATAACTATGCAAATGTATAAGAGCTAACTATAGCTATACACTACTGAATAGGAATCATTTGTTCAGGTATGAACATAATTTTTCAGGTCTGTATGTATTGCGTTTGATATTGCCTGACTACATACTTTACTGACGCGGCTATTCAAAGATGTGCCATTATTTTGTCATCGTTAACATCTTACGACTTGTGTTTAAATGATGATATGTTGATGCTCTTCTTGAGTTCTTTGTTGAGCAGATATATTGCCATTATAAACCGTTATATACTACTTATATAATAAGTTAGTTGTAGTATCAAGAATATCCAGGTATGACTTTCTTTCGTCTCTTTTTTTTTAGCCCACTGCTGGGTAAAGGCCTCCCCCATTCTTTGTGTCCGTCTCTTTATCCCACATAAAAAGTTTTTACAAAATTAAGTAAGCTACTCTGAAATCGGACAGCCAAATCAATGGAACTACCCATTCATAAATGAAGTCGAACGTGCCTCACACACAGCGATTACAAAATTATCGTATTGCCCAATCGTTAATGGATTGTTTATAATATTGTACTTAATTAGCCTGCCGCCATGTTCTCGCTCGATTCGTGAGAAGCTACACATCATCAGATTACATCTGCAGCAGTAGGAGATAGCGTCATTGCACCAATAACTCATATTGTTTTTTATATTTAATATTAACACACTGCTCCATTCATTCTGATAAATTAATAAAGATAAAATTGATGGAACATAAATTGAGATGCCATTTTATTAGATTACTCTGATAGCCAAGATACGCTATATTTGATATGTATCATGAAATATATTTTACGAAATTAAAGACGGCTCGTTTTGAAACGTACGGATAATAAATTCACTGTATCAATCGATGTCTAAAACAGCTGCAATAAATAATCCTGTATTGCAGTGGCAATCGTCACAGACTGTTAGACACCGTCATCGTGCAACCAATGGAGCCTGACACGTAACTATACACGTGGGCCCGAGCCGATCATCCGACTAATATCTACGCTCCACTTACGAATCATTCAAGAAACACAACACACACATACACACAATAAAGTGAACACACTTACACACGCACACATTAAAAGCAACTTTTTGTTTTCAATTACCGATCCGAAAGGTTCATTATCTCTAGCGTTTTCGTGTTCTTTTTTCTAGTTCAAACCGGTGTACGACTGAAAATAACCCGTGGCGACATCTCATTAAGCCCGTCAGCGGTCGGAGCCGCTTTGAAAAATGTCTCATTTAACCCCGACGGTCCCTTAATAGCCGGTGAAGGGTTAACAGACACAAATAACTCAATGCGGAAGTAGGCGACTGTATCGTCGACTATACTTTTTAATAGTTTTTAATTAGGAAATAGTTTAATTTTTATGTTGTGTGAGTGGTGCTTGGGAGTTGTCAACGTGTCAACCAATAGCAAATTGGCGTGAGAAATGGTTAGTGATATTGGTGTTGAAATTGATAGCCGGAAGAGCATATAAATATACGCATAACTAGTTTCTGTTCTGTTCGGAAACTTAATACTCGTTCGCTGTTTACTGACAGTAGCTGAAAGTTAAACACTAGCCTCATTTGTATATAAATTGTCTTATTTCTGACTAAAATCCCATTTGCTTAGTATTTATAGTCTCAATACTGACACCGGAACTGTTGATTGTTTTTAATTAATAGTTATAAAATAAAAGATTGTAAACTACTTTAATATTCATGTCAGATGAAACGGTCACATTGACAGTCACAAGCTGAAGCTGAAATAACGGAAATACCTATTTACACGTTTTCTGAGATATAACCAAACGAATAGTAATACTACGGGTATTAATATTAGGTCCACTATAACTTTACACCAGGATAATCTCGCGTAAATATGGCAGTCGCAAAAATATTCTGAAGAACCATAGCACCTGCTGTTCTGACTTTCGTCCTACGGAAATCACATTATATCACACGTGAAGTTCTTATATCATTAAGTACCTACCAATCCACCATCCAGCCAGAAAACTTCATCATCTGCCTAGCCTTTTCCCAATTATGTTGGGGTCGGCTTCCAGTCTAACCGAATGCAGCTGAATACCAGTATTTTACATGGAGCGACTGGCTATCTGACCTCCACAACCCAGTTAGTACTGGGTAATACGATACCCCTTGGTAAGACTGGTTGTCAGACTTTTTGGGCCTCTGACTACCTCACGACTGTCAAAGATCTACAAATGACACCCGGGACCAACGGCTTAACGTGCTTTCCGAGGCACAGAGGAAACTCGGTATGTAATGGGTGGTCACCCATCCACAGACCAACCTAGGCAAGCACGGCTTAACCTAAAGATCGATCCGAGCGGCTGTTATTATTTAGCCACGAGCTCCTCCCAGACAGAAAACTTATGATATTGAATTTATGAGGAGTCTTTTCAGGCTGAACACCCATCAACTGATTCAGAGCAAAGTTTTTGAAAATTGTTAACTGAGAATGTTCAGGCATTAAAATGACTATTCTTTGAACACTTATTGTGGTCCTGTGAACTTCAAAACTTTTACAGCAGACTGAAAAAGTTATTTTTTAAATAGGTATATGAATTTTCATTGTGCAACCAGTGTTACTATGTGCCCAGATGGGTTTAGTTACCCCCAAAGCGGACGCAGCTGTCCACCGTCTGGACATACCCCAATCTCACACAAAAGACATAGATATTCTTGGGACCAAATAACATATTAAAACTCCGAAAACATCACTGTAATTGTGAAAACAGGTTTGCTTTATTATGCTCCCTGCTTTGCTCATATTTTACTGGACCACATGTCCCAAGTTATATATAAAGAGTTGGTATCAAATGTCAACAACTGATGTTCCCATTGGAAGTAGTATGGTAACCACGCCTCTTCCTCAAAAAGGTGACAGTTATATTATCATCACCCTCGATTTCAACGGTAAAAAGGGGTGACTGCAATGCTTTTTTATTGTAATCGTACATATATTTATCTCTTTTATAACTTACTCTTTTGTAAATTATACATAATGTTATAATAGTTAACTATGTATTATGATCTCGTTTTTCCATAACCGGTTTTCAAGTAAAGTTTATTTTTTAAACAAATAATGAATACATCTTATTTTGTATTTCAAATTTTAGAACTGTATTCAAATTGCGAACGAGTTAACGGTGGGTTTTAACGTGTGAATTTACATCGCATCTCAATACTGTTCCAAATCATAAATCATAATTTTTTGTTTCAGGTATGTATCAAAGACCACTAAATCATTCGAGACGTCAGGACTCAACGATGTCAAGGTACATAATATATTTCAATTAACATAAACAAAAAAGACCATAGACTAACAATAAAAACTGCTACATAGTTTTACAGCCAAACAAAATGGTTTTGGATAATCCAATCTTGAGAAGTTGAGACTAGTAGTTATGAACTGGATTGAAAACGGCCAAACCGGTCATCGGTTCATTCACTCAGTCAGTTCGGTCCAGCTGCCATTAACGGGTGAAGATTTCCGTCTCATTGAAAACACACTCTAAGATAAAGTACGACGCGCCAAGATACAACTGGCTTATTTGAGGACCATGTTTGACTAAACAATTGTTTGACAACGTTGATTTCCGTTTGGATCGCCATCTTACAATGGTAAAACGTTTTGTAAGCTGTAATTTTCTTGTTGCTAGGCTGTTGAAATTGTTACTTTTTTGTGTTAGTTTTAAATAATATTAAGGGTTATTTACATTACACAATTCGGTTGTGTGAAGCAAGTATCTGCAAAGACTCATCACATATCTAAAATGTTCGTAGCACCGCGCGTAGCGCTACGTGTTTGCACAAAACTCAGGTAAAATATGTTTAATTAGCACAGCAGCCCACTTAAATGCATATTATTTTTCTCGTTTAAATGCTACTGAATAAATATTTAATTAGTAAAGTTCAAAAATAAGTTTCGTAACACATCCTGTTGTATTTGCCAAATGATTTCGTAAACAGTGAAGACTGTAGATATATCGAACTCTCGCGCAGGTGAGAGAGGAGTTATTTCAACAGTCGGTTATTTTTGCCGTTTAAAAACTATATTTAAAACTTAGTGAAGCTTAATTTTGTGTTTTGGGAAAACAAAACGCGTCGAGGACGTCCTCGTGAAAAATCACCTCGCGCTTTATGATTGATCATTTCTTGAAACTGGAGAGCGTCCCACCGCACCGCGCCGTCGCGACACACATCATATTTTGAAAGCATAATGTGTTGATTTGTTGAAAGCGCCCAAATGAGATATTGTGATGATATGACAAGGCATTTTGTTAGCGATCTCATAAATAAACATCCGATCAGTATACAACACTTTTATTGTGAACAAATAAAATATTAAACAAAGCGGCTATGTTATTTTTTGTTGTCTATGCTATAAAACGCTTAAAAGCGTGTTTTTACTTTTAGCGCTTGAGTCTGCTTCAATCGACACAATAAAAAAATACACGATTTGTTCTCTGGACAGTACGATGACATTTATTAAGCGCTTTAAGTGACAAAGTTTGAATGTAAAATATTGTAATTGACAGGTACATGAGCGTTGTTTATGGACGCGCTGCACTCACTAATGAGTGTTTTGTATGAAACTGAGATGAATTATTCCGCATGCACGGTTGTGCGTTTATTAAATCAAAACATTATTTTATTCGAGGGTCGAAATATTCGGTTTTTCCAAATGCATCAAACATGCATTTTTGTTTCGAAGTCCAAGTCAATTACAGACCATGTTTATATATCTTCCAATAATATGCCTAGATTTAAGCAGGGCTCAGACAGACTTGCAGGCAGGACAGGGACAGAAAGTACACAATTGCCACACAAAAAATTAAAGAAACATGCTATCCTCTATTATCATTACACTGACATTTAATATGCAATAAAAGGCAAAATAGTACAATTACGTGAAGCTTCCTCTAACAACATCTTCCGCGTAACGTGATACAATAATCACGCCGCACCGTGCAGCGCCGCGCTGTGCCGAGCGGCGTCCGCGCATCGGATCGGGTGACGGCGACAAATCGCTCGTGCATAATCGTAAATACGATTTTTTTGTCCCACACCATTCATGGACGATCCCACTATATCCGGTGAGCGGTGCCACCATAATGTACGCCAGGTAACACAAAGACATTGCTCATTATAGCGAAAATAAAAATGCGAAACACAAATTCTACTTAAAAATTGTTTACTCAGAGTAGAAATTCGCACAGCAAAAACAGGTTGCATTTCTAAGGTACCTTAAAATTTGTAAAAAAGGACGCCCTTTTGTGGCTGCAGACTGTGTGGCACCGAAACCTTTTTGTTCCTGCAAAAGTAAAATACTCCAAAATTTGAATGGGAAGTGGGAACTCATCGATTATTTCCAAGAAACGATGAGCTGACCGTACTCGGACTCTGTGGCTGACGAATTGTATGTAATACTATACCGCGCTCGTTAATTACAGCTTGTGAACACTGTAATAACGCGAGCTTGTTGTGTCGTCATTAATGTTAGCTTAGTTTAACAACAAGTAAAGTACTCATGTAAATTACAAGTAACTTCACGCAAAAAAAACTTAGAAACCTCTTTTATTTTATAAGTAAGAAATGGTACCCTATAAGTTTCCATGCATATAACAGTCTATAAAGTACCTAAGCTCAGGCATCTAAATATATCTCTAGCGGCACTTTCTATTACGTACCAGCTTCTCACTGAACCAGCTATGACCAGCATGGCCGCGGTGTAGACGGCTGGTCGACATCATTCATTTCCCGATAACCAGTAAACCTAGCCAGTTTACCTCACCTCCATACACATATATAATAAACATTATTACTTACATAAGATAAGCAGTTTTGTTACAATGAACATGCACATAATGATAGGTTCGGTGTACGAGCTCTAGTATGTTTCAAAACATTTTTTATGTCTACTAAACTTCCTTCAAAGTTTGTTACAAAACATCCTATTTATGAAATCGGAAGTCGACGTCTAATTTGGAGTCTGCATATCAATTATTTAAAAACACGATTTGCTAACAACATAGTTCAATGAATATTGTAAAAGAAGTCAGCCTCAGAAATGTGAAACGTGTCTAAAGCGATCATAACTATCAGAGTAACGCAGGATGTCGATTTCTCTTTTAGTTTTAGTCTATAGGGATGTCCTTATAAGTTTGACTCTTGCAGGTAACCTCATACCAATCTGCAGTTTCCATTACGTTCAAGTTTCCATAAAAGAAATGTAATGCTTAGATTCTCGGATTGAATGTTGTAAGAAATGTGATGTTGTGTTTTTCCGGCGGTTGCTAGGTGAGCTGCGAGTGTATATGGAGACGGTCCGCCAGGCCCCCGGGCCCCGGCCGCCCAGGGGACAGCGGTGACTCCATTCACCGATTACTAGATCTTCGCACCTCACCGACCACAGAACGCATCCCATTCACGACAAGCGAGTAAATCAACCGAGAACGTTAACACCTTATAAGGTCTAATTGGTACCGTTTCCTCAGACGGAAAACAACTTTCTGCTATCGATGGAAAAACCACTTTCGCATGCGTTCGCTTTGAGTTACGACTTTTTACGATGTCTATTTCTGTGCGCAAGCTTTGTAATGCATGAATGTCGCTCGTGCTTGTGCCGAAGATGGAAAATGAACTTTTTGTGCTTAAAGCTAGAGTTTATATTAGAATGGATGATAATGTGAGTTAGTACGTTTAGTTGGAGATGTTTGGTTTTATGAATGAAGCGCAACGTTGTGAGCGGAAGCGGAGCCGGGCGTAGTGCGGCTTTCCCGCGGCGGCCGGTTTCATTAATAATTAAAACGCAGCAACTGGCGGAATGGCCGGACGTGGAGATGATTTCTAGCCGCTCTTGTTGCGGCCACAGCTTCTGCTCCGTTGCCGTTACACGAGCCATAGCACTGTGTCATTATTTATATATTTTAAGAACGGAACAGATAAATAAAAATTTAGACAACATCGAAAATTTTGTTATAAAATATGAGCAGTAGAGATGTTGGTCGGTAATGACGTATCATTAAACAGTAGCTGTTCGGAGAGTGGTCGGCTCCCGGCTCTCGGCTGTCGGCTCCATGACGCCGCAATAATATAACGGTCAACATACAAAGTAAAATTTGACCGCCTCATTACGCAACACGCGAGTGGAATGGTACCGGAGAGAACAGGAGAGTATAATTCAAGTTACATAAGCAGAAAAAGGACAAAAGTAGGTCTGAGAGAGCGAGATGGTGGAGTATGACAAATCTATAAAGAGAATGGGATAGATAAGGTAGCTAGATACGCGCGTCCGGCACAGCACTTCCTGTCGCGGGAATAATAGTGTGCCAGTGTCCTGCAAACATTAATCGCTGTCGATAATGTAATAAACGTTACAGAATTAGAGTTACATAATCTAAAGCTAATAATAAACGAAAAAGTTGAACGAAATGTCAGGCTCTTTCATAATCCCAATCATCTTTCTCAATGATTACATCACTGATCTCAAGAACGATAATTTGTACTTCAAGAAATCCTAAAAGATTTCACAGTTCAACCTTACCTTCAACATCCTCACTAGATTCTTACCGTGCCATCAATTTTCTTCCATCCTCCGAAACCAAAACTGGCTGAACTTCGTTACATCATCAGTCTCCCGCCCTTATCCCAATTTATTTGGGGTCGGTCGGTCTTCTAATTCTTCTTCTTCGTTAAACTTCGCCACAATTCGTACAAATTCGTGAATGGTCTCCTCACGTGTGCTCAGGCGCCGCAGAGCATCACTTCCGTCGCCCACATCCACTGTAATGTAATGTGTAATTGTTAGCTTCTCTCTGCCACGTCCTTCAGTTAATATTGTTAATGGATCAACATGACTAACCCTACGTATTTCTGTCTTTATATTCTTAGAACTCATTCTGATCTTTCTGTTGCGTATCGTGTTCTGTTTAGTTATTAGATTTTATGAATGGGAACCTATGTTTAACTCTGCTATAAGGTTGAGTCATAGCTGTCTTGGCATCAGTTTCTAGTTTCCACCTTTGGTTCGGGGTCAAAAGTGACTTTCTTACACTTAATATAGCTTTAATATAAACCTGTTAGAAATCATAGACATCCTTACTAAGTACATCTTGCTGTATAGTTGTATTATTTCACAAAATTGTCCCTTAACTTCCCCCCAAATAAACAGAACTTTTAAAACCGCTCTATCGCAGTTCGTAATTGACTTTTTGTATGAGGTGCATCTCAGTAAGTTCGTTACACAGCCCTGTAAGCGGAAGCGCCCACGCCCGCTAATTGTGCTACTCTTTTTGTTTAGATGTCCACTCGTCTTAACTCGATTACAGCAATCAGAGCCTCGCCCTTTGCCCCGGCGGCTCCCGGCTACTCCCGACGCCCCTGCGTCTCGCCCGGGCTAATTGTTCGTCATGACTCTTTGTCTATATTCAACAACAAACATAGTGCTTCGTTTGTTTTTTTGTTGGACGTGGATTTGCGGACACCAGCCCGTTATACAATACAATACAATAGTGCTTCGTTTATTTTTATGATGTTTTTATGAATTGCGTGGTCTCTAAAATAGTTACAACTTAGTTTTCAGGAACAGCGTTTTTTTTTCTAAAATAATTGAATTTGCGGTAGTTACCTAAAGAAGATATTAATCATCATCATTTCAGCCGAAAGACATCCACTGTTGGCTATAGGCCTCCCCCGAGTGTCGCCACATTAACCGGTCCCGTGCGTCTCGCATCCAGCGAATCCCTGAAACCTTCACCAGGTCATAGGTCCACCTAGTGGGAGGAAGATATTCGCTTATGAATAGCAATAAAATGTCTCTGCGGTTTTGTGATAACCACTATAGTAAAACCAGTAGGTAATTAAATTTAGAACGTCCTGTTTACTCAACGGGTTGTGATAATGTCTACAACACCTATCACATGGTGACGTGTATACTTTTCAGTTGCGATAAGTTTTCCCTCAAACATTTATTTTTCGATACCCGTACTTGATGTCCAAACAAAACCTAGACGTGGAAACAAAAACAGCGTGGGCTAGTTGACATAATGTTTGTTCACATTTCTACTCAATTAAGTGCTGCGTTTCATTCATGTTTAATTATTTAAGGCTCGCTGCTCCGCCAATGTGTGTCTATACATGGTATAAATAGAACTCAGTATGGCTCGGTGCGCCAACCTGTCATACAACATTGTCGCGCCCGGCCTCTCATTTATGAATGAACTCACAGATCTAGCGATTTCCGGCTAACTGTTGAGATAGTACGACACTCTTCCTGGTTCCTGCTATGGTATCTTTAATTACGCCGCCAGCATAAACAGACCGGTGGTGGACCAACCGCACGATTAACCAAATGCGATCGTGTTGTGCAAGACGTAGAGTCCAGTTTTTCTCGCGGCCGGTGATCGATCGGAGTTCATTTCTGCTTTATCGAGATCGTTCGAAATATGAATAAAGATATTCTAAAAGTGACCAAGCGATCCTAATCGCCAGAGCGTTATGAACTTTATAATAACACATTACGGTTAGATATGGATTAACGTGATCTGGTGGCGAGTGTGTCTCGCATCCTGTGGAGCACGTTTTTTTCCTGTCTCCTTCCCGGCGTTTCACCGTTACGCAATATATCGTAAATAATTAGCGGAAGGCAAGATTCCCGTGTCTTATGGAGATGCTGACTATCAGGTTTTTTTCGCCGGACGTTTCCTGCGTCCGGCTAACCGTAAAGTGTCGAGGCTTCTTTAAATATACACCTAGTGAGACGACTGTTGATCATAAATGTCCATTCAAACGTGTCTACAAAGAAAGTAGCTTCGAATAGATTTTTTACGCCTGACAATCTCGCCTTATTTTTGCACCGTCTGTGATTCATTCACACGTGTTCATATTGATTTATATCTGATGAGATCTATTTCTGATGCGTTTTCATTGCATAAACGTCATTCATTTTATTTCATCTCCCCGGTTGTCGCTGAAATCGTACATAAAATGCCTCCGCGCTTTATCGAACATAACAACAAATAATAAGCTCATCAGTGTATTGAAAAAAGTATATTGCGGTGTCGATTTGCCCTTGTGCGGTGCCGGCCGATAGATGGGCATCGGTGGCATTACTGCGGCTCATTGGCGAGCCGGCCCGGAACGGCGACGTGTGCTCACGTTTGCGGTTTTTGCTCGCACAACTAATTGCACGTATAACTTTTACCAAATTGCGCAATTTACTGCGCATTGCCCCCTTAAAATCTGTAAAAGCCATTTTTTCCTCGCTAACTGATTTCGAACACCTGATAACGAGATCGTATCGTCAGTAATCGCCTGTAATTGAATTCGGAGTTTACCCACATATTTTGTAACGACGACAGAATCGTAAGATAAAGTTGTTCAAACTTTCTCGTTTATATTTGGTTCATTATCTTTTCTCACGCGATATGAGATAAATAAAACTCGGTTAATCGATCTAATTTATTCAGTATGTACCGCAACCGCACCTATTTATGTTTATCACAAATGAGCGTTTTTACTGATGCTGGTTGATGGGTGCGACGCTACGCCACACTCGGCAATACTCGGCAGTCGCCAGTGTTGCTCCGGCGACTACGCTACGACACTCTTATGTTCGTGAGTGCTCAAACATCGCACCGATCATTTGGAGGTAGAACAAAATAAAATGGTAACCGTACATGTTCTCACGATGGCGCTTAGAACGCTCGACAAGATCAGATATAAAATGTTGCAACGCCGAAGACCGGTCGACCGCGATACCGAACTCACTCCGGCCGCGATTAGAAAAGAATAACGATCGAATTTAATGGAAAGAGTATGTTAATGAGTGCGGCCCACAACTCGCACAGATCACGCATCGGATAGTAATCAGAAATCACATCGCTCCGATTATTATGCCTATTTAAATGTGTAGCTACTCGAAAAACATAATTATGATTCTATGCGGCCATCAACCCGTTTGTTCCACTGTGATTTGTGTCCATATTAAGGTCCATATACAATCAATATGGCGTTCTTTTAGCGTTCTCTCGTATTATGCTCTAGATATTAGAAGGATCATAAAATTATGATCAATCAATTTGTCAGGAGACGCTCGGATTTTGACTAATTAGCTGCGAACTCATCCGTTCCCACGAGAACATATCTTAAAGGAAAATATTTAATTTATTTTATTATGTATGTTTCTGTTCGCGATGTTATAATTTTTATGGATGTATGATTTATTATGCAATAATTTATTGAAACAAAAAACCTCACTGTATTTTCGCTGGAGGTAGAGGATCGGTTATCAACGCATGTAATATTCCGAACTAGAGCCACCTTTTCGGGCGTAACGTTTCTGATACGATTCTTGTCACCTGTACTAAAAATGAGGTACCTGCACATGTTAACTGGTCTGTCACCTTTGATAACCAACTGCCTACTATTCACGTCACTTATAACTGCTCCTGTGAAGACGCATGTACCACTAATTGCTAATCAATTGAATGCGTGGCAGTGCATCGCGGCTGACAGAGGTGATGCTATCGGCCCTAACTCAAGATCCTATCGAAGAGCCTCCGTCCACCCGTCAGACCCTATCTCCACATCTCGATAACTACTTAAGCGCAACTATACAACGTACTCTCTAAATTAAGACGCATTGAGAAATATTACCTCACGAAGCATCGTTTAATTAAAAAAAAGCTCAAATACCAGACGTTAATAAGTTACACAATATAAAATGCTGTTCATCTCTGATAGAAGTATCAAATGTATCTTGTAATGTCAAGGGAAACGATGAGAAAATGAAGGCATTGATATAAACGGACCATAACGGAAGTAGAATCCGATTTTATGTAAAACAAATCGATGGTATAGCCAGCCGAAGTTATGGTAAGCGATCACCATGCTGATAAAGATATGATCTGATGATATCAACATATCGTGATGCATTAAGACGGTTATTTATTGTATTTTGGAAGCGTAGCTATGCTGTCGATTATATGTAGGTAATAGATATACCAATTTAGTATGGTCAAGGGAAGTGAGATCCATAAATGAGGTAACGGGTTGTTGAGATCAAAATAAAACTGATATGGATACATTTTGAGTAGCATAGGCACAATAATAATAAAATATAATAAATCTTTATTCAGAATCCCAGAAGGTAAAATACAATATGAATCTAAAACTAACAATGTAGGTATAATAATGTATGATGCCTGTACTAGGATAATCCTATATCACAGGCTGCAGACAATCATCCCAAACAACTCACAACTTAGTACCCATTAATATTTTATCCGTGGTGTTAAGCAACTGGGCTTATCCCAGTTGTAAACGTCCCTTAATCCCTTTGTGCCTATTAGCCTTGTTTTGTCCTGTCTCCTGCTGATATGAAGGGGAAGAGAAAATTATGTTTTTCCTACTCCTCCGTATATTCTTTTCTGATTAATTTCGTTGCTGGATCCAAGACAGTTGAATTGTTTCTCTGGGACTTCGTCGAGCTTCATTATCTCGGCGCTTTTCTGGTGGTTGTCTCTGTTGATTCTGGCTTTCAGGAATTGCAGCAGTTTGGGAGCAGTGTGGCGAGCTTATAACTTCCCAAACTTTCCCACTTCTTGGACACAGGTCTTCTTCCTAATACCCAGGTCCCAGTGCGGGATGGAGGATGGCACATGTCTGCGGATTTTTGTTTCTAACACTTGCCTTCTCTCCTCTTTGATTGCCTTACGATGTTTTAGTTAACATTTTGTGTATTGATACTATATGAGAATTAAAAGGAATGAAGTCAGAAAAGCTCGGAACTGTAATAATACTCACCTTTTGTCCATGAACAAAAGGTGAGCAAAAAATTGCGATGATATTAATAGGTCAACAAGGTATTGTAAGACCTTATTAGTATTGCATTCTCAATAGCTGACGATATGAACGATTTCATCGAGTAAAATCTGTTGACATTATAATTATGGAATTACTATAACACCTTATTCAACCTCAACATAATAGACGTAGTAAAGAATCATTTGTATTTTTACGATCGCGATGAGCTGATACTTTTTCCATCAGTAAATTCAGTATCATAATGTTTTTCTTTTTCTTTAAGTGCTCTTGTGGTCTTTGGCAATTTTAACAATGACTGCAAACACCGAAATTGCATAAGTACACATATATAAACTTACGCCTTTTCCAATGGGCAGAAAATAAAGAACTACGACCACAACATACTCCTTTTGCCTCGGAAGTATTTAGAGTATTCTCAAAACTTTGCATATTTTCAATTACACACACCGTTCATATCTTTCTAGTTATCAATTGGAATTCCACAACCGATAACTTTGTCGAACTGTACAGATAGACAGATATCACAACAATAGTTTGTTGGCCAGGAATCCATTATTATTGCCTCGTGGACTATTGTTATTACATATTGTATGAGTCACGAGTTTTTTGAGGCTTTCCAGCGATTCCGACATGTTGTCACAGCAAACATTGGAATTATGGTGTTGTGCCCACAACGATGTGCTAGTGTTGGGAAATGAACTACGTCTTGTGAGTGACTCACAGAAAACGAACATAACTTACTCTTTGCGTAGAAAAATATGTCATCTGAGTCTGTGTTCCAAAAGGGCATCGGTTAACTCAACACTTTTGTACCCAATGTTGAGCTACACCTTTAAGCAACTGCCTGCAGATTAAAATTCATCAAAGCAAATCATATCACATAAATCAAAACTATGTCGAAATTCAATAAATCTTCGAATCCATCGGCCCAGCATATTGTATTTGCAAAGAATCATCAACTTCCGTTACAATCAAAGACAGATTTCGGCGTAAACTAATATAGTTCTGAGAACGCTATTTTAAGAGCATTACAATAACTTCCGAATCAATATACGAATTCGTCGAACGACGTTGGAACAAGACGAGTTATTTCAACGATAACTTGAGTCTTAAGGCGACAGAGTACATACGTGAGTCCGTAGTAAAGTAGAACGGGTCCGGTACTCCGGTCCATTCATAGTTTCGAAGACAAACAACCTCGCCCATCTAGCCGGCATCGCCTGCGAGCAGCGAGCATGTCATTCACGACGCTCATGCTCAATGAGGCGTAATGTTGCGACATTGTTGTACGAACACTCATACATCATGAGCTATGGACATGTTGCTATATCAGCGCAGATGTTAACACATGTAATAAATAAAGAATTGATATTAACAGTAATAACTTCACTTATATAGAAATCATAACCTATTATGTTTTAATTAATGAAGCATGCCTTTTTCGTGACCGCGTCAGTGATTTAGTCTGTCAAATCATTGCAAAATAAACTGGAGTTCTTAAATGAACGGAAGGCAGATTTCCTTTGTCGTTAACTACGTAGAAAACGATTTAAAAGTAGATTATGTAAAGCACACGGCGGCGTCAACGCCAAGCGGCCGGGCGGCCGAGGTATGGCTGGAGCAAGTTCCGTTGAGGCATGTTGACATTATCGAAAGCAAGCTCAAACAGCGATCGGACCTCGGCCATGTTTACACATTGTATATTTCGAAAAATAAATAAATTGTCTTTCTGCGATGTTTCCACGAACAGGTCAATGCTAAAGAGATAAACGAATGTTTAACTATAGTGAAGAGAAAAATAACTATTACAAACATTTACATATGCACATCAAAAGTAGTTTATACAGATGTAGACTTGAGTAGGGAGTTCTTGTCTTGTATTTACTATTAACATCTTTTCATCGGAGATTTAGCACTAGTCATTAATTAATTAATTAACAATAATTTAGCACTTTTTTGATTAACACTTTTGGAACTTGCTTTTTGAAGCCAAGAAGGCACCTTAATTGCTTTGGATATTTTTTGCCCAAAAGTTTTTTCAAGCTCCCATAATTATCTATATCGCTATATAGATAAAATTAATAGCAGAGGCTAAAATGCTACCGATTGCAGAGCGCCATACGATATAAATTACCGCTTACCGTAACAAATTATGATATCGACAAAAAATCGTGAAATACGATTATTAATCGAATCAATTTCACGGGAGCTGTGATCGCATATCTATGCTCAATTACGTCGACCTCCGACTCGGTTTATCCATAACATGTTTACGTACTAAAATGTTCTCACCTGGGGAAAACTAAAAACACGTATAATATTGGAAAACCTTTGAAAATTTTCCCAATAATTATTTAAATACGAGTATGTATTACTTAATGTTAAACATTATAGTCATTTCTATTAGTTGTGTCGCACAAACAGAAGTTTCAAAAGAAAATTTAAACTAAATGAGACTTCAGTTTGTGAAAACCATTGTTCGTCCCTTCATAATGCTCTGTGCGACCTTGTAGATGCGAGTTGCGGTGCACTTGGGAGGTGCGCGATGCGCGAAGCGTCGAGCGATGATCGCGCGATATGAGCCGCCGCGTCGCGTCGCGTCTCCGCGTCGTCGCCGCGACATCGCAGGCTTCCGTTCCCGCGACCGACTCCGTGGGAACCGCTTTATTTTCGTATTTAAATTCGACCCTCATTAAACTGGTTTGCTTCAAAATTCGCTGCCTTCTTTCGACGCCTTTTACTCAACTTTTTATGGTTCCGTTCGACATTTACTGTTTGTATTTATTTTTATTTTAAGTCTAGACCTCGCCGTGAGTAATCCCACAATGAGCTGTTTGTGTAAAGACCAGGCTGTCTTCATTTGTAAGAGCTTCGCATCATTGATAACTGAACCGTTTGAACTTACTTTATGTTTATTTGTAATAGCTTTTCGAGACGTGAATTGGTCGTATATTCTATTTTTGTTTTACTTAAACATTGATAACACGAAATAATCTAAGATAACAACATACGTTTAATATTCCATAGATAATGTTTAGATTTCATGTTAATTTAATTTGGGCAATATAAATTAATGGACGGAGAGAGAACCAGTTCTCGATCAGTGGCCAGTTGGGAAGAGAAACTTATCAGTGAACCATTATATTTAATTAATACAGGACGATTTATGTATGTAGTAGATACGGTTGCGTGTAATTTTTCTCATAATACTACCACGTAGGTATTTTGGAAGTACTTTATTATTCTCGTTTGAGTTATGGTTATAGTTTTTCGTCGTGATTGTACCTTGGCGTCTATTAAATGATTTTTTTCGATGTACTTTATGTAAATTTAGAGTCACAGCTACTTTTTTATCGCATTAATCTGAAGGTTTGTAATTATTTTGTAATTGAAACTTCTTACAAATTAAATGTAAGTGTAAATAGATAGAGTGATTACGTTGTGAGAATTTATTAGGTAATAATAATTACTTAATTTTAATTTTGATGATCAGAAAACTGATATGATGGATGTTGAAAACAGTAACTCATAACATGATATCTAAAGTAGGAAAGTACCGAACCTATAACATTTTATCATCAATAAAAAGTCTTATCTGCTCTCACGAACCCAACAAAAGCGTCACTTTGATCAAGACCGGAAACGTCATTGAAAAGACATAAACGCGAATCTTAATTTGATCAAAATTATTGTAACTGTATCTTAACCTTAAAATACTCATACGAATGTTTTATTAACACGTTAAATTATGTTAATTTGATAGAGGGGTTATCTTTCCCCGAAATGGTGCTCACTTCCCCACGGTATCACCTTACACCGGATGGTGGGTAACCCTGCAGTGCAACTTAGTCTAAAACCTTACTCAACAATGCCGCTACATAAAACTGAACTTTATATTGAGGACTATAACCTTCAAAATCCTTCCAAGTGTCTTTTACTTCAATATTTTGAACGGAGAACTATTTGACTTTTGTTTCCCATTTCAATTTCAACTCTTATGTCTTAAAAATAAGGCTTATTTTAGAGGAATGATCGCTAACATCGGATACCGGAAGGACACATTGTATAGGCCTTAGCTACCTGTTGATAATTTCTATTGTGTGTGGTGGACGAGCACAATACTATGTTGTACGTCAGATAGAAGGAGCTTTTAAAAGCATTCCATCGATGAGTAACACTTAACTGACAGGGACTTAACTTTTATCTTTGGCAAAAGATAGCTTCGTTACTATGCGACCTGTTTAAGACGTTATTTATTAAACTACCTTTTTTACCTGTACTTGTTATACTCGTCGATAAATCGCCTTAAACAGAACTATAAGGTTACTCCCATCGCAAATTTAACGTATGTACAAAACGAACAAAAAATGAACAACATTAATTCTGAACCCTTAACAAAATAAATAAGCAACTTAACAAGATATGTCATCAACATCATGTAAAGTATATGTGAACCAAAATCACGTCATGTTCATTTGTTAGCAATAAATACTCCACCAAACTAAGTTGTCAAAAGCTCTTAGGGCGGTACCTTTCAGGCGTCAAGAACAAGCGCTTTAAATGACTATACTTTTGAATTAGCGTCCACTCAATTCATATTTATATCCGCCATTTTTCATGCGCAACGAGCAGCGCATACGCAAATGCAAGCCATTAATAAATTACAGAAACACACAGCCGCATTGATCTCTACGTCACTGTGTAGGTGTTGTGCATGTGTGTGTGCACTTCCTCTTGAGTTGTGTGTGTGGAGGATCGTGCGGGGGGAGGAGTGCGGGGGAGGGCGGGGGACGACTTCCCGCGTAGCACCTGGCGCTCAGAGGTTACATGCATCGACGGGATCCCATTGATTTGTGGCGAGAAGCACTTGAACTTAATGCTCTGATCTGATTTGCCTTTTGTTTCCACTCACTTTGCTGCGAAGGTGAAATGCTGATGCTAATATAATATTGTTTATGTGTTAGTCGGTCAATTTCCACATTAGTTTTAGTTATTTTAAGCCGAGCTTGTTGATGGCTGCTTTATTCTGGGAACAAGAAATACTTTTGCTAAAAATAGTTCGAACATTGTAAATAGGGACTTACCTCAATAGAATTACCTTGTAGAAAAAGGCCTGAAAGTGGCTTTATACACGGTGGAAGGGACACCGACGCGAAAACGGTTAACACGTATTCAGTACATCCTTCTAACCCCCCCCCCCCCCCACATACTAAATTCTCATCGGTAAATTTAAAAAAAATCAGGTGTTCTATACAATAAGACCGTGTAGGTATTGAACTCTTGTAGGAAACAGCCGTTTTTTTATTTACCGATGAGAATTTAGTATGTGGGGGGGCTCAGAATGACGTACTGAATACATGGTAACCGTTTTCGCGTCGTAGTCCCTTCCACCTCGTACATGCATATACCAACACTGATCTCATTCATAATTTTGGCATAATCACCGTTCGGCACAAATATTGAGAAACTATAGAAAACTATAGAGACCCCAGCTAAGATATCCAACGAGTCTGTGATTCAGTATTCGAGCCATGATGACAATACCGACCACATCCTCTATTTGTTTAAGTGAAAGGCAATTGTAAACCTCCTATTTGTTTTGAGCAAACCCTTTGGAAATAAGTTGCGTTTTTCAACCATTGCCATAAAAGAAAAAACATTCTTTATGGTCAGGATTGTGTATGTGTTGCCAGTTTCATAATTAAATAAATATTAAGTTCGTATATTAAAATCTCCATTTATTAGATCCAATCAATGTGGAGTGAGAAAAAAATGTTAATTGCTTAGAATTGGAACCGGTGTAAATTTGTGATCTTTATCTTTTGTATTAAGTGGACTAGACACTGATATATTACTAGAGAAATAGTTCTGTACGTTGCGAAGATCTTGGGAAATAAATATTGTTTGCATATTAAAAAGAAATACAAGCTGTTTAAATCTATTCGAAAATTTCAAGTCCGTTTGTCAACCTTATCTCTGATCATAGATTGTATCTGTATTCTTTAATTTATCAATTATCTTTCACCTGTTACTTTTGACACGAGAGATCCAATCCCCAGTTAAGCTGATGTCAAAATATTTGCCGTGATCAAAGGGCCTCCACGTGGTGTCGATGTCGTCCAAACATTGACACGGGACGGTGCGGGCGCGGGCGCACCTCGCCGGCAGATAACAATACCGCGAACAACGGCCGCCTCGCGCCTGACCCAGCGACACACCTACAAACAACACAAACCGCGCGCACTCAAACTGATGAGTTTGACTTATTCTCAAGTATTTGCCTCAACAATGAAGGACTCTGTCGTTCTTCATTAAGCCCCTCTACAGGCCTCCTGCATAACATCCTGTCTTAGTTTCATTCATTTGTCATAGTCAAGAATCAATTGAGGTACTCTATGTTACTGCCAATTTGTACCACTTCCTGCCTACCTGTAGCCTGCTATGCTATACAACATTATTGTGCAATTTAGTACACCGATATTACTGTTTAATCGTCCTGCTTGAACATGGTTTATTCTTTATTATAGATTGTAAGCCTTAACAGATTAATGTTCATGAGCGTTACTATTCATTGAGGAATGCGCCGCTCTATGTGTTGCGTGTGTGCAAATCTATGAATGAAGACGGTGGACTGCACTTTATGGTGCCACAAAAACCGAGGCCCTTTAGAAAATACTCCCGACGGATACACGGAGCGCAATATTTACTACGCCCCCCGACCCTTTCACTTCCTCTACGGCGACAACCTGCGTCGGAGCGAGACTGCGTTACGCAAGCGTACCGGCCAGAGCGGGACGGCCGATTCATTCATAACCGAGTCCGCCATCCGGTCCGCGTTCTGATCGATCACTTCATCTCCTTCTAACGCGCTGTCTCCTCTCGAGTGCGAGCAGGTGGCACCGGATGCTTAACGATGTACCGGAGCTTCTATCGGAAGCTCTTAAAAAAAACCTCGTACTCTTTCACGTCACCTCGAGCCGAGCCACATCCCGGGGCAGCGGGTATCTAGTGCACCCGCGGCGCCGGCTCGACGCGTATCGAAACTACAAGTGTGTCGTTGTTATGTGAAATTACCTCGTTTAATGAGGGGACAGTCGCAATTGGTGATTTTCGTAAGCTCGCTGGGAGTGAGACGGTGCGAGCTTCGCCCCTCCGCCGGGCGCCCATTCAGCTGCGAGTAGTCGCTCGCCGGCCACTGCGACGCACGCGCGCGCTCACACTTGCCACTCCACTCTCTGGATACTACTCCAATTTTGACATGACCGGTTCCAAACACGAACGCGAACGATCGACCTGTGTCCACTCAGTGTTAGCTCACTAGTGATTTCTCTAATTGGTGCTTTTGAGTGAGTGTCGCCGGGAATGTACGAGAACTCGGCCTGGACAACTTTACAATGGCCCAAATTGCATTAAATGGGTAATTGGTGTACGTCATTGGATAATGGATTCGGCTCATATACCTAGTACATGTAATCCGTCCTTACGAGGAGCGTGGGCCGCTGTGAATTTTGCACTTGACTCCCAGCCCTGCTCTTTGTTTGATGCCGTTCCATTTAAATATTTAAATTCAACAATGCGATTTCTGACCTCATGAGATGAATACGAAACTGTATATTTGTAGTATTTATTGTTTAAGTACATAGTTAGCCACATTCGGTTTATATTGTTCACTATCAATCGAGTACAAACACAAAATAACCGCGATAACGAACTTCCAGGGAACCGTTCATGAGAATGCTAAGGCTTCATGTAAGCCTAATATTATTATTTGTTTAGTACATTATAAACTTTGTTGTGCTCTAATAATTTGTGAAGTAAACATGCTGTATATGATACACTAATTGGATGCTATTGCACCTGCTGAATAAATAACTTTCAGTGTAATATGGTACGAAATAACAATATTTCCATTTTACGTTTACCACCTATGAAATTAGCAATATAATTAGCTACTCTTGACTACCGGTTGTAATACCCACTTAGCACCTAAGTGCTTGAGAAATAGTTCTAATATAATGCTGAACATAAATCACTTAGACCATTCTGAGTGAAAGAGGACTTTCTACCTTAACCGATGGCAGAGGTCAACAATTAAGCGCGCTATTACGGCGGTCCTAATAAATCCAGTGAGGATTTCAATTAGTTGATTTCCAAGCGTTTTTCCCGCTAACGCACATAACAAGAATTCCATGAGGCGTTTTCTCTGCTGCCACGACGCAGGTACGCGGCGTTATCAGTCGCCCGCGCCGCGACCGTGGGAATGAAAGAAGCGTGTTAAACAATAGCAGCCAGATAAGAACATCGTCAGAACCCATTCGGGGTACCTTTAAGTAATTAGTTGTGTTTTCATTTACGTGCTCCATACTAAATCCGTTTTGCATCGAAAATTCGTGATGATTCATACTTGAATTAGACTAGTTGAGATCTACGGTTCGGCGGTTATGTTAATGTTGCAATAATGTTATATTTTGGCTGTTTCTATTGATAGTAACAAACGAAAGGTTTACATTGTGCAGCACAGCAACGCTCGCTCGCTCGATTCATAGCTAAAAAACTTCGCGAGAACTACCTTTGTTCTTCGAATTGGGTCTACCTGATTTAAATAAAAACTTATTTGAGATACTTTGAGGATTCATTGTGTCTACGAATGTAAATAAAATTATTAATAGTTTATAGATAACATTTTACAATATACTTGTAATTTTCATCGGTTTGTTGGTCGCTACTGTCAATTGTACAATTCCGGTTTGGTAACAATGTCAATTCGAAGTTCAATTAACTTTTATAACAGATTTTCTTTTTCATTCGGTTCAATATATTCTCACGTCAACATTCTTTAAAAATAACTTCATTTGTTATTGTTTATTTATACTTATAAAATCATTTAACTTTATCGGCTTTATAACAACATTTTCACACTGAAACAAGAGACGATATTTAGGCCTAATTCAAGTTCGCTTCGTATAATGACGTTTGCACATATTTGGCAGTTATTATAGGTGCATAATATACAGGTCTAAGGACCTGTGCACACTGTGGGGGAAACACAAAAACCCCGTGTCCCAGCAACGGATACAGGTGTTTATTTTGAAGCCGTCCTACAATGCTCCGCATCCGCCCTCCGGATGCGGCAGCCATTGAGGCGGAGCTGTACGAGGGGTACAGAGCGGCGAAAACCGCCCTCCAAGAGGCTGTCCGGCGGGCCAAGAACTTGGCCCGTGAGGAAATGCTGGAGTCTCTGAACGGAGATCCGTGGGGGCGCCCTTACAAGATGGTGCGGGACAAACTCCGCACCCGGGCCCCCCCGCTAACGCAGAGTCTCCGGCCTGAGCTCGTGGAGGACGTGGTGAGCGCTCTGTTCCCTTCGCGAGGGGAGCATCCTCCCCCGCCTATGGCTCCGCCGCCGCGTGCGGTGCCGGAAGCGGACCACACCGATGACGATGACGACGTTCCGGAGGTGACTGGGGTAGACCTGAGAGTGGCGGTACGCAGGCTGAAAGCCAGAAACACCGCCCCGGGACCCGATGGCTTGCCTGGCAAAGCCTGGGTCCTGGCCTCCGAGGCTCTCGGGCCCCGACTGGAAGGGCTCCTAAGCGCATGCTTGGAGAGAGGCCAGTTTCCGCTTCTTTGGAAGACGGGGAAGCTGGTCCTCATCCGGAAACCAGGGCGCCCTGCGGACTCTCCGTCCGCATACCGGCCCATCGTGTTGCTCGACGAGGTGGGCAAGCTCTTCGAAAGAGTCATTGCCAACCGCCTTGCCGGGCACCTTGCGGGGATGGGGCCGGATCTTGCGGAACACCAGTTTGGTTTCCGCAAGGGGCGCTCCACGGTGGACGCCATCATGCGCGTGAGAGCCCTCACGACGGGGGACGCGGTGTCCCGGGGCGGGGTCGTCTTGGCGGTGTCTCTTGACATCGCCAACGCCTTCAACTCCATGCCCTGGAGCTGCATTAGGGAGGCACTCCGGTATCACCGGGTGCCAACCTACCTTCGTCGTGTGGTCGGGGACTACTTGACGGATAGGGCCGTCATCTACCCCGGTCAGAGCGGAGAATGGAACCGGCGAGAGATGTCGTGCGGTGTTCCACAGGGATCGGTTCTAGGACCGGCCCTGTGGAACATCGGTTACGACTGGGTGCTGCGCGCCGACCTCCCTACCGGCGTCAGCGTAGTTTGCTACGCTGACGACACGCTGGTACTGGCACAAGGGAGGTCGCACGAGGCGGCGGCCGAAAACATGACACGCGGGGTTGCGATAGTCGTGGATAGGATCCGGCAATTGGGTCTCGAGGTGGCATTGCACAAGTCCGAGGCCATGTGTTTTCATGGGCCTCGGAATGCGCCACCGTCGGGATCCCTACTGACGGCAGGAGGGGTTTCCATCGGCGTCGGGTCGACGTTGAAGTACCTAGGACTCGTCCTCGACAGCCGGTGGAACTTCGTGGAGCACTTCCGACGTTTGGCTCCCAAACTGGAACGGACAGGGGCTGCCTTCAAGCGGCTCTTGCCCAACCTGAGGGGTCCAAACGCCTCCTGCCGGAGGCTATACGCGGGGGTCGTGCGGTCCATGGCCCTTTACGGGGCCCCGGTGTGGGCGCGTTCTTTAAGGCGGCAAGCCGCCCACTACCTGAACGCGCCCCAAAAGGTGATAGCCATAAGGCTAATCCGGGGGTACCGCACGATCTCCGGCGAGGCGGCTAGCCTCCTTGCCGGATTGCCGCCATGGGATCTGGAGGCGATAGTCCTCGCGCGCCTGCATGAATGGCGCGCGGAGGCACTACGTCGGGGGGAAACTCCGCTGCCGCGGCAAATTGCCGCTCAGCGGACAGACCTCCGGCGTGATATCATGGCGACATGGAGAGAGCGACTGTTGCAACCCCGTGCAGGGCACGCTACCATAGTGGCGATAAGTCCCCTCTTTGAGGAGTGGCTAGAGAGGCGCCACGGCGCCCTCACCTACCGCCTGACGCAGATCCTCACCGGACACGGTTGTTTCGGGAGGTTCTTGCACCGAATCGGGCGGGAGGAAACGCCCGGGTGTTTCCACTGCGAGGATCGTCCGGAGGACACGGTGGAGCACACCGTAGAGGTCTGCCCCGCTTGGGCGGAGCACCGCCGTGTCCTTGTAGCGGCGATTGGCGGCGGCGATCTCTCGCGTCCGGCCCTGGTTCAAGCCATGGTCCGGAGCGAGAGGGAATGGGAAGCCGTCACCACCTTCTGTGAAGCAGTCATGCTAGTGAAGGAGGTGGCGGGACGTGAGAGGGAAAGAACCTCACGTCCCAGCCGCCGCGGGAGACGCCCTGGGCGTCGGGGGTCACGTGGTGGCTCCCGGCCACCGTAGGCGCGGGCCTGTGGACGGCGAGTTATGGGCTAGCTCGCCGTCCGGCCGTCTTATGACGACAGGCCGTGTCGACGGCGCGTTCGTGTTCCACGCGCGCCTCAAAGAGATGTCAGCAACCGAGTAGGGGTCCGCATGGGCCGATGCCTGCCAGAGCTGCGGGACTGTTCGAAAGAGACACCGTGGCCCTGGAACACAAAGGGCAAAGAAGGAACATGGATGGGTTTTAGTCAGTACAAGTCTGACACTCCCTTCCGCTCCGCCCAGAGTGGAGGGGGTCATTTGATGATTTCCCATCCAAAAAAAAAAAAAAAAAAAAAAAAAAGCCGTCCTACAATCCCCTACTTGTGGTTTTTTACACTTTTTTTCACTAAAGAAACCTTTCCGATGAGGCTTTCATATGAGATGGACAGAAAAACAACATGTCTGGCAGTTTTGTTTCTTTTTGGCATTGGCACATTCAATTTTTTTTTTCTGAAATGTAAACTGAACTTCAGTTCAACTTAATATCACGCTGATACTTTTTAAATACATTCTAGTGTCAATGTTTACGTTTTGTTTATAAGGTAAATAATATAATTATTGTGTAGAAAAAGATCATATATTTTGCACAGTACACTGAACTGGGAACTTAGTTAAGCTGAAACGATGGAATAGTTTGCAGCAAGTCGTAATGACATCTTCATCATCATAAAGGATTTGCATTCCAATAGATTTAACAATAAACAAACTAATAGTTTAAGTATTTTAGACTAGTTCCAGAGAAATTCGTAATCTCAAAGTAAACATATTAGCGTTCGAGTCACGCGCCAAAACCTTTATAATAACTTGTATACTTATTGCTATTATTTTAGAATACACAATAGCCTGCGCTGGCGCATGTGCAACGTCAAATGATCTAATTTTGACAACAAACATTCAAAAAGCGTTCAATGGGATTTTATTTGTGTTAAACATGAGGAGTTTTGTATTAGAGTTCGATTTAAACATTTTAATTAACCTTGATTTAACCAGTAAAGATGTATTTTTATTGATTTTGATTTTATTGTAAGAAAGCAATGAATTCTATTCAGTGTCGGGAGTTAAGACAGTTACAATAGGTACCTCTTAATTAATAGGGTGACTACTTCGTTGGTTGTGTGGTTGCAAACGCGAATGCTGAGTAAGAGGTCCTGAGTTCGATTCCCGAGTCGGGCCAAGTGTTATTGGGCTTTTCCATCAGGAATTTCTGAGTAGCAGTCACGGACTCTGGAACCATTTAATGGCAATAAGCTCGCCCCCTATTCCATGAGACTTAAACATAACTGGCGAAATGTGGGTGTACTGTTACTAGGTACACCTCTGTCTAACCCTTCGGGGATTATAAGCGTGATGATGATGATGGTATTTTAATTATTAGGTACATTGATAACATTTATGTATAACTATTGCAATCGCCAGTCCTTCGATTGAAAGAGAAGTTAGTTTACTAAAATGTTAGTGCTAGGTATTACAAAACAGGACCAAAATATGGTGTAAAATCCCATTAGGTAATGTTACATAACCAATTACAAATTTTACCTAAACCACATGCTAGATCCATAGAGTACAAGAGCACGAAAAATTCAACATTTTCCTTGAGCACTTATTATAACGAGCTACCCAATTAAGTCGACTTATCGATTTCTCAACAGCGAACATTTCTCAATAATTACAATTTCAGAACGATAAGTGTTTTTTTTTCGGATGGGAAATCATCAAATGACCCCCTGCTCTGGGTGAAGCGGAAGGGAGTGTCAGACTTCTACTGACTAAAACCCATCCATGTTCCTTCTTTGCCCTTTGTGTTCCAGGGCCACGGTATCTCTTTCGAACAGTCCCGCAGCCCAACGATAAGTGCTTACCTAAAATATCAATGCATAAAAGGTTTCGCATCGCTCGTCCGAAACGCGAGGTGTATGTTGGTACAAGCGTCGAATTTTCGCAGCCAGCCAACCGTGCCCTCTGACTCACAAAGGAGCGTTAAACTGAACGCTTAGCATTCAAATTCAAATGGTCCCCTCACTAGCTGTTCTAAAAACGAAATGAGCAAATCGTTTGAAAATGTAAAGTACTTGTACAGCGACAACACATCATATTGCAGTTAACTATTTGGAGATAGGAGGTTTTAAAAAAAAAAATCTAAGTTGTTTTTGAATACTCTATGGTGTGGTTTCTTATGAAGCTGCACAAATTGACCAAAATTTTTTTTGTCAAGGAAAATGAAGAAATCTTAAATAACTAAACTTGATCATTATGGTTCGACTTGGTAACTTCACAGTTAGTACATTCTATTCTACTTTTGATGCTCGATTTAGAACAAATACCATGTTGAAATTGAATCATTTTTTATTCATAGCAGTTGACAACGAAACAATACCTAATCCCTCATTGATAGCTCAAAGTTAGGCCTCGCGATGAATGGCAATATATGAAGCATTTGCTCTACAGCGCGGGCATACATAATTGATAGCATTATGTACCTAACTAAGTAGTTACATAGATACTATTGTTATCATTTTGTTATTTTTGCACAACATTACAACATGTATTTGAATCTTTCATTCATTTGTTATAGTTACATTAGAATAACCTAAATGTCGTTACTGAATTTTGCAATTAGTAGACAATTTTATTGAAGCTGTCTTTCTTTTGTAATATAAAAGAGTATTTTATTAGAAATTTTCTTAGGTATAGCCTGACCTTAGAAAGACAATCACTTAATAATTTTCAAAATTTGTCTAAGGAATTTCGTCTGGAAAAATCAAACCCAAAAACTAAGAAACTTTGACTAATGAAGGACAATAACAAAGCCATTAATAACATACAATTAGTTAAGTTTTATAATATTTAAAATAAATCAGTAGTTTTATGAGGATTGATATTTTTAAAACAACGTTAACACGATGTTAATAGTCACTAATGTCTGTGAGAGACGGAGCGGTCGCTGCGCCCGCCACGACCCAATTTTCAGAATGACGAAATGGATATCCGAACGAAGTAGCTCACCGGTATCACCATCAAAATTAATTCTTCCGTATTCCTGCTTTTAGTGACAGGTTAGTTTACGAGCATCGTAACTCTTCAGCTACTGAATAGAGTAACTTTAATAAAAGTATGTAACAGTGTCGCCTAATAGCTCTGCCCATCAAACTGGCTGGCTGTAAAACAACAAAAGGATGCCGTCGAAATTTAAAATGATAGTGTTGTATCCACCTTATAACAATTGTTCATAAAATGAATGGACAGTATTTTTTGTGTTGACTTTTATGAATGTGGCAATTTTCATAAATTAAAGGGTTAATTACCTCACTATTGTTTCATCTGAAATGTGTTTCAGTTTCGTTTGTATATGTCATTGGCCTATGTTTTTGGATCTCGTTCACTTTGAACTTATTCTTCAAACATAACCGTTCTACAAGTACCTTTATGTATGGCATATTTAACATGAAATTGTGTTTGTCCCCAAATGAACATAAATGCCTACATTGTGTTACATAAAATGGCGGTTGCGACACTGAACTTAACCTTACCAAAAGAATTAACATACAAAAGTACTGAAAATGCATCCATTTGAATGTCTAATTAACGCGTTTATATTTATTCTCCCAAACGAACATTTTGCGATTGTAATTTGAATTTTTATTACGTACCTAAAAGTTAATTGTGCTCAAGTTGTGCTGTGTTTTAAATTAGGTTGAATTTACGATGACACACTTTTGCTTTTTATGTTTTTACATAATGTGGCGTAGACAAAAAACAATGTTATCTAAATGCCTTAGCAGTTTAATTTATTCGGTGCTTCAGGACATTAAACTGTTATTCGTATTTCATTGCATCTTGTTATATTTGCAAAGAAAATTTATTTAACGTCGACCAATAATCTGTTCATAAAGCGCGGTGGCCATTTTGTTGAGTCAAGCCATCGAACGACTATTATGCCGCCCACGTGTTGTAAACAAACATTAAGAATATGGAACTCGCAGAGTTTTCCTCGCGAAGATTTTTCTCTCGGGTGCGCGCGTGCGTGGGCGTTGGGAGGTGTTCGCCAATCGCCTCCGAGCCCGCCCCGCGGCCCCACGCCTCGCGTCCACACGCCCGTCTGTATCTTCAAGACACCCACACCAGAGAATGTCGCCCAAACCATAGCTGTTTTATGACAGCCGTTCTACAATTATATTTTTTCTCGATAATTAGAGAGGTGCCGGAAAATCTCGCGTCCCCCGCAGCCCGTGCTGCCAAATTCCGACGCTCCAAATCATTTTGTCTTTGGAATCTGACGTTAATTTGTCGACAGATAACCCTTCTCTTCGCTACTGGACATTAATTTCATATTTCGAAACACATTCACAGTAAGTCGTTCCAGTGAATTTTACCTTAATTAGTATGTAGATTTCAAAATAAGTAAAAAACATTTTCAAGATTTAGATACCTCTGTAGACTGTAGAGTTATTTATGATACTTATTAGTTTTTCTCGACTCAGCCAAGTTAGGAAAAGTCGTTCGACGTTTTTTATCAAATCAAGCAATTTTAATCACGTCCCTACATTGAGTCTACATAGCATGTGTCTAAAACCTCGTAAGCCACCTTAAAAGTAAATCTTAGGTATTTACAGTAGCCATTATGAACATCATTTTTTGAAATACGCATTTAATTTCAACTCGTAGGACACATAATTAGTACTTACATTATGATTTGTCTTTAATTGGCCACTTCTATCGAGATACGTACTGAATAAAAAAAGAATCGCCAGTGTGAAATATAAAAATTCTAATAATAAGCTGAAAACAATCAGTTAGACCTACTGAAAGTCATATCTTCCAAACGAATAGTTACACTACATGACATAGGCATTTGACCCTAACTCCTAGTTAAAACAAATAAGTCCCAACAGAAGTGATACAATACGAGTCGGAGCCGAGCGAGCGTCTGTCCGTAATAACGTTTTAATTGAATGGTCGGAGGTCAAATCACTTGTGCCCCGCGTGACCCAGCCGCGACACCGCGTACACAGAATAAACCAACACACAAAAACTTACAGTTAACACACCAAAATTACATAAACCGAAAGAATTTACGCTGATCGCAGGCTAATATTGACTCAGGCTTACGCTAACAATGTTACGATCATTATTATGTGGCAACACTAAACAAAGTATAAAAGCTCGCTTGCTTGCGCACAAACTGCACCGCACTATTGCTATTGTTCGCATAAACAACCCGCCGAATTGTTAGCTCTTGTTATACAAGCTCGCATTGTTCCACATTTGAATCGTGCGTCCCGCGTCACTCGATTCGCCGAAGCATCCATTGTCGCCATGTTTGTTGATGCGCGCGCAATCCGTGCAAAACCGTGCAAAATCTCGCGAATACTTTGGCCGAAATCAAAACATGCATTGATACGCGGCGCGGGAACAAACCAGTTCTCGAACGCATCACAATGTACCTAGTGACTGAATAAATGAATTATTTTGCCTCATTTCTGTCAAGAAACCCATAAAGACTCCTTTATTACTTTTTATTTCAAAACTGCATCAGAAATTGTTTCTTCAGCCTGCAGCAAAAACCAAATATCCTCAATATGACCGTTACAACATACGATTGGTCCCCCGCAGTTATCGTAAATCCACTTAATTTAGAAATATTAAAATCTACAACCGAATTAGTGTCCGTCTGCAACATCGGTCCAGATATGCGGGTGTCCACTTTCCCATTAAGATGGGGTCGAAGATGCGACCCCATTTGACCGCGGGTTCATTCCGCACACCTAACACTTAAATAATACATATTTGCTTGAATGCCGTTAGACGAGAGCCATCAATTAGTGTGGTGCGACATTCGGTTACATTGTACATTAGCACTTATGTAGGTTATTGGTCTCGGCTACTCGCCTACGCTTTTGCATCTTTTGTTATTTAAGATTTATTTTATTATAACTAGATACACTCGTGATCTTGTTCTAGAATTAGCGAAAATAAAACTACAGACTGATAAAATATTAACTCTTGACGCTTACTTCAATTCATGTCGATTTAGCCTGATGATTGCCAAATGATTAAGTACTTATTTCGATTGGCCTCCGCGTAATAACAAACAAAGGGAGTCTAATGTCATAGACGTGATCAAAATGTAATCTAGTAACAAATAAGAGACAAATGTAATGCGGTCGGTGTCATTGAGGCGTGGGGTGACAAATTGGGCGCGACAATCGAGTTAGTTGACCCGAGCCCGGCCAATCTGTGCTCACACCACACGATTAACCGCACAGACACATAGACAAGCAGACATGTAGGCACACAGATGCACGCACTAACTGCCCTGTAATAGATACGAAGCTATCCGCCACACTCAATTGTGCCGCACAGATTATTGGAAGGGTTACTAAGGGGTCAATTAAAGGGTCTTGATACTGTCGTAGATGATATATGTAGGAAAGAAAAAGCGTTCTACCGCATAGCCAAAAGTAGTACTCCATATTGTTATTTTTTGTATCGAAATTCGAAACTATTACAAATAACTCAGCGTTAACGCAGCTGCTACGTCGAGCCTACGCAACGTAGGCGCCTACGAGGCGTAGCAGCCTGTGCTGAACAAACGCAATGTGCGAAATCATTCGAAAAATTTGCTACATTTTTATAAAATACAAGAATTTTTCAGAGCTAAAGATTTGTAAGTTACTTTAGTGCACATTAAAAACTAGATATAATCTCAAAATCCGTTCAAATCAAACCACACATCACATTATCATTATCCTTCAAAAATATTCCAAAGATCTCGAAGTCAACAGACGTACAACAGGACTGACCTCTATTAAACATGGTTTTCGCTTTACGCCCGTTGTGACCAGCACGTTATTTGACTATTGTCCTCCAATATTGGTCGAGCAACTAGACTCATTGAATGCGACTACTTAGGACACAAAGGACACGAACGCCAATAGAAATTCTCTCGCTTTATTCAGTATCGGACTTAATGATCTGGATTGCAGTCGATGTTAATGGGCATATAATACGATCTGATTGATTGAATTACATGAGTATATTATTATAAGCCTATATTGTCCCACTCCAGGGCAAAGGCCTTCCTTCCCTCTAGTGCGATTGTAGGTCAATCCTTTGCGAAAGAGTCCAGCTCATCCCGCCATCTCCTTCTGGGCCTGCCACGTTGTCGTTTCCTGCTGTTTGGTATCCACTGAGTGATAATTTTTGCTCCTCCGATATGCGGCAGACGTGACCAGCCCAGTTCCACTTCAACCTAGCAGCTGTAAGGCCAGCATCAGCTATTTGAGTTTTGGAGCGAAGTATAGAGTTTCTGATGCGGTCCATAAGTTTGACACCCAGTATACTTCGCTCATGAGTATATAAATGGTGTAAATAGACCCTTAACGTAGCCGAAAGGCACTTATTTTCCCCGTCTTTGCGATTATTTTTTTGTTCTAGACCATACCTGGGAACCTTCTTGTTACGGAGATATCAACGGTACGGGGTCAAAGTTCTAACTTTTCTACAAGTTTTATTTTTTTAAATACGTGTTTTTAATGTAAGATTTCTTTTGCTTTAAACACCTCCACGACCCCCGTACTATTCAATCCATCCATCAGCACAATGCTTTGAGTGCGTTCCATTGAGTCCTACCGTAAAACGTGATTCTTCACCCCAAAAAAAAAAAAAATCTTTTCCCAGCAATAATTTTTTGATGTACAGAATACTTGGTAGACGGCTTCGTGAAGGATCTGTTTACACCCTGTATGATCATGGCCTCTCAGGCCCAGTTGCACAATAAATTACTAAATGCGTTTAACACTAAACATAATATATAAAACACTAACTGCCTCATTGGTCGCAAGCGCAACTGCACAGCAAGAGGTCCTTGGTTCTATTCCCGGGTTGGGTAAAATGTTATTAGGTTTTTCCATCAGGAATTTCTCAGTAACAGCCACGGAGTCTGGTTGTGCCCGGTTGATAATAAGGGGCTCCCCCCTATTACATGGGATTTAAACATAACTGGCAAAATGTGGGTATCAAGGTACACTTCTGCCTAACCCTTCGGGGATTACAGGCGTGATGTTATGTTATATATAAAACATCCTTGAAGATGACAGACAGCATGATCTTTCAAATATGTTTAGTGTTAAATGCATTTAGTGATTTATGGCCCAAGTTGGCGTTAATCTTTCTTAAAGTCGATCTAACATATTTAAATATTCTTTAAACATTCTCATGTCGTGCCCTTCGAACATCACTTACCGTTTTGTTATTTCATACAGCGTCATTTGTCCAATAAAATCCTCGACCAATAATATGACAGTTATGTTTCTAAATGTGATTTTGATTAGAGGCAATTCGTCGCCCCCATTGTGACTCAAGCGTGTTTCATTGACTAATGCTATATCAATTGTTTTCAATACCTAGAATATACAATGCTATATACAGGGTTACTGGTAACTTGACGTATTCCTTCAGGACGTCAGGGTTAAAATGCAACAAATTAATACCAAATGCTCTACCGAAATTCAGTAGTTTAAAGTTAGATTTTTAGTTTTTTTTTTTAATGAAAAATCTCACATTAATTTACTTTAGAAGTCATTTAAAACGATTTACGGTGCGACTGTACTGAAATTTAAGTTATTATCACAGTTGATGCCGTAGCCTATCTTTGTTAAAAATTCAAAATTAAAAATGCCTAAAACTTTGGCCAAGATCAATAATCAAACAATATGTTTTTGTAATTTTTGCCATTACTTCGTCGTTTTACCAGTAACACTGTAAAAAGTACCTTCCTGCTAGCATACAAATATGGTTTTCGTCTATCACTGCCATATTAAAAGCGTGTGAAACTATTTTGCTAGATCGAAAAAAAACAATAAATTCTAACATGATGTTCTTATCTGCATAATCTATAAATAAAAAATAAATTAGTGCCAAAGATATAGCTACAAATAACCAAAAAATAAATATGCTCTACCACCGTGTGAACCCAAAAAAGTTCATTGAAAAGTGTTTTAACAGATTATCATTAATCACTTGAGGGAATACATTTTTTTTTAAATAATAACAAGCGTTAGAACCCCTTTTCATGGAACATTTTTTAATAAAGCGAAATGAAGATGTTTACTGGTACTTAACCCTTAGACTTTCAATGGGGTTTGAAGTACCAATTTCATCAATTTGTGTCGCTCAGTTATTGGGTATTTGAAAGTGTTATGACTATGAATATTAAGAACATAAACATGGGATGATTATCTGGCAACATCGTGATTAAATTACGTTCGATACCCACATGATGTAAAGTAGCAATAAATTGTGGAATAATGAATATTCAAACAACACAACTTAAAATTGTATTTGTTGTTAGAAAGTGTTGTTAAAAGCCGGTTCTTGTTGTTCCGTTATAGGTCTCATAGTCGACATTATTGTAATTGTGCACATATCGTGGTCACGCACAACGAAATAAGCATGGACAATTATGGTTCATTATAACTACCGAATGTTCACTACATGTTCAACAGGTTGACCATCACGTGGGTAATTTTAGTTGTAACTTTACAAGGATGGAAAAATACAGTTACAAACAAATAGTCTTTTAGTCACAAATTTCTCGAGCATAGGTAATTTAGTTAAACCTTATGGCCATTGTTTTATTTATTATTCAAAATAGTGGTGTCTAGATTTTAACAACACATGAATACCATAACTAGTAGTTACGGCCTATTTGCTAGAGTGAATACTAACTTTCTTAACATTGTTACTAAATTGACTTGGACAGTTCGACACTAAGTTAGCAAAATGATCAGTCGCGGGCTAGTGGTTTGCGTGAGAACAACCCCGTTGCAGCGGAGGGTTCAGGCGGCGGGGTGGTGCGAGGGTGGGAACCACTCGGGGTAAGTGGGGTACCGGGCCGGAAGCGCCTGCATCGGATCGTTCCGCACACCTGTGGGAATGTTTGCCACTATATTTGTGTACCTCTATACCTCCTCCACCACTCTGTCAGCCTAGTACTTTTAACAATTATCATACAAACGCGCTATCGTTTATCTCTTAATTACCACTCAGCAATTATTTATAGCTATTGCTGCAGATAAAAACTAGCATTGCTTTAATTTATTACCTTTACAAACAGTTAACGTATTTATCTCAAACGGCAGAAATTGTAGTCAAGTACAAAATTACATAGAATATTTCTCTATTAACAGGTGCTGTTAAGTGAATGTTAAAAACAATGAACAGTGACAAAACTGATACAATAAGAATGAACTTTTCCTTTGTCACGTGACAATAGTATCATCGCCAAAATGAAAAATAGCGAAGAGTGTTTAGACTGACGAAAAAACTTTAATAACAGAACCAGTGTGATATTTATTGATCTTATTTAATTTTTAAGTAAATAGTGTATAAAAAATCGTTGTAAAAATAAATATAAGTGAAAAGGACAATAGATAATAATCGTCCTGCTGGCGGGTAGTGATTCGGACTTCAAGAGCCCGCAGCAGACCACTCATCAAGGCGACGGCGGCCATCGCAGGCATGGGAATCAAAGTCATGATGAAAGCTTTCAATAAGCCAAAAGGTAAGATAACATCACTGCAAACCAAATGCCTGTAGAATTTTCCTCCTACAGCACTTCAAAAAACTCGACTAAACATAAACAATTGTTTCAACCAAATCATAGAGTCAACTGTTCCACAATAGCGTTCGAATTTCAAATATGGATCGTGGTCGAAGGAATCGTAACAAAAATGGCGACGCGTGATCCTCGCTTCGCTTTGGTGACGCAACCGCGCAACGCTCTCGGTTTCGCGTGCACTTGTCCCGAATGTGAACGCGCCGTGACCGAAAGAAAAATATGAAAACATTCATTTTCTAAATTATTACCTATGGCACTGCTTAGTTTACAGACCATTGGACAGTTTGTGCGTAGGAATTGCAAAATTATTGCGTGTGAAGAGTAGGCTGTTTACCTTGCTGTCTTTGAGTTTACTTTTCTCGTCTTGGGAAATGATGTGACAACGTTTCATAATGAAGAATTATATCAACATTTCTTCATGATTAAGACTCTCTAGTTACAAAGGCCACAAAAAAACCTCAATATAAGACAAATAAAACCTACAATCAATAACTGAAAGGGTCGAACATCCAACAGCTCATCATATCGCAACTCAATTTCCTTTAATATCACTGTATTTTGAAACAGCGTGTCCGGCTCCGCTACTCTAGGGTACAGACAACCGCGGTTGAGCAACACTCGGCCAACCATTACTGTAATTATGACTAGCTCCTCGTATGCTCTGCTGATCTTGAAAGTAAAGACCTTGCGTGCTCATAACCTGAGAACTGGAAACAATGTTTGTATACAAACTGGCTGCTTGTTAATCGGGACCGACGAACGACTGCAGTAAATGTGTGGCTTTTGATCGTGTTTGATCACAGTTGACAGCGGTGTGGGAGGACGCTTACATTAACAATCACGCCGGAACAACAAAAGATAAAAGTATCTTATCTTCCGCCAAACCCTTGGAGCTCGCTTCGGAGTCTCTCACCTCCGTACAAGCATCCTTGGTAAACCGAAACATCAAATCAAACTGTTAATTGAATACAAAAATACATTTATTTAATTGAACGTCATAAAGTAAAATAATAGCTACCCCGCTTCCGTCCAAACATTACGTAAACGTGCGCATGAGCATCTCGCACCGCGCCTGCGCCCGCGTCGTTGTCCGCGCGACTAGCGGACATGTCACCTCCGAGCTAACAAGCTGAACTATGTAACCGGTCCACATGCAGTAGCTGAGGACGCACGTTTTCTCATGCGACGAACAATAGCGCTATCAATGAGGCAAACAACGGATTTACGACTCAACACATTCTTTGGGCCATAAAAAGTCATAACAATTTACGGGCATAACAAAGAAACAGTGGCATCTAGTACGGCGGCTAATAACGCGGAGCAGCAGCAGCGCAGCGCGGGGGCGTCCATTCACGCCGCTGATTGGCCCATCCGGTGCGCGCTCAATGAGATGATGCGCGCGCGCCTCGGCCGGCCCGCCGCGGCCGCCTCTGTCATTGAGCAAAGGTCCGTCGCCTACGTTCGTGATCAACGCACCACAGATCACTGAAAGATAAGTGAGCATTGTTAGATTCTCCACCTCGGAACGTAAAAACGATGAGGACCTCTGATATCTTGCTAGGAATGTTACAACAACTGTGCGTTCAAACATTATAATGAACCCATGTTACTTTTGCTTTGCACGGTTAATTCTGAATTCCCTGGACCCTGTAGTATCTTGCAATTTATTAAAATAGCGCAACGGTTGGGCAGCATAACGAATTTTAATGTATTAAATAAAAGTACAACTCATACGCAAAACGTTCATTTTCTGCGTGAGTGAGCAGGGAACCGTTTGAACAATAACATTTTTACCGCATAACCCTCCTCCACGCCTCAACGACTGGAAGGGTGATATCGGTAAGCAAATGAACAATTTTTCAAAATGCATACTTACGGACAATAATTGGCTTCACACGGTAACGATATGTTGCAGGGTATGAGGGTAATAGCTTAAGCAGGGTAATGCATTAGCCACAGTGTTAGTTTGGCCAGTATAATTATAGGACATTAAGTAAATACTACCTAAAAGCACTACATAAAACACTCAAAGAATGTTAAAGCAAGCCTTTTTAATGAAGTCTTTCTAAATTGACAGTTGCATACACGAATAAGGCAATTACTTACAAAGTAGTCCTTTAATCGAGGCTTTTAGCAAGAATGATCGTATTGGAATGATATTTAGTATAATTATAAGCAAAAAGAAGGCGATTTGAATGCGAAACAGCGCACGCGCCGTTTACGTCACGCGACGTTCCAAGTTCAAACGGTGAACAATGGGTTCAGTAAAAATGGCGCGAGCTTTTGTTCTGGCTCGCTATTGTGGCGACCGCCGGTAGAGATTGCTTGGCTATGAAGATACACATTACATATTCATGCATCATCACCTCATTTTCCCCTAACACGTTAAGGTAAAAGACAACAGCACAGAAGACCTTACAGTCCACAAAACACATGCCTATTACTAAACAGATTCTACGATTGCAAAAGCCCATAATTTAAAAATAATTCATCGATTGATTCTCGATTCCAAAGCAGCTGTTCCCTTCACTTTATTCCCAAAACAATTTAGATATAAAACTATCTAGAACATAAAATTACTTGGAAATAATTGTCGTTTACAATTCACTTGGTCTAGATAAACACGGGACATAATGGAGTCATTACATTTGTTTATCAACGAGCTGGGTTCAGAAATTGCTGGACGCAAGTTGACGCAACAAGTGTCGGTTGGGCTCCCCTCGAACAACCCTTGTCGGCCACCTGTTACTGTGAAACCACCGAACATTAGCATAATGTGAAATGTGTTGGAGTTGTAAAGAAATGCGGCCCGTTGCGTGCATTGTTCTTGTTATACATTCTTATTTTGCAGTACCGGGAATTTGTTGATTGCTTTACGATATAAAAATGGAGTTTGAACTTTCAAAGAATTAAAACCAAATGAACTTTGTTTTCGTGTTGTTTACACTTTTGAGTACCTAGTTTAGTTGTAAAAGTAAAACAAAACTTACGAAAGGCATTTTACAAATAGGCACAGTTTCTTTTTTTAGTTTTCCTTGTTTCAACGGCAACTCACATCACGAAAAGTTCCTAATTCAAAAACAAAGCATGGTAATAGTAAGTACGGCCGAAAGTACGAAGGTTGCGGACCGTCCTCGGTCGGGCACGGCTAGCGGTGGAGCCACGCGGCGCATCTCCGGTGTTTTGTGCACTTATCTACGCCATTCACGATTCTCTTCGCCGCAGCTATACCAAGAACATTCGACATGTTGTGGAGACCTCGATGACTTGGGAGATTGTTAAGTGGCGCTGGTTGTTTGGCTGATTAAGTTAGTTGGTGTGAATTACACTATAATGTTGAAGGACGGGAGTGAAACTAAAACAAATAGACACTCGAGCTCCTTATTACATAAACATAATACAAATATTTAAATGTCGTCTGTATTCCCCATAAAGAATAAGAATAATTTATTTAAAAAGTATTACAAAAAGTGTACATTTAAGCGCAGTAGTATTATTTCTCATACTAATTATAAGTACTTATAAGTAAACTATAACTAAAATATATTCTACAGTCGCAAGTAGTCAATACTTCAATTTAGATGTCAGCGACCTGCCCAAACAAAAGGTAGGGAATAAGAGCCATATATCGTCAGTGACCAGTCAGTTTCCTCCGTGCCTCGGAAAGCACGTTAAGTAGTTGGTCCCGGGTGTCATTTGTAGATCTTTGACAGTCGTTAGGAGGTCAGTGGTCCAAAAATCTGACAACCAGTCTTACCAAAGGGAATCGTATTACCCAGTACTAACTAGGCTGAGGAGGTCAGATAGGCAGTCGCTCCATGTAAAATACTGGTATTCAGCTGCATCCGATTAGACTGGAAGCTGACCCCAACATAGTTGGGAAAAGGCTAGGCAGATGATGCTGATTTATTAGTGACTCTGCCCTGGAGTGTAAATGTGGTGCTGTTCTACAAACGATGGGGCACTTAATATCGTGTCCTGCGTGTCCTGTCCTGTTTGTTCACTACAGAAAGTGATGGACGATACCGAAAGCGCCAAACTAGTAGCTCAGTTCTGGGCCGACATAATTTAGAATACCATCGACACGTTAATGAGAAGAATACGCATGAAAGTACGAAGGTAGTGAATGTATAAATTGATCCATTTTACATCATATTTGAAATTCATTGTGCTCTGTAACTGGCTAAAGCTTTGAAAATAGGGACAGAAATTCAGTTCGTTCTATGTATGCATTCGTAGCTCAGAACATAGAAATGGGACGCCTTTGTCCACTTTTACGTCATAAGCCGAATAATAGTTTGGATGTCATTGTAAATTATGTTACTTTCTGTGTGCTAACTTTTACGAAGTGTGTTTGTTAGTTTTGGACGAAAAGCTGTGTTAAATTTTAAGTTATTGCTTACATTTGGAATTCTTCATAACGATAATTTATTAACGATGGAATTATACTTACCAACAGGCAAACCATTTCACGTTAAATCTATTTTTTTCTGTACAAAAAGATCCTAATTACTATTTCAGTTGGTGAATAAAGTCTTTCTTGCTTAGATGCATCTTATTCATTCTTTACTTGAAGAATCGAATGTTTAGCCACATTATTATTTCCTGAATTATTATTATGGGGAAATACATGGACAATGCTAACAATAGAAACCATTAGAATACATTACAGCGTTATTTTTATCCGGTTACAGCGGAAACCAATAGGAGGGTAGTGATATTCCCAAAAACAAAAAAAAAATTGTTTTTTGTCTTTATCGTTTGTAACTCAACACATTTCTAATGGGCGTATCTATGAATAAGTCAAAGTGATAACTTGAGTAAAAGTAAGTAAGTAAAGTAAGTATTTAAGATACCATTTTTTTCTGTATTTGAGTAATTGCTTGAAGTTAGAACTGTCAAAAGCTAGAATAGCTTTGTTTTCTTTGACGGTTCTCACTACGTTTAAATTCTTCTTTCATCATCATCTTTCAGCAGAAAGAAGTCCACTGCTGGACATAGACCTCCCCCAAAGGGCGGGTTTTGCCATAATCCCGTTTAGTAGGATGGCATATTGGCATAAACTGGATGCAAATCCAAACTGGAAATCCAGGCTTATTACTAAACTTATACTGTCACTTACGGGATATCTGCCGTGATTGTTCATTATTTTGTGCTCCTGATATTTCGCCGCTGTTGCAAGCGCCATGATTGTGGGTTGATACTATACGTTTAGTTGTAAACCGTGAAAGATTAAAACAGTGCAGGCTTATTACTGTTTGAAAAAAGTAAATCCTGATTATAAAACTCTACAAGACTCCAAAAAATACCTTCTGCGAAAAATAAATAAACAGCTATAATTAAGTAATACAATTCCCCGTTCTTACTTATAAGCTATCAGTGACAATATCGTACAACGGATGGGGCTCATCGGAAACTACGCGACAATTACACCGAAATCACTCGGGATTAATTACTTTAATTACGGAAACGGAAGTCTTGCCATCGTAGTTTTTGCGCATCCAAAAATACCATTCCAGATCTTAATGCCAAGCACGACTGTTATTCGTGCCACCACCTTCTTGCATTACACCGCAGATAATTACAATTAGCTTTATTTAAGTTATTATAAAATACAAGAAATAAACAAGCGTCTCACTGAACATTTATTTCTTCAGAACGATGATAGCTTTCGTATTTAAACTGCTGCAAGTTAAAACCACATTTCCTAAGAAATAACTGTTTATTTGTAACATATTTCCATCAGAACATCAAATTAGTCATTACTTGTTATCAAATTATTTCTTTAGAATGTCCGGCTGCGAGTTTTACTAGCGCATATGACACTCACATTCTGCAAACTTTATAAAAGTCAAACAGAATTAATGTTCTTTCATCTCAAAAAAAAAACGTTGGTACCAACCCAACGCTCGAGTTAACGATCACGGAGGAGGTGCATATATTTCTGTTTAAAACTTTTTGATGACTCTACTCTTCTATTACATTTAAAATAATTTTAAAAAGAACATAAGTTATTAAATATTATGTACTTTTTATTCACCAAGTTGTTTGATGTGAAAATATGTGTAACATCATTAATTAGTTGGGAATGGTTTGATCTTAGTGATATAAAAATATAGTACTTGCTTTTTTTGTTTTTCATTGAGAGAAATATGAATTAGAGAGCCATCAATTCTCCACAATTACTCAGGGCCGGGGGCTTGTTAGCGAGGAGCTTCACAATCAGGTACATGTACTATATCGGTGCGGATATATTGCACGAGCAGGTGTCTGATAAATGCAACACATTCTATACACTCACAATATAAATATCATCACTACAATGAACATAAAAAGCGTATTGTATAATGCACATTGCATGTACAGAGATGAGTTTAAATACTTCAATTAAACGAGCCATTAATATCCGTTGAGGTAAATAAAAATTCATCAAGACGCCATGAGAAGTTTTTTGAAGTCGTTTTAAGAACAAATTGCCGACGTGGAATCGTTCGACAAATATTCTTAACAATAATTTTAATGTGAATGGACAAACATAGGCTGTATGCAGAGACAGCTGTGTCAGTATAAACCATGAAATTCTAAAAAGCTAAATGATAAAGATTGCCCTAACAACACAATCAAAGCACGCAGTTGCTATCTCATTGTAACTGCGTTAGTATAAAAAGATGCGTGTGCGCAATAATCGTGAGTCAAGTGCAGCTGCGCGAGATATATAGTGCGAGTAAATCACATTGTGCCGGAGTGCGGCAATTAAAGCAGGCGTGATTCGCAACCGCCGCGACTCCGACCACCTTGCACCATCGAACACCTCTTTATGTTATCCACGGCAAAAATAGAATCCGCAATCCCCATTGTTACTTCGTTCAGCTTATTTTCTGCGTCGTTTGATTTTAATCTTGTCAACTGATGTTATTCGAAATGTATTCAAAATGTCTTCATGCCAACCATAAGAAAATTAAGCAATAAAAACAGATTTAAATATCAAAAGTTTAACATCATGTTTTATAATAGATCTGAGAAGTCTTCATACGGAACATTTCTTTCAACTCATTTAGAGACATCAAAACATGACACTATTGAAACAGACACCGCATTTACACAACATCAAAGGGCCGGGATCCATCTCGAGCCTTATTTTACTTAATTGTGATTGGAATACAAAATTCTTTGGCTCTAATTGAAACTAAAACGACGAACACAGAGAAAAATTTAAATTATATCAGAACGAGGTTCAGCTAGAGCAGATCAGAGGCCGAGCGGGCACCGACCGTGGGAGAGGTGCACAAATCTCCGCATCTCAGAACTGGTCGGCAGGTGCGCGCGCGCAGCACACGCACACAGCCACAGGCACGCACACCAGCGCCGCAAACCAGGCGCACTTATGAATGAAGCCTACAAACCTGCACAAGAACTACACACGGACACTCACTCACACAAACACAACAAATTCAATCTGGCTTGTTTATCTCTGATTTATTTTATTCGAAACCATCAAGTCTCAAAAAGTTGGCTATTAATTTGTTCTTCGGTGCTCGGAATAAATGCCGTAGATAAAGTAATTAATCCGAGTGATAACGATCTCGGTTGACAAGAGATAGAACTCGCTTCCACGTTCGAAAACCACCAACATGTAATATACTGTGAAACTATGGCGTTAATCTATGTGGATATGGTTTAAAATAACCCTGAGGCTTATGAATAACTCATTGCAAACAGATCATATCTAGCACCCATGCATACGAACAAACCTGATTATAAGGAGCGTATTAAAATAATAAATAGCTTTTACGATGTGGCTGTGAAAGAAAATCAGGGTTAGGGTAATCTGCCGTAGTAGACGAATAATGTAAAGTTAAGTTCGTTTTTAAGGATTGACATCAAAATTAAAGCATTTATTTCAATTGAAGCATTCACAGGCAGTTTTGGATTTTAAAAGAAAAGGGCAAAAACGTAAATCTCTAAAGAAAAGAACGGGCACGAAACTCCGTAGACTCTCTTTTATCATCAATCTTCACTCTGCACTCTTCGATCTACAAAGGCTATCATAACTGCTATGGTTTAAGTAACAATTTCAACAGTTTTCCTTTACGCACAACATTTAGAAGTTCGGCATTAGGACAGGGCCGATATGGACCTTATTACCCAGTATGAAGAAGCAATTCACGTTAAATAGTAGAGATTTATAGTTATTTTGTGTTGTTACAGACATCCCGTCGCAGGTGCCACCGCTGACGCCGGGCACCAACAAGAAGATGGCCGAGGCGCTGAAGGCTACCTTCGCCTCCTGGGAGAAGGAGCAACTGCGCCTCGGCGTACCCAAAGGTAATACTTGTATCCTACTTTAGATATGTAATCTGGACTCTGGACTCTTTTAAATAGGACATGTTTTTAAACAACTCCATTTCAACTTTTTAAGGGATGCCTCTGGCCATTATCAAATTGACATACGGAAAGAGACGTTAAACTGAAGTAATTATACCCAAGTTTTATGTAATCGACTTGAATTCGCTGAACATAGGAGTCACTTTGCCTATTAAATATCCTGGATAAAATTTTTGTATAACATGACCGCAAGTTATAAGTTTACCCATATGGTTAAATAAATAAATTACAATGAACACAATTCTGGCATTTCAACTCAGCAAGTACCTATAGGTAGCTTAGGTATTTTTACTGCTAATTTCGACTCCCATTATGTTCTAATAATTAACTTTTGTTTATAGACAATTAAAGTAAGCATTGGATGGAGGTTCAGCAATAAAATACACTCTAATTACTGTTTAACGTTCAGTAAATGCTTAGATAATTTCACACAAAGACATTTCGTCGTGTGCACCAGCGGAGGAATAAGAAAATATCGCAGCAATGGTTTAATCCCCAGTAATGTAAACGCCGACATTTCATTAGAGATCAGTAATAGCACTTTATGGTCAGGAAGAAAAGGCAATAAAACCGCATAAATATTAATTTTAGACTTCAGTCGCTCGAGATCTGAGAGACGGAGGGAAAAAATCATCGCATGTTATTATTAATGCAATCAGTTCATTTTAATATGATGCACCTGCTTTTAAGTAAGCTAATAAAATTATGATTAATTTCTGTTACTAAGTCGGAAGTTGCAGCAGGAATCCAGTCGATCGCTTAGTCGATGATCAAGCTTGAAATCATTAAAGTGCAAATCGGTCGTCTGGTGTGGTCTGTGGTGGTGTACAAGCGCGACAAATAATCGCCACACTTTTTGTCAGCGAGTGGTAAAGTGAAGTCGTTAGCGCGTAAGAATGTTGTGATAGCCGTCTTGTTTTTCCCTTGTTCAATATTTAAGTGTATACTGGTTACAAGCAAAAACTGTTAGTGTACAGTTGACAAAGCGTATAAATACAAGGTATAATTTGCATATGGTAATGTGATGGACGCGTCGCCGTGTCGCGACCGCTAACGACACACACCTCCACCTTTGTTGGTGGTGACTGACGACCAGCGTTTTCCTCACATTATGCTAATTTTTTTTTAACGAAAATTTACAAGAGACAAAACATTTTCCTATTATTCCAAAAGCCCTTTGAGTTGCCACATAAAAATAAGGGCGACATATCAATTAGCTGCGCAAATTGTACGTACTCCGTGTAAAACGTATTGATATTTGCCTAGGATCATATTGTGGACAGGTGGCGGGTTCGATGCCCTAGCGCGGCGGAAGTGCGTGCGTCTGCGCCGCGTCTATTCGCGCTTCCGGTGTGCCCGCGCGCATCTAACACGAAATCACGCGCAGGATGTGAATAACACTTGCTAAATCTTTTATGATTATTATATTTTATCAATGGATTCGGATAATGAATGTAGTTCTACAACTATTTAGTGAAATGTTGATCATGAAATTGGAAAAACAACTACCAAACATTTATTAATCTGCTTTCGTAAGAGTGCCCTTTTCATTGAACATGAGTTGAAGATAATGACGGAACAACTATAACTCTTCGCCGTCATTCCAGTGGGTACAAGTGTCGTTATCAAAGGCCACAGTGATGTGTGCGTCAGCGGTGTCAAATCGACTTGATTCCTTAATTGTTCAACGTAATAAATTCAGTCATAAAACCCAGTTTGATAAAATTTCAAAGTACTTCGAATGGAAATAAACGTTTCACAATGTTGCAGATCGAACACTTAATGTAACCTTACAATCAATTTAAGTACAGATGCCAGCAGTTCAGGCTACCCGAAACTGTAAAATTTTCCCAATCAACCTTGAACCTAATTCATTAGCGATAAAGTTCAAAATCTATTAAAGAAATTTGACAGATTGTAGTAGCTTAATGTGCTGACGTCTGTGCCTACCAGTGGCGAAGGTTCATATACATACAACTCGATTCCTTTCGACTTCCCTTTGAAAAATGGCACAGTCAGTATTCTATAGACTAATAATAGAATCACATTAAAGATATTTACTCCGGCTTACCTCTTACAAAAAATTACCCTTCGCTACTGGTGCCTACATAATAATAGTTCAGGAGATAGGTTGGCGAGTCTTAAACAGAATTGAGAATAGTTTTGATCTTAGCAAGTAGAATACTCATCATCATCAGCCTAGCCTTTTTCCAACTATTTAAGGTCGGCTTCCAGTCTATCCGGATGTAGCTGAATACCAGTATTTTACATGGAGCGACTGCCTGTCTGACCTCCACAACCCAGTTAGTACTGGGTAATACGATACCCCTTGGTATTAGTACTAATTTAAAATTTTCACAGCTAAGGTTACACCTGTATCACTGAAATTAGGCATACAATAATTAATTTCAGGATAATATTGTACAAATAGAATTCTATCGTTTTGCCTCGTGTGTGGGACCCACCTTACTCCTGTTCGTAATATCAGTTGAGATAACAGCAAGATCTTATCAGAGCTAGTAACACATGGGGGTGATAAGTAGCAAGGGACTGGTAGCACTTGTAATAACGTCCTTAATCTAATTAAACTTGTTTATAAGAAGGACGAGAATGTTTTGATAAAGAAATGGGTCTTTATTTAAGCAAAGGATGTTTCTGAAATCCTATTTTAACATTTATTAATTTTAATTAAATAAACAAAAAACTATTTAAAAAAATATTTAACATTTAAAAAATATATAAAATGTAATATAGGTAGGTAAACAGATTTTCAAAAGGTGCTCTTCGTTTATCTAAGCAAAAACAGGCTAAAATATACAAGTGAAACCCAAAAAAAGTATCTAAGTACACACATAAGCTATCATCGACAAACAGAAAAGTAAAAAACCTCTTATGCAATTATCGTAAAGAAGTAGCCTTCCAACATGTGTTAAACCAACATTTGTTGCCGAAAGAACACGCTACCAACAAGTGGCTATTGTTAAAAAAAACTATTTCATAATCCATTGCATTATTACCTAAAAAATACTGTAACGCACGTATTAAAAACACGCAATGGAACGAAAACCAAACTCAAAGTTCGTTCATTGTAGTTTTATAGTCGCAGAGCCAGTGTTTTATCTGTGTAGAGATCTCAACATTTAATAAAATGAATCCCTGCGTTCAGAATGACGTCCTGTAGTCGAGGAGACAGCGTTATCTTACCATCGATTGTTAATAAAATTGCTCCATTAACATACGGACTGGCTTTGTTCTACCTGTGGGCTTCAATTAACGTACATGAGCTCCGCAACTATATTTATTAGTTAATTTTAAACAAACATCTTGTAGTTTAACTTGTGGTAGCAGGAAGCCAGCGTAAAGGCAACTACGATTTGTGTCGCATGCCGATTGAAGGATGGATTCTTGGATTTTTGTAAAAATAAATAATATGTATCCCAACGCCCATTGTAATTGAAATAAACTTTTTTTTTTTTTTAATAAGTTAGAAACTACATAATTCATTTTCAGTACTTATTTCTTAGTAATATTTGAAGTATAGTATGACGTTTTAATAACGTCCTTCTTTTTAGAATTTAGTTAAATCGGCAGTCGCTTTATCATAATGCAAATTAAGTATGTTTCGTATATTTTCACTTCTCAGATCTGAAGTTTCTAAAATCCAACCAATGAAAACGAACAAACAAAGCAATGATAGAACTCGCAATAAAACTACAAATTCTTTCTAATAAAGAAATATATTACTACACACATTCACTTGTTACTATTTCAACAGCATCGATGGTAAATCATATTTTATTGTCGCACGACTGAATACGTTGTCATTTCCCTTTGATGTCGCCATTTTAAATCGCTGTAAAGTTATGAACTGACAGCGTCTTCGCGGTTCTCGTGGCTGCATGGCCAAGGCATAAACATTAAACGTCATGTCCCGACGGCCACCGACTAAAAGCTGTAATTAAACTAATTATTTATTATTAGACAGCTCTCCCGCTTTCAAGGGAAAAACTTAAGTTCTGAGTGCAAGAGCAATTTGTAACAGCGTAACACATAACTCCATTTGTATCGATTTACTTTTTCTTGTAGTTAACCTAGCTAGGAGCGATTAGAAAATCTTTAATGGCTGCCACTGATTAAGTTGATCGATCTTCCTTCGGAGCTAGGCGATAAACCCCTTTTCGCTTGAAACACTTGTCAAGAGTTGAATTACGTGTTTTCCCTTTACGACATATGTCATACTGTTAAAAATAAATTAAGAAACTCAGTATTTCCACTTGAGTCAGTTTTTTTTGTTATTGAAGTAACTGTCATTCTTTGACAGTTATATAAAATGGCTATTGAGTGTAGTGTGTGAATTTGGTAAACAACATTCGATCGTGTAACTTTGTCATCTCGCTCAAAAACATTTGAACTACAGCATAACAGAAACAGAACATTAGAAATCATTTACGACCGCTATAAAGACAATCGGCTGGGTGCATACATTGGGGCGTCAAGGTCGGGCCGCTTCCTGCGCCTGCGCAAGTTCCGCTGTGAGGCAACCACTCAACCAGTCGGTTCGCTGCCCTGCTAATTGTCGATGTTGCAGCCCTGCCGACAATTGTGCATTTTGCTACTTGATAGCGAGCGCCAATCACGGCCACTGACGGCCACTGACGGCCACCGATGGCCTGATTTCATATGTGAGCCCTATCTGCATATGCCTATCTTGAAATTGTGAATTATCGTTATTTGTGATCTTGTAATCGTTGTAATGGTAATTAGTGGTATTTTTGTAGAATATTGGTTATAATTATTCTATGAAAAGAATATCGTGGGCAAAGCATTTTTATAACTATGTAAGGCCTAATTAAAGTAAACTTGTACGCTCTTGACGCACCGCAGGTTGATTGTAGGCAAGCGTAAGTGTGCTAAAATAAAACTCAGTCTTTAAGATCCACATTCCTTCTCCACTACATCCAGCACTTTCCCCCAGATCCTCGCCAATGGAACGAGGCAGCAGTAGCAGCGTGGCTGCGGTGGGCTGCCCGGGAGTTCTCCCTGGAAGGCGTAGCCCTACAGCAGTTCGCCCGCACCCAGGGCAAGGACATCTGTGCCATGGGCCGCGAGGAGTTCGTCGCACGCGCACCCGCCTTCATGGGCGACATACTCTGGGAACATCTCGAGATCCTGCAGAAAGGTAGGTATTGTATACCCCTAGAGGCATGCTTTTATATAATGTTTATAGCACTCGTAGATACTAAAGTTGTGAAAATACCTACACTGAAAATATTTCAACAGTCTCTCTCTCGCAACTTTACCTAAATACCTCTTTTCCGCTTCCAAAAAGTTCTTTTTTTTTCAATCTTCTGCGTCCTTGGTAGAAACGCTTTTTATAGCTTGATTTGCCAGCCTTAATTTTAACCAAATACCGAAACAATATTAACACTTATTGTCAAGAGGTGTTTATTATTCATCATATCTTACTCCACCACCGAACTCATTTGCCAAATGACAGCTAGACTCAAATGTCAGAATGCTCCATAGATGTGGAGAAAGAGCGCTCGTTGCTGGCCAACGTGCCCCCGAACATGTACGAGAGCAACGTGTGCCTCCCGGAGCTGCCCGAGTACATACCGCCGCCTGCGCATCACTACAACAACAACAACAATACTGGTAAGTCATACTTTTACACCTTTACTGTAGCACACGGAACATCTAGCCAAATTGTAATGGCTAAGGTTGCGAAGTGTTTTTGTGACACGTTTTAGTGAAAACGATATAGTTATCAAACGGTTTTAAGCTTTCACGGTTTCTAACTTAACTTATACTGTCACTTACGGGATATCTTTCGTGATTTTCAATTATTCTGAGCTCCCGATATTTCGAAGCTGTTGCAAGCGCCATGATCGCGGGATGACTGGAGAATGCAGGTGGACGGTAAATAAATTGTTAGGTGCGGACAAATCTGTCTTCCCTCTTTCGAAGCCTTCACCTAACAATTTATCGGAAGATATCCCGTAAGTGACAGTATAGCATAGCATAGCAGCACCCTATAATGTTCCCACTGCTGGGACACAGACCTCCTCTCTATGAGAGGGAATGGGCTATAATCCACCACGCAGGCCCAGTGCGGGTTGGTAAATATGGCAAATATCATTGTTGTTTGTTGTCAAGTTGTTTCGAGTTCCTGATATTCCGGCATTGTTGCAAACGCCATAATGACGTAATATCCCGTTTTAAGTGCTAACGAGATAATTGTAATTGAATTAGGATGCTTAGGTTAGGTAAGAGAAAAAACAAATTTTATTCGACCTCACTATTTCGATTTTTTACATTTGCATGGTGTCATGCATTAACGGGACCTTAGGATATGATTTTCCTGAAAATAAAACAAGGAAACTGAAACTGTTTCATTACGATTAGAATAGTAGTTTAAGTTAAAAAGTTTAAATGAGTTTAAAAAAAAGCACTGAAATTCAAAATTATATTCCATAATTAGTTGGATTTAATCTGGAATCCAATTCAGCATGTGACTAGCGGGAAATAGCAAAATGAAAGGCGAATTTTAATTGAAGCGTAGCAAAGGGTAGGTCCGGTCTACGAGAGGTCTACGCTTGCTACGACATTTTCGTAGCAGCTACGAAGATCGATTTCTTATCACACTAAAATAAAACTATCTATGATTTTTTTCATTTATTTTCACATGAATTTGATAGAATATATTTGACGCTAGATATTTCACGCCTATATTTTCCAAAAGGGCTAGGTAGAAGTAAAAAACGGAGGCCCTTTGATTAAAATTGGTATTGATTTATGAATTCTCGGTGGTCTAGTGGTCGCAAGCGCGACTGCTGAGCATGAGGTCTTGGGTTCGATTCCTAGGTCGGAAAGAGTGTTATTGGGTTTTTCCATTAGGAATTTCTCAGTAGCAGCCATAAAGTCTGAATTTGTAATACATGGGACTTAAAACATAACTGGAGAAATGTGAGTGTACTATTAGGTCCACCTTTGCCTTACCCTTCGGGGATTGCAGGCGTGATATTGTTTATTAATAATTATGTTATGTGTTCTTACTTGCAGTAGGTCTAAGTACTCACACCGTTTTCCACCTATGAATGTCGAAAACTTACATAAAACAGATAACACAGCTACAGTTGAATTGTTCCTTTACTCGTTTATTTCAACCGTAGAAACACAAACGTGGCTATCATGACTAGTACAGATAAGGGGGTGGTGTTAACTGCGCTAAAGTGAGCCTCATTACAAGTAGCTGATAGCTCGGCAATTACAGAGGTGGGTTCGAACCCCAGACAGCGTTTATTGGCAACGTCATACGTTAATGACAAACTTAGAGCTCGTGGCTAAATAATAACAGCCGCTCGGATCGATCTTTAGGTTAAGCCGTGCTTGCCTAGGTTGGTCTGTGGATGGGTGACCACCCATTACATACCGAGTTTCCTCCGTGCCTCGGAAAGCACGTTAAGCCGTTGGTCCCGGGTGTCATTTGTAGATCTTTGACAGTCGTTAGGTAGTCAGTGGCCCAAAAACTCTGACATCCAGTCTTACCAAGGGGTATCGTATTACCCAGTACTAACTGGGTTGTGGAGGTCAGATAGGCAGTCGCTCCATGTAAAATACTGGTATTCAGCTGCATCCGGTTAGACTGGAAGCCGACCCCAATATAGTTGGGAAAAGGCTAGGCAGATGATGATACGTTAATGACAAACATATATTTACGTGGTTAGTTTTGTTACAAGTAAATGTGCTTGGAAACTGTTTGTGTGTGATTTTAAATATCTGCTGCAAGTTCGTAAATACAGGGTGTAAACAGACCCTTCACATAGCCGTCAACCAAGCATTCTATACATCAAACTAAATAACTTTACGCAAAAATTATTGCTAGGAATCGATTTTTTTTTTGGGGTCATAAATCACGTTTTACGACCCCAAAAAACTACTGCTACTGCTTTGAGTACTCGACTTAAAGTACTCAAAGCATTGTGCTGATGGATGGATTGAATAGTACAGGGGTCGTGGAGGTGTGTAAAGTGAAAATCTTACATTAAAAACATGTATTTAAAAAAAACTTGTGAAAAAGTTGGAACTTTCACCCCCAATATCTCCGTAACTAGAAGGTTCCTAGGTATGGTCTAGAACAAAATGATCGCAAAGACGGGGAGAACAAGTGCCTTTCGGCTATGTTAAGGGTCTATTTACACCCTTTATAGGAACAGACAGAGACAGGAATTTCTCAGCCACAGAGTCTAGATTTGCGCCAGGTTGGCTAACCCCTATATTACATGGGCCTTAAAAAATACATAACTAGCGAAATGTGGGTGTACTATTAGGTACACCTCTACCTAACCCTTTGGGGATTACAGGCGTAAAGTAATGTAATGTTTGTAAACTTTTATCTTACCTACAGAGCAGTCTAGCTAGGTTCTTTTTGCTTCATCTTAATTTACCAGGTACTTTCAAAAAACTAATGTTATCAAACGCTCCTACGTTTCTACGAGTTATTTGCTCAACGGTTTTTTCACGAATTTCAGATAACAAACGATAAAACCGGAGAAAATTACGATTAAATCTATTATTTAATTTGTTTTGACACAAGAAAACAGTAAACTTCGTCTAACATTGTGGAAATTCGGCTCATTTCACATCGACCTGTTAATCAGCACATAAATCTGATCGCAGTCACATATATTACGTCGAATTATATAACTGTTTCAGTACGGAATAGATGTGTGTGTAAGTTTTAAGGAAAAATAGACCTTATTGTGGCTCCTAGCACTGCGAATCAAGTAAATTATTCTACGATAAGGATTTTCGTGTAGATCTAATAGCCACCAAAGAGTCCATAAGCAATAAGGTCGTTTTAAAAAACCTCTCATTCCCATCGAATGATGTAACTGTACCAATCTTTAGGTATATCTCGGTTAATTAATCAAATTTTACAATCGGGGGTGGCTGCGTAATCTCACGGATAAAAGCTCATTTCCATTAGATATAAAACGTTCTGTTTATTACGTTGTAAATCATCGGCGCGGGATGTTTTGACTGCAGTCCGGAGCTCAGCTACTGAAATAATAAATTAACTAAGGAGACAAGATGTCCTCTGGGCGTCGTTAGCACGGGTGGTCTCGTCACCACCTCAAACATTTAGACAACTAATTTACACGACTAATTGATGCACGGCATATTTTATCGTGTTTTGGAAATAGGCGATGATGGATAAAGACTATATTCACATTTGGTTTGACTGGATATATATTGTGACGGAGCGCGGTGCAGTGGGAGCATCGCCTTATGCTTCTATTCCGAAAATTACTTTAATCGAAAGAAAACCAAAATTGAACCCTCCACCAAACACAATAACTTTTACTGTTGCGATCGCCAACCTTACTCCGATACCGTTTCGACTAGTTAACTCAATTAAAAAAACACTATCGTTGATAAAAAAAAACTACGTTTTACAGTAACGTGTAAGTATCAGCACACATACGGTTTCCAGTTGGCTGGGCGTATGGCGCAATGCTCCGACCTTGGCGCTGTTTTTCCGCTCTCTTTCAGCTGAACCGAGGTCTAACAGCCCGTCTTGCACCTTGTACCACAATTCCAAACGTGACATCTTCATACGTACATTATTTTGATGATTCTAAACGGTTGTAACTTTCATGAAATCATGACGCAAGAATAAATTGTATCTAACCTAGAATTATTTTTTGCAATCTCAGACGGTAAGGTAGGACAATGAGACTGGTAAGGTGATTAAAAAACAAGGCCAGACAGGGAATCCTACGTTAATTTAGTGTATCATATATCACGGCCCACCCTGTTAGCTAGATTACTTGATCATTAACATTGTGATGACGCTACTGAAACAATGAAATGTTGCGACTATTTTAAAACTATGTTTATTTTCGCAAATAACGTTTATAAATAAATTACCTGTGCATCTAAGTACTTCTCTGATCTTCATTTATTTAATTTGAATTACAACATCGTTTTAGCTAACTCACAGTAATCTAAACTTATTTTTACTTAACATTTTTGATCTGATAACTAACAAAGTTTGAGTAAGTTAATTATACCACACAATCAATTAAAATCGAATAACAACAAGTACATCTAAGAGTAGATTGTCCAATCGCCCCTACCACGAGGTCCGGCGCGTGCGCAGGTTGCCGCGCGTCAGTCTTCAGTTGCTACGCTCTTACTCATCACTCGCATTATTCTTGCACGCACCTGAAAGTTCACTGTCGAGAACCAAACCTGAACTTTAATTTACTCTTCCTTATTTAGTTTTTCCTTCGTTTAAATTTTACTTTTTATCATTTTCTTCGTCATAATTATCCTAAAGGATAAGTGCAAAGTGCTTCGCGTGTATGTGACACAGTATGGAGAGATTGGACTCTGGTTAAGCTATGTTTTTACACCCGAGCTCCCGGTCTAGGGACTCTACAGAACTGGACCCTGGAATGGTGTGGCGTGGTGAGTTTTAGCTCTTGTGAACTCCTGAACTATCTTTTTTCGGTAAAGATTTCCTTCTTTTAGTGTCGGTCATTCAATATATTTGTTAGAAGGTATGAATTGACAACGCGCTATTGAACTTTTTATTTTAATATCAATTTTCTTGTGTAAAATTTGATTAGTAGTTTGTTGAATTCAAATGCATTGTCTATCAGCGAATGTCATTAGAAATCCTTTCATTGCTTTCTTGAGTTTTCCTAATCTACGACCAGTAATTGAAGTTCTGCTGTTCTTAAGGATTCAATGCGAACCTACTATGAAAGTTATCAGTAAAGATAAGTGCAGTGCATGAAGGCTGCATGGTGTGTCGTCACCGTGCGCATGCGCCGACAACGACGTCGGGTGAGTTTCGCGCGTCCTCGCGTCAACTCGAGCGTGCCCAACTAATGCAAGTGGACCGACGAAGCTGAAGGTTAACGCACAAAAACACATCGTATATATTCAATATTTTGCAACTGCACTCGTATTAATAAACCGCTGGGTATATGGTTAATGTTGCGCTGGTGCAATTTCGTGGCATCCGCGCTGTCGCAAGGGCCAGCCATCGCTTGCCGCCGGCACATCCTCGCGTTGCGCACTCGCCGACTAATCGCCGGACGTGCGCCTCGGAACAACGTTGCAAAATCGCTTACAGTCAAACAATATGTCTAATGTTCTGAAAAATTCATGGGCACGCGCCGCTTGTCGCCGCGAGCCGCGACAAGCGGCGCGCTCGACTGAAACCAACTCCTCCGATGTGCACATACACTTATCCTTGTATCTGTTACATACCGATAACTGTTGATTACACATGCGGTCGAACATAAATTATAAGTAAGTACAACAAACAGAAGTCAAAAAGCATGTCCTAAAATAATACGGCATCATTTATCTGGTGGTATCGGCAATAAACCGCGGTGGGTACAGTCATCCTTATTAGCGTACATTTATGAGTTAGCAGAGCAATATATCGGGCGTATTACGTGGCAGCCAATCATAATAATTTATTGCTATAAAGTGATATGGCCAGTTAATGTGGCGACGACTACCGGCGCGGTGTCCTGCGCAAGCGACTCGCACTGATTTATCAGTCGGCCAAGCCCCGCCCCGACCTGATAGCCTTACCCTACAACCATTCAGCTTTTTATTGAACAAACATTAATTGGTATAATATAAAAGTAAATATTCAGTATCGAATATCATGTCAAACACAGATTTTAACGTAATAGGCTCACTTAGCCGTAATTAAAATATAAAATCAGTTATTTACGACGCTTAATTACCATTTTCAACAAATAATAGGGCGATTCTATCGAGTGACTCGTGCTTGACTTTTAAACATTTGTATTAGCTTAATAAAGCCTGTAATAGTGTAGGAATGTATTAGTGTGGAATGCCCATGTCCCTTGTGGAGTACGAGTAATGGATACTGGGCAACTGAGTATCAAGCTTCGTTTTAAATGGCTGGCATGGGACATATACGTATTATGCCTCTATTGCATGCTCTAAATGGCTGTTGAACAAATCCATTGTGACATTAAAACACACAAAAAAAGCTGCTACCAGTGACCTACCACAGCTTTCATAGATCCTGTTATATTCCATAAAAACCAACACAATCAGGACATTACAATCAGAAATCAATATCATTTACATTCACTTCATAACTGTCAATAGTTCTGAAGTGTCGACAAGAAAAATATTGAGCTTTCTAAGATATCAATAAAGAGATACGTGTCGTTTCGAGCAGCCACATCCGGCCGCCATTGTGTTTCAACTGGCGAACTTCCGGTGCAACCCGATACACACTCCTGCGCACGTGCGCAAGCTTTTCAAATTTCTAACTACGAAAATTTCGTACAAAGGACATTATAAAGGAATGAGGGATGTAATAAAAAATGTAAGAAAGAAATAAGACAGTTAATTCCGTTAAAAGTAATTGCATCACATTCGTATTTTACTATTTATATTTAAACTCGCTTTTTTCGAGGCAATCAATGAAAAATTTTCATGATTTTACAATTTGAGAGTACAAAAAGGCAGGTATATCTTAAACAACGGTATTAAAATATAGTTAGGATAATATTAGACATCAAAATAACAAAACCCTAATACCAGTCATTTGAACTAATTAAATAAAACAACGCTACCGCAATTACACCATATCAATATTCTATTTGCAACTTTCTTAGCAACCGAACGTACTTGCACGAATGGTATTTACTTAAAATGATACTTAGCGGACTCTAATAGACCGTAGTAAACATATTCATTGTATAACAACAATAAAAAAGTATGTAATCCCACCTTAGTACTATTGAAGTGCTGGCAGGTAAGAAGTTAATAAAAAAATCAGCCCTCAAGGGTTGGCACACGAAAAGAGCAAGGGTACTTCTTTGATGGGGTGCTTGCAAACGGTACGCGGCGACCCTAAAGGGCCCTTGTCCTCCAATAAGCCCTTAATAAGAGCCCTTACCGAGCGCCCTTTCAATCAGGCCTTTTTCTTCACCTAGCCCACGTGTCCTTGATTCAAATTCTAAATCTGATTTACTTGTCAATGTTATTGTACTCCGATAATATAAATAAGGGTCAGTGCAGTCACAAAGGGTTTTAATATTCAAAGGCTGCCCTTATCGCATTCATTTTACTGCTATTTTAATATCGTCGAAACGCATTGATAAACATTCATGGCGTCATTAAAGTTTCAGTTTTAATAAAATGCGTCGAACCTTAATAATAATGCGTTTAATCTTCGGATAGTCAATGGGAACCATTTCTTATGTTTGGGATATTGTATATAGGTTTATATACCTAGACATTTTATATGTTCCATTTTATTCTCTTGATAACATTTGAATGCCTATAAGCACGTTGTAGTGTGGGTGTATTTAAATAAGTCATGGAATTTTTCACACAATCGTAGGTACCTACTCAGATAACAATTTAACACACAGTTTTATATATATTTTTTTTTGATTACGAACTGTTCGGGTGTACTTTCAAACATATTGAATTAATGGACGTCAAAGCTGGCTCAAGTTTTTTTTCGTGAAAATCGATACGACTACCAATTTTGCAATTTGCAGGTGTTTTTTTCGGCATTAGCTTTTGTATTGAGTTCTAATCGGCAAGTGTGGGAATAGAGGCAAGTGAAGGAGTTTCACGAATCGCGAATCCTTCTTGTTCCCATAGTGTCGGTAGACAAGCTTCTATACAAGTGTTGGGTTACTGCAGTTTGCGCGTCTCGAGGCGCCGACAAAGCCCGCCGGCGGCACCTTTGATGTGCCGAATTCAATTAATTGCCTTATTTGCGGCAGTGGTACGCTCATTGTAGGAATCCCCCGCAAAAACAAATATTTGCTGAGTCTTCATTATCCGTTATTAGGTGGTGCGCATTTTAATTGTCTCCACGACTCGTTTGGTTTGCCTTGATTGCGCCCCGAGAGCAGTAAATCACATAAATCACTCATTTTTCTCGTCGCTTTTAATGGCACCTAAATGCCTGTCGAACATATTAACGAAACTGACATGTCTGGCGTTTAATTATTAAATTAAAAGAAAAAGACACACTTTATTACTCTCCCAGAATACTGAAGGGCAAATCGGACATTTTGAAACACATATTATACAGGTATTAAGTCTGTTAAATACAGAGAAAATTGCCTGAAAAAAAAAATGATATTAAAAGCCAGAGCTTTCTGCAGGAGCAAGGCATGGTTAAATTATATATCATGTCAAACTTCTTCTCTACACAAAGCATGGACCGCGATAATGTGTTACGTGTCCCCGATATGTTATCGGCGTTAGCAGGGTTCCAGGGGGGGGGTGTCGCGGCGGCGCGGGGGGCGGGGTGAGCTGGTTGCCGGACGGCGTGGGTGCATGTCCTTCGCAACACTGCCCCTGAGTAAGATATGTCTGTCACAACACTACCACGCGCCGCTCATTCATTTTGTACTTTTCAACCAGAGATAATATTTTTTTTACTCGTTTTTGCCATGCTTATTTAGGCTTGTCATGTCATTTTATCAATTATTTGTTATTTTAGTGATAACAGCGTCATCTTTGACACCAAAAACAATTTTAGAAAAAATGTTCATGATGAATTTGTATTCTTTATTTCTGGCTTTATGATTCCACAGCTGTAACTGAAGATAGAACTGTGCAGATTATCTATTTCAAATATTAGGTATATTAAATGTGCGCTATTATAATTATAATACGAACACATCAATACATGTGGACAGCAATGTACATAGTTCCGAGGTCGCAGCTCAAACAAGAATATGTCACAATCATAATGTTCTCAGAAATCGTTCCAAATATAAACGTGGATAAATGTCGTATCTCGCGCCATCGCGACACATGACGGAGGCCGAGAGAAATAAATTATTGGTACCGGAAGTGACGTCCCGGGCTCGCTCCAATTTAAAACACAACCCACGAAACATCGTCTAACGTCGCACCGCTGACAAAAACTACGGCTATGCAAGCTCACAAAATAATAGCCGTCAAACACAATCTCGTAAAATTTGCTTTTAAATGTAATAGCCGCTATTTCAAATATAAAATAAAAACAAATTATACTTAATGAATGTCACGAAATAATATATTGTATCCTTAATTCACCGGAAATAAAAATTTTAAAACCTTAGACTCGGACTAATAGAGAACACAAATTGAATTTCAAATTGGAATTCAATCAGTTTGTATAATCGACAGGGCCGGATGCGCTGCTTTTTAATTAGTGCAAAGGTTAGGGCCGTTACCGAAAAAACCTTTTTATGTTGTCAGTCGGCGACGGTGTAATTATATGCAACCGTTATTTGTCGTTGAAGCTCATCTATGTCTGTCTGACAGTTCTGGATGAAGTGCTCCCGTGCCGCTGTACAGATTTATGAGCTGTTTTCAGTGTTTTTATCTAAAAAAGATTGTTTATCTGGCACTTCCGTCGCCTGCCGCGGCCGATACGCTCGCTAACGCTTTATTGTTTACACTTAATGTAATTCAAAGCAGGGAATTCCTCGGTAAATTGTATTTTTAAATTTAAAGCGGCGATGGGAATGGAGAGTTTACTTTGTGAATATCGATAGCCGCCACCGGCTTGTATCGATATCTGTTTGGGCTTTTGCGATCGATATTACGTCGATGCCATACGTAATTTTTTCCTTTATATGGCCGACTTTTTGCGTACCCATTTGCATGTCCAGATACAAAACAAAGGCAAATGATAACTGTAGCTTCAACGATCTTATTGACGGATACAGTCTGTCGAAAAAAAGTCAACATACAAAATAACGGTGTTAAAAATTAAAATAGCAGTAACACAGGCACTAATGTCTCATATTGTTTTTGCGCACATCACCACAATTCTTCACGTTTCCATTTCCTGAAGCACAGTGTTACATGATGGAGATTGTTCGTCGATCACAATATCCATCATGTGTTTATTTCCTTTGCATTTATTCAAATATTGGAAACTCATTTCCCGCGCTATTTCCCGGTGGAAAAGCGCTCGCGGAGTGCGGCGTCTCGCTAATTGCGTTGAGCGTTCCGCAGATTCATTCCCCAAGTTTCATGCAACCTACATGTACCTACTTGTAAGTAAGTTACTTGACAACGTGCCCCTAAATAAGTTAGGACCCTCTCCGCTTTGATACTGGTTTCGCTCAAAATTACGTACACGACAGTTATGTGATTGTCAATTTTTGAGGCAGCATGTCAACCAGATTTCTAAAATCGAACCTCATTATTACTGTGCTTTCCTTCATTGACAATTAAATGATTCCAAAGGTCAATAAATCAAACTTTGACGCAATGAATGTCGTGTCACTGTGTGGTCTCCTGTCAAATTAGGCAACAACAGTTTATGGTCACTTTTCTCCCTTATCACGCACTAACCATTATATTTGTGGCTGTTAGTTATAGCATACTAACAAAAAATCGGCGTCGGATCTTCCGACGGCATCGAAATCGCTTCCTCTGGCAGACAATAGCGTCCCGTATCCGGTAGCACACGTGCTCAGGTGCCCATTATGTCCCGGAGCGATCCTCGCCCCTCAACTACCTTTTGTGACCCAACTTAGTACCACCCCCTGTAACTTGACCCAGATTTGGGCCAGCCCACTAGCGCGTGCCCTCCCATCGCATCGTATTCTATCATATCGCATGTTAGCGCATCTGTCTCGAGGATCATGTAAAGTGAAACTTTTGTCAACATCCTGGAGAGTTCATTTATTTGCCACTGTGCCTATACAAATATCAATATCACCTCACAGTTTTTTTACTCTTCAATACTGCTGTTTTATTCGCGAGGCCATTGTAAGAAGGGAATATGCTATGGGGGCTATACTTCAATATCATCTATCATCATCAACTTATCCATTTCTTTATGTCAAAACGAGATTCTATCAAGGCCATTTAAAAAGAAATAAATTAAAATTTAAAGTTCGAATTACATAAAGGTTACAACAATAGCAACACCGACTTACAATAGACACGAATGGAAGTATTTTAAATTTAAAATTCAAGTGTGTTGCGTCTCGCGTGCCAGTATCAAACAATGAGAATGAGAATCATAGTCAAGGCCGTACGTCATGGTCATTATTATAACGTAATTATGATACACCACGTTACCTTACACACTGAATTTGCGAAACAATCCAACTGTTTTTTCTCAAGTTTAACGTGATCTTTACTATTTTGTTTTGTTATGATACGTCAGTGCCGCATCTTTTTCGTCTATGGAAATTAGATTTTCAAAGTTGATATTAATTTTCCTGGCTGAAAATTCGTTAGTACGTTTCAGGGACGTTAGTTCAGGAAAAAAAAACAGAGAAATTGATAACCTCCTCCTTTTGGAAATCGGTAAAAAAACTGATTACAGTTTAACCAATTTCATTTAAAATCCCAATAACAGAAAACCAAATCTAGACACCAAACAAATGTATGTGTTAATTAGGCTTGTATACTAATTTCCATAAGTTACTGTACCTTACAGCTTAATTAAAATTCACAAGTCGTTTTGCAATATTACATTTTCACGTGGCTACTGAAAAAATACAATTAGATGCGTCACTACATCCATTATGCTAGTTCATTATCTGTCTAGTGTATCGCCCGGACAATTTAATCGTTTTGTTTTTATATCTTCGTGAAACAATGCTGAACTCGGAACCAGCAAAGTATTTTTTTAAGTAAAGAAAAATATAATTTACAACGCATTGTTCGCACTAAAATAAAAACTATGTACTGACAGTTACTTCGAACTGTTTCGGGCCACATCCAGTGTCCACCGACACTTGTCACTGCATTCCACGATAAAAATTTCACGCACTCCACAAACGGGACTCCACATTGTTTTCGTTCTGCGCTGAACGGCTCTAGATTTCATTTTCCTCAAATGATAACCAACAGGAAAATAACTGTATATTATAATAAGAATGAAATATTTATTATTGAACGTTCATTTGTTACATTTGCATGGCTAGACTAATTAGAATGGAAATAGGTACATTTTGCACATGTACCTACGTAGATAATTGACCTCTGCTATTATTAGACTGTTCGAAATCTGACACAAAAGCTGATAGTGTATTGTGTTGCTATATATTTCGATAGAAGGTGGCCGTGCTAATTTTCATGATACTCATCAGGAGGGTTAGCAAAAAAATCAACGGTCGCGCAACAGTTGGTGTTGTAGCAGGTGACGCGACAGGTCGCGGCTCGTGTTAGTTCGTAGCGCTTCGGGCGCGCTCGGCTCGCGCTCGGCTACACTCGGCCTGCATTTTCCACGGCCGCCCTCTCGATCCGCCCGAAAGCTCTCAGTCGGAGATTAGGCGCGACGCGACGCGGTGCTACGAATGCCTCTCTCATACAAAAGCTCGGATTCGTCACGAGTAACGCGATAATATTACGTCGGTCCTTATTCATTCATAGTTACGTGATTTTAAAAAATATTTTTGTTTTTAAAGTAGTTCTTAAACGTTAAAATAATAGTAAATAGTGAGTTTTAATAAAAAATAACATTAAAACTTTTGTTTTTTTTTTTTAATTTTCGAATAAAATATTTTTATGCGAATAAAAAATTACAAAATAGTTCAATCAGTGTTGGGGTGTGATGTGTTGGTGAGCAGTGGTGGAGTGCGCCGGGGCGGGTGCTAGGGCCGCGATGCTGGTGGTGGAGGCGCCTCGCGAAGCCGCCGTGCCCCCGTGCGCGGCGCCGCTGGACATCCCCATGTCCTCGCTCACCAAGATCCATTTCACTGACTACAGTGCTAAAGTGAACAAACCTTACGAATCTGAGAACAGAGACAATACTAGAATAAACTACGAACAGGCCCTAGCCAGCGTGGCGAGGCTGAACTATGAACAATCAGTGCCCAACACCGGCAAGCTACACTATGAGCAGAGCAGACTCGCATATGATCCCACAGTGGACTCTCTGTGTGGAGATCCTTCATTCATTTTAAATACAGGTTCGTAAACGCGTGATCTTATTAAAATGTAAAAATATTAGACGATAATTTTTCCCCAATCTTAAAATACCTCTCTAGTATCTCTTAAACATTTAAAATAAAATAAAATATTAAAGCTACCGACTTGCAAAGTTGAGGCCATTATTTTAAATCTATCAATAAATATTAATTGTTTATTCTTTTTAGAAACAAAAATACTTAAAATCTTTATCTTTATTGTTAGTGGTTCATTTTAAAGACTTAATTTTATTGGCAAATTAACTCCTTTAATTTATATATCCTATTATAATTAAATACCAATGAACTGCGCTCATTAAGCTTGCGGTTACGGTAATTATTAGAAAACACAATAAACATGTAAATAAATGTACAATAAATAATACAACAACGCGAAACATTTATTGAAATAGAATTATTTATGTTGTTATTCTTATTTATATTAGAATATACTTGATTTGATTATGATTTTTTATTGCAGAATATACGAATAAAGTGCATTTGTTTTCGCAGAAGTCGTATTTACACAATTGTGTTTCAGTAAACACACTGATGCCAACTTCTCACATAAAATAGAAGTAATTATTCGTTTACTATATATTTGACAATCATTTCCGATCTATGTTTCCGATTTCATAAACACACTTATCTCATTGAGGACGGGAAATGAGCTAAGTAAACGAACGCTGACAAATCTCAATCTTTATAAAAGTGTTACGTTTATTTTAATCATAAACACATTTACGTTTAAAGCAGAGTGCAGAGCTTCATTGAGAACTCTCAAGTTGGGAGCGGAAGCACTTTCGCCGCCGCCATGTTGGATCCGGCGGCGGGGCCGGGGGTGCGCGGGCGCACCTCGCGCGCTTCCGCCGCGTGACGCGCATAAAAAGCTTTGCAGTATTGTCACATAGCTTACATTTGCATACATAGATTACGTGAAAGCATTGTTAATGCCCCGATCAAGTGCTCCACACAATGACTTTAGCCTGGCACGTACCACGCAATTCATACTTAAATAAGTTTAAGTAAGTTATATTACTTATAAGTTAAAGTTATAATTATATAACTTAAACTGTAACATGATATCTAAAACTTTGTGTACGCCCTTGTACCTCCACCGTTGGTTCAAATACAGGAAAATCCAGTTTATAATTATTTTTATTGATCTCATAAAATGAATCTACACGAAATCACACACCCATTAATGTTGGAAAACATTATAATTATAACAATAATTTATTGCTCTATCATATATTTCACAGCCAAACTGAACTTGATTCGCCACGAGTAAACGTTAATTGAAAATCAGATAGTAATTTTGTAAAGCACAACACGTATGGAGTATGAATATTCATACAATAGCTTCAGATGTAATCGATGTCGAGGCGTGTCGGCTGTCATCCACGGCTCTCACAAATGGTGGTCGGTCATAAATGGTGACCATTCTAGAGGTAACGGTCCAGGTCGCTCACCTTTCAGTAATCGCTTCCTTCCTTTTACAGGTCGTCGCAAATCTCATAGTTGACGTGATCGAAATCACGATTTGAACCTGCCGACGAACACTTTAATGCTTATTTATGATTCAATCTTGAAAAACAAAGATTTGGAAGGTCGTTGCCATCGTAAATTAGACTTTTATCAAAATTAGCTGCATTCTACCATTTAAATGTCACAATATGATGAAACGTGATTCTAAAAAAGTTGACTTTTGCAATTTGTCAGGAAAATCCAATTTTTATATTCATGGATAAATCTGATGGTACATAAAGATTCAAACAAATTCATAACATTTGTAAACCTCTGATTCGCAAGCTCTGGGGTTAAAAAGTAATGGCTACCGAAGAAGTCAATACATCATGAACTTTAGGTTTGGTTCCATAACTCTTTGAAATATTAGAAGCCTTTGTACTTTGATAATAACATGTGCGCACGGTGCATCTCCCCATAATAATACGCTGTCTAAACTAAAGTGGGGACTTCAAAACACACGAATAACGTAAAATCATTGTATTTGAGTTAGCGAGTATTCGCGCAATGGATACACAGTTTACCTTTAGCCAAATCTCTTTAACCAGGCCGATCTTCAAATGAACTTAAACTACATTTAGAGATATGTCCAACATTAAAAAATAAATCTATCTGATGTTTATATGTCATTTCATTTCATCTTTCAGCCAGCACTATCAGCTGGAACTCTCAATTTATGACTAATGCACAATAAGAGCTATTTAGATGATATAGTGTTATCATGTGTTGTGTCCGAAGGCGACAAACAACTTGTCACGTTAGAACCACCTGTCTAACGCCCGCAGCTGCCCCGTGACCTAAGAAACATGTGCACGATACCAAAGTTTATCACTTACCTATACTAATACCTACAAACCGCCTTTATTCATTAGCAGATACAGAAAAAAACTACCCGATCGACTTCGTTAACTCTGAATACCATATTTTTATATTAAAAAACCAAATTTGAAATATCGATGGTTAATTAAAGTTGATGGTGCGCAGAAATGACTTTGACAAATCAGTTTTGTGTTTTTCCGATATATTTTTTTTAATATTTTAATCAGCATTAATAGATTCATATCGTGTACCTTAACGAACTCTTTTGTCTTATAGATAATTTTATTCATTCCTAGTTTAATCCTCCATTTCGCGAACTGAATACTGTGTGCGATTAGAACAATGTGCATGACGGATGACGTCAGTTGCCGTCAGTGACGTCACGTAGCTCAGTTCATTCATAAATTAATATGGCTACTTCCGGCCGCCGCCCGCCGTAATCCACACCAACTTTTAAACGCTTTCAGTCTAATCGACGCTTTCTAAGAAATTGGATTTAATGTGGCATTAAATGAGCATTTACATATTTTGTATTTGTAGCACCATGAAGTATTCTATATCCTGAAAACTGGCAATTCAAGACCGTTCATCATTTAACTATTCAAATGCAACTGTTAAGGAAACTTCATACTATTCAAATCTCATTCAAAACCGATACAAGATTCAGGCCTAGGGATGTTTGGCCATTAACAAAACAAGGAAATCGAAATATGACATCATACGTATCCGCTTCATTACTCCGCTGACGAGCTTAGAACACACACTGATCCATCAATTGTGAATTGCAATCGATTTGTACAGACGCCAGCACATCAAGCTACTGCAATCTGTCAAATTTCTTTAATAGATTTTCTACTTTATCGCTAAAGTATAAGGTTCAAGGTTGAATGGGAAAATTTGACAGTTTCGGGTAGCTTGATGTGCTGGCGACTGTACTTGTCTATTGTAACCGATCTTCTTCCATAAAGCTGATTATTGACGTAGTGAATAATAGATAAAAAATGTCAAAATTAAAAATCATAATTAACCTTTAGAACCAAGACATGGTCGCATATTTCTAAAAAATGACTGAAAAGTTTTCTCTGATCTATTTTATTCGTTGGAAAGGTTTCATTGACACATTAAACTATTTCGAGCACACAGGACGTTTTCAAAATAGATTCGCGAATTTAGCAATTAAATACAGCACGTATTTATTTCAAAGTTTAAGAGCTGAATGGGCGTGACGTCAGAGCAGGTCACGTCGCCGCCATTGATGCGCCCGCGCCGCCACTTCCGTCGTCTGTAGCCACTAGCGCCGCTACATCCTGCCTGCAGTTTTATGTCTATCACACTACTATCCACACCACACCACATTTATTTGCTTTAAATCTATTACTTGGGTTTTTTTTGAGTGGTGTGTCATTGGTTTTATTTTGGTACAATAAAATACGGGCTATTTGTAGTTGTAGTGGGCCTTTAGGGAGACCAGTTTCGTAGCTTCGCTAAATTTATAAAAAAAAAAATTAGGTACCTTCTGTGATTTCACTAAATTAACACACCAATAACCACAGAAGTTGGCAAATCGTAATGTCGCAAAAAAAGAAATATCCGCATAAGTTATAAAATGTAATTCGATATTTATTTCCTTCAAATGCCGGCTCAACTAAATCGGCTTTTAAACGTATAATATTAATACGAGGCAGGTTTAATGGCTTCCCTTATGTCAGCTATGTTCTAAGTATGACGGCGAGTGTTTACGTGGTGCTGCCCCCCTCGTGGCTCGCGCACAGTTTTTGTAACGACCGGCGGCGCGTGCGCAGGTGGCCGCGCACCTGCCACGCATACCGACTACCGACAACCGTAGACAAGGCATAGTGCACGCGATTTGACATTTTTGATATTAGCATTAGCAGCTTTATTGCGAAATGATATGTAGGTAGGTTGCTACCTGAACCAATGTTCATAAGGGAAAGAGTCGCAACTCTCTACTCCTCTTTACATGGAAAAGAGCCTATTTTTTCACAAAATCAATGTTTTTTATTTACATTGATAGAGATAATAATGGCTCCTAGCTAAACCAACCCTTGGTTTACGGGATAACTCCTCTAACTTGTTTGAGAGAAAAACCGAATTAAATGGGAAAATTCCCGTCATATATCCAGCTCCTACGAGTATATCCAGCTCCTTAGAAGGATCTGTCAGCTCTAAAGGTAACAACAGAGTGTGTACTGTGTGTAGTGACGTACAGCGTGCCTGTTGTATCGCTTGCTGACTCTACGTTTTATTAAGTCTAGACAATGTAATAGCTGAACGATTTGCCGAGCGGTGCGAAGGTTTTATTGAACCACTATCGGATTCCCAAGAATCGTTTACGAGTCTTTAAGCACAATCGGCATGTGCACCCATTAGTCAATTTATATTTTATGTCTACGGGCGAGGAATTTTAATGTAAATTCCCTTGATTAAATATAACGGCCGAACTGTTATAATTGTGTCAAAATCTACGTCGCCATCTGCTGCGACAGATTATAAATTTAAAAAAAAAGTAATATACCACCGGATATTATTGTAAGACCCAAATTATTTTTGTGACTAAAAAGTAAACTCCGATATTTTTTGTTTAAAATCGATGTATAAATAGTGAAGTAAAAAAGTGTGTTTGTAATTATTATCGGCTCGCTACACGCTATTTTATTGGTAATAAATATCGGTGGATCTGGTGTTAGTCGATTTCGCGTCGGTCGCTCGCAGGAAAACCGATTGCGACTCTTTATTTTTAAACGCAAGTTGAGGTCATGTGCTGTTATACCGTCTCACGTTTGCGGGCTGTTATGTGTCTCACGCTTTACATATTATGTTAACATATTGGAAGCGGCAACCCCGTTTGCACCCCATTTTTGCAATATTTTCATCAGTAGGTCTTGTACTACCATGCTTTTGCCTGCTGAAAAGTTTTTTTTTTTAATCCAGAATCTCACGGAAATCTAACGTAATATGCTGTATAACAAAGTTTTGGTACCTATTATATTATTGCCTGAGAAATATTTCTCGACATGCATGTAAAGCCAAGTCAGAGGCCCATATTCGGCATAAGAACTCTGACACCAGGCTGGGCACTAACAACACGATAAAGAAAAAGAAGAAGATATTATTTCAAATAATAGGCAATTTTTAAAGTTCGAAGACCATTAACTATAGACAGATTTCATGAAACACTTATTAAACACAATGGACATCTCGTTCGCGACATCATTGATCACACACATCGCGACTTTAAAAAATTTCACGCTTCCTGCCGAAAGATGTTCCAATTTTGAATTTGATTTAAACAGCCACTACTCGTTGACAGCCATTTCCTCTTATCCGAGAATAATGTAGTTTTCCCCACTATTATTTTCAGTTCATAACTTTTACAAGCCGTCCCACATTTGACAAATTATTGTCATTTTCAAATGTGCACCTGTCTAAAAAGATTGTCTATTTCTGAAAGGTTTGAATAATCTTTTAAAATCAGTTGCTTATACAACCATCAATCTAGTTAGGAAACTAAAACAGGAACATTGTAAAATTGCACTGTTTATCCATATTACTTTAATTTTCATTGATTATACGCTCAGAGAATACGATACAATTTATCGTTAGCCGAGTAATCTCATCCAAGAAACACTAAAAGGGACAACATTTCTCCTGCATTCAACATCTATCAAAAGTATTTTCAACAACTTGATCACAGTAAAATATAGAGTTCCTTAATTGTGACTATTTACAGTTTTAATTAATTAATGAGGCCAAATTATTTATGTCAAAACACCGGGCGGCGCGCGGTGGCCTGTCGTCGGCTGTGGCAGTACCGCCTGTCACACCGACCGCTCACCTGCGCACCGCATTTGATTCTAATTTTAAAAATTCATATTTCGACTTCCGTTCCCAAATGGGAATTGGCGCGATATGCGTCTCCACGTTATTATAAAATACGTTTGAATTTAGATCACTTTGTGCTGGACTTATGTAATCGACTACAGCTAAATTATTTAGTAGAATTTAATCATAGCGTTTCTAAAATGGTACTGACTTTATTTGTAAAGAATTGTCAGTGCAGACATTTTAATAGGTAGAATGTTTCGGGTGTTCTAATAAGAATAAAGGCCTGTTATGAACTTTCGAAATATGGTTACAAAAACATCGTTATTGCTCGTCTGTCGGGATACCATATGGCAGCTTAGCGCGTGCTCGCCAGTACAAAAAACAACGACTCCAAAGTTCTCGCGACTCAAATTTCGTCGCAGATAACAAATAAAAAAGTGCGACAAGTCGTGTCGCAGCTGCCGCCAGGTCTAAGGTTACTGTCGTATGCGTCTTAATAATCGCGAAAGACTTGTTAATTTCTTTACCAACGTCTTAATTACTATCGAACTTTACTATAACATTACCTGTAATTCATTCAATAGTCTTCGCTTTGGTAGCTAATCGGCTTATCTCTAAGATCCCGATAAGCTTTCCTGGTGATATTATAAATTCTTGTCAGGAAGCACTTTATAAATTAATTGTCTCACTTACCTGATTGTTATGATCTGAAACCCTTGGTTTTAAATCTATGATAAACACATCTTTTTAAATCGATTACTAAACATTTGGAACATGCTTCTCAGCCATAAAGTTGTCTATGCCATCTTCTATTTGTTCCATTTCAAACACCGCTGGAGCATCTTACTTTTAACGCTCTTCTTCTTTCAATTCAGACCCGGAATTTCTATTTCAATTCAGATTGAATTTCCAAAGACATCTCAACTTCAGTAATTGTAGCTCTCAGGAATTTGAGTGGGTTCAAGATCGGAAGATCATTATTTTCCTGTCCTTACATATCCCAAGTAGTTTGAGGTTTACCAATCTTCTTCCTTCCTCAATTTCTTTCTTGTCAACATCTTTCAGCTTTTCAATGGTCTACCTTCGCTCTTATCATCCATCCATACACATACTTCAAAAGTTTAAGATCTGAAAGTACCTATTCAAAGTTTTGTTTGCTATGCACTTTGAACTTGATATAGGAAGACATTTCGTGGGTGCATAGGTCTTTCTTTACGAATTCTGTCTGTCCGTAACTATGATGTTGCCTTGTTTTGTTGCGAAGTTTTCCTGTTAGGTACGTTTCGTTGTTAAGACCGCCATTTTCCCCAGTCATAATAATATTGGCTGTTACTTTTTCTGGATTGATATTGGTGCAATTTTATTCCTTGGTTTCCACCCCCTTTTTCTTATCTTGACTATTGTTGTGCCATTTACCTACCTTACTGAAGATTGTCAGTCTCACTTACTATTTTAATCTTCTTCGTTAGCTGCCAGTCTTCCATAGATGATAAATAAACTACTCTTGCAGGTAAATTAATGATTTTTTACTTTTAATTAATAACATCGCCTTTAATGTTAATTCTATAAATAGCTTCGGTATGCTAATGATACCGTTGGGTAAGTAGAGTATCTATGATCTGTTAAAGGTATGTGAAAAATTCCTTTTCAGACAATGTAGGTCTCATTACACATGCTGTGGTATCTTTCTATAAAAGGTTGTTCAAGTCATATGAGCTAACGAGCCGTATAAGTGGAAATCTATACTCTATAGTGCTTTGATAGAAACTTTGTTAGATCTCATACAATACCTAGACCAGACATCAGTATAGGTATAGTATACTTATACCTAGTTAACCGAGACGAAAATATTTGCAGATCAAGTTTTTTAGTCAGCGTCTCGAATAGATCTTACATTTTGTTTCTATCTGAAATAAATCTTTGAGTCGAGCCAATGGCGTGGTGGATCGGCGACCTTTCGACCCGAGCGTTGGCGCGCGGGGCGTGGCCGCGCCCGATTGGCTCGCCCCGCCCCGCGCCACCGCACCCGCCCCTCTCCACGCCCCACTACTCGATCTCGACTGTGATGCTGTGACGGACGTACTTTTCTTACGATACATTTTTATAAACGAATTGACGAGCGTCTTTGACTTGTTCTTGGACTTTTTTTTCTTTAAAACAGTCTTGAAAATAAAAACGGATGTTGCAACGGACGGAAATTGATAATAAATATCAAATGAATCTGATAATATTGACCAGGTGTCTAATTAAGAAATAATTATTATACAATAAATATAATAAATATTTCTACCGACATTGTTCGATAATAAACTTATTTTAGTTAGAGGAATTTGCTTTCAGACAGGTTCATTATTGCCAACAAATAACTCCTAGCTATTTAAAAGCTTCATTGAGATAGTGTTATAAATACAAAAGAATTAACGACGACAAACTACCTCACATTAATAACCTAAAAAACTGCTCGCACTACCAAAAAGTTCAGAAATCCAACAAAACTCCTCGAAGGTCACAGGGTCAGTCACAAGGGAGCTATTTCCCTTCTCCACAGGATTTATAGTTGCATTCCTTTGCCTCACTCGTCGAGGGAACAATTGCTTCATTAAAATTCTCGTATTTGTCCGAATGACTCCGAAGTGACAATCGTGAATTATTTACACGACTGTCTTACTGATGCTTCATTTGTTTCGATAAAAAACGTTTCTATTCTACTTTTAGGTGACACTTCCACCCGTTTAAAAATAATTTGTTTGTTTTTACTCTAAGGGCCTTTTTAACCGACTGGTACCAAAAAGAGGAGGTTAACAAGTCGACTGAATTTGTTTTTTTTTTTTAACTATGTTGGGATCGGCTTCCAGTCTCAACTAGAAACCGAATCCAACATATTTGGGAAAAGGCTGAATGCAACTGAATACCAGTATTTTACATGGAGCGACTGTCTATCTGACCTCCACAACCATTAGTACTGGGTAATACGTTACCCCTTGGTAATACTGGTTGTCAGACTTTCGGGCCACTGTGGCTACCTGTAACGTCTATCAAAGATTTACATTAACAGCCAGGACCAACGGTGCTTACCGAGGCACTGAGGAAACTCGGTATAGGTAATACGTGATCACAAACCACGGACTAACCTAGGCAAGCGCGGCTTAAACTGAAGATCGACCCGAGAGGCTGTTATTATATTTCCACGAGCTCCGCAAATCTCACTAGAAGATAAGTACCTACCTACCAGCCTGAAACTGTCATGTTGTCGAGAACAAAGTAAGGTCATGTCTAGAACGTTTTCTTGTGACTCATTTTTTTCGGGTACCTGAAAGGTTCTGTTGACGAGAAGACGAATTCGGAATTCGAAACCGACCAAACAACGAATGAACGTAAATTCACGCGATAATCGCTTCTTTAAGTCACGTGGTCGGTACGTCTTACAAGGATAGTTTTAGTATGAAATCACATTTACGCACACAGATCAGCATTTTTTACTTATCTTCCCTTTCTGTCACTTACAAATTGCAACTCACTCAAGTGAGAGGTCCTATCGGACGTTAAAGTGCGTCCGATGCGAATGAATGCGGATCTTTGCGACCGGACCTCTCGCTCCACCAAATGACGCCTTTACGTGACACAACGAGATAGAGATAGTCGTAAATGCTGATCTGTGTGATAAGTAGCCCTGTCGGAATTTGTTAAAAATTTTACAGCACCATGTGGACATAGGAGGCCTTCTGGCCTCGTACAGGACCAATTTTAGTTTAATGCTTTTCTTATGTTAACTTTTTATATAATTTTGTTTTATTGTTAGGTACCTAGCGCTTCTCCCATGACTTCGTCCACAAAAATTGTGATATCTCTGCTAATATTCATGATATAAATATAATTTAAATAATAATATATAATATAAATATAATTTTAAGAATGTTTAGAATTGGATCATTAGTTCCGGAGATTACCCCCTACATACAAACTTACAAACAAATTTTACCAACGAATTTTAAAATATTAGTATAAATTTTAATCATTTTGTTTTGTCCTGTGCTAAACAAATAAAAACTGTTTCCTTCTTTCTTCCTAATAAATGTGATTTCACCCTTATCATACACAATGTACGTACCAAAGAGGTCATGGTAACGTAGAACCATAGAGGCACTGACCACTGACCAGTCACCATGGCGTGTCAATTGAATAGCCGCTGCTCATCACACAACAAAAACCATCATTCCCAGCCTCACTCAATTCAGACACGTGTTATTTACCTTCCTATACTAATTATTTATTTACGGAATCATTGAATGGACTGACATTTAATTTTCCTTGTATTTACTTAATTGTGTAATAAGTAAATAGGTTCGAGGTCGCCTTTAATACGATACGAACAATTTAATACGATTTCCTAATTTCTTTTAGTCCCTAACTCATTATTGCTTTATTTTACTTACCTCATAGAGTCCATATGAAGTGAAAGTAAGTATACATAGTACATTTTCGCTATTGATTAACCATACCTAAATATTTATAAACGAATAGGTAGTTTTGTACTATATAAACTGAACACTATATTCGGAAAGTTCCCTAAAATTGCGAAGTATACTTATCCTAACAAAGCGGAAAACGTATGCAAAACAATAAGGAAAGAAACTGTATCTATAAGGAAAACTGCAGCTTTTAGCTCCTACTTATAGTCGTTTCTCCATTGACGGGAAGGTACCGCATGCCACATGCGTTAAAAATAATTATTTTTATCACTATTCTAATCACATTCTCTTGCCCTTGTCCCAATTCATTTGGGATCGGAGCAGCATGCCTTCTTCTTGCATAGATACTTCTCTATTTCTCGTCATCTCATCAAACACCTCCTTTCGTGCGATATCATCCTTTACACAGTCCATCCATCGTTTCTTTGGTCTTCCTCTACTCTTATAGCCATCCACATTCATACTCAAAACAGGTCTCTCTTAATTCATCTTCAGGACAAATCTTTTGATCCCCTAAACACATATCACTCTTTGCGGTATCCTAGTACCACGCCGGCTTCACACAGTTGCAATTTGCTTACAGCGCCACCTATTTGGTCCAAAAGTTGGAACTAACTATACACATTTACAAAATTTCATTGAAATCGGTTGGCTAGTTCTGGAGATTAGTGTGTTTGAACATAGTGACACATGATTATTTTATATTCTCTGGCTTAAGGCCGTACATTTGAACAAGATTTATAGCAATAAATAATGCTTCAAATCATAACCGAATCGGTGGCAATGAAACAGCTATTCCAGCATCAATGATGCCACTTAATCTTCATGATAACAAGATCACATCGACGGTCAAACGACAAACAATAAGCGACTACTGACCCCGCGGTACGGAGCTACATACACAGACACATACACAATGCACACACAGTCACATGCACAATGTACACAAGCACATGCACAGTAACGTCCCTATTGTTAAATTGTTCAATCACACCGCCGACTGCTAAAACGATGATTTTTCATTTCATCGTTTTCCGAGAAAAATATAGTGTCGTTGGCTATTCATTAATCCTGGCTGTAAATAGTTTTCCTGTAAAAATAAACCTTTTAGGCTTTGTCTAGCATACTTCTGGATTTCCAGTAGATACCTACGTTACCACATTGGTTTAGGTTTTACCCAACAACTAATTTGACCAATTCTGCTCCGTTTCTTGTAGTACTTAATTTACGCCTTTGGTGAAAGCAAACAAACGCAGATGTACGATTCACGGCTTTTCTTTGTCTGGTTTTCATGATTTAGATAGACCCTATGCAACATTACAAACCAAGTAACATTAATTAATTTGGTTTCTACTAAACCATCTTTGATTTGATCTAAAAACTCAAATGATTCAGTTCTTATATTTTCGCCCATTGCCCGTTAGTAAAAAAGACTCACAGTTTAGTAATTGATGCTTACATAGCACTCAAGTCTACCACCTGAACGCCAGTAGTCCAGTACTCTCAATATTTCCCTCTCAAAAACCAACATCAATTTCCTAGTTCAATTGCAAGGCCGCAGGCCATTTGCGAATTAAATCAAACCTCAATTCGATAGTCGGTGTTATATCGTGGCTACGTGGCGTGAGGGTGTCGGGGAGCGGTGTGCGGCGAGGGGGGAGGGGGGTATGTGTGGGTCCGTCGGCGCACGCGCAGAACAAAGGGCGAGCCGTGAACCGCGACCGACGCGCTTCGGTACCCCGCGCCCGCCAACACGCCTCGATATGCATGCCGTACTGATTTTTTTTTAATGAAAATTTTGTCTGACTGAGATATCACAGTCACTGTACACTATATGACGAAATTGTGTGGGTTGACTTGCGTTAGCGCATAATTGACCACCGTAGCAGTTAACACATAATTCCAAATGATGAGGTTCCCTCTAGGGATAGGCTCTGCACCTGCATAGATCTCTGAAATGTTAATCTCACTCTCGCTCCATCTTTTGGTGAATTAAGATATTGATCTTGAATGATTGGATGCCACGTGGAATGGTTAGGTACTACTTTTTTACAGGTGTTCTATGGTCTGATGATGCTTCATTCTGGGCCCTTGTTCATATTCTAAAACCATTGATGTTTGTTACAGGTGGCTACACGACTGGTGGACCTCGCGAGACGAACGCCTACGGGTACTCGGAGGGGAGCGGTGGGTCTGCGCCGCCGCCGACCGCAGCTTCTCCTTTAGACGAGTACTACCCCCCTGATTACCCGCACGGCCCCTCAGCGCCGCCCGCGCAGCCCTACCTCGACGAGTACTACCATCACGCGCATGCGCACTCGCAACCCTTGCTCCAACCCGAGCAGAAGTATCAACCTCATCCCTACACCAAGCCTTATCCGAGAGGTGAGTCGCCGTATTCTGTTTCTGTATTCTGTTCTGTGAACAGAATGCAGCTGTTCTATTCTAGTGCAGCCAATTGGTTCTCCGAACCCTGACAAAGGTTCTAGTGTAATCAATAGCACGTTTCGAAATAAGCGTGGAAATCACGCGCACGAATTTATTTGTGCTAATTTTGTTTACCTCCTTTTAGTTTACAACACATTTGTCGATCTCAGATTGGCCAACAGTTTTACACCTGTACCATAATTTATCGTCATATCTTCGTCCCAAGCCAAGAATAAAACTCTTTCTTTCTAACGCGAACGGCGGAATCACAAACAGTCGTCATAGATTGCGGATTTTTTAAAATTCCAGATTGCGAGTTCTAAGAAAACCCCTTCGTTATTAAAAATAAAACGCAGTGATAAAACCAAGCAATCATAATTATTATGTAATTAAAATCAAACATGGGCATACTCTCATAAGGAGAGATGACAAGACAACTGAGTTGGTCACTTTAATTGATGTGGTGTACAGTTTCAACAGCGTCGTTAACTGCATCTTTCATGTGGTTATTATTTAGTGGTGATCATATTACTCTCGTATTTTTACTTGTCATCGTCGCTGGAGTGCACTAATTGGTGTTAGTTAAATGGTTCGATTTTATTTCTGGTTTTCTCATATTATTATTAAAAAAAATATAGGGACGCGTAGGTACGGCCGACTAGAATCATTGCTCCCATGTACAAGATGTGCTTAAACACAGTTTAGCACTTTTGCTAAGAGCTCAACCTGTGACAAAAAAGAAACCATTCAATTTCCAGAAATCAAAGCATCATAGTTGATAGTGATTCGAATATCTCATGCTCTTCTGATCCTTGTCTAGCCTTGCCAGCCATTCTCGTTAAAGATCCCTGTTAACATTTTTTTTCTTGTTGTCTAGGCGGCGGAGGTCGGTACGGTGGCGAGGCTTACGGCGAGAGCTACGTGCAGGAGTACGGCGGCGCCTGCGCAGAGTGGAACGAGTGGCCTGCTGACCAGCACGCGCTCATCCCGCAGGACAAGCTCGCCTACCCCGCTACAGGACCTTGCTTCACCGGTATGTGAATAACAACTTTTTATTTCGAGACAGATGTCCACTACCAGCTCTTCCCCGGCTTGAATCTCTTTTTCTACCTATTTTAATTAAAAAATAATGTTTATCACAGCAACTTAATATATAACCGTGGAGTTTAAAAACCTCATTACTCATATTCGGGGTTGATGGTTGCAGTACCCATAATCATACTATCCATTTGCCCATGGCCGTGAATTTTTCCTCATTGGGTCAAGGTTTTACAAAAGTCAGCCTGCTTTCCCTAACCCTTTAGCTATAGTATACCAACCCGCATTCGGTCCGCGTGTGACGAGTTAGACCAGACTATTGCCCACTCCTTCTCTGGAAGAGATGGCCTGATGTCCCAACAGTGGAATTGCTATAGGCTACTTAATACTATAGGTTAATTCTCCAACTGACAAATAAACTGATTTTGCAAATAAGTGAGACGTTCAGGTCACACACATTCATGTTCATATATTCTCCGTTAACTTCTGAAGTCCAACTCTGAAGTAGTCCCTATTAGTCGTAAATCATAAAGCAACTGTGTGGCACGCTTGCAGGTTCAGGGCCGATCCAACTATGGCAGTTCTTGCTGGAGCTGCTGACCGACAAGAGTTGCCAGGGATTCATCTCGTGGACCGGCGACGGCTGGGAGTTCAAGCTCACCGACCCTGATGAGGTAAGCTATCTCTATTCTCTCCTTCATTTGTATTCTAACTTCTCCTCTTTTTCATTTATGAACCAGGAAAATTAATAGTCAATTTTCCGCGTTATAGCCATCTCATAAACTGTCAAAGAATAACCGTAGAATTAAAGAAATTGTTCTTTAATTCTACGGTTATTCTTTGGCAGTTTATGAGTTGGCTACAACGCGAAAGCAACAACAACAACAACAAGCAGCAACAACAACTGAGCTGAGCCGCTGGGCCGCTAGTCTTAGCTGGCTGTTGTTTAAACAACCTGAATTAATATTTAAATTGTTAAATATTTTATTCAAGTTGCTTAACATGTTGGTAGCTGCAGTACCTACTTACTTACCTGTTGAAGTTTTTTTATTTTCTGGGCACGGCGTCCAGTGTGAATTAGTTAAAAAGAAAATTAGTAGGTTTTCTACTTTTACTCTGCCTTTTTTAACGTCCTCCATGCAAGTCCTCCTTTTCAACACCATAGTCACCAAAAGCAATGCTAACTCTACATCACATTCCAGGTGGCTCGGCGCTGGGGCATCCGCAAGAACAAGCCCAAGATGAACTATGAGAAGTTGTCCCGCGGTCTTCGTTACTACTACGACAAGAACATCATCCACAAGACGGCTGGCAAACGCTACGTCTACCGCTTCGTCTGCGACCTGCAGAGCTTGTTAGGGTAAATTGCACTTATACACGAGTTGCGAGAGAGAAGGATGGAAGATCTAATGGTAGAGATGAATGAAGGAAACAGAATTATTGCACCGATTATTCTTAGTAGGTTGAGGGCAATGGGTAGATTGATGCATGATTCTTACAGCCATGGTGAGGCCAAGTGTGTTGCAGTTTGGATGCTCCCGGTTCTAGTTCTTAGTAAAACGGTTAGCCCTACCGACAAAGGACAATTGTATGATGTCCATGAGCACTTCAGGGTTATGAATTAGCTCTGTTGGCGTTTTGTATTAGTCAAAAGAAGTCATAATCAGTACGAACTGAAAACGCCTCCTAGGTCTGCAACCTTGACTGGAGCTGTTAAAAATTTATGATGAATGCACGAAGAGTCGCAGAAAATCAAATGGGACTCGAACTAATTTGTAAGTCCTCCATGTTGATTGTGATCCAGCTATCGATCAGTACAAGTCTAGTAGACTTTATAACCTATGATAACTCATGATGTAAGTAATAATAAATATGTTTAAATATCTAACTAAACCCCTTTCGTTACAGTATCTCACCTGAACAACTGCACGCAATGTACGAACCCAAAATGGAGAAGAAAGACGAGGACTGAGCGAGCCCTGCGCACGCGCCTCCCCCTCCACATCGCTCCCCTTCGCAGAACACCTCCAACCCAACGTACTAAGCTACACAACTCTAACATTCAGACCGTCACCTACTGTACGACGAACATCGTACAAAACGACTCAAGAAAGATCTGGCGTCTGTCCACCCCAGACTTACAGTGTGTTTTCAAAAGCTAATTGCTAACACCGAGGCCCAGTGCCTATAACAATCATTAAGATTTTGTATTCATTTTTAGAACTTCATAATATTAAAAAGGATTTGATCTCATAAGCAGCCACCAGTGGAATTAATATTAACCAACTAATGACGGCTAACACCGAAAGGTCCTATGTTAATGTTCACCTTATATTTTACATTCATACACTATGTACCCATGTAACCAATGGTGCCTTATTGAAAACTTGTTGTTTCACTTTGGGTTTGCAAATATTCGTTTTGATTGTATTGGACGCACGCAGCTCGCAGTATGTACTCAGTGCAGTATTACGGAGCACCCTTTATATTATTGTCTACTGTATCCAGTCAATGTGATAGGTATGCGTCCACATACTTTGTGACAAATCAATTTATTTAAATTCCTACAACACAAAGGAACAGAATTCAGCGAGATAATCAAAACTTAGTGCTAAAATAGTAAAATTTTACTATAATTTTAATGATAACTGTAAATATAAGTTAATTTTGTTACTTTATAAAATAATTAGGTATTATATTATAGTAGTTGTTAAGTGTTGTATGTTTAATTCGCAAATTGTTGCAATCTGCGATTAAAATAATGAGTAGTCAGAATGAGGACGGACATAAAACGATTTTTGTATTCAGAGATTTTAGTCCAAAGATTATTAAATCTAAATTCCCACCTGTTGGTAAGGATATGACAAAATTACCAAAGGGACTTCTCAAGTGTCTGGTTTGAAGTGATTATGATATTTTAACTTGTTTTATCGACCAGTGTTTCCCACAAGTGACATCTTACAATTCATGCAATAAACTACTTATACATGAGACTCCTATGTACGTAAATATACTTGAGTATCCAATACATATGTGACCGCTGCAACACCGGGTGACGTCAACTGTCGCTGATCTCGTGCTAAGGGATGGTAATGTCTTACTAGTTATGAAATTAAATTAGTTGTATTATTTTCAATTTTTATAGCTCCTAGCGTACACCGAAGATATGTCGATAAGTTTTATTTTGTAAAATATCTCTCCTCCATCAATATGATACTTTATTTTCGTTTCGTGCAATGCGGTTGGTAGGTTAGAATTTGTGAATCTTTTTTAATATCTTGGTATTTTCACACGGTGCTGTTCGCTCGATTTTTAAATATAACAGAATAATGTAAAACGATGTCTTCCCCGTATTATCAATTTGATAGGTCTGACTCCGATTGACATAGGTACTCTTTTACTGTTTACGATACTTTTACCTAAATAATAAAGTCCACAATCGAATGTATTGTATTTTGCTCCTGTTTTATGTGCTAATAGTTAACTCTCCACGTTTACTTGTAAGCGAAGCCATTGTAAGTGAGACCTATAGTAGTTACGGCCAAATTTTGAATGTATAAGTGTCGTTGTATGTATTGATGGAAGATATAAAATTAAATATATATATTTACGAAATTATAAATATGTTTTTCTTTTCGTACAACATCTTCCCTCATTATTTCCCTCGTGAGGAGCTCATGGCTAAAAAATAACTGCCGCTCGGGTCCATCTTTAGGTTAAGCTGCGCTTGCCTAGGTTGGTCCGTGGATGGGTGACTATCCATTACATACCGAGTTTTTCCTCGGAAAGCACGTTAAGCCTTTGTAGCCGTTGCAGTATGCGGAAGCAGCCAGTCTGATTTTACCCAGCTCGTAATAGTATTTAGTGACAATAGTTTGCTGAGATCGCCACATCTACGTGACGCGAATCGTAACTTTTTATTTTTTTTTATTGGGATATGCCTTAGTATTAAATGAATTGTAAAATATGTATTTGCAAAGGTCACGCAGTCATCATCATCTGCCTAGCCTTTTCCCAACTATTTTTGGGGTCGGCTTCCAGTTTAACCGGATGCAGCTGAATATTAGCATTTAACGTGGAGCGACTGCCTATCTGACCTCCACAACCTAGTTAGTTCTGGGTAATACGATACCCTTTGGTACGACTGGTTGTCAGACTTTCGGGCCGCTGACTACCTGTAACGACTCTCAAAGATCTACAAATGACAGCCGGGACCAACAGCTTAACGTGCTTTCCGAGGCATGGAAGAAACTCGGTATGTAATGGCTGGTCACCCATTCACAGACCAACCTAGGCAAGCACGGCCTAACCTAAAGATCGACTCGAGCGGCTGTTATTATTTAGCCACGAGCTCCAGCGCAGTCAATTAATTAAAAGTTATCCATTAGTTTGTAAACAAACATTCCAAGCTTTGGGATATTTATTTATTTATTTATTAAAGCTTTATGAACAAGTAAAAACTGTACAAAGGCGGACTTAATGCCGTAGGCATTTTCTACCAGTCTACCTTAGGGTGATGCAGAGACAATATACAGTAGGTGCAATAACAGAAAAAAAAGACTAGAAAATATTTATAACTAAAACATATAAGAATAAATACTTAACACTTATATACATATATTAAACTTTATAAAGTTAAGAGAGATAAACAAAAAAAAACTACAACAACTTAGTTCTGAGACGAATCTGCCAACTTCTTGTGAATGTGTTCCCGAGCTTTCACTTTGAAAGTGAACTGACTGGTCACCGTCCTGATACTCTGAGGGAGCGCATTCCAGAAGAAAACCGCCTGGACAAAGAAAGAAGATTTTATAAAACCAGAGCGGTGAGAAGGACATCGTAAGAGACAATTGTTAGCGGAACGAAGATTCTTGCTGTGCGCAGAGCATAAATATTGAAAATTAGACGTCAAAAAGGAGGAGAAGTGGGTTTGTGAAGAAGAGAAAACAGGGTTATCAAAGCCCTCAATTCTATGCGCTGCCGGATGGGCAGCCATCTTAAAAGCGCTCTATGCGTAGATACATGATTATACTTGCGGAGATTGAAGACGAATCGAATGCAGTTATTAAGAAGTCGGTCAAGTTTATTGAGCAGATCTGCATTCAGGTCGTAGTAGCACACATCACCATAGTCAATTATGGGGAAGATTAGGGACTGTACAAGCATTGCCTTAACGTGAGATGGGAGAACATTTTTCAACCGATAAAGCGACCGCAACGTTCCGGTGACTTTCTTGCTCACAATCGCGACCTGCTTACGCCAGCCAAGGCAAGTGTCAACATGCAAACCCAGATCCTTGACGTCAGAGCCAAACGGAATCACTGTGCCGTCAAAGGTCACCGGTGGCACCACTAACCCATTCAGCCTTCTCAAGCTATAGGGGCTCCCTACAATAATAGCCTGGCACTTGGTTGGGTTAACTGCCACACCGAAACGATCAGACCAGCTTTTGATATTCGTCGGATATTCGTCTTCACTTCAGATTAATGAATTTAGAAGGGGAGACGAATAGTTCGATAGTATTCAACTTAGATCTGTAGGACAGCAGGCCCAAATACATGCTTGACAAAAATGTTACGCCCAGCGTCCAGGCAACGTCGTCGTAAGTACCTACTGTCGATTATTCATTTAATATCCGTTGTTTTATGAACACAACACAATTTTTTTTTGGACGGGTGTATAGATGCGTGATTTGTCTTCCAGGGGCATGCACGCAGCAATCTACATCTACACTAATATTATAAAGAAGAAAGATTTGTATGTTTGTAACGAATAAACTGAAAACTACTTGACGGATTGACGGAAACTACTGGCGCCCACGGTAAGAATTCTGCGGCGCTTAGGGCGCCAGCAGAACGTTGAAATTCTGAAACGTTAACAAAATGAATTTAGTAACGTAGGAATATGGGACCTCCCCCATAATTTTTTAAAACTTTGACTTGCTGTAACCTTGGATTCCCCCACTTCTAGAGCAGCTAACGCGCAGGTCCCTGCTGTGCTATGGTTTTAAGCCGGTATAAAAATAATTCGTTAGATTAACGGTACCCCCGTAATATAATGCAAGTGCAGTGAAATCTAAATTTTTAAAAGTTCACTTCGGATAAATCTGATATAAGTTCCAGTAACCAGTTTTAATCGACTAAAATACGACACTAGCAAAAAAACTGTCAACTTCACTTTGAAAATATTTGAAATTTTAACATCTGTCAACACAGAACATTAATGTCTGTCAACCGAGATAAAAGTTAGGTTATATTTATTGGGGTTATTGTATTATTTTTAAAATAATCAATAATAAATCACAACAATGCGGCTCTCGCAGGTGTTAAATCGACAACACATAGATTTTATGTTCAAGAAGCATTGGTTGGTCCAAGGAAAGCGCGTTCCCATCGATGCTGGCATCGAGGAACAACTAAAGGCTAAAGGCATCAAAGTTGAAGATGCTCTTGAATTCGTTAAAAGGTTGGAGGAGAGTGAAAAACGGGAACGGTGAGATACTTCCTACTCACTAACCGCTTTTTTCGTAACTCAATGCTAAATTAATCTGTCCACAGACTTTGAACTTATTCAAACAGATACTTTCTATAATTGCAGACTTAATATAGTAGGAGCTTATGAACGTCCGATTCCATTGGACCAAAATCACCCTGACTACAAAGGACAGCCGTGCTACACTTTGAAAAGTACAAATGTACTGCTAGAGGGAATTGCTCAAGCCCAAGTGCTTACTAAGACAATTGTGGCTGAGAACAAACTACCGCCTAGCATTGAGGAACTTGCACAAATGCCGGCTCCCTCAGCCATTCATGAAAATATTAAAAAGGCTATTTTATCTGCTAATGTTTTTGATTGTGAACAAAAAAAGTTACCTAAGATTAAGGATCCAGAAAGACCAGCTTATAACTTCCCTAGGATTCTGGGTATCACTGACAGAAGAAGAAAGTGAGTATGCATATTTGTATGATCCAATAATTCATGTAACCTAAACCATTAGTATCTAACTTGTTTTTTTTTTACTATTTCTGGTATACAACACACTTGTAAGTAAAAATTTTAATAATTCCATAGCCTAGAAATCATCAATCATAAGCTTTTCATTGTTTTTTCAGTCAAATTTTGACAAACAAGTTGCTACAACTGGTGGAAAGGAGCAGTGACAGTGAAGCTACACAGTCCAAGTACATCCTAAATGATGTTGAAAGCCAAACTGTATTTGAAAAGGAAGATGATTTAATACAATTCCAAGATATTTCTCATATTCTGGTGACCAGCAACAAACCTGTGAAGTATGATGTGGAGAAAGATGTCACTTTTACTGACATCCCTGATCTGTATCCTGTGAAGCACACTGTTACATTGCCACCAGAGCATTTCTATGAAAAGACTAGCAAGTACCGTGAGTATTTCATTTAATTAAATAAAAATCTCTATTGAAAAAAAATTTTTTGACTATGGTTTATGAAAACTGTCTGATTAGATTGAGCTACTAAATTTGATAAAGAAAATTAACAAAGTTTGCTATCATTCTCCTATCATTCCTTTTGATAAAGAAATGTAAGTTACGCTTTGTATATTATTTGTCATGAGGCACCCAACTATATGAAATTTGAAGTGGATCCATATCTTTTTCATACTGCTAACTTGACAAACAACTTGTGTTCTAGCCATCCGTTCAAGCATCAGCATGAGACACCCTCACACCACCTGGTTGCACTTCAACAAGACAGAAGTGAACAACATCTACGAGACACCAGTCACTCAGCAGCAGATCCTCGGGAGGTCTCTAACACATGCCTTCACTGTGGCCAGTGCCTATGCCAAGCAGTTGCATGGGGTATGTAACATTTTATATACTTACTTTTACTTACCAGGCTGCATTTGGATAAGAATCACAAAAATTATGCAGACAGAGTTTCATCAGCTAAGTGTTGTGAGTTTTGATTGTTTGTTAAACCTAACTTGAAGCGGAAAAGGGAAAACTACACTCTTACTAATGGAAACCACAGCCAACAGCATGCTTAGGATCAGAGATCCTAGATTGTTAGTAGGTCATTGAGGACAATGTACAAAATGGACAGAAGATGAATAACACATTATTTTATCATCCTTTTCTCCAAATATTTAATTTATACAAGTTTCTAATAAATATGTTGTACGTTCATCTCACAGGAGGATGTAAAGGACCTACCAGAGCCAATATACATAAATTGTATACAAACAGATGGTCAAAAATATCATTTTGGTGTATTGGAACTGAATACACTCAACGTGGATGGTACTGAAGGTACTAAGAATGTCTGGTACAGCAAGAACGATTTACAACTGTACGGCTCAAGTCGCTACTTCAGTGGCATGCCTGTATTAGAAAATTATAACAACAAAGTATATGGATACATAAATGCTTTATATAATTGCTAAGCCACCGAGTTTACCTATTAGTGTAGTATAATTATATTATTGATAATGTAAAAAAATGGTTTTTATTTCATCACAACACTCTCACAGTTTTTATTCAAACTTCAATCATATTTATTCAAAGTCTCTGTTACTTCTAATATAAAACAAAAAAAAAACTATGGAGTATGCGATAAGAAAGCAAAGTATGATTGTAATGTATTCATGTGAATATCCCATTATATTTACAAGAACATAAATACATTTATTTCAGATTAGAATAGATAATGCTTACACATACCGAAACACTTTGTACATTAAATAATAGTACATCAGGAAATCGAAACAAAAAGATATAAACAAGCTCATTTATCCATTGCGAATTTCTGCAATCGACGTCTTCTCAGCTCGTCGGCCGCGTCCACTTCAGTCTTGTCTCTGAAATCAAAAGGTTCTGTTGTTAAGCTAAAGTTTATTTTATAAAACGTCTGTCTACTTAAACTTGTAATTTAAAATTGTTTTTACTATGGACACTTTTAACATACACATCTTACTGCATCATTCTCACATAATGTACCATCTCAACTTGAATGATGTAACCAAGGTTTTGTAAAAGTATTCTGATTTTAAAGTGTCCATGGAGTTTCTTTCTTGCTCGTTCTTCTCCATAGAGATCTACGTTAGGGAATGGGCAACTACAGTACTTTCACAGTTTTTATGCCTTGTGACTGAAGGAATGTAGCTACATTTCATTGTAGTCTTTGTTTCGACAATTCAAAAGTGCCTGTAACTGGCCTACTTGAAATAAATGCTTTGATTTTGATTTTGAAATTTATTACCCAGCGTCCTTCTTCACTGGAAGAATCACGCTCAAATATCATAACTGTTAATATCAACATACATACGTCTATTCTACGGTATATTTCCGGATGCTTGTGCAAAAATATAAGGCACATACAATGTACAGTTTTCCCAACTATGTTGGAGTCGGCTTCCAATCTAACCGGATGCAGCTGAATACCAGTATTTTACATGGAGTGACTGCCTACAGCAACAATGCACAAGATAAATTCAAAAATTGAGCATATTTTTACTTATCTGTGCCATGGAAGTTAAGCTAATATGGAACATTTTTTTTATTGCAAAATGGGCCTGCTCTTGACCTCGATCACACCTGATGGAAAGCGATTGATGAGGTCTGATGAGAGATGCCTGCTTATCCAGAATTTGCACCGATATATCAAACTCGGTACATTTATTTTAGTTGTGTTTTCCCACCTGCACAAATAAGTTGGTTGAAGTGTACTATGTGAAATAAAACCTATGATTGGCTATTCAACGCCAATTCAAAAGAAAAAAGGTTAGTTACCTATTAGTCTCTAAAGGGGTCGTGGTATCGGGTTGCATGGGACTCTGGTCGTCCGTGACGATGGCTTTGCTGGTGGAGGGCATTGGCGAAGGTTGCGTGTAGCTCGAAGTGCTTGGTACCACATCTGGCTCCGTCTTCACTTGAGACGTCGTCGGTAATGGGGTCTCCTTATTCACCTCTTCTATTCTTCTGTAAAATGTGCATATCATTATTTTTTTGTCTAGTTAAATATATAAATAAACGCAAGACCTCTCATGTGGTGATTCAGACCATGAAACTTTTGTTCTATAACTTATTTTTAGCTTTCCCATACATACAGTTGATCAGCTGATTGCGTCAATTCCTAGAGAAAGTCAAATTTTTGTTTGCTAATGTAATGAACTCGTAGAACAATATTGTTGTTCAGTTTCTTGGTCCGCGAACCACACGAAAGCTGTTGCGTTTATTATGTTACACCCTGTATACAGAAAGACCGTAATCGAGAACATTGTATGGGACAGCTGATTATATTTTTGCGACCGGTTCCATACAGAAAGTTGTTCAGCTTGATGGTCTGTACTGTGCAAAATCCTTCTGATGTATAGATAAATGGTTTGTTTTTTTTTTAAAACCTTATCTAGTCAGTTGACTGTCCTTTCGCTTCATTGGAGTTATAAGTATTTATTTTTTATTAGCTTATGCCTTCAGCTTCGCCCGCGTGAAGTTCAATAATTATCCCACGGGATCTTACTACCGAAATAAAAAGTTAAAATCCTATGTGTTAATCCAGGTTATAAACTATCTGTGTGCAAAATTTCATCCAAATCCGTTTAATAGTTTTTGCGTGAAAGAGTAACAAACATCCATCCATCCATCCTCACAAACTTTCGCTTTTGGAATATTCAGTAGGACTTCGACATTTGAAAATAGGCCAAATGTGAAATAAGTAAAAGATAACTTACGTTTCCGTTTGGGTAGACACGGTGGCGTTGTTCTGCGGCAAATTGGCTACTACCGTCGAGTACTGCTGCATGAGCAGCACGGACGCATCCAGCATGGCTTGAATTTCTCGCAGTAACTATAAAAACAAAGATTAGGTGGGTTAAAAATAAATTTCCGATATTCAGAAATATTTGTGAAACTATGTATAAAAAAAATCTGCAAAATAACATAAGTCCGCGTTCAAATCCAAACTCCAGGCTAATGAGAATTTCCTGGTATAAAAACCCAATATCACAGACGTGGTTATCAGAACTAAGCCCTCATGCAAAATGGCTACAAATTTATTTATTTATTGTCAGGTAGGCGGTTGAGACAACTGATAGCTGCCTGTATCCAGTATCCTACCCTTGCAGTATAGGTGTTTGTCTAGTAGATTTTTGAATTGGTTTACATTTTGGGCTGAGACCTACATCTTCTGGGAGCATATTCCAAATTAAATTAAATTGATGTCAATTTTCAATTAACGAGTATGTAATTAAATTAAGTGACAGTATTATTATTAAATTACCTGTAGTCGAGCCTCAATATTCCTGCGCTCGTTGCCCTCCATTCGTTGCAGTTCAGCGGTGGTAAGGTTGGCGAGAGAGGCAGGCCTCGGTGGCGGCGGAGGCGGCATGCCCCACGCCATCATTGCTACATCACAAACAACATCATATTAACGTCATTAAATACAGTATGCTGCTCGATGTATGAAGTAACAGTAAGTATATGACATCACAGGTCCTTTCTCTTGGCCTTAAGAAGCATAGGAGCATGAAAAAATGCGATTCCGTGTTGCTAGATGAAGTCCAACCCTAATATAGTGGTACTCACGTGGCGGCGGCATGTTGGGGAAGGGTGGTGGTACGGGACCGGGCGGGACAGGCGCAGGCGCGGCGTGAGGCGCGTGCGGCGCCAGGCCGGGCACGGGCGCGGGCGCCGGCGCGGGGCCGGCCGGGCCCACCGCGTCCGGCGCCGGCGCGCGCAGCACGTTGAGGCGGCACGTCGGACACGTCTGCTGCCGCTGGAACCACAACCTCAGGCACGCAGCGTGGAATATGTGGTTGCACGGCAACTTCTTCGCACCTGTAAATAGAGTTCGTATGCTGGTCAGATTATCTGATACCATATCAGGTCCTTATGTAAGTAGGCCGAACGTCCTGCGCAACTTGAAATGGCTTTTGATTTACGTCTGAACTGTCACTTTGTCAATTTAGACACTATAACAACCAGAACATAATGATTTATGATACAAGGTCCGATAAAGTCGTCCACGTAAATAAGTAATAAAATATGCATAAGAAGGTAATGACATGTTTTCGTGAACATGGCCACAATACAAACACACGTCACACATATTACCAGCTGTTCGAGGTCAACCCTCGCGTATGAGTCCAATTCGTTAAGTCTTAATTTAACCACACAACTTTCAGGTTTCACTAACCTTGTACTTTATCAACACGAATGTTAAGAACTCAGCAAAAACACGCAATTATAAGTGCAGTACATAAAAGGTATATTTTTTATAATATACACATCGTAATAATATTCTGTACAGAAAGATCAAGACAAAAATTGTGTAACTGTTGGTAGAAATTACGAAAGTCACGTATTTATTTTATCGGTGTAGTTAATTATCTATGAAGACAATACCTTGCCTTGAAAAAATGTTGTGAAAATACCGTCAACTTTCGTACCGGTATCTATTGCTGCTTTGAATACAAAAATAGTAAATAAAACCAGGATGTGTATAATTTGATCGGGTGTACCAGTATACACCACTGTCCAAGACCATATATTTTTAATGGCACATCATGGTTCATTACGGTCGGGAGAGGTCTAGTATTTATCTAACCTGCCCCATTGGTCTCGTCTGTTAAGCCCGGGGTCCTGGGTTCGATTTTCGGGTCGGGCAGAAAGTGTTAATGGATATTTTCCATTAGAAATTTCTCAGTAGCAATCCGCAGTTTGGAATTTGGCGATGTGATACCCCCATGTTATGCCGTTGGTCCTGCGCCTGATCTCTCCTCGGTCGTGTCGGATTGCAGTCCCATCGGACTATGAGATCCTATGGTGTGCTATAATATCTCTACGTTGAGGTGGCCGCCGTGGCGGAAAAGGAGATCGGAAAGATATTATTGCTACAAATAAAATTTTATTAAGACATTGTACAATGTAGGTACATACCAGTATGCATTTCTTCGCGGCATATGATGCACTCGTTGTCAGCGGCAGCAAGTTCAGCGGGTGTCGCGTCCGGGTACAGAGTGTTCATATTCCGGATCGCGCGCCGCGACAGAACCACGTCATTATACGCCTTCTTGAAACTCCTGCAATCATAGTTGCCGTTATTATACCTGACCCCGGCTGCGACCCCAACTTGGACTAAGATACTGTTAACTTCTATGCTAATTGTACATCTTAGGAAATATGTAAATGAAGCCCTATACAGACAGACACCTACCTAAATGTGAATCTACTAAATCTAAATGACAAAATCAGATACCTGAGAGCACACAACAGTCAAGAGTAATTTTGGATTTGATTTAATGATAAATCTGATATTCTAATTAATCCTGAGGTATTTTTATACACAAAATTCTGGTATGGTGTGTTCATAATTAGTCACCTAAACGGCTAGACCTATTTTGATAAAACTCTTGTTTTGTACTTATGGGGCCACCTGAATCGGTCTTAGTTATAGTTGGAGGCCCGTGACGTGGCTGTTGTAGATATCCATAAAAAGACAGGACAATGTCTGTTGGGTCAGATTTTTAATAATTTATTCAGATGACCTCTGATTAAATTTAATAAAATTGTTAGTAATAACATGAAGACATATCTAATACTTATTTCAATTGCATTTAAAAACATGTTGTTTGGTGGCAGTAGGCTCTATGTGATAAAAGTAAATATTTTATCAGATGGTTTGTTTTATCATTTGTTATATTATCTCACCTCATAGTTTCATACATCGGTCGGAAGGCAAAGAGTGGCAAGGTGTAGATCCTGACCATAACGGCCACGAAACCAATGTAAAGCAGGACCTTTAGGAAGTTGATAGCCAACTCGGTGTACAGGAGAACTGCCGCTTTGCTCTCCCAAGGGGCTTCCCAGCGTGAGTCAATGGCATGAAGAAGATACTAAGGAAAAAATATAGTAAATTTTATGTAACTTTTTAAATTTATAACCTAGAAATATCTTGTAAAAAAAATCAAGGTCATTGATGACAAAAAACAAGTTGTTGCATAAATTAAAATTATTCAAAAAACAATACTGTCATATCACTTTCCAACTGTGTACCTCAAGTTACTTTATTTTGGTATAAAAATTGAAAAAAAAAACACTCACCTTGATCAATATATTCACAATCATTATTATCAAAATACTGTATTCAAAGCCAAAGACTAGTTGAACTGAGGGTCCCTTTGAGGCAGTGAACTGGTACGCATGGTGGATGAAGTAGGAGTCTGCCTGAGCAAGCAGCATCAAAAGGGTCAATATCCTTACGTGGAACACCAAGCCTATTACTGGACTCCTCTCCATCTGAGTAAAAATGAAACATGTTTCAGTAGGGTATAGGATTCAATTTCTTTTGTTGTTTTGGGGCCCTACTTTACGAAACTCAGATTTAATTCCAATGTATCTTGTACAATGAGCCTTGATAAAAGATTTCTTGTTATCACTTCAATATCTAATAAGATTCAAAGTAGAATGAGTGTGTAATTAAAATTGTTTGTATTTTGTTTCAACAGGTACATTACTCATACCTGAAAGATTTTCATTATATTTATGTAACAGCATTTTATTCATGTTTTATAATTCCCAGATGTTTGGGTAAATCATGGTTACTTTGTAGATAGGCAATTGATTAAATAACATGATTTGATGATGGAGAATATGGCATCTATGGAAAGTTAACCCCCAGATTATTCTGCATCAATGAATGTATTGTTTAATTATCCGAGAAAATTGTAGGCATGTTAAATTTCAAAAATGATAAATCCAATAAGACACAAGTGGTATAATTTAATGAGTTCTCATTGTTTCTGCCATCAAATAGGAGCCAGAAGTTAATTACCCCTCAAATACTTACTATAATTAGATTCTTTGTCTCATATTATTAATAGAAACCATTACTTACATAGTCAACTCTGTCTTCAGCCAGCCAATGGAATGCTTTCAGGAACAGCAGGAGAGTGAACAGCGCAATAAACTTTGGATTGAAATCATCTCTGAACACAGTAAATGCCAAACAGGTCTCTGTTATGGCATACCAAGATCTTTCTATCAAATGCTGAAATATAAACAATGTATTTAGTAAGTATTGCCTTTTTATACCTACATGTGACAGGGTTAGGCAGGAAGTCATTCATTTACCTCAAATTCCGCTGGACGAAGCTGCCCAAAGAATATCTTCCTCAACAGTTTGCCTACTAGTAAAACTAGTATAAAAGCTTGCAAATACATTACCTGCAAGATCAAGTTTGTTGTTAGTGAAGATTAACGTCACTAGATGGTTATCTTGTACGTAATTTAAGGTTTTACATAATTTAATGTTATAAAATATTGTTAAATCAAATACAATGGCGGTGCGCCCATGCACACTCAACTTTTGGCTACAATTTATTCTGTAAAGAGTATCATACTTACAGCCATGCTAGGGTTGGAATTTGTTAGATAAACTATCGAAGGATAAAACTGTTTCTTCTGGTAATAGGCATTGCCGATAACCACAGTCGTAAGTCCAAGACTGATCACAGTTGCTAGTAAAGCCTTCATTTTGGTGCTAATGCGATTCGCCGATGCACTAAAATTTTTGTACGATTTAACCAGAGAAATTTCTAAGCACTCCAATATCGCGAGACTGTCAATAAATACATTTTCAAAACATCATTTCGTATCTTCGTAAAACACAAAACTATTTTTGTTTGACGTGTTCAATGTTCATTTGTGTCATTCCTGTTGCCACAGATAACTGAATGTAAACAGATAACCATAGTTAGTTGGAATTGGGTCAGCAACCATAAAAAACTAAAAAAAAAGGAAAAACACTACCACAGTCAGTCCCTCTTTTCTTGGCCTAAAATCGATTGAGAGAATGTAGTTTCGAATACCTGGCAATACTAACTTGCTAATGTCACATTTGTGTCAGAATACGAAGAGAGAAAGATGGATGTTGAATTTCTAATGATATTTCCTTAATTCTTTAGCATCTTTTACTTATGTGACGTTTAAATGTGGTGTTAAATAGTTACGGTAAGGAGTTTTACATGAAATTCTGCATTTGAAAGGTACGGGTATCGTGTCTTCTGCTGTTTGCCGCGCAATCTACTTTCTTTTTCCATCCAACGCTTGTTGTCACTGCTTGTTATGTTTTGAACCATTCGCAAAGTCATTATAATTCAAGATACTAATTTAAGTATTCCCACTATTGCACAGTTTCAAAGTAAACTCGGTATGTAACAGCTGTTGATTTAATAAATGAAGGATTGATTACTATCCGTATAATTTTATGAAATTTATATTGTGACGACCCTCATAAATATCCGTGTCACTTATAAATATCTGGCATTACAGCACTGTTTAGGGCTTATTGAGCAGTAAAAAACATTAATAGTACTATCCTATGAACCTTTTCCATTAATTTGCCCTCCTGTTTTAAATCCTATCTGTTTAAGTGGCATCCAGGGAAGTTCCACTTCCAACATAATCATACTCTAAAGACAGAAAGGCTCGATCCTCACACAGACAGCTAATATGCCCCAATGAGAAGTAGTAGTCATAAATTACTCCAGGTTCATGATCACCCTAAAATTAAGCAAAGTGAAAATTACAAGGATCCTATGTCAAAACATACATAGATAAATTCATACAAATCCACTAGCAGTGCAACTCACTGAAAACTAAAGAGTCTTTAGTTTTCAGTGATGACTCACAAGGAGGCATACAATGAGTTACCAATACAAAGAGTCAATCTAGCTAAGTGATAAGGGTAATTGATGTGGTGATGACATCAATCAATATTGTGCTTCTTGCATCCAGCAGATTACCACTGATTTTATTTAACTAATTTATAGAATCACCTTTGTTCCAGAATTGGCAAGTACTAAACCAAAAAGGCATCTCATAAAATGGTAAGTCAACTAATACAGAAAAAAAAACTTTTAAAACACAATTTTCCTAATTTAAATTCTACTAATGTGATTATTTTTTTTATTTATAGCAGGGTGACGACCCACCGTTCTTGCCAGTGGGTACTGATGTCAGCGCAAAGTATAAAGGTGCTTTCTGTGAAGCTAAGATACGAAAAGTTGTTAGAAATATTAAGTGTAAGGTAAGAAAATCGCAAAATTATTTGTTGTATGACAATATAAGAAAATAAGTAAAAATACAGTGTCTTTTTGGAATACCAACCATAGATTTAAATTGACTAATTTGAAGTAACTATATGAAGCTAGTTACTCGACTGAGCGTAGCTCTGCCAAAATGTACTATACAACATCAAAATTTCTCCCATTTTCTGAAGTAATTGTAATCATTTTGGATAGTAAACACTGATTAATTTAAAATATTTTCTACGCATAATTATGTTTGTATGTAAATGAGACTGATTGATATAATATATTGATATAATAATTTTACTGAATAATAATACACCACATTCAAAATGTGGGAATAGTTTGTCAGATTTAACTAAATTAATAAGAGATTGTGAGTTAACCCATTATTGCAGATCTTTACTGTATCCAACATAACATTATGCTTGCAATCCCAGAAGGGTTAGGCAGAGGTGTATCCATTAGTGCACCTATAATTCGCCCGTTATGTTTAAGTCCCATGTAATAGAGGGCGAGCCTATTGCCCTCAACGGGGCACAAATCCAGACTCCGTAGCTGCTACTGAGAAATTTCAGATGGAAAAACACAGTAACACTTTGCCCAATAAAAAAAGTAAAAATAAATACTATATCCAATTACTGAATTCTATCTGTTACCTTTTTCTCTACATTCATGACTAACATTTTTGTAAAATGTTTGTAAGATTTACATTTTTCTTATTGATTGCAGGTGACATTAAAAGCAGGAGGTTCCATCACAGTTAATGATGATGCGATCAAAGGCACCCTGCGAGTTGGGAACATAGTGGAGGTGAAACAGGACCCTAAAAAGGACCCCATGGAAGCCACTATCACTAAGATACAAGACTGTAGCCAGTATACTGTTGGTATGTAGATCTTGTAATAATAACTGAGTCTCTAATTACCAACTTTTTCCTCTAAAGTAACACCTACTACCAGCTGTCCGTAGTAGTAGTTGATGTGAAATACTTGTATTCAGCTGCCCCGGTTAGACTGGAAGCTGAACCCAACATAGGGAAGGCGAAGTTAGGTTAGGAGAGTAGACAACGATGACCATCTCTCCATACTCCTATCTTTCACCAACTAGGGAAAAATCAAGTCAATAGTATTTATCTAAATTGCTGAAAAACTTTTTTTAATTAAATCAATAGAGAGATTGTAATTTGAAATATAATCAAAATAATCGTGTTCACTGATGTTGTCTATCTTTCATTTAAATACGTTTTTTACCTTTTAGTATTTGACGACGGCGATATAACAACGTTACGACGGTCGGCGCTGTGTTTGAAAAGCGGGCGGCACTTCAACGAGAGCGAGACATTGGACCAGCTGCCTCTCACTCACCCGGAACACTTTTCTACACCTGTGATAGCGGGGCGGAGGGGGAGACGCGGCCGAGCACAGTATGCTTTATTTTAAAATACCTAACTAAAAAGATTTTAGCTGACGTCTTTCAATAACTTGCTATAAAATAAGAACTTCATCCTTCATCGATAGTTGTGCTGCTATATCATCAATGTCAATCAGAAAGCACCATAATTTTATTGTTTCGTTTTCCATCCATCGTATTCATGGTTTTATATTATTTTTTTCATTTTGGGTTGTTACAACATGTCTTCACCTTCCTTACACCTCCATCAGCCATCATCTCAGTATGTACCTCTTTCATCCTCAAAGTCCATCCATTGTTGCTTTGGTCTTCTAATCTTATGATAAAAGTTATTCACAACATGTGCATTTCTCTGTACCATGAGAGTCTCACATCCACATAGCTGGCTTTATGTATGTGTTTATTTATACATAAAGTACACACATATCTCCGTTTAGCTTCGTCTGCCTAACCCTTAGGGGAATACAGGCATCATATTTTTTTGTTTCTTTTCATCACCAGCACCACTTTCAGACACCATCTTTCATACTCATTTGTGATTAATTTGCTTTTCCAATCAATTAAGGGGAAATCGCCAGGGTAGCCCGCGATATGCATTTTGTTTACGATTTTTATAATTTGCAGCTCAGTGTCAGGTTCTATGTTGATGAGTGATTGATTTGCAACTGATAAATAATTATGAATTTACAGTATTATAATCATTTGAACCATCAATACAATTCTCTAAGTTCGTTTTTTTTTTTTGTAGTTTCCATTGACTATCAGTCATCAGACCATAAGAGAATTTGTTCCAGATAACATGGCATGTGACATCTATGTTAGTGAAGATCTAAAATGTCATGATTTCATGAAATAGTCATTCTTTCCAGTGAAAAGATCTTTGGGAGTTTTATTGAAATTTTGATTAATGACTGTATTCATTTGTGTAAATACATATGTTAACGTGCGGAAATCAATTAATCGTCAATAAACCACCTGAACTAACCTGCAAATTCCAAAAAAACGTAACAAAATTGAAATTTCACGGGCTACCCTGATGCTTCCACCTTAACATACGTTGTTGCTCGGCAAGGTCTGATGAGAGCTCGGGCTCCGGCTCGGGGCGGCGCGTGAAGGCGGACGTGGAGCCGCACGTGGGGCGCGTGGTGCTGGTGGAGGCCGGCGGCGGGGCCGAGCGGCGGCGCCCGCACCAGCCCGCCTTCCCCGCGCTCGTGGTCGCGCCCACCGCGCAGATCAAGGTCAAGGAGGACTACCTTGTGCGCTCCTTCAAAGATGGCCGATAGTTAGTATATTTGCCTATCACATTGTGTAATTGAGGATTTGTTGATATCATGCTGTATTGTAGTCAGAAGCCTGAAAGTCTGACCAAGACGTTATCGTATTTCCCAGTAATTGGGTTATTGAAGGTCAAATAGGCTGTCGCTCTATTTAAAATACTGGTATGTAGCTACATCCAGTTAGACAGGAAGCCGACCTGAACATAGTTGGGAAAAGGCTAGGCAGATGATGAAGTTTTATTGTTGACTATCTGAATTTGGAGATCTCTGATGTAGCTGTGTGTCTGCAATTTCCTGAACGAGAATGATTTTCGAAAAGCCCTGTATTGTTGGTACTTTTTGGACCATGAATGGCATGGCTTTACATTGTCTGTATAAAATAAAAATGTATACAACATAACATCATGCCACTAACCCCAGAAAAGTAAGGCAGAGATGTATCTAAAATACACCCTAATTCCCCCAGTTTTGTGTAAGTCCCAGATAATAGAGGGCAAGCCTATTGCCAACAAACCAGCACAACTCCTGACTCGGTTTTGTTTCCAAGAAAATTCCGATGGAAAAATCCAATGACATATTGGCCAGCCTGGGTATCGAACAAGCAACAGTAACTAAAATCTAATCAAATAAGTACTACTAAGCAAAATATAACGTTGTCCGCAGTTACACGGTCCCGAAGAAGGAGGCGCGCGAGTTCCGCAAGGGCAGCGCGCCGATGGAGTGGGCGGGCGTGGACGCCGCGCTGCAGTACCTCAACAACGCGGTGCTGCCGCCGCACTGGGACCGGGACGCGCTCTTCAACGAGCCCAGGAACACCTCCGACGATGTATGTAGCCCGAACAACTCTCTCTCTAAGTCCGTCAACGAAGATCATACGGGCCCTCGTTAGCTCGAAACTACCAAGTGAACCCTACTCCCATTATTTTCGAATTCATGAGTTTTGAAAATACAGAGGTAGGCACAACTGTCTAATCGTGTTGTAGTTCGGGCCCTGAACGAATAAAATTTCATTAGATGATACGGAGTGGGAAATGCCCGTAGATTGGCCGAAACTAAGGGTTTCATGCTTTAAGAGTAGACCTTTTGAACATTCTAATCCTAACCAATATGTTTTATGTTCTATGGATTGATTTCCGCACTTAATCCTTAAAGTGGTCTATAGTACGTGGGCCATGGTGGCCACCATAGGTCATTTCAAGCTGCCCATCTCCCTCTTGAAACAGATTAGGTATCCTAATTTGCTAATCCTTACCAGTACCAGTGGCGAAGGTTTCATAGAACTCGATTCCTACCGGCTTCCTTTTTAAAAATGGCACAGTCAGTATTCTATAGACAAATAATATAATCACATTAAAGATTATGTACTCCGGCTTGCCTCTTACAAAAATTGACCCTTCGCTACTGACCAGTACTATATGGTGGTATATTATTACTAGCTGTACCTGGCATGCGTTGCAATGCAGCTTTTTCCACCTACTCCTTGTGTGCCTACTACCTACCTACTATTTCCGGAATCAAAAGTAGCCCATGTGTTAATCCAGAATATAAGCTATCTTGATACCAAATTTCATCCAAATCCGTTAAGCCGTTTGAGCGTGAAGGAGTAACAAACATACGCACAAACACATACATGTTTGTATGTGTTTGTGCGTATGTTCGCCTTTATAATATTAGTGTTTAGTGTGATTGCAGGAAATGAATGAATTCTAGTTGTCCATTAATTTTATTCAGTAGCTTAGAGTATTCACTGCTTACAAACCTTAATAAATTGAGCGGTTCCAACTAAAAAAAAAATTTTAAAAATGTTTGGTCCTGATTAAATGTTTTGTTTTTTTTTTTAACTATATCCCTTTGACATTCATCCACAGAGTTCAGATGACGAGCCGCGCGAAGAGAAGGATCACTTCGTGGCGCAGCTGTACAAGTTCATGGATGAGCGTGGGACGCCTCTCAACCGGAACCCCACCATCGCCAACAAGGATATAGACCTGTACAGACTCTTCAAAGTAAGTACTCATCATCTTTCTCCTGCTCTTATCCCAAATTATTTGGGATCGCCGCTGCTACTGCTTATAGATGTACTTATTTCTTATATAGGTATAAATATTTCGCTAGAACTGTACTTGTACCTATTAATATTGTATTATTGTCTCTGTACCAGGTTGTGGAGAAACTAGGTGGTTACAACAGAGTGACAAACCAAAACCAGTGGAAGACCATCGCCGACAAGATGGGCTTTCACCCTGTCACCACAAGCATCACTAACCTTTGTAAACAGGCTTATAAAAAGTAAGTAGTCTAGTTATATTTGTTCTATGAAAATACTAATATGTAATAATATTTTTGTTAAAATAAGTCCGAACTTCAGTGGTTATTGAAAGTTATTTGTTGTAAAAGATAGCGCCTAAAACAAATTTAAAATGCATAAAACTTTTGTTAATTTTTTTTTTTTTTTTTTAAATTTTGTTTGATCAAATTGTACATCGTAAGACTCATAACGTGAGACATTCATGTGCAGCTGCGATGCTTTTGAGTGTACAGTCCTTAATCAGTTGTTTTAGCTCAGACTTTGCACTACTGTCTAAATCACAGTGATATTTATTTTCATCACAATAAGGTTTTTTTTTTTTAATATTTCCCCACAATAGGAATTTCTCCTTTATCTGGGTGCGTTTACAAACATTTAAAGTTACATAAACAGACAGCCAGACCCGGAACAACTACATGTGGGCCATACAAATATTTGTTTCGTGCGAGAATCGAACCCGCGACACGCAGCGCAGCAGCCAATCGCTCAGCCACTGCGCCAACCGTGCCGTCAAACCGTTGCGGTGGTATTGCTGCCACTGATAAATCTGTCTAAACGATAGTGATCTTTATTCTAATTACAATAAGGGTACTGTTAACTTTCTGCTGTGAGCGCAAGAAGAGCCCAATTTTGTGTAACGTAGATATGAACTTCGCAGCCCCGACCAAGCCACCGCTTTTGCTCTAAATATGCTTCACGCATGCTCGGCTCGCTTAGCGTAGACACAGCAAAACCATCCCTAACTTCACTTTTCCAGGTCCAGTTAAAAACCGGGGTCGGGGACTAGATGTCTGAATTTTTGTTGCTGAACTAGTCCTCCCTGGCACAGCCGTGAAGACCACGTTTCTGTATTTGTTTTCTTTTTTCTGTGTATGTCGCAGAGTAGGTTGTATGTCTGAGTCTGTGCTAAATAAATGTATTTGATTGGTTCCTCTGTTAACCCCGTGTCCGCGTAGGTTCCTGCACAGCTACGAGGACTTCTACCGCAAGCTGGGCGTGACGCTGGTGGCGCACCCGCGCGGCGCGCGCACGCCGCCGGCCGGCCGCTCGCTCATCCGCGACCGCGACCGCCAGCCGCCCGCCGGGCCCACGCCGCCGCCCACCCTACCCGCCACGACCACGCAACAGGTATTACATCGACTTTATTTTCAGGAGCACAATGTTTATATTTCTTATACAGTAATTATTCAATTTGGCCTTGTATAATATCGTTAACTGTGCAGTTTACCCTATAAAATTAACACAAGAAAAACTTTTTTTTAAACTGACATTTCAATTAACATACATCTTGTTTAGTTATCGCTCATGTCTGTAGAGTTTCGCTAGCTAATTCAGACCGTATGTGACCCTGGGCGCCCCGCACCGCTGCCGCCCCTCCGCCGCTACCTTCGACGCCGGGGCTTCAGTTACAATCCCTTACTAAACTGAACCTTATTTTGATTGCAGCGAGGCAAAGACAAAGATTCCGACAAAAGCGAAACAGATAAGAGCGAGAAAAGTGAAAAAGATGAGAAGCCGGAGAAAGCGGAGAAGATGAAGGAAAAGGCCCGCAATAGTGACGAAGAAGATAGCGCCGACAACCAACCACTTATTGTTGCTGCTCCCAAGTACGTACTTAGTAACAATACCACCGAATTTAGTTTGTTTCGTCACTATTAAATCACTTAATTTTACTGCGCGATTTCAGATTTTATTACAACGATTTATTCTACTTTTCACATACTTTTTTTTTTTTCATTAGAGTGGACAAAGAGAAAGAACGAGAAAAGGAAAAAGAGAAAGAAAGGGAGAAGGAAAAAGAAAAGGAGATAGAACGAGAAAAGGAAAAAGAAGAGAAACAAAAGGAAAGAGAAGAGAAACAGAAGGAAAAAGAGGAGAAACAAAAAGAAAAAGAAGAAAAGCAAAAAGAAAAAGAAGAGAAGCAAAAGGAAAAAGAAGAGAAGCAAAAGGAAAAGGAAGAGAAACAAAAAGAAAAAGAAGAGAAACAAAAAGAAAAAGAAGAGAAATTAAAGGAAAAAGAAGAGAAACAAAAAGAAAAAGAAGAAAAACTAAAGGAAAAAGAAGAAAAACTAAAGGAAAAAGAAGAAAAACTGAAGGAGAAAGAGAAGGAGAAACAAAACGAGAAGGAAAAAGAAAAGGAGAGAGAGACTCAAAAGGAAAAAGATAAAAGCTCAGCGTCGACCAGCACTAGTGAGGAAAAAGAGAAAGTGGTGGTTAAACCCAGGTCGCAGTCTAAAGGCCGCACCATCACGCCTGTCAGGACAGAGGGACATGACAAGAGGACGCCTAAGAGACGCCCCTTGTCTTCTAAAAGTAAGAACATGGAATATTTATATCTGTCTGCGAATTTTCTTGCTACATGCTAGCGCTTAAAATGAACTAAGGGACCTCGTCCTCTACGCGGCCACGACCACGAATTTTGGCTGTAGATGCGATTTAGCCGAAACCACGTCCACGGTAACAGTTAGACTGTGACGGCACCTATATTTCGTAGCAGTGGAGGCAATTTTCGTAGTTGAAGCTTTACGACATTCGTGCGATTGTACCGTATTCGCAAGAGTTCTAAATTATGAATTTCTAAAAGAACGATGCGGTGCTTCACTTGCCGAATAGGCAATCACATTCACTCTCATCTAGCCTATTATTGGTCGACTCTTGCACGTCTTCTCTAGGCTTCTCTCGTCTCCGCTTTCGTTGAAACTAGGCCTGATTATAAAACTCATTGTGTCCATTGTAGTTTTTTCTTCTTTAATTTAGTTATTTTTGCCGTTGTATAATACTTCACTATTATTATTTGTTATACTTTCCACACGCAAAATACGCGCTTTGACGTGGAGTTGCGGACACCAGCCCGTTATGAAATACAATACAATATACTTTACTAATGACTTTTTAACAAATAGTTCCAATGAAAAATCTTAGTTACTATACATAAAGTTTTTCGTCGATATCTTACTGACACTTAATGTTTCTCTAGGCGAAGGTATGAGTGCGGGCACATCGCGAGCTTCTCGACGACCCCATGCGTCAACAGACAGCGACAGCTCTGGCCGCGCGTCGAGGTAAACTAACGTCTAATTAGGGTAACTGGTAATTGGTGTATGAGTAAGTTAGTTAGTGACTATTTTAGTCAGAGCCCTGCATAATATACTGATCTGTCTTCTGAAATTAAATGTTTGTTTATTTTTGCCAACTAGGGACAATTGTTAGTAACATTGTTCTTTCTGTGCTAGACATTCCAAAATCAAACTTAATTAACACTTCCTTAACATTGCTATTTAAGTTGAAAAAAACATCAATATCTTTTCAATTTAAACTTGATTAATCAATTAATGTAATTTTTGCTGTATTTTGTTCTTTTATAAGACGAGTGGTGTAGAGGCCAGCACTGTGTTAATGTGTAATGTATACTTTTCTAGGTCAATAAAGATGTATTTGTCTATTAGTAATTCAATATAACTATGTGTAGATGTGGCCCTATAAAGAAGATGCAGAGCCGTCGCAGTCAGAGCGCGAACTCGGCCAGCAGCGGCAATACGATTGCTTCCAACAGCAGCAAACGACCGCGGAAGAGGAAGAACACAGAGTAAGTCACTTTGGGCTGTTCTGGCCACCTAAGTTTCATTATCAAATTGTAATTTTTATCCATAGATTAGCCACCTAGGTTTTATATCAAATTTGTAATTTATCTCACTCTATAATGATGAACTCGTGGCTAAATAATAACAGCCGCTCGGGTCTGTCTTCAGGTGAAACCGCGCCTGCCAAGGTCGGTCCGTAGATGGACCATCATTACATACTGAGTTTCTTCCGTGCCTCGGAAAGCACGTTAAGCCGTTGGTCCCGGCTGTCATTTGTTGATCCTTGACAGTCGTTACAGGTATAGTGGCCCGAAAGTCTGACAACGAGTCTTACAAAAGAGTATCGCATTACCCAGTACTAACTGGATTGTGGAGTTCAGATCGGAGTACTTCATGTAAAATACGGTTATTCAGCTGCGTCCGGTTAGACTGGAAGCCGACACCAACATAGTTGGAGAAGGCCAAGCAGATGATGATTACTCTCAAAAATACCTCTGCAGGGTCGAAATCGTCCGAGATCCTGAACCTTACTGTATTTAGAACAGAAATTAAACAAAAAATGACAAAAATACTTATTTTATCAGCTGGATTCAGTCTGATCTTATGTGTATTACAACCTTCTTTCAACACTCACAGGACATCCACAAACGAACCAACACCAAGATCGGGAGTGTCAAACGTAAAAGCTCAAGTGGGAGACAAATTGAAAGTGTACTATGGACCTACCCAGTCCGAATCCAAGGTAAAAGTACGAAGCAAACAACTGTTTTTATTTTAGTTTTTAAGTTTTATTACGATGGATGGATTGTGTGGGGAATGTGTAATAAAAAAGCGCAAATGATAACCTGACGGCTGACAGTGGAGAATGGAAGAAAAAAAACTTGTTGCGCCTACCCTAAGTTATAACTAAGGATCGGATATTCAGATGCCTATTTACCTAAAGTAAGTTTTTTTCCGGCATATGGTACAAAAGTACGGAAGCGGCTTCTTTAAATGCCAATTTTTATCCTGCATAAGCATAGCATAATCAGCCTATTAATGTTCCCACTGCTGGGACGCAGGCCTCCTCTCTATGAGAGGGAATGGGCTATAATCCACCACGCGGGCCCAGTGCGGGTTGGTAGATGTCACATGTCTTCGAACGTGTGGGTTCGTGTGTTGTTCTTGTTTTTATCCTGGGATCGTATAAAATGTAGTACTTTAAAACCGGGCAAGAAAATTGTAGAAAATAACAAATAAAATTATGCTACAACAATTTGAATTCAAATTTTGTTGCTGAAATATCGAATAGGACAAAATGGTAAATATGACTGGGCATAATTCGTTATAAAAATTAAAATGAAAAAAAAAAACTATTTATTTAAATAAACCGAGACTATTCCCGTACTGACGCGTACTCCATACTAGATAACACTCAAACTTTAGGTGATTATGCATCCGAATATCCGATCTCTAGTTATAACCCATATTACTTAGGGTCGGCACGCAGCAAGATGATGATGTCTTGTTACAATATCGTGATGTCAACATCGCGTCAAATAGCTGAATGATAGATGCACTGAACGGGGAAGTATAGCAGGAGAAAGGGATGGTTATACCCGGCCGTGGTAGTAATTTTAAAACTTAATTACAAAAAAAGCTGCCTCGTTGGTGTAGTGATCGCAAGCACTACTGCTGAGTGAGCTTGAGTTCCTGGGTTCGATTCCCAGGTCGGACTAAGTGTTATTTGGTTTTTATCAGAAACTTTTCAGTAGCGGCCACAGAGTCTGAATTTGTGTCCCGTTGAGGACAATAGGCTCGCCCTTATTACATGGGATTGAAACTTTGCCCAGCCCTTTGTGGATTATGGACTTTATATAATGTCTCTAATAAAAAAAAAATAATGTTGAAATTCAATGCTGATTGTGTAAAGCGACGTAGATTGATCGTTGCTCGGTACGCAGGTGACGTACGAGGCGAAGGTGATCGACAAGACGGCGACAGGCGACCTGCTGCGCGTGCACTACACGGGCTGGAACACGCGCTACGACGAGTGGATCAAGCCGCAGCGCATCGCGCTCAACGTCACCCAGCACGAGCAGCGCAACAAGAAGGTACAGCTCAGAGACATATAAAAGAGTGGTAGAGAGGAATATTGTCATACAAATATTTTGATCTCGTTGTTTATCGTCCAGTATTTGTTTCACCGTAATACTTTTATTTGCTACCTCTTTTTTCAGGGATCTGGTATGAGTAGGCGAATCAGGAGCAAGAGGACAGAAGGTATGCTGCTATTATACGAGTCTATATGTTACTGCAAATGTTGTACTTTTGATAGATAGCATTAAAATTTGGATAGTATTTAAACGAACGAAAATAAATTCAAACTAAAAGTGTAAAAAATATTGAAAATGGTCTACTGAAATACTATGTGAGCGACAAACAGTGGGCGAATACAAATTTTTAAAACAGCGACTTGAAAAGACAAATTTGAGTTACTAGTTGTTCAATACGATCTGTGTGATAATTCAAAGACTCTGAAAAAAACCTAAAGGTTATTAACCGCTAGATTGTAGATAAGGTGTACTCGGGGTGCCACAGGTCTCTCTCAGCCTTCGCTCGCTCTTGCTTCCTATCTTCTCCTTGCCGCTATGTCCGGATAAATAGTTACTTACTTGGTACAATAGTCACCCATTCAGTATATTAGTCGCCAATTACATTTTTATTCGCCCGATTAATAATTTCCCTTAAAATTTTGTATTTCCTACAGAGTCATCGGCAAGATCGGATTCAGACAGCGACTCGGAAAGTGACGACGACGTCAAACGGCCCCCTAAGAAGTCAGATGACAAATCGAGCTCAAAACGTAAGTAACCTACCTGGAGACCAGATATCTATGAGAGTTCTGTTTCACTCAACCATGTCGTTCGTCCACAGCGCCGTCAAGGTCTAAAGATGTGAAATCAAGCGACAGCAGCAGCTCAAGCAAGCCCCGCAAGAGGCCGGTGCGGACCGTTTCCACGCCAACATCTGTGTCCCCGCCCAAGAAGACGCGCCCTAACGCGGGCCACCAGGGCCGCGACTACGACCTCAACGAGATCCGCTCCGAGCTCAAGGGACTACACACCGTCAAACAAGAGCCCGAGGATGCCAAGTCGGAGGCCGACAAGGAGTCCCCCCCGCCCCCCGCCGCCCCGGGCGCGGCCGCACCCGAACCCATGCAGCAAGACAAACAAGCTGAAGATGTCTACGAGTTCAAAGAACCAGAACCCTTCGAGCTTGAACTTCACGATGAAAAGAAGAAGCGTACTCATCGTATTTTCGACGACATCTCACCTAGCAAATATACATCTACTCTGTCCAAGTCGTTGAGTGAAGAAATCTCAGAAGACCCGATGCGACCGCGGCCGTCTACCCTCAGATCTCCTTCCTTATCGCCTTTTAGAGAGTTCGGCGGGACCCGCGAAGCAAGTCGCCAGAGTCCCGAGGACGATTCCAAGGACGGACTTTTCTCACTCGACGATGACTCGTTCCCGGGTGACGGCAGCTCAGGACCCACCTTTGAAGGCTTCACTCCGGCTAAAAATCAAGAAACTTACTCTAAGAAGAGCAAAGTATCAAAGTTGAGAGAACTCATAGATGACTCTCCAGATAGTCCAGCGGACGATGAGCAGTCCTCCGATGATGAACCAGAAGATGTAAGGATAAAAGAGGAGGCAAGAGATCCAACTCCAGTATTACCAACCATTGAGGAACCTAAGACCCCGGAAACTCCAGTAAAAGATGAACCAAAAGAACCGGAACCTGTGGAACCCGTTAAAGAAGTAGTAGTAGAAGTGAAAGAACAGGCTGAAGTCGTTATTCCCGAGCCGCCTAAAACTCCACCACCACAAAAGAAACCAGATCCACCACCTACTAAAACAAACATCCAAACTTCTGCGAACACAATCACTACACCGAGTATTACTGTCACTGCGGCAACGACATCGTCGACATCAGATCATAAAGTAGAAACCATAGAGAAGCCAACGAAAGAGGAGCCTTTTAAGGTTGTCTCTGCTGCTACACCTATCATGGAACACAAAGAAAATACGCTCAAGCTAAAAATTGAAAAGAAATTGGATCCTGTGCCGGTAGAGCCTCCCATTTTGAAACTGCAGCCGCCGTCCAGCCCCTTGATCGACACCGAGGAGGACAAGTCGGAGCCCGACAGTCCCGCGCGGCTCGACGTACTGCCGGAGCCGCCGCCAGGGTTCCTGCTGCAGTCCGAGGGGCCCAAGATAGCGGAGAAACTGCTCAAGGCTATCAGTAGCGCTAAACGGCTCTCTATGTCTCCCCCGCCGATGGATGACCGCCCGGTCACGCCTAAAACCGACACAATAAAACCGATCAAACCCGAAACTAAGCTGTCACCGATATCTCCCGAGATGAGAACTGTAAAGCAGGAGTCGATGAAACCTTTGGTGAAGACCGAGGCAATGAAGAGGGCGACACCGCCGGTCAGCACGGAGACGATATTCGGGGAGCCGTCGAACTTGATCGACGTGAAGCGCGACCTGCTGGACGTGAAGAAGGCGAAGGCTGAGGAGGCTTCGCCGCGGCTGCACAGTCCGCTGAGCGTACTGGAGCGGCGCAAGAGCGTGGCCGAGCTGCCGCTGAGCGTGCCCGGCAAGAACAACAAGGTGCTGAGCGACACCATCCAGAAGCTGTCGAGCCAGATCAACCAGTCCGCAGCCGCCGCCGCGCCGCCGCGACCCAGCGACACGCGCAGCGACGACACCGACTCCGACGACGAGGGCACGAGGCAAGTACACTGACACCTTGCTCTTTTGCATTTGTGCCAAGCACACTGTCTCAGTTAAAGCGTGTGTTCGTGCTTGGTTTAATGTCTTTGCTGTCTTTTTGCGACGATCTTTTTTGCATAACTAGTTTGAAAGACGATGTTGCTCTGTGCTACATGTGTTCTTTTTATCGACAAAGCTAGTTTTAAAACGTATACTTAAAACTCGACATTTCATTTTTAAGTATTTAAAAACAACGAGTTCAACGTTCGAAACTGTTTTGAATGCTTGCTCATTCAATAATCTTTTATTCCTATTTAGATTGATAATCGACAAGCTAGTGGTGGACGAGTGGGGCAGCGGCGAACGCTCGTCGCCAGCGCACACGACACACGGGCAGCACGGCTCGCTGGCTTCGCTCGGTTCGCTGGCGTCACTCGGCTCGCTTGGCGCGGTCGCGGCGAGCAGCATGACGGTGGGCGCGCGCGCGCTGCACGCCGGCAAGTCGCCGGGCGAGTGGAGCGCCGGCGAGTCACTGCTCATGCTCGAGGACGCCTGCAAGAACGAGCGGAAACACAGTGAGTATTACAAAACTATGATTACCCACCCTAATGAATATTAATTCAACATAGTTCCGCACACGTCAACGCACACGTTAAATGCTGCATGGGATTAGCAACGATTCGCACACGGGCTCATTGTCAACCAGTCATTCACCAACGTGATCACATATCTATAAATCAGAAATATGGCCCCGTGCAGTATAAATGAGCCTGCCCTTAACTTGACTATGTGTTGACATTTACCCTGTACCTATTGATAGTTGCTCTACTGCTAAATTAATTTGGTATTTGAAACTGACTTTACTACTCGATCATCTTACAGGCGCAAGCGTTGTAGTGGCGGGTGGGCCACGCGAAGCATTACCGACGCGGGACGCTCGGGAGCCGCGCGAGGGAAGGGAAGTGCGTGAAGGACGAGAGATGCGCGAGGTGAGAGAGGGACGGGAGATGAGGGAGGTGCGAGAGGGACGGGAGATGCGGGAAGTGCGGGAGGCACGCGACGAGGACGGCAACATCTCGCTGCTGCTGTGCGAGGAGACGATCCCCGGGTCGCCCGCGCCGGACGCCGAGCCCGCGCCTCCCCGCCAGCGCCTGCACATGCCCTTCGCGTCCGCGCCGCCGCACCAGCACACCAAAGGTACACACGTGCGAAGACGTTGTTCAATTAATTTTATTTATCCAACATTTAATTGATTGGTTATAATTTTATAAATATCACGCTTGTTATCCCCGAAAGTACATCTTTATTTCGACAGTCATGTATTAGGAGGCCAGCCTATTGCCATCAACCGGGCAAAAATCTGGACACCGTGGCTGCTATTGAGAAATTTCTGATGGCAAAACCCAACATCACTATGTACGACCTCGGAATCGAGCCCATGCTCTCATGCTCAGCTGTAGTGCTTGCAAATACAATACCAACGAGGCAAACAATTCTATAATATGTGTTTAAATATAAAATTCTCGGTAAAAAGTTTTACACTGGGGGATGCTTCCTGCCGCGATTTAAGATATGTTTTTGTCTCTTCCTTCCTTCTTCGAGCGGCAGCAGTTTTGTGTAAATACCAGTAACGAATAAAACGATTCGTGTGTGTAAAAGACCATAATTGATATTTTGCAGAAGAACGGCGTGCGGGCGCGGAGGGCGCGGGCGGGCGGGGCGGCGGCGCGGACGGCCCGTGGGCGCGGCGCGCGCGCCTGGACAACACGCCGCCCACCACGCCCGACAGCAGCCTGGACCTGTCGCCGCCGCACAGGTCACCCTGCATACTATTTTTCTGTTTAAAGTTGTAAAATGTTACAAAGTGACCTGTAGTTATTAGTAACGATTGATTATTTTGACCAATGTTGGCACTTTCAATCCGATCATTCATGACTGGAATTTCAGAGAGCTGCTCTGCTATTTAGCCAATTGCTATCTGCCGCTATTGCTGTTATCTTTAATGTTCCATTTATTATCGGTTTAACTGATATCACACGTTTACTTTACTGGTCCACTCTGTTCATTTGACATCTTACACTCAAAGTGATATGATCACAAATCAATCAAAATAGAAAACATTGTTCTGTAGTGAACTGATTTTCGTTCCTCGACGTCCTTCACTCGCCTAAGAAAAGATCAAAAAGTAAATACAATGAGCAAATGTAGATTCCTATAAAATTTTATCTGTGTCGTGAACATGGAATGAAACTAAAATGAACAATCACTTCACCATGTTTTTAAGCAAATAAATATTATTCTATTCTTAAGTGTACTAAGTGAATTATGGACAGTTTCTACGCGAAGATTGAAATGTACACAAATATAGGTACGACATCTTACTATAACTAGTATTATACTGGGATCCAACAGAGAGCGCCGCATTTCGGAGCGGGACAGCCCTTCGGAGCGCAAAGAGGACGAGGACGAAGGCAGAGTCAACGATGCGGCTGGGCTCGACGTCGAAAAGGCTCACGGTCAGTTACACCTCATTACTGTTATATCTTACATTGACTTGTTGTCAAAACTGCTGTCAACAATACACAGTGGAAGGGACACCGACTCAAAACGGTTACCACGTATTCAGTACATCATTTTGAACTCCCACAAAGAAAAAATTTCTCGTCGGTTTTTAAACTAGGTCTTTCTTACAAAACTGCAATACCTACATGGTCAAAACTTATGGAACAGCTGTTTAAATTGCATTGAACGGGGAAACGAGACTTCTGGCTTCGTTAGCTTCTTTTTACACCAGTTATAAATAATAACATAATATTGTCGTTGTCAGGCGGAGGGCGGTCGCGCAAGGCGTCGGAGAGCTCGGCGTGCGGCGCGCGCCACCGCACGCGCCGCACGCGCCGCGACACGGACGACGCGCACGCGCCGCACGCGCCGCACGCGCCGCACGCGCATCACGCGCACCATCCGCCGCTCAAGTACAACTTCTACGTCGAACTGGGTAAGTGCTCCATTCGAGTCTATGGATTGCATTCTGTGTGCTGCACATTGATCGGCTCAATTCTGTGTGGTTCTACAAAAGACAATCACAGACGAGTACCTGGATGGTACTCACATGATCTATGATCAAATGTCTGGATTCAAAAGAGACTGGGACCTCTGAGTTTGTTTCGGCTGTTTCTTCTTAGAGTAGTCACATACGAAACACCGACCCCATCTAGTTTGTAAAAAAAATACGTGTAAAAGTGTTTTTAATAACCTACTTACAAAAATAAATATAAATTCCTGAAATGGAAAACGGAACCCTTATTGGATCTGTAGCTGCAATACATGAAAACACACATCCGATCGCGGTCACAGTAACATTTTAGTATGTAGGGTACATCGACAATATTGTGCCCGAACTAAGTTTCTAAATGTACCCACTATGCATTGATTGTAGTGTAGCAAACTTTGTATAAAAGGGACCGCCTTTTTCTAAACACATTCATTCCACATTCCAATAAGCTTCAGCACTTGCAAACCTAAATATACTACGTCGTCATCATCTGGAGTATTATTCCACACCACCTAAGCGCTACATTGGTGACCCCGACGTGATTACGAAGCTGACACCTACATACAAGCCGCATTCAAACAAGCGATGTATGTTCGTGCACAACGACCTACCAACATGCAGCCACGTGTTTGTACGCGATGACACCGTCCGAAAACCACTGCAGCATCCATACAAAGGTCCATACAAGGTCATCGAACGCAACGAGAAGTATTTCACGATACAGCTACCAGGCAGATCGAGCAACATATCGATCGACCGTCTCAAGCCGGCATACACTATCAACAGCGAAGATAACCACGAATACACAAGTACTGAGACACGCCAACCAGCTACAGCTACCACTGAAGATCACTCCAGCCTGCTTCCAGCCTCGAACACCAGCGACCAACGTACAAGATCAGGCAGGATCGTCAAGATGCCCGTACGCTTCGCTAAGGGGGGAGTACTGTAGCTGCAGTACATGAAAACACACATCCGATCGCGGTCACAGTAACATTTTAGTATGTAGGGTACATCGACAATATTGTGCCCGAACTAAGTTTCTAAATGTACCCACTATGCATTGATTGTAGTGTAGCAAACTTTGTATAAAAGGGACCGCCTTTTTCTAAACACATTCATTCCACATTCCAATAAGCTTCAGCACTTGCAAACCTAAATATACTACGTCGTCATCATCTGGAGTATTATTCCACACCACCTAAGCGCTACAGATCATTTTGTAAAAGATACTGTAAATTTTAACGATATCACACATTTCTAAAACTATAATAAAATGATAATTTTTGTTTTTATTTTTAAATTATGTTTTAAAACTAGATGGGGTTGATATGCTGTTCTAAAATATAACCAAATTCAACTATCGTTTTGTTTCTGTTGAATGGCTCTTTTAGTTAGTGGGGCCAGGAAAAGACTACATACATTTTTGAAGAAGCATCCCTGGCGATGTTTTTATGTATCTTGTGCTTCATTTATGCGAAAAACAAAACCGTTTAAATATGCTGCTCTCGTTATTTCAACAGATCCTTCGTGGGACTGCCAGACGCGCATCAATGTGCTGACGTCACGCCTGGCAGACCTGCGCAAGGCGTACCACTCGGTGAAGGCGGAGCTCGCGGCCATCGACCGACGACGCAAGAAGTTACGCCGGAAGGAGAGGGAAGGTAAACGTATTGATGCTATCATATACATTTGTGGGTGGACTACTGTATCTTACTCTAGCATAAAAAGGCTTTACGCCAGTTATATTAATTACCACCAAATGGGGCGAATAAGATCACAGGGGTAAATCGAGACGAAACTTTGATCGGGATTACAACGTTGAATACAAATAATTTGTGACTAAAAAGGTATTGAAATTATTATTTATTTTAATATTGAATATTAATACCTTAATACCTTTTGGGATACCATTAACATTTAAATATGAAAATACCTTTTAAAGCTAGCCCCGTTTGACGTTACTCATCAATCATCTTTCAGATTTCAGACATGAACATAACACATCAAGTTTAGAACGCGTAAACGCTTTCTAATATGTTATTTTTTCTATTCCAGCTGTGAAGGCGGCAAAGGCCGCGTGCTCCTGATCAAAATTGTTGAAAAACTGGCCATCAGGACAGTGAGAAGCGGAGTTTGTTCGTTTTAGAATAAACATACGTTACCCCCCGTTATTATAGTGTAGTTTTATAGATGGTTTTATTTAACCACTAATGACGATTAAAGTCAATAAATTATGGGTTTTAAATATTATGGCATTTACTATTGTAGAGGAGGTACCTGTCAAATTTCGCGATGCATGTAAATAGAAGAATGAAATCAATTTATTTTGGGATTCTTTAGACTATTGTACAGTAATGTATTTCATCCTTGTAGCGGAAAAATGTTGATTACTGTATGTTTTAATTTTACTTATACTGTCACTTACGGGATATCTTCCGTGATCATTATTTTGAGCTCCCGATATTTCGGCGCTGTTGCAAGCGCCATGATCGCGGGTTGACTGGAGAATGCGGGTGGATGGAAAATAAATTGTTAAGAACAGACAAAACAGCGCAGCATATCGGGAGCTCAAAATAATGAACAATCCAGGAAGATATCCCGTAAGTGACAGTATAAGTTACAAACAGTGTTTTAAATTTATTGTGAAAATAATGATCTTGTTACCTTGATGGTTTTACTTGAACTTACTCAAACTAAACAGATACTAAATCAGTATTGGCAGAAAAAATAACCCAGTATCTGCCGACAACACAATAGCTAGCACTTAATTGCGAGTTCAAGTCCTTTCACAGTATCGACCTCTGAATTTGCATCTAGGTATTGCAATCCGGCGTCATTAGCAATCCGACCGGATCCAACTCGATTCCCATCGATCCGGCCGGATCCGACCGGATTGTTTAAATAGGGATATTTTTTCCTTTTCATTCCAAAATGGACTGATAATGAGTTAATCGAGTAAGTGTATTAAATTTTTTCAAGTTAATACTTTAAATTTCACTAAATAAAATCTAACAATTTAAATAATAAAAATAAAACAACAAAAAAATATAGCCTGCGGCCGAAAAGGCCCTTTCAGCTTCTTCACTTGTCGGCTTTAAAGTCAGCAAATAATCATGAATAGCAGACAAGTATTCTCCTTGAACTCCTTCACTTTCAAATGCAGTCATTTTCAATTTTGTCTTTTTAGTATGTATGGTTATAAGACGTTGCTTCCTGGTGGATTTGTAGGTATAATTCTTCTTGTTAAGTAAAATATTGTGTCAGTGATGGTGAATTTAAGTCCTTTTCTACTATTTTGCCATGTTTCCGTTAGAGTTATCATCGTGAATAAGTCAGTTTTTTTTTTTTTCGGCTAAATGTATCATCAATGGGATTGTATCTTTATAACATTTATTTGGATGGGCTTGTTCCCTTCCAACCACGTCGGTCGTCGAGACTGCCACCACTGGTGAAAGATTCCACTAATTTAAGTGTCATCTGCCACCAGTAGGGACAGAGGTAGTTGCAGATGCGACTGAACAGACAACACCAGAGGTGGTAGATGCGACAAATAGTTGCAACTACCACCAGTGGGGACAGACCGGTGGGGGTAGACGGGAATAAACCATTTTGATCCTGTAAATATATTAATATTCCTGTTACTACAGTGCAGCGTTCTTTAATACTCGCACTTAGTGCTTCAGATAATTCAGCACTTAACACCGTGTCATAAGTGAGCAAATTTTCTAAAACAAATTTTTGTTTGATCAGCAGTTAACAGGATCGAATCTCTTCTGCGTAGAGGCTCTATGCATGTACACTGAAGAGTCTACAGCCACAGCTCAGCGTCGAATGACTCGCACACACAACACGCATTTAATGTACCAACTCATTCAACTGCGTGATTATTTTCCCAAAAATTACTATCACCGGATCCGGTAAACGTTTAATGACGCCGGAATACCGGATCCGGTTTTCCGGATTGCAATCCCTATTTGCATCACTTTCAAGACCACAGAGAACTTTATTTTCGTAACTATTAGGTTGCTGTTGGTGATTTCTGTCACGAGAAAAAAAAGCCAATGAGATGACTGCATTATAGCCAATGTACGGCCACCATTATGTATTTAGTGCATTTGAATGTCCACGGATTCATTGACTCGATAAATTGAGATTGTAAATAGTGAAGCATTCATTGTTAGGATTATACGGATTTTACTGGAAGGTAAACTATTATTGAAGACTGATGAAATGTCAAAATAATAACACGTTGGATTGTGAAGATAAGATTTATTTCCTAAAATATGTAATGTATGTTTCCTTATTACGTTTATGTCAATAAACATGTCCTGTAAATCGCAATATTTATTTCTCATTGAGACGAACAAACGCTGCCACCCCTGCTTTCTTAGACTATTACTTAGACGATATTGTCAAGAATATCGTATCTACAGAAACAAAATATCATAAACGAATAAACTCGTGTCTGTCAGTAAAGTATAATAATTGTGCAGTTGACACCATCTTTACATAGTATTAAACAAATTTGCTCCCGCTGTTTGTACGCTTAGATCTTTTAAACTACGCAACGGATTTGAATGCAGTTTAAAATACACTAGTAGGTTAAAATACACTAGATTAGGCCTGAAAACCCGATAACTTTTTAATTAACTGTAAAATTGCATATTTAGCTGCTTTGAAATGATTAAATAGTCTAGTCATTGAATTCGCAAATAAGTGACGTCACAAGTTGGTGGTGTCAACTAAACAATTTCAAACAAATAATTCGTGCGGTTAGTAGTAGTTGGGGTATTGCGGCCAGGGGTGCGGGTGATGCTGGTAGGGCCCGGGCGCCTGCTGGTAGCCCCAGGCGGGCTGGTAGGGCGGCGCGTAGGGCTGCTCGTACGACGCCGCGGCCTGCGCCGGCGCCGCGTAGTAGCCGCCCGACGGCGACGCCGCGTTGCCTGCGGGAGCCGCGGCGCTCTCCTTCTTCTTGCTGGACTCCACGCATGTGCTACTGTGTAATAAACACTAGTGTTAGCGTTATTATAATTGAAACAAGTTTCCAAACAACATCAACCAACTACATATATTCATTAGTTGGTGAACCTACACAAATCTGGCATAGAAAGCCCGAAGCGAAGGATAATAAAAATGTAAAGCTAGCTTCTAGTATAGTTCGATTACTAATGAATAAGTCTGTATTCACTAGATGGATGAAGCAGTGTTGTTATGTAACGGGCTCTGCATTGAATACCGAACGAGAAAAAGGATTTTAGGGTAAACAGATCTTAGTCTTAGAGATTAGTCATAAGCAGAGCGAGGGAGTTAAGACTAGAATCCTCAATGCAGCGAGGAAATCAAGCTCGTCCAAGACAAAGGCACCCTTAATTCCCGAGGAGAACACTACTTTTTTACACCTAATTCGAGGTAGTAACTAATTCGTTGAAAGTTTTACATGTTTTGACATTATCGAGGTGGTGTGAAAATAATTTAGTTTGGGTCCTTTCGCAGTTGTTTTACCTACGATTTGGAATCACTGCAAAACCACTGTGATCTTTACTCTCCCGGCAATAAGGTTGCCGTTGCGTTGCTACCACTGACAATTTTGTTAAAATTAAAATGATCTTTCAATCAGCAGTCCAAGGTAAAATAAGTAGAAGTTTTAAAAGAAAAGTGGTGTATTACTTGGGTGGCGGTGGCGGGTCGTGCTTGTCCTTGCGCGCGCGCTTGCGCAGGTGCTTGGCGAGCGCGCGCGCGTCGGCGTGCGCCTGCCGCGCCGCCGCCGCGCTGCCGAGCTCCTCCGCCAGCTCGCGGCGCCGCCACGCCAGCGTCGCGCACGTCTCGGGCTCCGCGCCCTCCTCCTTGCCGTACGACGACACCAGCTCTGCGCACACAAAACCCACCAATTACTCATCTGCCTATTCTTTGGGGGGTGAAACAAATGGTCGCACGATGAGCCATCGACCATTTTCTTCCTATTCAAGTAGCACACGATGGCGTTTATCTATACTAATATTATAATGAGGTAAAATTTGTTTGTATGTAGGGGGGTAATCTTCGGAACTCCTGATCCGAATCTTCAAATTCTTTCACTAACGGAAAGCTACATTATCCCCGAGTGCTACAGGCTTCATTAAAAAGCATTCCCGTGGGTTAATTTCTGTACATAACGGGAGCGAGGCCGCGAGCAAGAGCTATTTTTATATACGGGGTGAAAGGGCACCGACCCAAAAACAATTAAAAAATCTGCTGTTTCCTACAAAATTTCTGTGTGGTCAGAATGATGAACAGTTTCTACGTATTCAGTAGAATACGTAGAAACTGTTATCCCTTCCACCCCGTATAAGTGCGATTTGGTCACACGTTCAACGTTACGAATATGACACATAGGAAGCGCTTATCGAATCCAGCCATATGAATTTGATACAAACTTGACTGACCCATTGATTCATGTGGACATACCTATATGTATTTTTAGTTTTTCGAATGGTGAAATGTAGGTCTTCCGTATTAACCGCCAACTGTGACTCAAACGTTCATCTAAAGGCGTTCCCTCACTGGGAGCTTCCGCTTAGAAATTCGCTTGTAATTTAAGAATCTAAGATTCGATTTTGAGCATTAGTAGACGCTTTTTGGCCGTGAGCATTCACCTGTAATGTAACAATCTAAGATTCGATTTTGTATAGAAACTAGTCAAGTTTGTACAAATTGTATCATTACAGGTTGCGCACTGTAATGCTCGGTTCTCCTTACTGACTGATGTAACGTTCAAATCTGAACTGTTACATTACAAGCGAATGCCTTCTACGTCCCCGTACCGTCGAGCTCCTCGTAGGGCGTGCCGGGCGTGTGCAGCGCCAGGTCCAGGCGCTGCGCGTGCAGGCGCGCGTGCAGCGGGTCGCGCAGCACGGCGGCGTCCAGCGCGGCGCGCGCGGCGGCGGGCTGCGCGCGCACGTGGAACAGGAAACGCGCGTATTTGATGGCCAGCGCCGACGCCACTGCCTTGCTCTTCGCCGACGCTATGTAGCCCTCATACAGCTGAGCGCACTTGTCGTAGTCGCCGCGCCGCCGCTCTAGGTTCACGCGTCTGGTGGTAACAAACATTTTCTTTTATCTATACATACAAATAAATAAAGTTGAAGTGTCTGTTTGTGATTTCAACATAACAGTTTTTTACTGAATACGTAATGAAAGTATATACGGTACTTTTAACACAAAAAAAAACGATATTTTTATTTTTGCATGTCTGTTTGTTCCGATTAATGCCCAAAGGGCTGAACCGATTTTGATGGGACTTTTACTGCGAGATAGCTGATTTTATAAGGAGTAACTTAGGCTTTTATTTTAGAAAAACGATAAGGGATCCGTGCAAAAAAATTAAAACCCTTGAAATTGTTAATAAAATCCGATTCAAATAGGGTCGAAGGTCGCGGGCAACAGCCAGTACATTATAATCAACGGCGTCCGTGAGTTTGTAATATTCTTCTCCTAAATGGCTTAGCAGTGTCTCTTGGATGGTTATTAGCTAAAATATGATAGTTTTTAAAATGCAAGAATGTAAATATCATCAAACAGAAAAAGCCGTGTTTATGTTTGGGCTGCATAAGTGAGCTATTTCTCTGAGATTTGAAAATACCAGCTGTTGAGGCAATTGCCACTTACATAGAATAATGTTATGGCATGGCGCGTACGCACCTGTATTGTATCTGCACGAGGTTGGGGCAGGTCTTCTCGATGCGGTCGAGTATGTCGGCAGCGCGCGCCGCGTTGCCGTGCGCCTCCTCGAAGTGAGCCCAGTGCAGGTGCAGCTCGGGCTTGTCCAGGTGGTGCACGCTGCACGCTCGCTCCAGCACCTCGCGCTCCACGCTTACCAGCTCCGGGTTGCTGTCCACACGCTCTTCCAGGAACTTTATCAGCTATGGAACATACGCTATTAAATAGTGTCGAACCGAAGCACGATTTTTAAAAACTAAGTAAGTGATTATTGTAATATTGTTTATAAACATTTCAATTATAAGTCTAGGTTGACTGTATAAGCAGTTCGTCTAATTTCGGCGCTTGTTAGAAACCTCCGGTTTCGTCCAAAAATTCGGCCTTCTCTGTCACACTCCTGGGCAAAGGCCTCCCTCCAAGTCTTCCACTTCTCGTGAACCCGTTCGTTGTCCTTCCAGTTCTAAGGGAACCTATCCAGCTCCCGCCGACTAATGACACAATTAGGTGGGCAGACGATCTTAGTGGCCGCAAGAAGCTGGATAGCCATGACACAAAACGACCGAAAATGGTGATTCGGAACAGACCTACACTCCGTGTTGGGTAGCCAAAGGTTGAAGAAATAGAATGAGACAATCTATTATTGTATGCCTCCCGGAGGTCCTAAGTTATATGCCCAGTTAATCTGTCAAAGTGACCCAAGAAATTTAAATTCGTTTACGCTTTCATCAGAAAGTAAATCTTTTAACTTCGCGTTTACACTAAGGGTGTTTATATTATTATTTTTCCCGCCTATGTAGGAGGTTTTGGCGAAATGAATTGTTTAGTATTGTTTTATAGCTTTACATTGTTTACGAAATTATGGAACAATGGTCATAGTCAATAAAATGGTTCCTTGTCCGTGTTTACATCTTTTGGGGCTGACTGTACCGACGATATGTGCAGTGATTGTGTCACATACCCTCATCCAGAACTCTTCGTAGAGCGCGCAGGCTATGAGACAGCGCTCATGTAAGACGAGCGCTCTCTTCAGCGAGCCATGTTGCTTCTCCCATTCCAAGTACGATTTCCAGTTCTTGAGCTGACAGCGTTCCAGAGGCTTCACGTGGAAGTACGGACGTTTTATCTAGAAAAATACATTCAATAATTTAGTTTATCAATGTCAGTTTATATCTTATCTACCTATTATTATACACCCTAATATTGTATTCTATTCTACTTTTGCACACTGAAACTATGCAGTCAAAATTGTAAGTGTCACTCCACTCCACTGTAAATATACCCTTCATTTGGATAATTTTCACCATTTAGGCCCTATTTATCGAACGGACAATAAGGAATCCTGTCCATCGGTTATTGAAAGTTGTCTACGCTTATCCGGCGGAGAAATAGTCCATCGCCTGCTCAGCACCCTAAAGTGTTGGTGCATTATGAATATTATGATTTACCAGCTGTTCCTCGCGGTTTCTCTCTGTGCTCGGTACCTGAAGGTCGTAGCGTGATGTTAAATAGCCTATAACATTCTTCAAGAATTGAGTTAATGAAATGCTAAACGATTTCTTCAAACCCGACAGAGGGGGTTCCAGAGATTAGCGCGTTCAAACAAACAAACAAACAAGGATACTCATCAGCTTTATTGTATTAGTATAGATAAAGATAATGTATTATTGTACATACGCCTTCCTCGAAAGTCCACCTAGCCGCTACTTGTTCTCCGGTGGTCTTGTGCACCTTGCGTCGTGCCGCTATGATGCGCTCCTTGATCGCCTGCGCTTCTTCTTCAGACGCCTGTGTTTATAAAGCAAGTATTTATTATAGCTGACTTTATTTACAAGTTCAGAATTTGATATCGTTATCAAGTTTAGTTTACACTATGCAAGGTGGAAACGGACCCTTCCCAAAGCCGTCAACCAAGCATTCTGTACACCAATACAGTTTCTCAAAAACAACCGACTTTCAAATAAAACACTAATGTAAAGTAATAAAATATAAATAAGTTTGAGAAGTCATTGACTTTTTTTTTTAAATTACGAGAAAGTCGTGACTCGGCTGTCATTTGTAGTTCTTTGACAGTCGTTACGTGTAGTCAGAAGAAAAGGAAAAGGTTAGGCAGGTGAGTGGGCGGAGTGTACGTACGACGTGGTCGAGCGGCTCGTCCTCGCCGGGCGGCAGGTCCAGCTGCGGCGCGGCGCCGGCCGCGTCCCGCACCTCGCCGCGCAGGCGCACCAGCTCCGCGCGCGACACCACGCCCGCCACCGGTTCCGACATCACGTGCTCCTGGAAGCTGAGCGGAACCATCCTTAGTACACACACTTTTTATACGATTATGAACATAAAATGAATAAGAACATGATTTACTATCGGATGAAGCGCTACTTCTCTTGAAGTTGGCTGTTTAGATGTTTGCCTATGGTTGCGTACGCGGCGGTTTGCGTAGCTTCTAGAGCCTAGTGACTTAACATCTGGTAGCTTGTTAGTGAAGACGGCAAGCGCGCAGTGCGACCGGATGGGAAAATTTTATAAAGTTCGTTCTACTTCGCTAGTCTCTGTGCCTAGAGACTAAGTAAGCCATTTGTCAGCGCGTATGTTACCATAGGCAAACATTTATACAGCCATCTTAGACTTAGCTCAAGCTAAGCACAGTAGCACTTCATCCGAGAATAAACCTTGTTCCTATTAATTTTATGTGCACAAGCGAATGTAACGAAGCCTATTATACAAATATGAACAGTAACTTTACACAGATAAGGTTCAGTTTTGTATGAAAAGCTAACGCACTTAGCTTGATTTAAGTCAAAGTTCGCCTTATAGATCTGTCATAGAAATGGGGAAGGCCTGTCAATGCATAGTGTAGATGGCGTGACCATAGCTAAGTCCACACCAATGAGGTTAAGCTCTTTTACAATTTAAATGACATTTACAGATTTTCAACCAATGACTATGCAATGCTAGCGCCATTAGATTCACAGTAGCCATCCCCATTCCGACAAATTCAGAATGAATAACTTAAAAAAGAAAAAAAAAAACGGATGCAAATTTATCACGAAAAGAGGCTTAAATGTGGGCTCGCAACGTTCACGTTGTGAATGGTAAAATTTACACTAGAACAAACATTGCATAGTTAGAGCAAACAAAGAAAATACATCGCCGTAGGATAATACCCATACCGTGGTTTTAAACAATTAATAAATATATCGATTAAACGCGTGAAAGTTAAAACAAATTAAAAAGCCACAAATGAGCTAAAATAAATTGCTAAACTGTTTTGTAACAGGAACTTCAGGACCAAAAAAAAACAATCAAAGAGTGCTCTTACTTGTTTCTGTTATTTTCTTACAATAATTATTTAATTATTGATTACGCTTTAAAAAATCACGAACTATTATAAAATATTGACAACAAAATAAAAGATTTATGTATAAGCAAAAAAACTAAATTTTACAGTTCATATTTACCACAGACAGTAAAAAGCATAAAATAACATAGTACAAACTTGTCGAAATGTGAAGTATATCCAAGTGTGGGCGTGGCCAAAAGTCGATCATAAATATTGGTGACGTTGAGAGCGGATCCGTTCTCCGCCTCCCACTTTATGTAAGACTCCCAAAGCCGATCCGAGCGGAACTCTAAGCCACACGCATCTGTAAATAACATACATTAAGTTATATACTGCAACTCATTCATCACAGTTACACATGATATAGTAATATATCTCAACAGCCATTCCCCACTACATTCAGGGCTCACTTCACGTTCAAACTTCTATTCATTTGCTTGTTTTTCAAAATCCGTCAAACAGCAGACTTACCGCAGTTACCTTGGCTCTAATCTCATTTGTTTTAAAAATTCCGGCGAGTAGATCTTAAACTTGCGCAGTCTTGATTTTTTAGGAATCATTCCCAACGAAATTAGTTTTTTTATCGTTTTCAGCGCACGTGATGAAAAAGTATTAACTACGAGTAATCTTTTTAATCATTTTAAAACTATGATTCAATTGTAACAATTGCCATTAGATCACCTACGAAAATTAATTCGTCAAAAGTACTATTTTTAGAATAGTGTCAAACTAAGACGGAGAGCTGGTTGCAAGTGAATTTAACTATATTAAGATGGTGGACCACTAAGTTTTCTGATGTTCTAAAGTTCTTAGCGCATGGCTGTCGTGTTCAGGTTATCTGGACGACATGGCAACTTTTGGAAGAAGTTATAAGAAATTTAATTGAATGGCTTACCTATAGCCCTCTCATACTGCGATCTAATGAAGGTGTGATCTTCAGTTCTGGTTGCCTTTATATGATTTAGAAAATGTATCCATAAATCCACCGACAGTGGGATGGCTTTCAGGCCTCTTTCCAAAACCTGTAATACAAGAACGTGTATCAAAAAAGTTCCACATGTCTGTAAGCGTCGCCATGCTCACGGCAACACTATGAAGCAAGGGAATATTGAATAGCATAATATTATGTGTCATATCATTTAGAATAGAGTAAGCGAGACGTCGCGTGTCGAGTACGCAAGCAGCGCGGGTGCGAGAGAGCGCGAGTGAGCGGGGGACGCGACGTCTCGCTTGTGTCTATCTATTGTATTTAAAATGTTTGTCTGGGTATATTACACCTGTTTACATTCGACGCGCTGGCGCAGCTGTCGACGACCTCGCCGCACTCTTCCGTTACTAACGCCATTCAATGGCAAAATATGAAGATCAGCTGCGGTTCCATGATACCATGGTTGTTAACCTTAATCTTAATTATATCCACCATTCATTTAGTACTTACTTAAATATAAATACATGAAAAAGTATTACAATACATCATGCGTGTACAAAGTATTATAAATATATGCACTAAAATACAAAATATACACCACAAGAAATGAATCACTAGAACGAAATCTATGTGATGGTAATAGAACTCTCCGGTGCGAACGGACGACTTTGCCTTACGAACGTTGACCTCGTAGCACTGTTGGGAAAAAAAATCATTGCAAAATACCAATTATGGCTAAAACAATTTAAAATCCAAGTGTTAACGCACATCATTATACGACTGATCATCGGGTGTACCGCCTAACCAGTCACCAAGTGATTTAAATAGATTATAAACAATGTATCAACTTGAAAGTGGGGGGTACTCACTTCCAGGCACTTCTTTTTACTTCCTTTACGTTTTTCATAGTCGGCGTATTTCCTCCAGTAGCCATAACAATACGGGTAGTGCGACAGAAACGCGTCGTACGCTTCACGCGCCGCCTCCACGTCACTCTGTAACAGCGGTTAGCATTCGTTATACTTGTCGCCGCGTGATACACACTGTATCATTATGTTGTCATCAATCAGTTGGCCCTTGCCGATCGTCAATATTCATTCAGTTCTCATTGCTTCATAAAGCAATAAGATTAGCGAGAGTTTTCATCATTTTGCAAAAAACGTGTTAATTTCAACTTATTTACTGCCTAGATTCTATTGATTCGTAGGTACAATATACAAAAATAAATACTTATTTAAATTAAGAAAAAAACCACTAAGCACCTGTACCTCTTGATCAACATATTGCAGTAAGTACGTCCAGCCTGTAAAATCAGTAGGGTCGTCGTTGACAACTTTCCAGTATTTGTCGAGCTCAGGTAATGTCTTCTTCTTTGGTTTTTCATCAATTGAAGACCTTTTCTCAGACGGGACTGGTTTGCTTTCCCCATTCTGAATGAAAACATAAACAGTATTTTATAATATGAGTTTGGTATACCGCGCGCACTTCTTCCATTTCTAGCAAGTCGGAGTTGTGAATGATGTAGGAACATACTAGCCAGCAGCAGAATGTCGTGACTGACTGCCCTGGTTATATTGATCAGTACGGTATTATTGTTATAAACTTAACCAGTTAAAATTAAGGCATTCGTGAATAAACTAAAATACAAAAATAATTAGTATTTGTAATCATAATGATCCCAATACCTTTGCAACTGCTTGTTTTTTGTTGGTGGTTTCGCTTTCAGAAGTGGGTGAGCCAGGATCGTATCCATCTCGTTCAACCTCAGTCTTACGTTTTCGAGATTCTTTGATCTCTTTCTTTGCAGTTGGGAGCTCATCTTCTGACACAACCTGAAATAAGTATTTGAGTTTTAATACATAATATCTTTTGGAGAAGAAGCCGGTCTCGATGTCTCAGCCAAAAGCAAAATGTCGATAAATGGTTGGAACATACAATAAGAGATTATTCACGAAGGGGATGGAGCAGTGCCTAAGATCACGAGCGCTATTTTAATACTAACCCATGTTATTTGACAGTTTCAAAAACTGTTACGACATTATCGAGCCGATGGTGGTGTAATACTGTTTGAAAACTCGAGTATTATCTTAATTGGTGATAGTTAAAGGTATCAGTCTTTGTCGAGCTTCAATCCCTCGATGCGCTCAGAAGTTAACTAAGACTTGACTCGCTCCGGGTAGGAGCCTCAGACACCTTTACCTTCGGGATTCAACGTAACGCCATAAGACACTGCTTTATCCCCTCAATGAACAATCTTGTCTCTTGTTAATGAAGATGGGACATGTGAGAACAGGGCCGTTAACTTTGATATATTACTTTGTGATCTGTGAAGAAAATAAAACCTAATCCACCGCCATTTCTTAAAAGTGAAAACATCGAGCGTCTTACAGGCATACATGCATTTAAAAAAAAAGGTACAATGGTACCTCAGTGTCAGCAGGAAGCTCTGCAGGTTTGGGTCCAGGCAGCTCGTCATCTGATACATTTTCTGCATCTTTTATGCTTGGCTTCTGAACCTCAGGTAGTTCATCCTCTGACACTACTTCAGTCTCCTCAGCACTTCCCACCTTTTATTGAAAGTCAACATATCATTCATACTTTGCATAATATAACGAGAGGTAGGTCCGGGCCCGCCGGAACCGTGCGTAAAGGCGCATAGTGCTGCGCGTACAACTAATCGGAGGCGAACAACTATTTGTTGCTACTATTTTACTCCAACATTTTATTTTATACACTATGAAATAAATGTTAATTACCTACAATTAAGGTCGTACCTCAACAAAAGGTTATATGAGATAATTATATGATGTACCTGTACATGTTTACTCTCTTTTTTAGGGTTCCGTCAAATACAAAAACGGAAACTTATAATTTCGTAATGCCCATTCTAATAAAACACTCATGTCCAATTGTCCAGAGCTATTTTACTTCGAGACTATTTGCACTATATTGGAGAGATGTGTTCTGTAAACTATAGTGTTGTGAAAGAACCACTGCCATGTTCCTGTTTTGTTTTTATCCACTGACGGCAAGACATATGAAGATGCCATGATGTGGAAGGAAAGCATAATATGGTGCTGAAGTTGCAACTCCTTCAAATTAATCCTGCCGGCGCAAGGCGAGGGCATTACAGTTTCAAGATTCGTGTAATCAACGTCACGTTTTCGTATCACATATACTTTAGCCTTTTGTACAATCTTAGCCAAAGATAATAGAGTTAGAGTGGGGCAGCACTATCGGTATTGCACGCGGGGGCTGAAACAGCTAGCGGCGGGCCTGCATACTTCCAATGATATTATAAATAAAAAGAGGTAAATATCGCACTAACGCGCGCAAATTGTTGCAGACAAATTCAGACAATTGTCGTAATTACCTACTTCAAGCGCAATAGCTAACTCTTTCTGAATCAATGTTCCGTATTATCTATCGCAGTCGTAACAACGCAACGATATTGGAACACCGCTCAGTATGAACACAGCGTATCATCTTTATAATATCATTGTGTACTTCACACACACCACAGAGTAGCAGTTAAAAGATTATGAATTCCTGCTATTATTTCAGAATTCAAACTTTGCAAAAAATATTGTTGGCAAAAGTTCATTTTAATAACTGAACAAAATACAAAAAAAAACCACGATCACTGTTATTTTTGTAACTATCTAATCTTAAGGTTTTATACTGTGAGAACAAATAAAGCTTTATTATTTATTATTATTATTAAAATGAAATTAAAGCAATACGATAATATATTTGACAACTGGTTTGATAGAAATATGCACAAACAAAAATATAGCATACATGTTATGTTAAATTTGAGTAAGGTACCATTTGTCCCAAAGTGTAAATTGCACCTGCAAAACAGATCAGACTGCTGTTCTGACAAAATAAGAGTCTGACAGAAAATTTAGTAATATTTCTGCAAGGGATTTCATGTGATGTATTGAAAGGCACACATAATCTATTAACAATCTTTTACGATGTTCGGCAAGCAATAAGGTTATACCGTTACCATAGACTGTTTTTAAAGAATTAATAGAACAACTAAGCATACCTTGGTAGCTTTCTTAGTTGAAGCGGAACTTTCTTCCTTTACAACTGTTTTAGTAATTTCAGCTTTTACTGTAATTATAGCAGTCTGAAACAAAAGGAAACATTACGTATTGGTTTAATTAAATTATCCTGTACTTGCACAAATTAACATTCAGATACATACATCACTTTTATCTTGGGGAAACAGCCTTTGTCCCTCTGGTTGTTCTTCATTAAATTCTGTTGGTTCTTTTTTCACCGGTACATGCTGGTAAATACAAAAAAAAAACATAATAATGAAGCAGAAAAATATTTACTACAAATAGCAACATAATGAAAAGGTGTCCATGTCCACGGATCAAAAACCGAGGGATGGTTAAGATAATCAAATTTAACTGTCAAATTAAAGCATATGAAAAATTATTAAAAATTCTTGAATTTTTCAAACTAAACCTCAATTTGTGAGTGGTATTCACAGGTATGATTTCATCAACTACTTTTGTTATTTATACCTATATATACATACTGTGTGTGGAATAACTAACTCTACCTGTGTAGAGTTATTCCACACTTTATAAAGTGACTACTCCATATAAGGATTTGATAAACATATAATTTTCTCTCAATTACTCGAAGATATATAATAGAAAAACAAATTAGTAGATTACTAAAAGTTTTAGTATGTTTTACTTAGCATTCCCACTATAATAGTAAAACATTCACACAAAAAATCTTGAAATTCTTTATTTCTCCCTCACTTGTTTAATTGAAATGTTTCTTCTCATCAGACATGTTTTTATATGAATGTTTCACCAGTGAGAATACAGATTATTCTTTAAAGGGTACTGATGTTAATTTGAGACACAAACCTCATCTACTGTAATACTTGTTTCTTCATTATTGAAAGCAGCAGGAGTGCTTTCAGACTCAGCAGTATTAACCTCTTCTTCCACTGCTGGTTCCACCTTCACCTTAGCTTCATGGTCAACGCTGTCATCTGTTTTTGGTTGTGTCATATCATCATCAGCTGGCATTGAAAAGCCAGCATCAGACATCTCACTGACTTCAAAGTCAGTGTCCACCGTCGCCTTCTGACTTTCTGCAACATCACCATCAGTATCAGAAGCGGCCTTATATGCTGTGTCACTAAGAAGCGAGTCGCCGTCGGTGAGCACGTTATTGAGCGAATCGCTGGCGAATGTAACCGCGTTATCGCCCACATCGAAATGGTCGGTGTTGAACCCCTCTGTGTTGTTCTCCAGGTAGTCGCCAACGCTACCCGCAGACAGCTCAACCGCATTGAGGAAACCTTGGTTCGATGTCGACGTATCGTCCACCGCTGCCTCGACACTGCTGAACTCGCCCTCGGTCAACAAATGTGATAGTCCATTCGAATTCTCGTTTATCAGAGGGCCTTCATCCGTATCCATCGGTCCGTCAGACAGGCACTTCTACAAGAAATAATATAATAAATATTGAGTTTAGATTGCAACAGACAGAAAACATCAAACTCTTTTTTATAACCTCATGGAATGGAAGTCAATAATTTTAATATAATATCATTTGATTATCACCTGCAAATCAGAACTCGCATCATCATCCATTTCAGAAGAGTATAATAAACACAACACTCCTTCAAACGACGCCTTATTGATCAAGTTAACTTAAAATGTAAAATTCGTAAATTTATGCACACAGAACATTAATACTCTAGCGACTTAGCGAGTTTATGATGCATCACCACAGAACAGGAACACAAGGAAAACAAGTCAATTGCGGTCAGTAGTTCAGTATTTTCGAACCACAGAGTATATAATCACTTGAATCTAACGAGATCAAGGAACTTACATATATACTAACTGGAATGATGACGTGCAGCGGAAAGCCGTTCCGAGCGAGAAAACTTCGATAGTGGATGTCATCCCTTTCTAATAGGGTTCCCAATATTTGTACGTTTACGTTTGGGACAGTTATTCTTTTATAACTTACTAGCACCCCTGCTTTGTATGGGTAGCAGTTTAATCAAAAACAGGGCGAAGCCGAAGCCTATGCATACTGTAAAACTCTGTAATGGGATAGGTCTATGAAGTGAAGAATACGTGACACTTATTTTCGTTCACGGTGGTTTATATGGTAGGTTATAGGTATAGGTTACATCCTTCATTTGTAAAGATATTTTAAAGCGTACAGGGCTGCAACATTCACATAGATGAAGCATGAGCATGTAGCATTTTCAAACAACTTAATATGTAGTATTTGATAAATTTATTTATCACACTATACATTATTAAACGTATGGTTTTATGTTATTGTTGGTTTTAGTATGAGTCAGTAATCTTAAATTTAAGTGCGAAGATGCTGATGATGGAAGACGGTTGCAAAATAGGCAATAGGTTGAATTTGTTCTTTAAGCTTACTTTATTTCGCAAGAAATTATTATTTTAATATTTAGTATTTGAATATTAAATTAATCCCGTTACGATATTTATGTGCTAGTTTAGCTATCAACGTGATTTCTGATTGATATATAAAAAAATAAAAAATAATAATAATATTTTTTTGTGTACTGGCAATTGTTAGACAAGGACACAATCCACTCTGGATCACGTTGTCACTCTGAAGTTTTTTCCCCCTTTGAATTAGTTAAAGAAATACGAACTCTATGTGTATGAGATAAAGTTCATTTTCAAACGGTTTTTTGATATCAAAATTTTGTTTGTAATCATTCCAGTTAGTATATAAGTTCCCTGAACGAGATACAAAATGAATAAACAACAGTTTATTAATAAAAATAGACCAATCGTCTAAGGTCCCCCTGTGGTTAGAATGTTTTAGTTCCTTCGTCACATGACCAAAGCATTTCATATTTATTTCGTTTTGTTTCCTGAACCGTGTTGTGCATAGAGTAAAGTGATATAACTGGTCTTGTGTTCAGAGGGATAATATTATTGACGAAGAAACCAACTAGATCTTTACTAGTTTTTATACGTGATGTGTACACAGTATGTGTACATACATATTGTTACTAAAAAGTATGGATAGTTTTGTGGGTTTTGTCTACCTACCCCTACGGGAAAAAGGCATTTTGTTTTGGTCATAGAACATCTTTGATTATAATGGGTGTAACAGACCCCCTAACGAAGCCGAAAGGCACTTGTTTTCTCCGTCATTGCGGTCATTTTTTTGTTCTCGACCATACCTGGGAACCTTCTAGTTACGAAGATATCGCCGTTATACAGCGAAAACCAATTATCTCGAGTCATAATTATATCTGGTTACTTTTTTCTGCATGAGAAAGACTCTCGGAAGTGTTCGAAATAATTGGTCTTCCTATGGACTATCTCAAAAAGTATGCGACATACCTCTTAATGGGTTTTCGCAGACGAAAGAGCACGTCAAATAGGGTAGGATTGTACTGTTAAGTTATTTTTTACAAAATCTCGAGATAATTGGTTGTCGCTGTATAACGGCGATATTGGAGGTTTTCATCTACGTAGAATGATGTACCTAAAAAGTGTTAACCGTTTTAACGTCGGTGTCCTTTGAATAATATGTTCGTGTATAATGTTAAGTATTCTGCCTTCTCTTTGAGTAAGACTTGGCAACACTGCATCAGACACTTGTCAATAATGTTGTCAGTGGTTTTCTGTCTGAATTTTGTAATTTTGTAACCTGCAAAACACTGTAAAAGCAATTTTTTTTAGGATTGACCAAATTTAACTTTTTTCGTTTTTCACACTTGCATTTCTAATAATGTTGGGATTACGTTCATTAATTCGAAGTGCAATTACTTCTGGTACCGATGTAATTCATCAGCAAACAAGGGTAAGTCAATATTTACAGAAAATTGGAGTTCTTCTTTTCAAGTGTCGGCATTAGCCAAACTAGAATTTTAGCCCATGGTGAATTGATTAAGCAGTTGGCAGGTGGTAGCATGCATCTGATGAACGTTTAGCACGACACTTGTTATTCATCTCATTTTAGATTAGTTACATAGTTAGAAAAAAACTTATGAGTAAGGAAAGTCATTGGGTTATGTACTCACATAGTCGTTGGGTTATGTACTGACTTATGATCTGTGGTTTGAAAAATATACGTTTAGATCCATAATTGAAACAGTACTAAAAATTTAATTATTTCCATCGTCAACCTCATCTCTGTCGTCAGGACTAGATTGAGGTCAAAAGTAAGCCCATTTAATATTTAAAAAAAAAACTACTTATGAAAAAATTATAACTTCTTGCTTTACTACATAATATTTGATGGCTATGGTTAATTCTCAAATTTGTGGACATGTGTGTACTGTTATGAACTTGGTAACAAACAATAATGTCAAATTCATTTGTTTGCAGAACACATTTATTTTAAAACGGAAAAATCCATTGCCCCTACACAAAAGGGGTGGGCGGCCAACAAAGATGAGAGGCAGACATTTTGTATACAACCTGGTTGCTGATACAAATGTTACAAAAAAACCTGATGTCAAAGTGATTCTGAGTCAATTCATTGATGGTATGTTAATCATTAAATAAACTAAAATGTCTTTTTTTTGCAGCTAATACAGTGTCAATGTCAATGTCTTTAGCTGTATTATAAATATTTTTTGTTTCTTTAAGTTCTTGTTTCGCTACTACATGTGTTTTTATTTATTTATTATCCGTCAGGCAGCCGCAACTGATAGCTGCCTGTATCCTGTTGTTCCCCACTAGATTTTCTTCTTGCAGTATAATATAATGATACCAGCTTATGCCTGCAGATTCGCCCATGTGAAGTTCGGTAACTGTCCCACGGGATCGTACTATTGGGATAAAAAGTATCCTATATGTTAATACAGATTATAAACTACCTATGTGCCAAATTTTCGGTTCAGTAGTTTTTGCGTGAAAGAGTAACAAACATCCACTCATCCACCCTCACAAAGTTGCGCATTTATAACATTAGTAAGATATTTGTTTCAAATAGTCAATTTTTAAATTGGTTTACATTTTAGGCTGATACTATAGCTTCTGGGAGCTTATTCCGCGCTCTGACTTGGTTGAAATCCTGAAGGTCATAATGCCCATTTCAGATCTAATTATAATAATCTGTATGTCTCAATTTGTTCTCCATGGTCCCTGCAGTCTTTTAACGTTGTGAGCTTTAAAATGTCATTTAAAAAAAATGATAATGAAAATAATTATGTTGGTTTCTCTCCCTCTGTAATGTGCCATTGTGTGTTGTAGCCTCCATACTTTTTTGCAACACTAATTGTTAGCACTAGCCACAATACAATTTCTTTTTGTGTCAATGGCAATATAAATTGAGTCAGCGTAAAGAGGTTTAGAGTAAGAAGGCCAGGTTCCGTAACAAAATATTCAAACCCCTTTATCGATGAGTTCAACTTCAGTAGCGTCGATCAGTTCCTGTTAAGGAAGCGCCAGGGTAGCCCGCGAAATTCATATTTTCTTACGTTTCTTGCAATTTGCCGGTCAGTGTCAGGTATGTTGAATTACGGTGAAACTATGCGTCGTTCGCCCGCTCGCCTTAGCAGCTAGTGAGCGAGCGAGCGACCCGTGCGGGCATCGTTTCACCTCTTTTCATACTTTGGTTCACACCGCGAACTACCGAGCTAAGCTACGCCAGCGATACAAACGATGCGGACGAAATATCCGACGATGCCAGTCGACGCTAATCGTTCACCTCGCCCGCGTTGCCGGTGCGAGACGGAATAAGACGGAACGCTCCCCTCGCTCTCCCGCCCGCCCCCTCGCTCGCCCGTCCGTCGTAGTTTTCGGTGTGAACCTACCTAGTTTAGCTCGCCATATCTTCGCGTAGTTTATATAGTTTCTATCGCCTCGCCCGCCCGCCAGCTGGCGGTGTGGCCTGCGCTTAATGCATGACAAAAATACCTTAATGGTAACATTTACCTAAGTTTCGAAATCGTTGACACATACAATTATCTTTTCAGGTGTTGGCAATAAAGGAGACGTTCTTACATTGCGCCCAAACCAGGCCTATCGCGATTATCTTATGCCTGGATTAGCTCTATATGCCAGCCCAGAAAACCTAGAGAAGTACAAATCCAATGAAGATAAGCCTAAGACTGAGGATACCTTTAGTTCGCCCTATGTACACAGGGTAAGTAGCATAACTGCAATTGCAGAAACATATCTTAAGAGCTGACATGTAGAAAGTGGAGCAGCTAAAATATATCGATTTATATGAATCTTCTTGCTGGCAACGGCTCGATGTTCATACAGTTTGCTTAAATCGCGCGCACCTTTCTGGTTAGAAATTAGTAGCCAAATAATATTTTACATTTCATATCATCTTGCCTGTAATCCCCGAAGGTGTATGTAATAGTACACCCACATTTGGTCAAGTATGTTTAAGGCTCAATTAATATTTCTGCAGAAAGAACAGACTAGATACGAGCATCTTTCGGAGAGTTCTCGCGCATCATCAGCCTACGGCAGTCCGCCGCTGGACATAGGCCTCTCCAATCGCACTAGATTTAACTTGATTCTCGGCAACTCTTACCCAGCTGCTACCAGCCACCCAACTCACCATAAACTTAACCCACCTATTTAATCTTAAATATATCATGTAATTTTCAGACAATTAGCTGCTTATCACGTACTATTTTAGAAATTACCATGAACAAATTGGAACCATGGGTACTGGAGCCCTGGCACATTAGTGCTTCTTTTAGAAAATCAGGCTTCTTCGTACCTGAACATGTAATTGAGATGCCTCCTGCACAAATTAAAGGACCGGATCTAACATTGCAGAATAAAGAATTTTATGTTACTGTTACAGTAAGTATCTTACCTGCTTCAGATTATCAGTTTTAAGAGAAAATCCCTAATTTATGAATCTATTCTATGTATTATTTAAGTAACTTAGATAGACATGGGTCATCATCATCACTCATGCCTTCCTCCCGTGGGGGTAGGCAGAAACTATCATCAATTTATTTATTTATTTAAACTTCATGTACAATAATGATACAGAGGCGGACTTAATGCCACAAGGCATTCTCTACCAGTCAATCTTTGGGTTAAATAAGAAAACATTGTGATAGGGTACAAAATAAATATATAAAAAAATAACTTCTTGCTATCGAAAATTTATATAGGCACTTATAATGATACTAATGCTTATATACAAATAAAATAAACTAATACATATTTTAACAAATAGCAAAATTAAAAACGAGAAACCTAATAATAATTACCATGACTCGACTTCTAATAGAGAGAGAGCTATTTATTCTGACTTAAATAGTGGTTACGCACTTTTCTTTTAAAAGTGAATTTGCTTTCAGCTTTTTAATGCCAAAAGGTAGCGCAATCAATCATTGAAATACTGCTGCAAATCACATTTCGATTAACAAATTAATCAAAGATGCTTGAAACAACAGCTTTGAAAGATTCATGAATTAGATTTATGGTGCCAAGTTTCAAGTTTATGACAATCGTATCCCTCGTAAACTTTGCACCTTATAGCGTGCCAGCCCACGTTACACAAAAAGTCTACTTCCCTAATGTTGCAACTTCTTCTTACTTTTTAATATCAGTAGGCTACTTCCCTAATGTTGCAACTTCTTCTTACTTTTTAATATCAGTAGGATTGTCTATTTCGTTTAGGTCCGTGTTCGATCCTCGGACCGGGTCTCGATAAATATACTAGGTTTTTCGATCTATGAGTTTTTCGGTTTCAGTAGCAAAGTGGCGTACTCTAAAATATAAATTTCAACTCCACGTTTCTAACGTACGCGTCTTTAAATTTGATATTTTATTCGCGACTTGTAAATTTATCAAATTTTCAGATCAACAAAACGGAAAAAGTAAATGTAAGATGTAGGGTTCACCACTGGGCTACGGGTGTAGACAAGCTGCCATGGGAGGACTTCTATTGGAAGAAACCTAGAGAACCACTCTTCCCTGAACAAGCAGCAGAATTGGAGAAAATGTCTCAGCCTCAATAATTGTAGCATTATGTTGTGTACAGTGCTTGTGTAGTAAGTAGATTTAATAAATAAATATAAACTAATGTTTCAATGTACTTTTGATGTTTAAAAACACACAAAAACTTCAGTAATTAAAAACTCAATTTATTGCGAATCTTAAATCGAACAAAATGTGAGTATTATAACATAATTATAAAAACAAAGCATATTATATTAGTAATACACAATATTAAGCAAAGCGAAGAAAAATCTTATTTCTGAAAAGATTTTATTAATCTAGAATATTTTTTTTATTTCTATTATAAAGTTTATAACCTGCTGTCCAAGTCCATCAATCTAACTGAAACTCATGATGAAGTGTCTTGATTGGGCGTTGTTATTTCAGTAAGCCCATCACAGCAGTTAACAAGAGTTGTAGACAAACTAACAGCACCTTACTTATATTAAACCTAAAACTGAGACTAATATGTTAACCAGACTGACCTAGTGGCCTCTAGTGTTAAACTCGGGCGCAACATCAGAATAGAAAAAGCAGTGCTAAGTCGTGCCGTTGTTGCACTACTTGCTACTAGTTTACAAGTGCAGACTTATGATAGGATGGTAACTTGATGCGGGCCTTGGCAATTTTACTCAAGATAACATTCCATTCTCATTTTGAGATAAAAAAAAGTCTCAAGGATTCCTGCATTTTTTTTTTTTTGAATTTTTTTTGCCAAGCACATAAATCAGAAATAGGAACATCCTATGTTTTTATTGTGACATCATTCAAAAGGTTCAACCTTAAGGATTAAATCTCTCGAACAAGCGTTGCATCTGAACATAATTAAATATTTCAACAACTAAAGCTGCGTTGACACGATCCGAGTATGCTCGGACTGAGTGGACTCGTACGAGTAGGCTTCATCCGAGTGTAGTGTACTCGGATCGTTTTCTTCATTCTACGATCTTTTTTCACAGTCAACATCGAAAAATGTCGGATTTAGGTACATGAATTTCTTCCGCACCCGATCTAGTGCGCATAGAATTTTTAATTTTTGCTTTCTCCTGGATATAGGTGCTCCGAATGTTGTAGATTTTTTTGTTTACATCGTCGACAGTGATATCAAAATCAAAACTTCTTATCAGATTCCTGGCGTCTTTATTTTTGTATTCCTTTAAGGTGGAAGCGCCAGGGTAGCCCGCGAATATCAATACAACCCTTTAAGTTCCCCATTGAATGACTTTTTCATGAAATAGTCATTAAATGGGATTAAATGAACTTAAGAGGGTTAAATTGATGATATTTTGATTATAATTGTGTAACTACATACGTGTCACGGTCGCGAATCATATTTTGTTTAACATACAAGGGGTTACTGACCTGCAAATTGCAAAAAAAAAATCGAATTTCGTGGGCTACCCTGGCCCTTAACCTTACGTTCCAGAGAACCTCTACTGCTTCGTTCTACAAATATAGCTGTCTCACGATCTGACCACTTTTTTTCCACTCGGTCTGAGCATACTCTGAGCGTGTCAACGCGGCTTAATAAATTCAATTGGTATTCATAACAAACTGAAAAAATAAAAACATCGGTTATTTTAAGTTTTCATGAACTTCATTGATTAGGCGTGAGGAATTATATGAAAAAAAAAAGGTGAAAATGATAGCGCGACGGTTAACAGGGGAGAATGAAAGAAAAAAACGTGTTGCGCCGACCTCAAGTAAGTATGAGAGAATAGGGCAGGAAGATGGTGATGTTTTTTTTTTCAATTTAAGATGTAAGTAATGTTATTAGATCTATTTGAGATTTGTGCCCACCCTTCAATGGCAACCTACGATATACCATGGGGGTTTTTCAAGTACTTACAACATTAGTTTCTTAGATAACTAAGGTCAAATATTAGTATTTTCGAAGATAATTATTACATTATAAAAGTCACGGATATATGAGATTTGTACACACCCTTCAATAGCACAACCTGCGATATACCATTGAATAGGGCTTTTCCGGTAGAACATTAGTTTCTAAAACAACTAGGGTGGACTATTTGTATTTTCGAAGATATGTCGATATTTGTGTCGTCATAAAAGTCAAAAAAGTAATAAATAGGTCCTAGGCTCACCTTTGCATAGCAACAGTGATATACCATAGGATAAAAAGCTTTCAAAAAAGTAGGTAGACCATTTGTATCTATTAAGATAAAGTTCAATAAATGTTACTGCAAATTTTGCGATAGTGTAACCTACAGAATAACTCCGAACACAACACACTGACATTTGCCCTTAATCGTAATACGTATGTAGTTACTTATGTTCTATTTAAAAATACGTGTCCATTCGTGAGCAATAGTACATTTTGATCTAAGTGGGGAAACTTTGTTATTGCTTTCGAGGCGGAATTAACACCCTACCTGCAGGTGACGGTGTTATGGAGCCGAGAACAGCAGTAACAAATGCCCACGCGTATCAAACGACGTTTTTCCTTACACATCATCACGCAGCATCATACCTTTGCCTCTTCTTCAACCTGGCGAAAGCAAAGCGCGGAAAAAAAGCAAATTAAATCATAGTTTCCTAATAATTCCTGACAAAAATACTTTCCGTTCTAATATTTTATTTCTTCGAAAGTGTATTGAGCAACGTCGTTTAATACGCGTGGGTATTTGTTACTGCAGTTTCCCCACATATCAAAATGTACTATATATTGAGGGGTGGGCCCAAAACTTTATAATCTCCTTTACAAACTTTGATTTTTTGAGTTGATTCGATTTCCGATTCAGGCAAGCGACTTTTCAAAAATGTTGGAATGTAGATTCACTTACATTATAAGAAAAAAAACCAGGCAAGTGCGTGTCGGGCCACGCACAATGTAGGGTTCCGTAGTTGTCCATCAAAATATGCGGATTTTCCTCCGAACGGTGATTTTTATATTGTTATAATAAAAAAACAAATTTACATTTGCAGTTGATAAACCTGTGCTCCCATACATTTTGTTTAGGAAAATATGTTATCCAAGTACATTTTAGAAGTTGGTCGACCATTACTCGTAAACTTGTAAAGCCTACTTAGCTGTGATAGTTTTCCTTTTAATTTCGTTATATACAACCTTAGTTTTAGTATATGCGAAACCTGAAACACGTGTCTAGTATTTTTATGTAAAGAATCTATGTACAAAATTTCAAAAGCGTATCATCACAAAGTTATAAGCTTGTTCTGTTACCTGGTCGTCCGCGCAAAAACGTGGTTACCACGCAGCAAGCCCGCGCGCGCGCTGCCAGCGTCGTCTTGAGCTCATTGATAATAATAATTTGGCAGTAGGTACCTAAATTATTGCGATAGGTACTTAATATCGCTCGGTGTCCAACTTGTAAATTTTTTAAAATATTTTTGGGACTAGATATAACATGGTTTAAAAATGATTGGAATCGATTCAGTTACTTATTCTGAACAAACTATATTCCGGTTTCGCATATACTAAAAATAATGTTGTATACTACCACCGTGATTTTTTTCACACACCCACACACAACCGTTTAGCTGGTAGAGAGGGGGGGGGGGGAACACTTGAGTCTAACAAAAATTAGCACTTTAAAGCTTAATATTTCACAAACAAATCCCGTAATCGAAAAATAATGAAATCAAACTAGCAATATTTTTTAAAGACCTATCCAACGATATATCACACTACGAGAAACGTGACAGAAAAAAAAAATCCCGACTTGACGTGTACCAGAAGATACTCTAAAAAAAATTACTTTTCTAGATTTTATTTTACCAATTTGTCGGTGTAACTAATCTGTATATAGGGTGGCTGGTAATTAGTGACCGATACTTAAACACGTGGTTGTATGTACTCATGATAATAAAACAACTTTTCCAAAGAAACTTTTTTATACTCGTTCTTTTTTATCCGAATAACACAACAGCCGTATAAAATTCGGGCGCGCGCGCCTGTGACCTATCAGCTGTTAGCAGCGTGGCGCCGTTCTGTCTCATTACTATCGTACCGTGCAACAGTGGGTAGGTAGAGCACAGTGGGAGACAGAACGGCATCACGCGGATAACAGCTGATAGGTCAAAGGCCCGCGCGCCCGAATTTCATACGGCTGTGTTATTGGGATAAAAGTGACCGAATATAAAAAAAAAGTTTCTTTGGGAAATTTGTTTGTTATCATGAGTAAAATCATGTGTTTAAGTATCGGTCACTAATTACCAGTCACCCTATATTCATGCTAAATTAATAGCTTTTTAGTACTAAGAATCTTTGAGCTAAGCTGCGGACAGGCGGACAGACGGACGGACATGGCGAAACTATAAGGGTTCCTTGTTGACTACGGAACCCTAAAAAAGAACATTCGCCCTATAACCTGTGTACATAAAAGTCTGTTAACTCCCAATTTGTTCAAATACCGGTTATCACTGGTACTGTTTTGTCATCAGACTTGTCAGATCTTGACGACTGGTGTCTCGACAGCTTCGGGGGGCGCCTCAGATTTCTGAGCTGTGTAACTATCTTCAATATCTAAAGTTTCCTCTATAGTTTCCGGACTTTCAAATTGTTGTTCATATTGCTGCATTTCAAACTGTGGCTCAACTTTGTCAGTATACTTTTCAGGCTCTTGATATTGCTCGGCGTACTGTACTGGTTCTGCTGCTTCATCTAAACCTGTATATTGTTGTTCGTAAATAGGATCGTATTGTTGGGACTCCTCTTCATCATTTAATTCGGCAGGAAAGGCTTCAGTGTTTTCATAATAAGCATATTCTTGATTTTGTGAATACTCGTTTTCAGTATAGTCTAAGGGATGCTCCTCGTCACCATGTTGGGGAGGAGGAAAATTGGCATTGGTTTGTTCTGAATAGAACATTTCTCTTTGCTCAGCATCAAAATCTTCGATGGATTCAGTCACATTGAGCTGATCTTCTGTTTTTTCGATGATAATTTCTGGCTCCCCTGGTGTATCGGCACTAGTATTTAGATATATTTGCTCCTGTGGAATATCCGTTGTGTCAGTCTTCATTTGGACACCGCTATTTGGTGCGAATTCCTGATTGATGCTAGTTTCTGCTAAAGTTTCATTTTCAAAAACGTGGTCATTAACTTCAAGTGTCGACGGTGAATTATAATTTAAAGTTTCTAACGGGCATATTTCATTATCGCCAGTGTAGACTACTTGTTCTGAATCTGCGGGTTCGTATTGCTCAACAGACTCATTTTGATTATGTATGAGAGAACTGGTTACAACGGGGTTTTCATCTTCAACATTAAATGTTTCCTGATTCATTTGAACACTTTCTTTCGAACTATCGAGTACAGGTTGTGGTTCATGATAGTCGGTACCCTTTTGCGAAATGTCAATATTGTGCGCATCTGAATCTTGGTACTCTAATGTAATGTTTTGTAATTGATTACCAATAGAATCCGCTTGGTCCAAGTTTGATACAAAGATATTGTTATTGTCGCTTGTATCTGTATTTGAAACTAAAGGCTGGCTCACACGTACTGTATTATTGAGGCTATATCCACTATCCTTGAGTAATCCATATTGCAAAGTATCTGCAGGTAAATCTTTTTCGGGATACTCATTGACATATTTTTTCGGTGTGTCAACATGTGCGTCTGTATTCAGGTAGTTATCATAATTAATAGTAACTTGATCTTGATTATTTTCCGGAGGCCTTTCCTTGGGTCCACTCTGCTTAAGGTCTACAAATCCAGTTTGATAATTACCCGTTGACTTTCCCTTTTCTTCATCCTTTAATATGTTTAATATTTCATATTTACTCTTCCAATCCGAATTATCGTGTTCATTCGGTTTCAATTCTGTTATCGGAACTGCGCCCTGATCGAGATGCGTTTCTTGTAATCTTTCATGGTTTTCATTAGTTGTCCCATTCCTTATACAATTGTTCAAGAATGTTGTTCTCAACTTCGGAATGAGTATGTATTTTTTGCTAATTTCTTGTATTAAATATGTTTCTTCTTTATTGTTAACTTGAATTTCTGGGACCAGTTGTGTTTGATTTGTATTAGATGATTGGAAATCACGAATCGATGAAAACTCTGGTTTAAATCCAAGACGATCGACTACAGCTGGACGAGTTTCAAAGACGCTAGGCTGAAAGTATTTGATCACATGATGATATCACATCGACACACGACCTAAGTATTTTTTATGTTCCTGACAATTTGGTACTCACCTTATATCGTACTGGGACCAACGCGGTGGCGTATCGCATTTTATCGAGCCTCCCCAAAATAAAATCGTTCCGCTCCTTTCGTTTTTTATCCTCTTCCAGAAATGCGTCATATTGTTTCCTCAGAACGTTGATACGGTCTGATTTAGCTCTATGATATGAAAAATAAATATTAATTAGGTTATTGAATCTAACATACAACTAAATGATAATTATTTTGCTTTACACGTGTTACTTTTTGTTCGACTTCCCCATGTGAGTTCAATATATTATTACTGGGCGTAGCAGCCTCGAGTTGACCCGCATGGTACCGATGTAAACAAAGCAGTGCCGTGTCGACCTTCGAGAAGGTTTGTTAGGTACAGGCAAATATAAAATAAGCATAGATGAGTAGGTATTGTACAGTGATAGTCAACTACACTTTAATAAAAAAGTTGCAATATTAGTAGGATAACAACGTTTGAATTCGATCATCACAATTCTTAAAGGCATCAGTAGTTCAGTCGACTCGTTGGTTACCTACTTCAATAGCACAATACGACATTTGCGCCGTTTTGTGCAGTGGGCGAAAATAAGACCAGAGTCAAAAAACCTGGATGGACTCAATAGCAATAATTTTAACAATCATCATCATGACTGTTTCGTCGACTCTTCTTCTAAAGAACATCGTAGCTTGCAGAGTCAGAAAGTTGATAGACAGTTGTCCGCTGTGGTCATGTCTTTTTAGAGAAATAAGTACCTACTTATTTATATCTATCTATTCATCCTGGGAGTTTGGAGGGAAAAGCAAGACTTTTTGTTTCAATCCCGGTAGCGGAGGACTGAATCGAGACAGTCTAAATCTAAACTAGGTTTCATAGTTATACTAAATGGGTGCTAAGACATTTTGAAGATTTTTTGGAAACAGGACACTGTTTGAAAGGTATTGTGTAGTAGGTACTCTAGTTTGGCCGTAACATTGCGGAAAATGTCTTATTTAAACATTTTTTACCTACTTCATGTAATAACATAAATGAACTTTAATATGTGAGAAATCAGTCATAGGATATATCGAATAAAATAAGAGATATTATTTCTTATTTCAGCGTCAAATACCTCTAGTATGTAAGCGCAGGGGCTGTACCAGGCGCCGCGTTGTACCACCTTATAACGTCAGCTAAATAGCGCCATGAAACGCGAACACTGCCAGCCGAATGACCTTCGACCTTGGTTTACGATCAGCTACCAGAAAATGTGTGCAATTTTAAAGATCAAAATAGAGTAGGTAGGTATACCTAAATAGGTACCTTTTTTCCAATAGTCTAAAATGGTGGTAAAAAACCGGCCAAGTGCGAGTCGTACTCACACACACACAGGGTTCCATAGCACCAAACAGTATAATAAAAATATTGACAGCTCATTCATAAATTATGTTACACATACTTGTTATTGTTACACATGTTTGTACATGTTGTTGTATTACATTCAACAGCAAAGCTAAATTTGCTTTTCATAGTATGTTAATGAAAAACAAAGTTACTGCTGCAGATTGATGAATAAGTCAGATATCTCAAAAACTAAACATCGAATCTTATTCAAACCAATTATCGTTGAAAGTTTTTTTACGTTCGTACGATCCTACATTTTTTCAGAGTTTTCCTCCTCTTACTTTAGAAATTAGAGGTGGGGGACACACATTTTACCACTTTGGAAGTGTCTATCTTTCAAACGATTGACTTTGAGAAAAAAATGTTTTAGGAACCTCAATTTCATTTTTAATGAATGAAGTTTAATTTTAGAAACGTTGTTGGTTTGTTGAAAAATCTTTAGACACCCCGCACGTTAAGTAGGTACCTATAGGTATGACGTTCTTTTTTTTTTAGTTTTTTTACCACGTATGGGGAGCCCCCCTTAATCTTTTTTTTATTTTTCATTTTTGTATAAAAATCGTAAAGCGGTTCACAGAATACATCTACCTACCAAGTTTCAACAGTATAGTCCTAATAGTTTCGGATTAAAGTGGCTGTGACATACGGACGGACAGACAGACCAGACAGACCAGACAGACATGACGAATCTATACGGGTTGCGTTTTTTGCCATTCGGCTACGGAACCCTAAGAAGCAAGCCACAACTTCAGGTTGTCTACTATTTCCATGATAATTATAAAAGAAACAGAAAATACTTAATCATCATCTGCCTAGCCTTTTCCCAACTATGTTGGGGTCGGCTTCCAGTCTAATCGGATGCAGCTGAATACCAGTATTTTACATGGAGCGACTGCCTATCTGACCTCCACAACCCAGTCAGTAATACGATACCCCTTGGTAAAACTGGTTGTCAGACTTTTTGGGCCAGTGACTACTTAACGACTGTCAAAGATCTACAAATGACACCCGGGACCAACGGCTTAACGTGCTTTCCGAGGCACGGAGGAAACCCGGTATGTAATGGGTGGTCACCCATCCACAGACCAACCTAGGCAAGCACGGCTTAACGTAAAGATCGACCCGAACGGCTGTTATTATTTAGCCACGAGCTCCTGGAGAAAATACTTAATATCACTCTAAATTTATTATCTATACATATAATAAAATCGTTAAAATCCAAATAGATGTTCCGAATTGGCGCATAGATCCTGAACAGGATCTATGCAGTAGTTGTATGCAGTTTTAGTTGTATGCAGTTTTAGTTTTGCTAAAATATTCGAAATAGGCTTCTTCAAATGTTAGGCTATATATTATCACGCTACTTACTTAAGGGGGTGAGCAATATTGCATTATGTCAGTATTATTCAATTGTTTACCGTTTCAGTCATGATATGCGTAAGAACGTCTATTTCAAAGTATATGTCAGCGAAAAAAATAGAGAAATGGTTTCATGACCGCTTTACGTGCATCACGTCGCAAGTTCGATCCCCAGTAAAATTATACTTTTTGTAATTGATTGTATTTTTTTTTGATAGAGATTATAATTATTTATTTTCTCTTTTTTATGTATTATATTACAAATTCTTATGAATAAAGTTAAATCATTGGTAAAAGCTCTTTCCTCATGTTTGAATCTGGCCGTTCGATGGAGTTCTGAACTGACAACGTCGTTGTCTGCTGTCCACAGGTGCTGTCAGACTCGATGTTTTGAATTTCACCTATCGCTCCCAATAAAAATAATAGCAGTTATGGAAATTAATTTGAAACTATTTTGTTGTGTCGTTGTTCTTAGTTTTGCACAACTATAATAGGTTCAGGTTGTTTCTCTGCATTGTTAGGTCCCAAAAATAAATTCGATTTTGTTGTCTTTGTCGGAAGGTGGATGATTGTAATGTATGATTTCTGATGCGTCTTGATTGTTAAAAAAGCACGTAATTCGTTAAAATTCCTTGAAAAATATTTAGGTATCTTCATCATATCTGTCTTTTGTATCTTACTACTATTATAAATGCGAAAGTTTGGATGGATGGATGGATGGATGGATGTTTGTTTGTTACTTAATCACGCCAGAACGGCTAAACGGATGTAGATGAAATTTGGCACAGAGATAAATTATCGTGCTAATAACTTAGGGGGATATTTGTTTTATTCTAATGCTTTATGATTTTTAAATCATTATAAAGTAGATTAATATGCTTTTGTTTTTTTTTAACTTTCCAAAGACATTTAGGTAATCCTTAATTAACAAATATTAATTGACCAATTTTCATTGGCCGAAATAAAATCTCTAAAAACTTTACAATAAAAACAAAACATTATAATTAGATACAACCAACGACGTTGTAAATTTGTTCCGTGCGGGAATCGAAACCGCGACACGCAGCGCTGCAGTCACTCGCTCAGCCAAAGCGCCAACTGTGCCGTCACATTGTATTTGTGCTGAATTTTCTGCTGGCCCAACTCCGTAAGGACCGCTATATCCAGCTTTAAAGATTTTTTTTACCTTGCGTCTGTCCAGGCCCACACTTGTAATTTCTCCTGTATCATGAGTGTGTTTACAGACAGTTAAACTCACAAACAGTCAGACCCGGAACAACTACCTGTAGGCCATACAAAAATGTGTTTCGTGCGGGATTCGAACCCGATACTCGCAGCGAGCGCAGCAGCCATTCGCTCAGCCACCGCGCCAACCGTGCGGTCATATAGCTGTGGCTGTGGCTCCCTCGGACATTGCTGCAACTTTACTTAACGGTGGCCGGACTGCACATTCAGTTTTCATATTGCCGCTGAATCTTGCAAGTGAAGATACCTCAACATGCAAAAACACCAAAAACAGCGGCCTTTTGCAGCAGTGCATAAGAGGCGTTGAACCGCAGCTTGCAGGACATCCCCGGCAACCAGGTGCTGACGGGTGGCGTTGTTGTTTTGCTCACAGGCGACTTTAGACAGATACTGCAAGTTATTGAGAGGGGCACACCGGTGGATGAAATAAACGCATGTCTCAAGGCATCGCCACTGTTGTCTAGGATCGAAAAGATCCATCTTACCTACAACATGCGCGGCCAACTGTACAACGATCACGAAGCAGGTGTCTTTGCGAATATGCTGCTGCAAATGGGAGTGGGTCGTCTGGAATCGGACGCAGATGGGAAAATTCCATTTTCCGAAGAATTTTCCCATCCAGTGGCTACAGAGGATGCACGCACATCCACATCATCACATCATGCACGTTTTTTCCAAATTTGGAGGTTAATATAAAAAATGAAGGGTGGTTGTGTGAGGGGTAGTGCTGTCGCCAAAGAACGAGTGTGTCAATCAAATAAAAAAAATAAATATGATCGTCGGTGACCACCACACCCTGTGATGGCTAATGATGATAGTACTGCCTACCCCGTTGAATTTTACAACTCCCTGGGGTTAACTCCCAGACTGTGCAATGGAACCAGGCTTCGTATCACTGAGCTAGTCAGCAATATTATAATATCCAAAATAAATAATAATAATAATAACCACATGTCGGAATCGTTAGGCATTAACGTAACTGACATGAAGCAATCGTTGAGGGAGCGCTTCTTTGGACGCCTGAACAAGGTATTAAATAGCTTTCTTTCAGGCGGGAACAAGGTGCGCGCCTTCAACGGTTGGGTCATGCCGGTTTTAATGTACTCTTTCGGCGTACTCAAATGGACTCAGACCGAACTTGATGCCCTGGATAGAAGAGTTCGTACACTGTTAACCGCAAATCGGATGCATCACCCACGATCATCGGTAATGAGGCTGTACATCCCGCGGGAGTGCGGGGGTCGAGTTTTTTTAAACGCGAAGACCCTTCACAACCGTGAGATATGTAGAGAATATTTTTTAAAAGCCGAGGTGGGCATTCACCGAGATGTGGTCGCAGTGGACAAGGGACTCACCCCGCTGTCCATGGCTAAAGAGAACTGGCGCAAACCTGTAGTACTTACTACCGATGACCGCAAGGAAGTATGGCAAGGCAAGGGGCTTCACGGGCGCTTCTACCGGGCCCTTCATGGGCCCGATGTAGATTTTCTAGCGTCCGTCTGTGTGGTTACGTTTCGGCGACCTCTTTGGGGAAACTGAAGGTTTTGTCTGTGCGATTATGGACGAAGTTATGTTGACGAACAACTACCGGAAATATATTATGAAGGACGGGACGGTTGACGTGTGTCGGGCATGTCACCGTTCGGGTGAGTCCATCAGACATATTATTTCTGGTTGTTCTCGTCTGGCTAACGGCGAGTACTTGCACAGGTACAACCAAGTAGCCAGGATTATTCACCAGCAACTTGCCTAGAAATATAAACTTGTGGAATCTGAGGTACCGTACTACAAGTATGTGCCCGACCCAGTTCTTGAGAAAGACCATGTCACGTTGTACTGGGATCGGTCTATCATTACTGACAGGACTATTGTCGCCAATAAACCTGACATAGTAGTGATAGACCGATCAGCGCGCCGCGTAATGATAGTCGATGTTACCATCCCGCATGACGAGAACCTCGTGAAAGCTGAGAAAGAGAAACAAATTAAATATCTCGACTTAGCACACGAGGTTCTCGACATGTGGAATGTGAACTCGGCTATCATTGTGCCGATCGTCGTGACGGCCAATGGCCTTATAGCCAAGAGCCTCGACGATCATCTTTCGAGGCTCTCCTTAGGCGGTTGGGTCAAGGGCCTGATTCAGAGTACTGCCTTCTGAATCAGGCCCTTGATCCAACCGCCTAAGGAGAGCCTCGAAAGATGGTTGTCGAGGCTCTCCTCGATACGGCTCACATTGTGAGGAGGTATCCTGTCTCTGGAGCCCTAACCACCGGTAGCTTGGACCCTGCTCTTGATACCGGCGGACCACTATTTTTTATATTTTTTAATGTATTTTTATATTGTTTTATATTAGAATATTTAAAAATGTATAAAAATAAATAAAGGAAAAAATAACCACCATTATTACAGGATTGGCTAAAGGAGAATGCGGTTAACTCCCCGCATACCCGTTATTCCAAATAACTGGCCATTTCAATTTAAGAAGTTGCAATTTCCCTTAAAATTGGCTTTTAAAATGACGGTCAAAAAATTCCAAGGAAAAACCTTAAAAGTGGCAGACATTCATTTGGGTTCTTCATGCTTCTCACACGGTCATTAATAAACAAATCTTTTAATGTTGTATACAAAACGGTAGTAGAATAAATAAAGAAATAGCGCCAACAAGGTGTTTGATTGTTCACTTTGAAAAAAAAAGTCGTATGGCACTATAATGTTCCAGTTTTTAAGCCATATCGTCGCCTCTCGTCTTTTAATTTTGTTTTAGACCTCTGCCGCCCAGAATTACAACGCCCAAAAAGACGCCTTTTGTGTCATCACCCACATTATCACATTTTGATCAGGCCTTTAGTTCTCACACATAACATCCCACCTGTAATACCCGAAGGGTTAGGCACAGGTGTGTGCACTGGTGAAATGTTGGTGTACGATTAGGTCGTACACCAACATTTCACCAGTTATGTTGAAGTCAAATGTAATAGGGGCGAGCATATTGCCATCAATCGGGCACAAATCCAGACTCCGTAGCTGCTACTGAGAAATTCCTGATGCAGTAACCAAACAAAACTTTACCCAACCCGGGAACAAGCATACACAACAAAATTTCCACGCGAACGAAGTCGCGGGCAACAGCTAGTGAAAAATAAAATTAGCTGTTTGATATATATTGTTATCGTGTAAGATTTAGAATAAATGAAAAGGCTATTTTTAAGGGTTCCGTAGCTAAATGGCAAAAAGGGAATGCTTAACCTTTTGAATTCCAGAGCATAAACGCATGCGCGTGGCCTCCACACCATCGCTATGCCACAATTTCACTTACCATTTTGTCACATATTTGTATCGTTAAGCGTACAGGGAATCGCATTTGACTAAATGAGTAATGAATATAAATGTTGTTGGATCCAGACGGAGAGGAAGACCAAAGAAATGGAGGGATTGTGTGAGGAATTTTATGAAGGAAAAAGGAGTAATTGATAGCGTGACGAATGACATAGGAGAATGGAAGAAAAAAACGTGTTGCGCCGACCCCAAATAACGTGGGACAAGGGCAGGAAGACGATGATAGCGCACAGGGCACGCGCTTGCTTGTCACGTAGGTATGTATAAATATATGTGACAATGGTGTTGATAAAGTTAAGGCGTGTCCAAAATACAGTTGATTGGACGACTCGCAGTCAGCATTCGTCATTGTTCATGTCTGGCTCAGACCCAGTCTGGGGGTACCTAATCTTAAAGAAATTGACAACGGACTAGGGACAACCTCTGCTTAGACCTTGTCGGGACGAACTTGCCGTAAGTCGTTTCGCGTGACCTCATAAGGTGCTCCCACACTGCGGTTAAAAATGTTTAAGAACATTTTCTAACAGTAATACATTTACTAACAAGTGTTAGGAATTGTTAGATTTTTTGAGTGCTCCTACACTGATGAAACATTTGTAACATTTGAATACATGACATTTATTAGCCATTTGTGTCCCTCTGCCGGGAAAAGGCCTTCCTTCCCTCTTTCCACATATCCCTATTAAGTGCTGTTACTCGCCAATCTTTGTGAAAAGAGTCGAGTTCGTCCCGCCATCTCCTTCTGGGCCTGCCGCGTTGCCGTTTGCTGTTGTTTGGGACGCATTGTGTGGTTACTTTAGCCCATAGCACCTCCGGCCTGCGACAAATGTGGCCAGCCCAGTTCCATTAACCTAACATGAAAATATTTTCTTAAAGTTGAGATCAAAATGTTTGTTTAGAAAATGTTTACTGTTTGTAAACATTTTTAACAGCAATATGGGAGCACGTGCGTTGGCGAGGTACTGGGAACAGTGGGAACCATGCCACATAGCATCCACAAACTTCGTGCGAGTTGAAAATTCGCGCAAATTTCGCGTGCACCTCTCCGGTATTAGGTAAGTACATGAAGTGACTGCCAATGTGACCTACACATCCATAACTCAGTTAGTACTACAGTACCACTGATACTAGTGGTACTGGGTTATAACCCTCTTAAGACTTCTGACTACCCGTAATAACTTCGACTGTCAAAGATCTACAAATAACAGCTGGGACCAACGGCTTGACGTGCTTTCCGAGGGACACGGACTGAGGAAACTCGCTACTAATGGATGTTCACTCATCCACGGACCGATCTGAACCGGCTTTGCTTAACCTTGAAGATTGAGCCATGCATCTGTTATTATTTAGCATTTAGAATTAGGTATTCAAATGGCTATCAAACATAATAGGTACTTACAGAATATAAATCCTTTTAATTTCAGCGAACCCACGCGCTGAAAGCATTTTAAATGGTAAAAAAAATTAGCAAAATGAAAAATTGATCTTCAAAATACCTAAATTCAAGAGATATTTTAGATCCATAAATACAACAATATTTTTTTGAACTTCGTGCAAAGAGTATAATACTTCGTGACGTATTTCGAGCACAGATTAGATAGGCACACATTGTGCTAAGGTTTATTTGGCGCGTGGCTATAGTCGGAACTAACTCCAGTATGTCGTTATTTGACAATTTCACAAATGCTTCCAACTGCCCCCTTTTGTCAATACCACTCAAGATTAATTAATAGGGAGATTTTGACAGATAAAGTTTGAGATGACGTAAGAAGTTGCATTCTGTAAGGTAATTCCCCCATCACTTCGACACTCACTTCGCATTCGAACCCGATTCAAAGTGTCAAATAAAAAGCATCTATTTTATGAGTGAAACCACCTCTTTTCGCAACAATGTGTGGATTTAATTCCTTGGGCCCAGTATGTGGCCACGGCGGTTCAAGAGCTAAGAAACCATGATGCATTTTAAAATAAGTAGCAAGCATGAATGGAAGTATTAAAAATTAAAAACCATTGTAATACTTCCATGTATAAAATCATTGCTTGTCTGAACTACTCTACGGACTTGTGCTTGGACTTCTTAGACCTTTCCTCTGCATAACCCTTTGGGAATTTCAGAACTACCGCCCCGTATTTATTTCATCCAAGCACTTTACTATTCTAGAACTTTCTAGTCTGCCGCCCAGTATCTTCAGTAACTGTACTATTGGTCAAAAGAAATGTGAAATATTCGAAGCGTTTCGACTTCACTGCGCTTGCTCTTGCATCCTAAACTGTCTCAATAATGTTATTCTGAAACTTTAGTGAGTAGTGACGTGGCTTGAATCACGAAATACATTCATGAAATGTGTATGTACGGCGACACATCAAGCTATACATTTCAAGTGGCCTCGCTTTTTAGATTTCCCGTACTATGAGATCCGCATAAACTGGTTTGTATAGCTTAATTGGGCGTCCGCGTCGTGCGTACAGATGATTCTAAAATTATAACAATCAACTCTTCAAAAATTTTACTCGTCTGGCAAAAATGATTTGTCATCACACTCATCAGGCGTGTGAGAAAAGAAAAATTAAGACAGAGGAAGTACCAAAAAAAAACCTGATAATTTGATGGACAAAAAGTTACGAAATCTTTTTTTTATACTGATTGACCAAAGTTCAATAATTTAATTTCACAGTAATGGAAGAATAAAATCTGTATAGCAGAAGTGGGTCAAAATTTATCAAATATTTATTCCTGACAATGCATATGGAAAAACACTGCCTTGTTGAGACTCCTAGACCTCTAAGGTATAAGGTTCAAATCCCAGGTCGGGCAAGTGTCAGTGGGTTTATTCATCCGGAATTTTGCAGTCAACTTTCCTATAAGTGGGCCTATTTAAATTGCATTAATAAATAAACAGGTTGGTACTTACCTACTGTTTTTTTTTTTGTTGTAATGATTTTATCTTAAAGCTTATTTAGCAAGTTTTAATGGACAAATAGTTCTTATAAATTAAGTAGGTGCCTATCTTTAGAAAAAGACATTGTATGGTTGCATGGTTATGGTGTGAGCCAATGTAGTTAGCCATGAGTGTTGTTTTAAATAAAACAGTTGCTTTAAAGGGTACAAATATTTATATTTACTATCAATATATTCAGAGAACAAATTTTAGTAGCCGACATTTTTAGATGAAAATAAATACCAAAACTTATAACCAAGTTAGCACAAAAACCAGTCTGGTAAAGTTAGATAATATTATAATAACGATAAAACATCTCATAATAATAGCACCTTTGCCCGCAGGGGTAAGCAGAAACTATTACTCTCATACTAAAAAAAGTTAAAATGAAAACTTACTATGCATATTTTTTTTTTAAACCTCTATTATAGGTTTTGTGTTGCTTCCAAGCATGTGCATGGAAACATCATGAAATAATAAGTAATCTTATACTGATGAACTTTTGAAGTTATATTACTAAGTCCTTAAAATTATGGTTTCGAAACAACTAATGCAACAATAATTTTAAAATTAGGCATTTTGTAAACTCCTGGCAAGTATGTCACTATGATAAGACAAATAACTTGTTTTATGTGAATAGTTATAATAAAAATATGAATTTACATGTTCAGAACGTAATTCATTAACGGGTTTTGCAACACTTTCATCATTTGGATATTCTCCAAGTAAGAACAGAGCTCCTTCTTTTATGACGTGTTTTTTTTTCAATCTGAAACGACTATAAAATGAGTCAGTATCATTTTCGGGTCTAGAATGGCAATAGTAATCACGAAGTGTTTCTTCAGTTCCACGGTCAGGCACACGCAGATCACCCATCTCATTACATATGAAACTTGAAAAAGTTTTTGAAGTTACTTTTCTATTTGTGCAATCTTTGTTGATGTAATTGCTATACTTTCTTAGTTGCATAGATAGAGACAGCAGTGAGTGCATATCATCAAAAACATCATTTTCTAAATCATAGTTAGGTGATATAATATCATCAGCATTCATTAATCTATAATTTTTATTCCAAATAGCTCCAGGTATTGGATTATTCTTGTAAAAATTCTTTCTGTACTGCAGAAATGTAGGTTGCTCATCATCATCAACATCAGAGGCTTTCAGTGCCTTTACAGTTTTCCCTAAATTTGATAAAATAATGTTTTCTGGTCTGGGAATAAAGTTGCCATCAATGTAAGTATTCTTGGACATAGCCGGAAAGTATTTGATATCCTTATATTGCAAAGTGTCAATTGCTTCTAATAGTCTCTTAAAAATGACTGGAATATTCATTACATCATAGTAACGTCTTAGTAATGACGAGTAATTATAAATTTCAACACTGCTATGATATACTGGGCCGAGGTTTAAAAATCTACTTTCAACTAATGCAAGCAATGCTCTGTAAGATGCATAAATTTTCGGCAGTTCAGTCTCGGTTGGTAATAAATTAACTACATCAGCATAAAATGAACACAAATTAATGCCAATTCCTCTCGTCGTAATTGGCAATACCAACGTTGCACGCATTTCTCGGAAATAAAAAGATGACTTTTTAATGTAATAAAACTAATTTGAGTGTTTAATGATCACTTCAGACACTCACGGTCACGAAGAGTTTTGATCCAGTCACAGATATAGATAGACTTATTATAATAATATATGATGCTCTGTGGCTTTGATTGCACCAAGGATTGCACTTAGTGAACACTAATGACCTCCCTTGTTATTATTAAATACTCTTTGCCATGGTATAATATACTATATTATTGTTCTTTGCTAGTGACTACCTATATATAAAAGTACTCTGTGCTAGTGACTAATTAGCGGTTTGTCCTGGATTCGGACGGGACGGGTGGACATTTTTGTACATAGACAAAAAGGTTAACCTCCTTGCAGCTGGATCATGTACATTGTAGGAAATAATCGGCAATATGTCAATAACAGTTATTCATTTAAAGTTTAACTCTGACATAAACCACCAAGCGAGAATAAAGGTCAATGAACTCAGTATAATAAATGACCAGTTTGAATTTGAAATCTGTGTTGCAAAACTGAAAGGAGAATGGGAAAATTGCCCTAGCGTCCAATAGCGTTAAGATTTATACAGGGTGTTTGGTGCATCGTTTGCCAAATTGAATTGGCCGAATGGAGAGGTCAGAGGTCATTTGCTATCTCTACAGGCCCTAGAAAAGAAATCACTCTTGGCCACACCGGTTTTTTTATTCGGTTTATCTAATTTTTATTTTGAAAAATTCCCAAACTTAGTAAAGTAAAAGTAAAGTAAAGTAAAATTTATTTGCTTAGTCTGCAGGTACATAAGATAGGATGTAACAAAAAAATGAGTGAGCCTTGTACAATCTACCATTTATTAGGCATGCAAACATTGAAATTGTTAACTAAATTGAAAATAAGATTAAATAATGCTAATTTATGATATAAAAAATAAAAAAACTACTTAATACAATTGGAATAAAAAATTGAATAGCTTGAGAGAATGTCAAATTAAATTATGTACGTCAATATTAAATTACAATAAACTATTTAATACATTAAGTTATTTAATACATCAGATTATTTAATACATAAGTCAGTGTTCATTTAGATAGTCATTTACTGAATAATAACATTTTGCAACCAAAAGTGATGTCAGTTTCTTTTTAAAATTTTTAATTGTGTCATTTTTAATGACATTGGGTACTTTATTAAAAATTATTGGGCCCATACTAATAACACTTTTTTTGAGCAAAGCAGTATTACATCTGTCAACATGTAAGTGTTTATACTGACTTCTTATAGCTCTGTTTCTAGTTTCTGACACTGAAGTGAACAGGTTCATGTTACATTTAACAAAGAGTGCTATTTCTAAAATATACATCCCCGGGAAAGTTAAAAGCGCAACTATCCGTCACTTTCAGGTTAAGTATTGCCCTTATGCAACGTTTTTGGGCTTTGAACACCTGTTCTCGTAGAGTACAGTTTCCCCAAAATATAATTCCATATCTTAAAATGGACGCGACTAAACCATGGTATTCAACTACTGTTGTGGTGATGTTGACCCTTTTCGCTAGATTATGTAGGACATACGCGGACACGCTTAGTTTTTTACAGACTTCTTCTGCTTGAGGTTTCCAAGTCAACTGGCTATCTATCAGTATACCTAGAAATTTCGTAACTTTTACTTGGTCTATACTAAAGTTATTATATTCTATCACTATATTCGGTATCGGTGTGCGTTGATAAAAGTGCATTACGTTCGTTTTTTGCAGGTTAATTACTAAATTATTTTCGTCAAGCCAATTCACAATGTCTATAAGTGTATTACTTATGTCCTGTTCGTATTTATTTATGTCAGTACATTTAATAAGTGCGGTACTGTCGTCAGCAAATAAGACCACGGGGTGTTTAATGTGTTGAGGTAGGTCATTTATGTATAGCAAGTATAAGAGTGAGCTAAGAACTCCACCCTGAGGTACGCCATGTCTAATAACTCTTGCTTCGGATTTATATTTCATCTCACGCCTAGTGTTAGTGCAAATTTTAGATGTTTCCGTGTATTGTTTACGTTCACTTAGATATGACTTAATAAGATCAAGTACGTTTCCTCTTATTCCGTACATGTTAGGCTTATTTAGCATTATAGCCTAAATTAAATACAAAGTTATTAGTATAACCCTTAACAACATTTTAATTTTTTTACGTTCTGTTGTATGGTTCTATCAAATTCAAAACTAGTCGCTAGTAACATCAAGTTTTTTTTTATTAACTCACAAAGCTTTTGGAAGAAGAAAAAATAATCTTAAACTCAACTTTAAATTGCTATAAAAAAAAAACTAAAAGCGATCGTGATCTTCGAAGTCTTTTAAAAAGTTATCTAGTCTGTCCTGTTTCCAACGATCTGCAATATGCTAAAAAAATCTTTAAATAACTTCGCTAATTCGTTAAATTTGTGTATTGTGACGCACCATCAAGCTACTCCATATTCAGGATAAAACACTAGTTTTCGCATAAATAACATGCTGTAAGTAGGTAGATACTGTTATCTCACTCTTACGCAGTGCCTTATCTCTTTTTTACATAGGGTTCTAACTTTCCTCGAACTTGAAATGAAAGAGAAAATTAAAAGTAATAATTTATTTAATAAATACCTAATTACAATCTTGTTCAAATTGTCCACCACTGCGAAATATTCGTCTAATCTCGACTGAAGTGGTGCTTAAACCCATTTCTGCTTTGATGGTCATGAAGGCCGCCTCAATGCGTTAGATTAAATCATCCCTAGTTTCAACTTCCACGGCGTAGTCAAGTTGCTTGGCCCGTCCCTAGATGTAAAAATCTAACGAGAAGGATCTAATCTTCTCTTGAATTAGAAGATTTTGTTGTCACTAATTGTACATTATGGCGTTTAACTTTTTTCTCCCGGCGCCGATTTTTTTGTTCTTAACAAAGAAATACCCTCTTCTAACAAGCTTTAAAACGATGTATGTCTGAATCACCGACGCTCCTTGTATCTCTTGAATTAGAAGATTTTGTTAGCTGTATTATACATTATGGTCTATAACTTTTTTCTCCCGGCGCCGATTTGCTTATGTTCTTAACAAAGAATAACCCTCTTCTAACAAGCCTTAAAATGATGTATGTCTAAATCACCGACGCTGTTTGTTTTTAATTCCATCGTTGATTACATAGTTAATTTTAAATGATCAATAACTTTTTTCTCCATAGAGGAATTTTTTTGACGCCGTAACAAAAAATGATGCTCTTGACATCAGCTTCAAGAAAATATAGGTCTCGTTTACCAACGCTACTTAGACCGCTTTCGCCCGATCTCCTTTGATAGAACCATACAACAGTACGTATAAAAATTAAAATGTAATTTAAGGATTATACTAATAACTTTGTTTTTAATTTAAGCTATAATGCTAAGTTTGGGAATTTTTCAAAATAAAAGTTAGTAAAACCGAACGAAAAAACCGGTGTGGCTAAGAGTGAGTTCTTGGGCCTGAAGAGATAGCAAATGAAATCTCCATTCGGCCAATTCAATTTGGCAAACGATGCACCGAACACCCTGTATACTAATGGATAGATCTCTCTTACTATGGCGACTTCTCTCGATTCAGAGCCAGAGCAGAGCTACAGGGCTCTAAATATGAGAAATTAGGTTACATTAAGGCCCTGTTTCACGATGTCCGAATAGCCACTACTTAATGAATAAATTCAAAAATGGAACAGCATTTGTATGAAATTATCTGGCAAATAAGTTATCGAGAACTTAATCGTAGGTGGTGAAACAGGCCCTAAATACTGTTATTTCGTCAATTTATTAACTTTCATTGATACTGTACATCTCAAACATCATATTATTATAAGCCTATAAGCGTAATTTTCAAAATATTGACATTTTAAATGCTATTGTAGAAGCAAATTCTTACAGTAACAGTAGCTTCGACAGATCGTTAATACTACTCCAACGCCCGATAGCGTTAAAATATGTATTAATGGATTGATCTGAAGAAGAATATTTCTTGCTTTGACAACTTTTCTCGATTTAGAGTCAGAGAGGAGCTACGGTTCGGTGCCCCATCCACTACCTAGTTAGATCAATAAAACCGAACAGACTACGAATTAGTAAAAGTTTTATAGTATCTAATATTCTAATTGAAAGATCTTTCGAATGGTGTATATCTTATTGCTATTGGTTACCCAGAAAATGTTAACTTCGGTGCTCAATTAGACACACATATAGGTCAATAATTCCGAATAGACTACAAATTAACAAAAGTAGTGCCCGTAGCAAAAGTTCTGTTTGAAAAGCTCCATCCAATAGTGTATATCTTATGACTATTAGTTACCCGTAAACTCTTAATTGGTTGTAATATTATTATTTTTTTTGTCTCTATTCGCTTACAATCAGTCACTATTTATTAGGACATTAAGTAATTTCTTTGTCGGGTTAGATGTCTTGCCTGGTATGCGCCCTATGACACAACCTCTTACTCAAAAAGCATAATGCTAAGATTGTCCGATAAAATCTTGTGGAATTTTGTGTTTTAGCCTGCGGGTTCCTTTTTTATCTATGAGATGGTTTGCCAAGATGTTTGGGTGACGAGTTATTCTTTCCTTGTATGACTTGATGTAGCTTTTTATTTCTCTTTGACTGGAAGTATCTTCAGATCATGGTGTAGTGCTTCATTTGGGACAAACCATGGGGAGTTTGTGATTGTTCTTAGAAACTTGTTCTGAAAGCGCTGTATGATCTCTATGTTAGAGTGTGATGCTGTTCCCCAAAGCTGGATGCCATAGGTCTATATAGGCTTGATTATGGCTTTGTATAAAAGGATTTTGTTTTCCAGGTGTAATTGTGAACTTCGGCCAATAGTGTCAGTAGTGTCAGTCCAAGTTGCTTCCGTTTCGTGAAGATGTGTTTTTTCCAAGTGAGGCGTCTGTCAAGGTATAAACCAAGGTATTTAACATGTTCAGCTTGAGACACTTGTATTCTATTTAACTGTACTGGTGGGCATATATCCTTTCTCCTAGAAAATGTGACATTTACTGACTTGGTCTCATTTGCTTTTATCCTCCACTTTTTGAGCCAGAGGGCTATGTCATCCAAACGGGTCTGCAGCATAGCTGACGCTACTTTATGGTCAGTATGGGATACCAACACAGCTGTGTCATCCGCGAAGGTTCCTGTAGTCGCTACATTTGATATTGGGATATCCGCAGTATGAATCAGGTACAAAATCGGTCCAAGCACACTGCCCTGAGGTACCCCAGCAGCGATAGGGTATAGCTTTGATAATGCGTCTCCACTCTGCACGAAGAAGTATCTATCTCTCAAGTACGACATCAAGATGAGGAAGATGTTGCTTGGGAAGCTGTTTTTGATTTTATAGAGGAGACCTTCATGCCAAACCCTATCAAATGCTTGAGAAATGTCAAGGAATGCAGCAGCACAATATTCCTTATCTTCGAAAGTGTTGTGAATTTTACTGACGAGCCTGTGCACTTGGTCTATAGTGCCATGTCTTTGTCGGAACCCAAATTAATAGTCAGGTATTGAATGTTTTTCCTTAATTATAGGCATTAAGCGTGATAACAGGAGCGATTCATAAACTTTAGACGCTATTGGAAGCAGACTTATTGGTCGGTATGACTTCGGGTCTTCAAGTGGTTTGCCTGGTTTAGGAACCATTAGGATCTTAGCTGTTTTCCATTGAGGTGGAAAAAAGAAAAGTCTTGACATAGCGTTGTAGATTGACAACAGGAAGTTCAGGCCAGAATCTGGAAGTTGTTGCAAAATCATGCCAGTTATTAAATCGTAACCTGGGGCTTTTTTAGGTTTTACGTTTTTTATCGCTCTAATTAGTTCCTGCTTTGTAAACATCGCGATGGGGCTGGTGGATATGTCACAATCCAGCTGAACTTCTCGCTGGACTTCTTCTTTGTGCTCTGGGGGCCCCTCATAGGAGTGAGGCTGAAATACGTCTTTTAAATGTTCCGCAAATGTTGTGCATTTTTCTTCGTCATTTCGAGCCCAGCACCCGTTGGCTTGCCGAAGTGGGGGAGACACCGTTTTAGGCCGCTTTAGTTTTTTGGTAGCTTTCCACAGTGAGTAGTCGGTAGCAGCAGTAGCATCAAGGTTGCTCAGGAACGCCTGGACACTATTATTTCTGTCCTCGTCTAAAAGCTTTTTGAGTTTCCTAACAGCGTGGTTTAATTTATTTTTATCGTTAGGGTATCTAGATTTTTGCCATTGTTTCCTTAGTCTCCTTTTTTCAGTTATTTTATCCAGTATAGTATGGGATATAGATTTTTTGTTATTCTTGAAGTTGTTGGTAGGAGTAGATTGCCAGCCAGCAGTTTGAACTGAATCATTGAAGAATTCTATTGCTGCTACTACATCGTTTTCTGATTTTAAACTGACTGTAGGCGTCAGGGCATGATTGACTGTTGACCTGAATATTTCCCAATCTGTCTTTTTGGTGTGAAGGACGCAGGTTTCTGTAGTTTCTTTGAAACTACTAAATAATGTGACTAAGACTGGTGTGTGGTCGGATGATAGCTCATAGCTGCTCTGGCACTGGAAGTAATCTTTCGAGACACCTTTAACAGCACAGAAGTCTATCAGGTCAGGTACTTTCTTTCTGTCGGTAGGCCAGTAAGTGGGCTGACCGGATGATATGATTTCCATTTTTAGTTTTTCGACAGTTTTGAGTAGCTCCCGGCCCCTAGGAAGGGTTAATCTTGAGCCCCAATAGCTATGCTTCGCATTGAAGTCTCCACCAGCTATGAACCGATCGCCGAGAGAATTGAAGAGCTCAGTGAACTCCTCCTGTTTGATAATGTGTTTCGGTGGGCAGGAGAGAGCTGACACAGTAACGGGGCTTACCCAATCTTCAACTATTACAGTTGTTGCTTGAATTGATGCTTTGCAGTACGGTACTGATTCATAATGTTTTAATTTGCTTCTGATTATTACAGCTGATCCACCATGTGCTTTCCCGTCAGGGTGTGTAGTATGATAAAGCTTATATCCTGGGAATTCCATATGGCTTTTAGAAGTGAAATGCGTTTCAGATATTAACATGATATCAATATTATGTTGGTGTAAAAAAAGTTTTAACTCCTCAGAGTGTTGTGACAGGCCATTTGCGTTCCAGATACATAATGCTAGTGTATTAAATTTGGAAGCATGGACATGAGATCACCCAGCATCTTAGTTATTAGCATCATCTGGTTCATGAGTGTCTGCATAAATTCCTTAATGTCAGGTGACGGGTTTGGCTTTGATTACGGTAGGTGTGTTGTTGTTTGGGTTTCTTTAGTTGTTATACCTGTTGTTATTTCTGCGTATGATTTATTGGCTGTACTTTCATATCGGCTATTTTTGGCCGTACCATTATTTATTTTCTGTGTGTTTTAGCTGCGTTGGGTTTTTGGTCTCAGAGGGGGGATACTTAACTTTTTGCAATTCCTTATAGACCGAGCAACCCTTGTAATTTGCGGGGTCCAACTAGTGGCCTATTTAGATCAATAACTCCAGTCAGACTGCGAATTAGCAAAAGCTATGTTAAATAAGCCTAAAAGTTGCCCTTATAGCCTACTACTCTTCATGATGTTAGGATTTCTAAGCAATCTGCTTGCTTTATGGGCTTGCCGTATTGTCAGCCCCTAGGCACGCCACTGCTTACGGTGCCAACGAAACCAAAAGGGCGGTGACTCAATCCTACCCACCCGCCAAACCCCTTTAGGGCGAGGCATTCCATTAGAGTCGAGAGCTAGAAGCTAGGCCTTGGGTACCTACGGCCTTGGGGGATCTCCTAGTCAAATCTAGTCTCTGGTTTCGTTCACAGCTGCACACCTATTGTCGGCTGGGTGTGCTAGCACTAGACCCACATTAGGCCCTGTCGCATAATAAGACTGATGACAGGTGTACAAGCTTAGGGCACACCAGTAGGTACTCACCTTCCTGTCTACACCCGACAGGAAGGCCACTCACTCCCGGGCTTCCAAATTCATTTAATCCCATTGAATAATTATTTCATTCTCATGGAGACATGGAGAGAGCGACTGTCGCAACCCCGTGCAGGACACGCCACAATAGTGTTGATAATAAGTCCCCTCTTTAAGGAGTGACTGGAGAGGCGCCACAGCGACCTCACCTTCCGCCTAACGCAGGTCCTCATCGGACACGGTTGTTTCTGGAGGTTCCTGCACCGAATCTGGCGGGAGGAAACGCCTGGAACGTGTTACCATTGCAAGGATCGCCCGGAGGACACGGTGAAGCACACCGTGGAGGTCTGCTCCGCTTGGGTGGAGCACCGTCGTGTCCTTGTAGCGACGATTGGCGGCGGCGACCTCTCGCGTCCGGCCCTGGTTCAATCCACGGTCCGGACCGAGAGGGAATGGGAAACCGTCACCTCCTTCTGCAAAACATGCTAGCGAAGGAGTTGGCGGAACGTGAGAGGGAGAGACGCCCCGGGCGTCGGGGGCCATATGATGGCTCCCGGCCACCGTAGTCGCGGGCTTGTGGACGGTGAGTAACGGGGTAGCCCGCCGTCCGTCCGTCTTATGACAACAGGCCGTGTCAAAGGCGCGTTGGTGTTCCACGTGCACCTCAAAGAGATATCAGCACACCGAAAGGGGTCCGTAAGGGTCAATGTCTGCCGGGGCTGCAGGACTGTTCGAAAGAGATACCGCGGCCCTGGAACACATAGGACTAAGAAGCAATATGGATGGGTTTTAGTCAGTACAAGTCTGACATTCTCTTCCGCTCCGCTCAGAGCAGGAAATCATTTGATGATTTCCCATCAGAAAAGGAAAAAAAAACATGACTATTTCATGAACTTCGGTGCCTACATTGAGTCGAAAGCTCAAACTGCGGCAAAAAAGCTGGGTATCCTAAATAAGGTTAAGCGTTACTTCAAGCCTGGACAGCTTTTAGTCTTATATAAAGCTCAGGTTCGGTCCGGCATGGAATATTGCTGTCACCTTTGGGATGGCTCAGCCAAATACCAATTAGCCACACTCGACTCTGTTGAGCGCAGAGCCAAGAGGCTCATTGGTGACGATAAGCTGGTTGGTACCAGGCTTCATAGCCTAGCCCACCGGCGCAAAGTTGCATGTTTGTCGGTCTTTTACAGATTGTACTTCGGTGAGTGTGCCCAAGAGCTCCACGAGCTCATTCCACCATCTCCCTTCTACCATCGGGAGTCCAGACATACTGCAGGTTATCACCCATACCTTGTCGATGTTCCACATATTCGCACGAAGCGCTTTGCTGCATCATTTATTAGGCGCACAGCCAAGGAGTGGAATTCCCTGCCTGCGTCGGTGTTCCCAAGTTCATATGACCCCAATCTATTTAAGTCGCGAGTTAATAGGCTTCTTTTGGGTTAGCTCGTTCCATCGTCGACCTCATCTCTGTCCTCTGGACTAGATTGAGGTCAAGAGTAAGCCTATTCATCATAAAAAAAATAAAATGTAATAGTTATTGAATTAAATGAACTCGGAGGGTTGAATTGATGATTTTAATGATTATAACTCAGTAATATCGTATTTTTTACGGTTGCAAATCATATTTTGTTCAACATAAAACGTGACAATGATCGGTAAATTGCAAAAATTTGAATTTCGCGCGCTACCCTGGCGCTTCCATCTTAACGCCTGTCGCCCTGCAGACCATTCCGCGCTGCTACGTTTTCAAGATCCTGTCCCTGGGATGATATAGGTAGTCAACAACGCGTGCGGCGTGATTCAATGACGAACGCAAATTGGTTAAATGATATATCTCACGTTCTCACAATGTGAAGGCCAATTGCGAGATATTATTAAAACATCTCTAATATTATAATCTACAATCAAAAGCGAGCTTTGGCTTAAATCCAAAGAATACAATATTTATTCCTAGTATATAAATAGTAGTCTATCTATCTGATTTTACTGTGACCTCAGAACAATAACTAACTAATGCTTTAGTTATAAATTGTTCTGAGACTGTGACCAAGGAACTTATATACCATAGACATATATATACTGACTGTGACTGACATTTACATTTGACTTTGAAAGACTTATGCTTCAAGCCTTGAAGCAGAAATTTTCCTTTCTTAGGGAAATGGTAATTTTATTGAGGGAAATTTTCACCAAGGATCAGACTTCAAGTAATTAAGGGGAAAGCGCTAGAGTAGCCCGCGAAATCAAATTTTCTTAGACTTTTTCAATTTGCAGGTCAGTGTCAGGCTGTATTTTTAACAAAATAATATGATTCGCGACCGTACCACGTTACAATTTATTACACACACAGGTCAGACACAAAATATAATTCTTAGCTCAGGCAAATAGAAGGCGAAATGGATGCGTGGGGGTGTGCACAGCGTGTGTAGCTGTGACCCGTTTTTTTTTTCATGAACATAGTTTTATATCTCCCCTTTTTTTTAATTTCCTGTTTGAAAAGAGAATGGGAAAAGTCTCAAAATGTATAATTTTGGGGAAAACTTAAAAAACTTGATCTAGCAACCCTGACAGGAATAGTTTCGCTATTAGGTATATGGTAAAGCCATAGACTACTATTGTATAGTAGTCATAGACTAAAATATATAATATGAGAATACTAGTATGTACTATGTATAATGGAGGTATAGCCACAGAGGAGTACTTTTATGGTATAGCCAGGCTGTACAATCTTAGAACATTTTACCATGCAACTAGGAGAAAATAATGTTACCAAATTAAAAGACTACCGTAATCTAGTAACAGGTCCTTCTCCTAATGCATTTTTAATTTTGTCGTATTATAAAATCATGTATCGCTGGTTTGTGAATACAGATGGCGTTTGCTGACGCTAACCGACTAAATTGAAAATAGATTGCAATATACTACAGCTTCACTGACGAAGTGACTATTTTATTCTTACTTCATTATACTCCATCAAATGAACGCCAAATGTTACCATTAATAAAATAAATATTCTGTTTAGTAGTTTATTTTATTATAATTGAACTAAATAAACTACCAAACTTTTTAAGTAAATTCGAAATACGCGTAAAATATCAAATAAAATCATAAAATATGTATTTATCAAATAAAACATTACTACTGGCATACATTTTAATGTAAGTGATACTTTAAATAAAACCTGCTAAATTGGTGTCGTAGTAGTTATTTTGTACTTTTTACTTGCATCAATGAAGCAAGCTGTCAAACAATCAATCTGACGGTCGTTTTTGTCATTTTTCAAGAAATTGGAATTGGAATTTTGAATGGAAGACAATATTTGTTACCCTTAAGATTTGGAGATATCATCCAGTCTGTTCTTGAAGGCATTCAGTGTGTTATTCAACAACAACAAATGTGTTAACGACAAACTATATATTATTATTATTGTTTGACGAAATGTCGCTAAAAGCTAACATTACTAACAATAAAAGAAAAGATTTGATTCTATTATGTACGACCTACTACGACGACTATTGCACCAATGCTTAGGCCAAAATAAATGACTATGATTATAATAATATGGGTTTAATTTTCTGCAGCCAAGTAATTCCTAAATTTATTCATATACGTTAGTCTATGAGTAAATTACGGGGTTAATAAACATAAATTACCTAATTTTAAAATAAAAACCTGCCTGGAAGCAAGAATGATGGTAGACGTATACATCTACACAATTATATACATATCAGGAAAGTTGTAGGTTTGTGGATACAGATGGCGCCACCAAACGCTTTCCTTCTGAACCCGTTGAGTAAAGCCTCTATACCTATATATAAAAGTACTCTGTGGGTATAGCAAACTGAACACTCGCGAGTTTGTGTTTGGTAGCTTAAATTATATTTACTTAAAAAATTTTGTATTTACATTTACTAATTCATAGCAGTTTCAAAATCAATTTACCTATTAACGTAGGTATCAACGTTTATTCTAACCTATAACAGTTTTTAAAATGTTACACAACTTTTGAAAAAAATGATTCACAAGTGGTGGCACCGGTTTGTCCGCAAAAGGACCAAGCCGATCCCAGAAGACACAGCAGTACTTTGGAAACGACGGCTCAGTATAGCCTATGGCTTGTTAGCTTGGAATGCTTTTGGTTTAGTGGTATATAATGTTTATAAGGGAAAGGCTGACTGGGCTCACTATTATGGTATAAAATCAGACAAAGAGCACTCAACTCCACCAGGTAATTGCCGAAAATACAGATATGTTTTGCTTTTGATTAGAGGATTACAAAAAATGGGATTTGATTATTTTGTATGGTCATTGTGAAATGAGTCTGCCTGGTAGACCACTCTTTATTCAGCAGACATAGCTAGTCATACCACATTACATGTGTGATTAAATACCAAAACCCTGTATAAAATGGGGAAATGAATAAACAATTCTGTAGGTGTATGGTAGGTCAACTCTATCTAGGGGAATGAATGAAATATGTTTTCGGCCATAGATTTTTAAATTATGAGGTTTTACTGTAAACAGCAACTTGTGTAGGAGTGTATAGAACAGAAATAAAAATAACATGAATAACGGATTAAGCTAGAACATCAGATTAAAGTCTGGACATACTGGTGTTTGACAGAAATCATCAACACACACAACAACTGCTAATTAAAAATGATCTTTGATGCTATACTATATCCTGATTGGTCATCGGAGATGTGCTCGAGCTTGATAAATGCTTGTAAATTGACATACCAGGATAGGAAATAAATCATTGATTATTTTGGTACCTTGCTTTAAAATAAACAAACTTATAGATTATTACATTTTAAATTAAGCGCCATTCATAGTTAAGTTTCGAGTAGGGGTGTGACTTACTGACTTTTGATATTTGACTACACCTTTGTATTGTCATGTCACATTATTTACTAAGTAGTAGTAGTATGTCTCTGTGAAGAAAATATTAGCTTTTTTTTAATATTAGAACAATCATTTTTAAATAAAGGACTGGTTGAAATTCTCACTGGATCAGGGAAAAGTGGAAAGTAGGAATGAAGGCTTTTGCCCTGCAGTGGGACAACACAGGCTCATAATAAAAATAAAATAATCTTGTTATTCCCTCACATTAGGTAGGTATTGTGCTATTTAAGGCTGTCATATTTTAAATAGTGTCTAGCTAGACACTGCACTGTTTTCTTGGTCAGGCCATTGAAACTGAACACAATATGTAAAAAAAAAACCCTAAATATTTTATTCTGTTAATTTCACTTTTAAATCCTTTCAAAGTTCTGTCTCTAAATTCACTTGTTACAAGTAAAATAATTTATTTGACAGTATTCACTAATTGTAATTATATATACATGTACAAAAGTAATAAAATCATGTTTCATCTATTTCAGCTGAAGCGTGGGCAAATACATTAGGTATTAAAAATGCAAAGGTTTACAGAATATCTGGTTTAACCAAAGTTGATGAGTATGATATTATTGATGGCCATGGAGTAAGAACTAATGCAGCAATAGACAGTCACGATGCTGAGTCTTTAAATGAATGAATAGATTAAGAAGGTAGAATTTGAAATATATCTGTAAATAAATAAAAGCCGATAAGAAAAATAAAATATTTTATTTTTATGATAAGGCACCAATTAATTAGTTATAAGCAAATTCATTTCAAAAGTTCTTTCTTAAACAATCAAATTGAAATAACAAATTGTAAAGCTTAGTAGTAACAAATATAATTAGTTTAAATTACTTTTATATAATTAGTTTATATTTACTTTTACTCTAGTTATTATATAACTGTTTACGATATTGTTTTGTAAGATCACAGTACATTAAGGCGAACTAATACAATATCAACAATTGGAGTGGGCATGATATGTAATGGCATGTCGCCTCCTTTCGATTTCTTGCAAGAGGGCAGACCTGTAACAAATAAAACAAAATGAGCATTTTCAGGAGAAAACTGGAATCATTAATGCTAAGAAGACTATGTAAATGTGGTGGAATGTAGGCACACATTACTAATTCAGGGACAATATAACTGTACATGACTGCAGTGTGTAACTAAACCGAATGATTGTCGTGGGTAACTAAAGCCCAATACTTTTTGGATTATCATTTCTTCATTTATACAATAAGGTTTCAAATCGATGATAGAATTTGCACTTTGTAGGTACAGAATCCCAATCAGCTTGAAACCTCAGATATAATCGTTACGCCCGCTACAACTATGTAGATACTTATTTAGCAAAGCATTATTATTAAAGAAAACAACTACTTAAGGTGTAAGCGCCAAGATAGCCTGCGAAATTCAAATTTTCTAAGGTTTTTTGCAAATTGCAGGTCAGTTTTAGGCTATATGTGAAACAAAATATGATTCGCAACCATAACACGTATGTAGTTACAGAATTAAAATCATCAATACAACCCTCTAAGTTCATTTAATCCCATTTAATGATTATTTGATGAAAATGTCATTCAATGGAATTATAACATACAATGATAATTTCAAAATTGCAATTATCGTCCTACAAGTTTTAAATAGTTGTTAGCGTAAATGAAAAACACCATATTTTCAAAGTCAAATCGAATTTACTAGATTTTTATGTTAACAGCGTTTAGGGTAGTTAATTTATTCATCACTACAACTTGACCGATTGATAAACTATTTCATGGAATCATGACATTTGATGGCATTTCTAGGGTTACAATCCTAATGATTTTTTTTGTGTGCGTTACGATTCCTCCGCCAAGTTATCAAAACATAAAAAACTTCGCCAAAAAATTTGTCGAAATTTGTCAAAATCGAAGGGTACAAACCAAAAATTTGTCAAAGTAGAAATAAAGAAGTTATGGGCACAACGCACAACCGCACAACTTTTTCATAACCATACAACTTGATCCCGAGTTAACTCCGAAAAATGTAAGAAAATTAATATTCGCACGTTATCTTAGAGCATACCTACCTATTTAAGATAATAAATAGGTAGGTAGATTAGATACAATACTTTATTAAATTCGTACCTATATCGCTCATACTTCATAACGATAAGCTGTAACTCTTGTTTGTAAAGCCGCGTCAGCATGTCGGAGTAGCAGTCCAGTTCACTCAGCCTGAACATGTTCCAACGTAGTTTGTGGTCGAGTTCTTGATCAGCTGTAAAACAAAGTATGATTAACAATGTAAATCGATCTGTCGGTTCCTGAATTGAGAGAAGTTGGGGGGGAACCTGTCCAAACTCTAGTCGTCTATCATGGCGGGAATCTAGATACTTATGGTACAAGATCCCGTGATCGCAAAAGAAAAACTTACTAAGGTAAGAACTATTGGCTATTATGAAAAGTCAGTTGTGGTGTCAGGCAGGTTTCAGGTAACAAAGGACACCATTGCATTCCAACAAGAACCTTATTTTAATATAAATAAAGATCAGTCATTTCGATAGTGATGCCCTATCAGCAGTAAACTAATGTAAGGGTTGAACCTCATCTGGCAGCACAGAATCGCACTTTTCCATGCTCCTATCCTTTTGTCGCTCAGAACCGTAATTTGCTAGAGCGAGAAACAGTTGATGCTGCCGCGTGCGATAGCATTCCTCTGTCTCTGCCAGATTAGGTTCAAACCTAAAAGTACAGTAGTGCCCGCGCTAGTTTCAGCTGCCACAAACATAGTCCGAATTGTTAGTTCACTTTGTGTGTAAACGGTGAGACTCATCGACTCGCTTGGTTTTTGAGGGAGATGTTAACAATACAGACTTTAAAAAACGACTGCGGGGGGAGGGGTCGTCGTAATCAGTGGATTGTTTTGGTAATTGATAATTTAAAACTAGAACATAGATATCAACCACTAACTCATACGGCGTCATAATAACCTCTGAATGAAGTCTTTTATTTTCACGGATAGAGAGCAAGGACTCTACTTCACAGACTATTACTCGCCTGCTAAATAATAAGCAATGCAGATAATAAGTTTACACATAGGCTCTCATACTTTCGGGTTCCAGGCTGCCTGAAGCAAATTACTTACCGCATCTGTCGCTCATCACGGTCTGCCGCGTTGGCCTAGTGTTCGCAAGCGCGTGCTACGATAGAAATTTCTCAGTAGCATCAAAGGAGCCTACATTTGTGCCCGTTTGATGGCAATAGGCCCACCTCCTATTACATGGGATCTAAACATAACGGTGTGTAAATAAAAATGGTACCTTTAGAGTAAACAATGAGCCAGTGGGGAATCTCTTCAAGTAAATAAGGCGGCACCAGAGTAGGAACATACGGACTGACTAAATAGCAGCCGCCAACTAAACAAGGATGTGCGTATGTTGTCTGATGAGTTATTTCACTGTAACAAAACAAACCAATAAAAAGTGTTGAACGAAAACGAAACAGATAGTTATTTGGTTATCCTTTCTATTGTAATGTTTGTTTATTCAAGTTTGCTATATCTTCTGATTCAGAAAGATACACTTTCTTGATCTTTATGGCTATATAGATATTTCTGTGCCCTGATATTCCAGTTCTAGGATTATACCCATTAGCTATATGGTTACAATCCTACAACTGGAATATCATTATTAACAATTATCTACGACGTCATTTATTTATTAAAATGACGAAGAACTATTACAAAACTAACACGTGCAGATTGTAATCTTCTTTCTTCAATTGTTAATTAAGTCCTAACCACAGCTCCTAACATAAGTAATCGGATGGACTTTTGTGTCAAAGTTCTTTATCTTATATATTGAAATTATAAGTTAAGATTTCATGGTTTTCCTTTCATTTAATTAATAATGTTTGTTAGAGAGATTTGATCCCTATCGATTCGTGTCATAAAAGTACAAGATATATATTTTTTTTTGGAATTTTAGTCGGCTCGATTCCCGAGTGTGACAAGTTAATTTTCAAAAATCGTTGAATGCAGATTTGTTTCTTTTTAAAAATAAAGGAATGTTTCCTTTGAGTAAAATTTTCTCCCTCCAGTATTTAGAGTACTTTCCCTCCAGGTGAGGTTGCAAAATTCCTTCCTGTATACAAGGTGTAAACGGACCCTTCACGAAACCGTCAACCAAGCATTCTGTACATCAAACTAAGTAACTCTACGCAAAAATTATTTAAACGACTTTTTTTTTGGGTGTAAAATCACCATTTACGGTAAAACTCAATGTAACGAACTCAAAACAGTGTGCTGATGGGTGGAGGTATTTAAGTTATAACCTTAAACACTAGTATTAAAAAAAAATAGTATTTAAAAAAACTTGTGAAAAAGTTGGAACTTTGATCACCAATAACTCCGTAACTAAAAGTTTCCCTCCCAGGTATGGTCCGCAATGACGGGGAGAACCAGTGCCTTTCGGCTTCATTAAGGGTCTCTTTACACCCTTTATGTATTTCGATAAAATATTAGGGATGTCATTAACAAAATCACAGTGACGGGTTCCGTACTCAGGTTAAATAATTAAATATGTTATCCAAAGAACAATCATGTTATCCCATACGGAATGTGTGGGAGAACATGTGTGTCAACTGCAAAATGTAAGTTTGTACGAACAATATAAGAGATTTCATCAGAGATCACGTAATTAAACAAATTTACCATTTTCAGATTTGTTCCTTTTTTTAAGTATTGATTTACGAGGAGTCTAAATCAAACAACTTACTTAAAGTAATAAACTCCATGATGCGGAGTGGAAACTCTTTGCCACGGTTGTGGCACACTTTCCAGTGGGTGTGTCCAGTGAGTAGTCTGTGTATTGTGGTCCATGTAATACCGACGCCCGCGAAGAGTCCGGTCTGCTGACCATCCAGGAGGCAGCGGAAGCTCACACTCATCAGAACCTACAATACGTTTTTATTGGCATGTATTTAATTGAGCCCCTAATAATTCACCTTTTTGGTTTCTTAAAAATACTAAATCGATACGCTAATATATTCTAAATTGTTTTCAGGATGTAACGTCCGTCGTGTAGCTGCGGCCCTACACGGTCGGTGGTCCTAGGCTTGATCCCCCGGTCGGGCAAAAAGTTTTATTGGGTTTTTCCATTACGTATTTCTCAGTATTATCAGCCCGCGGTTTTGAAGTTTGCGGTATGATAACGTGCTTTCCGAGGCGCCCCCGTGCCTCGGAAAGCACGTTAAGCCGTTGGTCCTGCACCTAATCCCACTCCGATCGTGTAGGATTGCCGTATCATCGGATTATGAGAGTGAGGGAAGAGAGAGTGCACCTGAGCCTGCGCACACACTTTTGTAAAGATTGGCCGCCGTGACCGAAAAGGGTCGGGACTTTTATAGTAAACTATTACCGCGAACAGCAGCAATACAGCATTATTTCGGGAGTCAGCTCACATTATTTAACCTCTTAGAATGAAGTTTCATAGATGAAGTGAAATATTTTGAATGTTTAACATACCTTGAGAGCTAGTGATAATCTTACTTCCATGGGCTTTATTGTATGGTAGAACTGATGTATTCACACAATTTGAGTATATAGGTGACGACTGGCTTGCTGTGGCGTAAGCTACAACCATAAAGGTAAAATTGAGTATCATTCTAAGTACAACAGATGGAAACAATATATCTTTTTATTTTATCTTTTATCCCTGAAATGGAAAATAGGCTTGCATAATGCATTGCTTTTCTTTGTCCTAAAATGTCCCACTGCTGAGCCAAGGCCACCCCCATAGCCTTCCACTCTTCTCTCTGTGAGGGTTTCTCCGTCCAATCTCGTAAAAACGTCTCTAAGCGCCACCCCAGCGTTTTTTAGGCATCCCTTGATGACGACGCCCGTCTTCTGGCACCCAAAGCGTGGCGACTCTTGCCCATCGGTCCTGATGCATTCCACAGACAAGGCCCGCCCATTTCCACTTCAACCCAGTCTTGTTGCCCACATAATGCATAGATATCAAAATGTGTTGCATACTGAATACCTAAATCTAAAACTCACAAACGGATTCTGAAGATGAATAATTCATAAGCTTGAAAAACTTTGGAAATACAAGTGTAACATCATCTAAAATTAATAATATTACAAAACTTACAATCTGTATAATTTTGAAGACGTAATGAATGTGGTGAAGGGGAATGCAGTCTTGGAGTTAAACTCATATTGGAAGACAATCTTGGCATACTGGATTCTCTTGATCCATACTGCTGTTGTTTTTGCTGTTGAACCTGGTAGCAAATACAAAAAACATAATATCATGCCTGTAATCCCTGAAGGGTCAGGCAGGTGTACCCTAACAGTACACCCACATTTCGCCAGTTATGTTTAACATAATGTCATGCCTGTAATCCCCAAAGGGTAAGACAGAGATGTACCTAATGGTACATTTTGCTTATATTTATATTATTAATGGTTGTTTATTTGATTTGCAAAGAAAAATAAACTATTGAGTTCCTGACAACAATAGATCATTAATTGTGTCTTGTTAGTTGATGAAGATCATACCTGTTGTTGGTTCTGGTATATTGGGTCTTCTTGTTGTTGTTGTCTGTAAAACCTGTAGCTAGTTTGTCTGCTGAATGAGTCATCTCTTTCATTCAAATTTGTATGAGAAGCCTATAAAACATAAATTAGTTTGTTAATGTTTAGTCAATTCTTAGCCAATGCATTCCTAAAAAATATTTAATTACCACGTTTGAATCTAAGAGATATTGAGAATTGTAGCTGTTTGATGTACTTGCTGTATCACTAGTGGATAAACTGGCAAACCTGGAATGAAATGGTTTTTAGAAAAGAATTGAGAAATAAAAATTAACATGTTGTAGCAGTTGTACCTGGGGACCAGGACATTTAGTGAAGGTCTGGCTATAAGCTGAACTTAGGCTCAGTTGCACCATCTAGGGTTTTTTTTTTAACCCAGAGCTAACCTGACAGTTACAAAAATTATCACAACAGCCAGGATAACTTTAAGTTGAAAATAAACTTGGTTGGCAATTAGGCCTTACAGTATTTGAAGGGGAAGTAAGAAAAGTGGGAGAACAGATGTTTGGCCTGCAGCTGGGCACACACCCTTATGTTGTTTAAAACAAACTAGCTTCTGCTAAGCTAGTTTATTTTCAACTACATCATCATTGAAGAAACATATTATCCTATGGCACTCAAAATTGTTTCCATCAGTTATTTTTTTTTTGTATTGGTTGAGTTGTTTCAGAGATTTCTTCCTACATTCAAACTTTACCTGTTATAACATTAGAATAGATAGGCAGGTACTAAGTTCAATTCAAAATTCTCCTTCTCCTTATTGCCAATATCAGGGTATGGATGAATGAATCACCCATTGGTATTATATTAAAATTAATAAGTTAATTAACAGCTATTTATTACCTGTGTGCTAAATTTGGTACTGACTCACTGGGTGTATATTTTCCTGCATGTCCACTCATAGTTTGTGCCTTGCCAAATTTATTCTCATGGCTTTGCGGGACGGCATCATTCGCACCGAAAGGTTGACTTCGAGGTCTTTTATTGTGACCAGTTGTCCACACATTTATAACTGAAGGAAAAAGAAGATAGGCATACACTTTAACGATATTAATCTTATAGGGTTAAATTAAATTATATGAAAAGTCTTCAAGAAAGTAATGATAACGTTCCAGTAGGCAAACTTACTGGGTAAATCTGGAGGTGTATCTTTCTTTATATATTTTCCAACCACACCCTCGTTTACAGTTTTTTGGCCTTTTCTAGATATCATGATTTTAATTTCTATTAAATGAACAACATAATCGTCGAATTTTCAGCACAAAACGTGAGCTTAAAAATAAAATAAAACAAACATTAATAATCACAATGACAAAACCTATAAGAATGCCACAGTTAAAAAATAAATTGTGAGTTGTGGACTTGTGACGTTACAAGTTGTATAATACATTGACAGTGGACCGACGTGTACGTGATATTGAACTCCATTTTAGTACCTAATAGTTCCATGCAAGGAACTTATATACAAACAAGTTTCTACTATTCAGTAAACACTGGACATTCCAGTCCACGCCGCGCCGCGCCGATCGCAATAATTTAAACCACCAATCTAGTTACATTTCTAACGGTTTAGAAAAATGTGATCCGGGTATTCTGCACTCGTTTGGCTGCCATTGTTAGATTAAAAAAAGTTCCTACCGTTTTCGGTCATGGCAGCCAATCTCAGTGGAGATTAGCCACCGGCGCGGGAGATATTATTATAGTGCACAAGTGTGTGCGCAGACACAGGTGCACTATCTTTCATTAAACTCATTGCCCGATGGGATGGGGCATATCCAACGCTACCGGAGAGAGATCAGGCGTAGGACCCACGGCTTAACAGACTTCGCAAGGCTCCCTCGGTAAGCCCGTTATCGTGTTGTATCGCCAACGGTATCATATTGCCGTTTTTAAACTACGGGCTGCTACCAGCCCGGAGTTAAAAAGTTGGAAATAAAATTAATTACTGGAAAAAATCCAGTAATCAATTTTCTTTTCTTTCTTTTTTTCAGTAATACTTTTACCCTACCCGGAAATCGAACCCAGCTAGAGGCGGTGTTGTGAATGTGATATTTATTAAGAATTTCGCAACCAACATGATAATCATGATTTCTTAGAAAGTTGGATTATCAAATTGCAACTTCTTCTTCTTAGCGTGTCGGTGGCAATCTAAATTGTGTCGGCCCAGAACTAAGCTACTAGTTTGTGAGGCCGACTTTGGGTTTCAACTCGGTGGGTCTCATGGATGCAAGGATTGTCGCAACGGCAAATACTTGTCTCAGTCTTGAGTATTATTAATATTCTGTGGTCTTGTTAGTGGTGTACGATGGTGTAGGATCTGTCAAATGGACGTAAGACTAGGCAGTATGGTCAAAAGACCTTCCCTTCGGAGTAAATAAAAAAAAAAAAAGTAGGATCTGCCAAGTGTCAGCTGTCTGCTGTCACGCACGGCATGGCGTGTTTTCAAACTCAATTGTGAACTGGCAAACGTTGCTTTAATTAAATCATTATTGTGTTTACATGATCATTATTTGATCAAATAATGTTCTACTTAATAGGTTTAGGATTAGGTGACGCAAAGGACATTACTGTAAAAGGTTTGGAAATTGTTCGACAATGTGATAAAGTTTTGTTAGAAGGTTATACTTCTATACTAACAGTTGGAAAAGATATTTTGGTAAATATTTTATTTCTGTTTGGTTTCTATTTAGTTAGAACCTACCCATACTTTATATTGACTTTTCCTACCCATGGGTGCCACAGCACCCAGTATTGTAATGAAGCATATTTTTAAGAACTATAAATTACATTTAATTTTTTATTATCTTAATAATACTAATAGAATAAAAATAAAAGCTTTAGACACATTCAGCAAAGTTTAATATGATGATCCCCACAAATTAAAAAATGCCTGGTTTTTTCTGTCTTTTGAATAAGGACAGATTCTACAGCATCTTAATTGCATGACTGTAGGTACTGGCCTATCAGATTTATCTGAGTATTCCATTTATGGGTGGTTGGTGAAAATTGTTAGTCAAAGTAAGCAAATTTTTTAGTACTTCTAAATATGGCGTAGTGACAAAGACTAAAAATACTTATTTGAAGACCTACTTTGGTCGAATGCCTACTCGAACCCCCTCTTTGTCTAGAAATATGTAGATTGTGCACAAAATAACTGCTGGGAGTGCATTTATTTAAAAACAAAAATATAATTGTATTGATAATCATAATGTCACAAGAATTGCAACAAAATATACCTATTTTGGGTACTACGTCTTGTAATAATTATTTCTACGACTTAATGCCGAGTATGATGTTTGAAAACTTATATATGAAAAATGCTTGACATGTAAATATAAAAAAAAAGCTGTATAGCAAAATGTACAAAAATGTTGTCACTTTTAATAGCTGCCTGAACACCCTGGCGAGGGTTCTGGGGTTAATGTTTTAATACATACGTGATTAATACCATATCAATATCTAGTGTGAGACTACCTAGTAATTAAAACTGCATTCAACTTTTGCTTTATGAAACATTATAATTTCAGGAAGAGTTTTATGGCCGACCATTGGTGCTAGCAGATCGTGAATTATGTGAGGGAGCAATTGATGATATTTTATTAGAAGCTAAGAATTCTGAAGTTGCCTTGCTGGTTGTAGGTGATCCTTTAGGAGCCACAACCCATACTGACATGCTGCTGCGAGCTAAACAATTTGGTGTGAAAACTCAGGTAGCAAAGTTGAATAAGAATTAAAATTCATTGTAGAGTAAACCCTAATCTCCTTTCGATTAAACTTATGACGAATTACATTTTAAATTTGGCCCATTCACAGTTCAGTTTCGAGTAGGGGTGTAACTTACCAGGTTTTGATATTTAACTACACTTTGTGCTAACTAATTATAAACATTTCAGATTATTCATAATGCTTCAATAATGAATGCTGTAAGCTGTTGTGGATTACAGTTGTACAACTTTGGTGAAACTGTTTCAATACCTTACTGGACAGAAACATGGAAACCAGATAGTTTCTTTGAGAAAATTGTTGCTAATTTCTCAAGAAACTTGCACACACTTTGTTTATTGGGCAAGTAATAGCAATAATTTATTTATGTACACACTGAAAATGATCCAAAAGTCTAAAGTAGGTTATGGGCAGGCTCGCTATACAGGGTGGAATTTTGAGATGGAGCAGAATGGCAGATACCTTAGCCATAATAGCTACAGGTAGGTCTTAGAAGGCATTCCTGTAATTTTTAATCAATAAACACATATTATTCGAATTTTTCCTAGTAGGAATTTTATTATTTTTCAACCTACGCTCTCATTGTATTTCAGACATCAAGGTAAAAGAACCTACTGAAGATTCGTTAACAAAGAAAATCCGCCAATACATGGAGCCGAAATTTATGTCTGTCAAAGAAGCGGCAGAGCAATTGGTACACATAATAGAAAATAATCCAGAAACAGGTCATATTATATGCTCAGGTATAGTAGGCCGCACATCAGTGGTTGGTAACACTTGGACCTTGAGCTGGCCTAGCATAGTACAAGTTTCAACAGAGTACGAGGCCAGCTTATAATGGACAGTTTTATACCACTGTGCACAAACATGCGGTCCTCCATACTATGGTAACCTTAATGAACAGTGTTAAAGCTAGAAAAAGCGATATCAGACTTCAGTTTACGTTCATTTTTACCTATCATTTGGCATCTTTCATTTGAAGTGAAAACTTTAGAAATCGCTTTAAAAGTGTAAAATGAATTCATTAGTGACCCGATCCAATGATATTGGATGTTTGCACTCACCTACGGAATGATCGGAAAAGGAAATGAAACATTATTGATGAAGGTGAAAGTGCCAAAATGTACACAAATGTCATATTTCTTGAAATCTGTAAATGGTTCCGGAAATGGAGAATAGAATAGTCTGTAAAACTTGTTCAGGTTAATGACTAAAACCTTTACTCATACATACATATTGTTACCTCCCTACCCTCAGTTACATTTATAATTTCATAACTTATAACAGCAACACCCCGATTTTTCTAAAAAAAAAAAAATTCGACACAATTTCATGCAACAAAAAAAAAAACTGATTTTTATATCTAATAAAGCAACATAACTTTACTTATATAGAATTAATACGTTTTGTGGTACACAAATTAAAAAAAAAAAAACATTTGTAATAATAATTCACGCATTCAATCGATTTTAAAATCATAAAACCCCTAAATAAGAATTTAATCTCATTGACTATTTATTTATCTAGCAACCATTATAAATCAACAACAAGGCAAAACACTAAACAACAAGGCAAACTAAGTTACATTTCATTAACCGCGAGCTATTTAAAACTTTATAGGACATCAATAAATATTGGGCGATCATGTTTAAAAATGTCCCCAATTCAGTTATTCTTGCGCCATACCTATTTACCTACCTTGCCCCACCTCACCTACCCGGGACTGCAGAGCGCATCATTTCGGTCTTGTCCGGCGAAGCTTGTTTTACTTAAATTTATAGGTCACTGCATTTTTTTTGCCCCTCTAAGGTTACTAAAATACTAAACTTGGCCTTTCATAAAATTATGCTGGACACCCCTGAACTAACTAACTAACCCTCTAGGGGTCGTCCATTAATCACGTGATGTTTTTTAGCAAATTTTTAACCCCCACCTCCCCCATGGTGATTCGTGGTGAAGTTTTAGACTACCCCTCCCTCCTCCCATCCAAAATCACGTGTATTTTTTTTGGTACAAAGCATCTTAAAAAAAATCAGAATATTATCTTTAAATACAGGTTAACAGGTATAATCTAATTTAATTCTGGAAAAATAAGCACCGTGATAAAAATGTCAAGGTCACGCACCGCTTTTCGGTTTAGAAATCGCGCGTTCAAAGAAAAAATAAATACACGTGATATCTCACTACACCTGCCCCTCCCCCTAGTGATATTTCGTGATTTTTTCCGAACCCCCCTCCCCCCCTTTCCAGCCTCACGTGATTAATGGACGACCCCCTAGGAGTTGGGGTGCTTCTCGACAGAATCGAAGTAACGCTTAGTGAGGCGTTTCATGCACAAAGACCTATGCGGGCCGCTAGGTGGCCGCCTGATGTCCCCACCAAAATTTTTTATTTTTTTTTTCGGATGGGAAATCATCAAATGACCCCCCCACTCTGGGCGGAGCGGAGGGGAGTGTCAGACTTGTACTCACTAAAACCCATCCATGTTCCTTCTTTGCCCTTTGTGTTCCAGGGCTACGGTGTCTCTTTCGAACAGTCCCGCAGCTCTGGCAGGCATCGGCCCATGCGGACCCCTACTCGGTTGCTGACATCTCTTTGAGGCGCGCGTGGAACACGAACGCGCCGTCGACACGGCCTGTCGTCATAAGACGGCCGGACGGCGAGCTAGCCCATAACTCGCCGTCCACAGGCCCGCGCCTACGGTGGCCGGGAGCCACCACGTGACCCCCGACGCCCAGGAGCCCGCGCCGCTAAGCCGGTAGCTTTAAATTCCCCAAATAATTATAATTCGATCCAGCCTATCCCTAGCTGGCCCTCTCTTCAATGACACCCTAAGCCGCCGAGGTCCGAACCCCACAGGCGGTGCCCTTACCGAGCGGTCATTTAATTGTATATCCTAGTTTATAAGACCTGCCTGGGGGCCTTAACATTTGAGGGCAGCGTAGGATAGTCCGATTGAGCAGTATTGCAACCTTATCGAGTTAAATTGGGAGTGGCCCTACCTAAAAAAAAAATGTAGGCTTATTTTAGTTTAGTGTCCGGAATAATATGAAAATCCAAAAATAAGAATTTTAAAACCTTTTATATCCTTTTTTATAAAATCACCATTAATATCAACAGTATTTCTTACAGAGATACATAATTAACATATTAGTCGCATTTATCATATTATATGTTTTAAGCACACAGCAATGTTCTGCAACAACCTCATATTGTTGTAAAAAAAATAACAAAATAAAATTATACTGCGGAAAGTCAATTTTAACCGACTGAAGAGCTGTTACACTTTTGTACTTATAAAACCATAAGATATATTGATCTGGAATCATGTACTGACGTTTGGAATTTTCTCAGAAAAACTTATTGATGGATCTGGAAACCCTACTTATAAACTATCAGAAAAGTATCACATAACCATTTATGGTCGAGAGGCTAAAAATTTTGAGTTTGAAAACAGCCCAGTTTGGACTCAAGTTACCCGTGTCAATATTTTTGCAAATGTAGCACCCATTTCAAGAAGGGCTCCGAATTACCAATCACCCTGCAAACGTCCCATCATGGCGAAGCAGGCGCATGTCTAATATATTATTATTTAGTGTTTTAATGTTTTTTTTTTTGTTCGAAATTGCTTGTTTTACAATTTTAATCGATTAGAATAGAATTCTGTTTTATGGGATGGGAAATTAAGATGATGCCTGAGGTGGGATCTACCCAGAGCATCAGAAGGACGGGTAAACGATAAACGATCTCGCAAGTAGCTGGGATATGCAGGGTTATATAGAATGTAGGAGACATAATATTCGAGTGTTCCTGCGAAGACGGATAGGGAGTCACTTGAGTTCCTTGCGGAAATGAGAAACATGGTCATATTTCCTCAGGCCAAACACAAAACGAATGCAAAGATTTTGCAGACGCTCCAGCTTATTCAACAGCTCCTCAGTGGCATCCAAATAGCAGGCATCAGCGTAATCAATGATCGGCTTAATCAGAGTTTGAGCTAGGTAAATTTTGGTTTTAAAAGGCAAGAAGCTCTGTAAGGATTTAAGCGAGTGGAAAGAAAAGTGCACCTTACGACTAACCTCATTCACCTGAACTCGCCAAGAAAGATTGCTGTCTAATAAGACACCAAGGTCCTTAGCAGTTTCAGCATAGGCAATGGTCGTACAACCCAGAGATAATGGAGTCAAAGATAACAAGTCAAGTGCAGTGCGATAGTATCTGCTGCCTGTGATCATGGCCTGCGACTTAGTAGGGTTAATCTGTAAGCCGTACGACTTAGCCCATTGATAGATACTTTCCAGGTCATGAGTCATGGCACTGATTGCTGATTCCGCATCAGCCAGCAAGAAATGTCGATACAGTTGCAAATCGTCCGCGTAGAGATGGAAGCTGGAAATGATAATTTTGGTAACAGTATTAACGAAGATAGAGAAAAGAAGAGGAGAGAGAACGCCGCCCTTTTAGTGTTATTTTCTCCGATATGTACCGATACAGTTTCGTTAAAGGCCGCGAAAAAATAAAAAGGCACTATTGCTTCATACACTTTGGTAATTGTCTTTTTGGTAAAGTTGGAAATAAAGTAGGTACACTCCGTAAGTCCGTAATCTTTGCTTTACTTTGGAATAGCTCATTACGTAACACTGTCGTCGTCGTGGTCTGTCGTTACACTATCTGTAGGTGATCGCTGTATTTAGAAACGCACGTACCAATATCATCATCAAACATCTCCTTTCTAGCCATCATCATTCACGCAGTAAAAATAATTCATTAATTAGGTTTAATAATGTAAAATGCTCCAACACACCATGTTTGCCCTTGATTTGAATTAAGCAGTTTTAAAACGAAATGAACAGCACGTTATAAGCTTTCATTTAGCATCGCTCTTAAAACTTAATCTTAATATATCTGGCCGACCATCCCTTCAAATACAGGGTGAACTTTTGAAAGCCAACCACGCCCGTTTGGCCAATCCACTCAAAAGGAGTCTCGAGCCCGATTTTGATGAAAAGTAAAACTACATCAATGACTTTTTGAAAAATCCATATTCCTGGCCAAGAATCGACCCCGTTAAAAACACTGCTATTGCAACGACCAATAGTGTCGCTATAATTAAATTCTGCTTAGCCGTATGTAGTTTTTTTACATAAAGGGTTCAACGGGTTCGAATCCTGGCTAGGAATATTGTTTTTTATTAATCCAGTGATATAGTTTGTTTCTATCAAAATCGAGCTCGAGACTCCTTTGATTATTTTTTGCTATTCCTCCTAGTTCGGATTTCGCCATCGAAGCACTCTTGATAAATTGCCCTGTATAGGTGTTTCCTAAAATGCGCTTCCGTATTACATTTGTATATCCGTCTTATCACTTTTGAACGGTCTCATCTTTGACGGTAATTACTATTTAGTTAATGATCATTTCTACATATTTAACTGTATCTGGTGTCAAAAAAACGATGGATGGATTGTGTGAGGAATGGTATGAAAAATAGTAAATTATAGCGTAACGGTTGACAAGAGGACAATTGAAGAAAAAACGTGTTGTAGATGATGATGGTGTTAAAGATGATTCTATTTCAATGAAACAAATATGAACAGTCTGATATCGGCTTAATTGATAGCATGTCCCTACTACAAGATTATATAACGTCGGGGATAGTGTAAATCCGCGGAACTAGCATTGGAGAATTCCGCGTATCTGAAAAATGTAGCCAATTTCAATTACGCATTGTCGTAGCGACTTTAATGAATTTAATAGTTTTCTACTGTTAACAATACATAGAACACATGAATTGTTACTATTCATGTAAAAATGAGGTCAAAAATCCTTCCCCTGTAAACCTACACGTAGTGAGATACGCGCACTTTATGTATGGTAGATTCGCGGATTTGCACTATCCCCGACGATAACATTATTTGAAGCCGGTCAAATTAGAAAAATTATTGCAAGTTAAAATGAAGTTACCAAGACTTTTTTTTCTGTTTTCAGCAGGAATTAGCAAAAATAACACGGCAGTGGGGCTTTCTAGAGTCGGGGCTATTGACCAACAGATAGCAGTAATGTCACTCGACGCGATGCAAAGCTTTGACCTCGGCCCGCCGCTGCATAGCCTCGTCATTCCTGCTCCCAATTTACATCCGTTGGAACTGGACTATCTTGCACAATTTAAATCAGTTAGTTGATTTCACAAATATTAATTTGTTGTATAATGTTATACTTATAAATAAAAAATATAAAAATGAGTTTAATTAATATATTTTTATTATTTACAATTATAATAATAATTAAAAATCATGATATTAACAGAATTTGATACGACCATGAGAAACCACATTCAAACCCATTATTGGTCCACAAAGCTACCACAAAATACATACTACAACAAAATTATTCTCAATTATAAATGTTAAAAGGTACATTAATTATTATTTGGTCTAAGTTTCACAATTATAAATAATGAAAACTATTATTATAATAATATACAAGTAACGGAATGTAGATATACCAACATTATAATAAAATAGTACACCTATTATTGGTATACATCAAACATCTCTAGATAAAACTGGAAACTGGTGGGTCAAATGATTGTAATTAATAATTAGGATCTTATAATATGGAATTTTACATAACACTAGCACAATTCTTAACATAATTATACAGTCTTTAGACTTAGTTGTAAAGGGTACATACATGATTTTAATAATATATTAAACGAATTCACATAACTCGTGCTTTCTATTTATCATGTGAGATTACAAAACAGGGAACTATATAAATAGACATTGAGTAAGAGTATTTAAATTTTTAAACAGCTGATACTTGTTGATCGTCATCGTCATCATCAGGCGTATCGTGATAATAATCATAAGGGCGCGTGACGCCCTCGTGAGAGTGCGCGCGACTGAGCCGCTCGAGCCGCGCCACCTGGGCGGCCAGAGTGTAGGGTGCCTGCGGCATGCGCGGCGGGGGCACGGGCCGCGCGCAGCTTGCTGCCGTGCAGGATCCGTGCCCACTGTCACTCGACGTCGCTGACCCGGTCTTTCGTAGTGGCAAGTTTACTAACGATGTAACACTACTACTCTCGGCCGATAGATCGACTGGGAGTGGCGTAGGCGTATCAGAGTGAGATCTCTCGTGTGCTGTTCGTGGACAACAAATACCAGGACCAGGACCATCGCGGCGATGCGAACAAGGCGAGGGTCCCGGTGGTGGCGGCCGAGGTTGATGTGGCCTTGTTTTAGCTGGTTCTGATAGAGCCAGCAGCTTCCTCACTGCTTGAGGAGATGCAGTGCCAAACTTATTACCTGCAAAGCTCTTTTTACTCTCACTGGCTGATGAAGCACTGCTTGTTGTAGATAAGGATGGTGATGGGTGTCGTCGTCGTGGGATGGCAGGTGCTGGCCCAGCTCCTTCACATTCTAGAGATAAACTGTGAAGACGTTCTTCATCAGTTTCGACGTGCATTCGATTCAAATATGCCTTTACACGCCGAACCATTTGTGCTTCCTCAAACATTTTTTTAGGGTTTGGTACATTTGAAGATTTTTTCCTTCTTTTCACTGTCACTTGACCTTGCTGTACTCCTCCAGTAGTAAGTTGGTTCAAAGCAACCATAGCATTTGAAGGCGGCTGCTTACCTAGCTCCAGTAAGGTTAGAAGGTCATAAGGAGCACTGCACATATTTGTAAGTGTACGAACTTCTTTAGAAATCATTCGTAACTTTTCAAAATTGACCATGCCTTCAACTTTAGTATCATTGCCCAAATGTATAAAGGTAAGATCTTTTTTAACCACTGGATAAAATGGTATAACCGGCGATCTACCTTGCTCCGTAGTAACCAGCTGTCTATACTTAGACATGTTCCTTGAAGGATCCATCAGCATTTGCAAATCAGTGAACAATTTTAAATACTTTGTTGGTAGTTTCTCCCAAGTCATCCTTAATCTCGACACTGCACCATGTCCTAACCCAGATATTATAGCAAACATGGAATTAAAGTTTTTGCACTCTTTACAATGGCGTGCAACTTTAATAAACTGTTTCACGATTTTCTGTCGGCGTGCAAGAGTCTGCTCATTAACAACTTCTGTGACAACCCAAAACATTTCCTTGTTAACGAGTTCGGCAAATTGCGATAACATAGGTGTGCCATACCTACTTTTTAGTTCAAATAGATCATCAACATATTCAGTGCTTTCAATTTGTCGAAAGATACAAAAATCTTGTAATGTTAGTTGCACAGCTACTTCAACTGCATTTAATTGTAGAAAATGTACCACACTCTCTCTTAAAAGTTCTGGTGCCATTTCATCAGGTACTAAATTCTCTGTAATTCCATTGGTTTTTAGGTAATACCTAGAGCTGAGACCAATCCTCTCTGCAAGATTTTGCAACTGGTCAGGTAAGCGGTGTTGTTTTATGATACCACCCTGAGCTACAGACACTTCACACAGTGAAAAGTTAGAACTAGGATCAGTTATGCCAAATTCCTGCAAAGTCAACATTACAACTTCTCTTGCTGTAGTCTCCTTGTGAACCAACAAATATTTGCAAGTTTGATCAGATTTGTATACTTTCAGTACATGTTCAGGATAATCGGAGGATTGATATTCATCATAACATATAGATATTAAATCAGGATTACTATGTGAGTTATAGAAGGAAGTACTGGTATTAGCTTTGTTTAAGGATTCTGAGTTTGAAAGAATACTGTCATCAGTAGGTAAGCCATCAGTAATTGTGTTTTTAGGAAGAAGATTCATTTTCATTAAAGCTTTCTGTAGTTTTCTCTTAGGTCCCAATGTCATGAATCCTTTCTGAGGTTCTTTTTTAATGCTCAACTGTTGTGGTTTCTTGGTGGGAGATTGAAACACTGGAGTTAATGTTATAGGATCATCATTGAGTAGTTCGGCAGTTGAAAGTCTCGCTCTTGGGTCAGTATGCCAGTGAACTCTATTAGAGCAGCCTCTCTGCCTTGGAGAATTTTCTGGCATTAACAACATTTGTTTGAAGTTTAATAGATTACTTTTCACTGTTATGCTTAAATGTGTTGATCCTGTGATTATTTCCATTGCTTTTGCATGACTCACATGTTGGAAAGATTGACCATTTACTTCTAAAACTTGGTCTCCTCTTTTTAATCCAACATCTTCAGCCTTTGAATGCTTTTCTACTTTAAATATAAATATTCCATAACCTCTTTCATATCCACCCAATATTGTAAAGTTCAAAGGTTCATCTCTTGTAGGACGAGATAAAGTAACACTTCTTGTTCTAGCTTTTGCTGAACAAGCTATGTTTAGCAGCCTCAATTGACTTTCCATTTTTTCACGCTCTAAGGCAATTTCAAAGTTCTCAAGAAATTCCATCATAGTTGAATCAGTTTCAAAGTCAGTAAAATGATTGTTGACCCAAAGCAGCACCACGCGAGTTACCTTGTCTCTCACAGATGGTTCAGAGAACCAAGCTAGTAGTTGCTTTGCTACAACTAAAGGACTTTCAATGAATGTTCTATGTGTCAGTAGAAAATCTTCAACATACGTAGAATCACGTGAATTATCCTCAATGAGTTGCAGCATTAATTGTTCTGGAGTTCCACGGATAACAACATGGCCTTGTTGTCGTCCTGAGTCTCCAGCGGCTCCTCTATATTCTGTAACCAGTACTACTACGCCATTTTCATTTTCATGCCTCCTTATATTTTCTTCACCTTGGTGTAGTATTCGATAATAGTCAGTCTGTGTAATACAAACAAACTGACAGTCATCACATTTTGTTGTCATTACTCCTTTATGATATAATTTTTCAAGTGTAGCTTCAGCCATCCCAAAACTGTCACCAACATTCAGATGCTCTACTTCACCACTCTGATGCTCAATATTAACATGTCCATTAATAAGGACAGACCAGGAGTCATGTTCTTCTCCATCATTCATGACTACTGTCCCAGCTTTCTCTACCACTGCAAACACCATAACAGCACATAATGCCCGACGCACTGTCAATGTCATATTGGTGAAAGCTTTCAAATGTTGGGTGAACTCCAAAAGTATTTCTATATCCTCATCAGTTCGCTCACTTGGATCCTTCTCAAGACATTCCCGAACAGCATCGCGAACTGTCAGGCTGTCCATACTTTCTTCTAAATCTTCCTCCTCATCAGAGTCAACAATGGACTCAAGTAGACCTGAAAGGTCCACCTCCATGTCCATGTCAAGAGAGCTATGTACTGAGGTCATTGTGTCACTACCACTATAAGCAGAACTAGTGTCACTGGCGTTGGAGCACTTCAGCGTGTGGGGGTACAGCTCCGGACTGTGACGGCCTCCACGCCCACCTCTCAACATCGTGAAGTTTCTGACCTGTCCGAGTGACGTCCAGCTTCTGAAAAATGTATATAAAAATCGTAAAGAAAAATCGATACTTCCTCCATTCGTCGACTCGTTTATTTATTTTGTTTAAATTTAACTAGTTTTAACAGACTTAATAGAAAAATTGAAATCATTATCTACTATACTGTAATGAACGAATATTCAAGCAAAAACCAACAAATGCGGGAGACTTTCTTCAGATGTTACTTTGTATTGTTAGGAAGATACGAGGCTCAATTATAATCATATTAGTTACGTCATTTCTTGTTTTTATTTTTCATCTAAATCAATAGGAGTTAGTACGCAAAACATTAAATAAATGTATGAATAATTACAAACCTTCACAATTTCTATTTATTTTGCATTCATGGCGGAACTGTCAGCGCTTCCATGTTGCTTTCTAAATTAATTACCCTTTTCCAACGAACAACCCACAGTAACTTAACGTTTCTATATTTCACAATACACCAAATTTTGAAATGTTTTAATAACATAAAACAACACTCAATAACAATTAAATATGCCGAAGTTAAAGTATTAATCGAGGAAAATCATTAGAAAGCTACTTTCCTCCAAAGCTGAATAATATACCACAGAGAATATAGAAGTGAACGTTAGCATAGAGCCACTAATCATATTATATCATAGAGGAATAAGTTAAGTAAAAAAACATGCATCAACTAGTGCATACAAACACGCCTTTTGAAACAATTGTATTTTTTTTACGTTTTAGCGAACTTTTGTGCCTAGCCGTGACTTGAGCCAACTAACACGAACTGAGAAAAAAAAAAAGGTATAAAGTAGGAACCTAATTTCATTTTGGTTTATGTTTTCGCAGCCCAAACCCAACACAACCCCTACAGAATATAGAGCTGTTCGAAAAATAAAGTGTACACCATCTCTAATTATTTATAACATCTCAATAATGGCTGAATAAAATTAGCCTTGCTTTCCTTGCTAACATGATTTCAAAATGACTTGCACACATGCATAATGTTAAGGTGGAATCTACTCTAAATTGTCCGACCGAAGCTTCGGCTTCCGCCATCTTCGGCCAAACCTTCGGCTTCTGCCAAAACGGACTGAAGTTTTGGCCGAAGCCTAAGGTTTCTAGCAAGCGCTGAAAAAGGAACTGTTACGAATGCGTGAGAGCGCAGTGGAAGAGGCAACACGTGGGGGCGCGAGTGGGGGTTATATATTTTGAAGTTTTATTATTTTTGTCAAGTTGCAATTCATTTTTATCAATTGTTCGTTAATTTTTAATTTGAAAGTTTCAAAAAGCTTTTCGCTATCACTATTAGCCAATCAATCGGTTTCGGCTTAGGCAAGCTTCAGCCAGAAACCGTTTGCCCAACCATGACACGATGAAGGCTAGTAAAAAAATCTAAAACAAATCTCCGAAACTACTAATCAGATTTTAACATTTCTTTCATGCCATAGGATATATTTTTCCACCTAGGGCAGAAGCTGGTAAATAATAAAATGAATAATTAAACAAATATAGAAATTAGCGCTACTTTAATTTCATGAATGTCTCAATATAACATATTTTTTCTGTTTACCAAACTACCAATTCTTCCTCTAGAGGTTCAGTTCAATACTTTCTGAGCTTAGTAAACTACTCCGTTTAATATTGTCTATTTTTTGTCACTTTTATATTATCTGTATCTTTGCTTCGTTTTACAACCGGAACACGTATATACATTTTCGTAGCTTTTTATTTTTGAAACAAAAGTTTTGCATATTCTATTTATATTACACTTGTTTATGGCGTATTTAATAACTATATTTAATATTAAAATATTTCATACGTCACAATATTGATAAACAGAATAAAAAGTATTTAGACTGATTAACTGAACATTTTCTATCTCCATCTATTTTCAGAAATAGGTACTTTTGTATGAGTGTAGCGTTTTCGCAGCAAACCAGTGATGTTAATCTTTTAGTTACAAATTTTGTAAATTGATCGCTTCTCGTTGTGAAAAAAGTCGCATATACGTTGGATTAGTCTTGTGAAAGTGCAACATCCTAAAATAATCTTGTGTATGGCGTTAAAATGCGCCCAGTTTTAGAGTCGAAACGGATGGTGAGCGATGGCGAGAATACGGTGATAGATTTTTGGTGTTAAGTTTTGCTCCGTGTCATCACCGCTATAGTTTCCGATTACGTCCAGGAAAGACGATAACCGTTTTGATTCGCTGTTTTACGCGTTATTACAAGCAAATCTTAAAAAATCTCTTGCGATTATTGTTAGAAAATATATTGTCATTGACTGACCGGCTGATATTACACGAGGCTTGTATGTATATGCGACTTCTGCCTTCTGCTATTCGTGACACGCCTCAGAAAATAAATCTAAATTTGTGAATCGAATTATTCTTTTCTGCATTTGTGTCATTTTAGTGATAGAGACGGTTTTAAATTACGTAACTGTTGTGGAATCTTGAAGTGTATAAAGAATGGCCTGAGTGTGACCACTCCATTACCGTCATGTGTGACGAAGAATTGTTTGTTTAGGCTATAATATTGTGCATCCTACGGAAAGTGCGCGTTCGTCTCGTGGACTGGGCCAGATCATGACTCTGCTTGAAACAAAACAATTTTCGCATTGATCGCCGTCTACCTATCGTCATTTGGGACACTTTTATATTACCAAAATGTCTTCGGGAACTTTTGTGGACAGAATTGACCCTTTCGCCAAGCGGTCGCTGAAGAAAAAAACCAAGAAGTCTCAGGGCTCTTCTCGATACCGCAACACGCAAGATGTTGAGCTGCAGGCACTGCCCTTGCTCAAAGGTTGGTCCAATTAATTTTATGCGATTTTTACGCCAGTCTGCCGTTATATTTGCAATTTTTACTAAGTATTTACATAAAATTTTGCATAACTATGGTTCATTTTGATCCTCCCAGTTCATTGAACTTTTGCCGTGATTTTTGTTGAACTAAGTATGTAAATAGGTTAGGAATAAAATTTTGTTTACATAAAGAAAGAATGTTAACTTTTGATACTGAAGAAACATAATTTACAATGATAACACAAAAGTCATGCACAAATCATTTAACATGTTTTGAAGGTGTACCAAAAGAGATCAGCCAAGAAGTGTTTTCAGACTGTTGACAGTTCACCTGACCTACCAATATATTAAAAAGTTTCTGTGTCAAAAATTTTTATAATTCATGGTCAATTAATTAACTGTAAATATTTCTTGTAAATTCTATTATGCATGAATATGATAGTTAAATTAGTTTAGTATTTATTTTGTCATTTGAATCTCTTTGCTCTTAGTGTTACAAAACAACCACTGTTCCTAATTGATTATGCATATATTTAATCTGTTTTTGTTTAAAAATCATTCATAATTTTGAAATTAAAAAGATTTTTTGTAGTGTTCCATTCTTATGTCTAAGTTGAAATTAAAGATAAATTCGTAATTTGTTGCATTTGGAAATTTTGGGTAGTGCGGTTATTTCTTAAAGGGATGAGATAAGAAGATAGCTTCTGCCCCACTATTACATTAGTCCTGGCAGTCTATTTACTTAAATAGTATATACAGCTACAGGTACATTACATCATTATTATGGGTACTTATTTGATAGCTAATAATATAACTATAAAATCTGGCCCATTAGCATGTTGTTAATTGAAGAACGTACATATGAGAATTCATTTCTAATGAGAACCTCCTGAAGATAGTATTTATCAGATAATACATCAGGTTCAGCGATCAGCGATTGACAGATTTTAGTTTTCTTTATCAAAATGATTTATCTATTCATGTAACATAGGAAATATGAATTAAATCTATTATTTAAAATACAAATATCTACTACAGATTGTATTCTAATTAGAGTCTACTCAGGCATTTACAGTGGGAAAATAATAGGATAAATATAAATTTTGTACAAAACTCTGTTTATCCTTTTAGTAACATACATAAAATATAAAATACTCATAGTAATGTAATTGTTTTCAGATGTTCCAAGCAGTGAGCAAGAGGAGCTATTTATCCGTAAGCTGCGACAATGCTGTGTAGCATTTGATTTCATGGATCCTGTTGCCGATTTAAAGGGGAAGGAGATCAAGCGTGCTACCCTCAATGAGCTTGTAGAGTACATCACTGGAGGACGCGGCGTGCTTACTGAACCTGTTTACCCAGAGATTATTAAAATGGTAAGTTATGAGTTGAGCCCTCTTGACTATAACAGTATATATTATTCTTCTTATCAGGTATCATCTTTCACAAAAGTTACTCTGATCTATCACAAATCATTTGCCACCTATCTCTTCTCTAATTACATATACATATCATGGATAACCTATCAGTAATCACCAATACTCTATCACTAATGACATTCCACTGATGTAGTATTGCAAGTGTAATTAGCATAATTTTGCAGTAATTGATCAATAAGAGTGAAATCATACATGTACAAATAACTATTTCCTCAATCCCTTTTTGTCAGTTTATAGTGCAAAGTCCATGCTCATGTTAAAGCATTTTCAATGCAATGCAAATGATTATGAGCTGACTTCTCACACTAGCTAGAAAATGACGCCTTTAAGAGACAGAAAATGATAACAAAAACATGTTAATCCATGCCTATAAGTATGCTTTCTTTATATGAGACTCCATGCAAAAAGAAGTTCAGGTCTACTATATCGTAGAACCTACTCAATATTCATCCTCATCATCATCATTTCAGCCCAAAATCACCCACTGTTGGTTATAGACGTCCCCTTTCTTCTGCCACTCAATATTCAACCTAGTCCAGTTTTAAAGCTGTATCTTAAAGTTAAAACATTTTGACCATTTTTGGTTTCTGCTATCACCACCATTTTTTTTCCTCATACACACATTACGGCTTGCTATAAACGGGTAGTAGGTGAAGTGTGGCTGGTGACAGCAAAAGTTCGTAAAAAAAATGGGTGGTCTCAGAAACCATAAAATTAAATGAATGATATTATGTTAGTTGCTGCTTAATTTCCAGAGGTTAGATAGTCATATAATTATTATATTATTATATCGCATGACGCCACATTCCGTTTTTCGAATGCCATCGTAGTCCTAGTAATGCCTTGATAACACGTACTAAGTCGTTGTTGCATGGGTATACTTATGGAGCATTCGGCCTGGTATGGACTTAGTGAATCTGCGTCGGTCGCCACTGTAATCGGTACGTGTACGCACAAGACATCGTACCGAGAATAGTGTATATGTTGTAATGACTTACAATTAAATTTTGAATATGCCTAATGAATAATTAAAATCAATCTATTCTGTCGCAGATATCGGCCAATTTATTCCGCACTCTACCGCCAAGTGAAAATCCTGATTTTGATCCTGAAGAAGATGATCCGACCTTGGAGGCCTCGTGGCCGCATCTTCAACTAGTCTACGAATTCTTCCTGCGCTTCCTTGAGTCAACTGATTTTCAGCCTACTATTGGCAAGAAAGTCATTGATCAAAAATTTGTATTGCAGGTATGTTTAAATATGTAATTACGTCACGCCTCTCTTACAAGATTTTGCCAGTAGAGTACTGGGCAGTCACTGCAGTTCGACCGCATTGCGATTGTCTGCCGGAACCGTAAAGTCAATACAATATCAGAAATGTGTGGTCAAATTGAAGGGTGTGGGCCATCAAACTGTACTTCTTTCTCCACCGGACCAACATCGTAATCGCGATAAAATAAATTAGCTGTCCCATACAGAACTTCAATACCTACTCGACCCAAATGAATGGGGCAGCTGATTATTTTTTTACAATCACGGTGTGTCACAAGAAAAAAGTGGTTCAGTTTTATACCCTGTGTATACCCTTAAATATAGCCACACGTTACATTCTGGTACATTCTGTAAACAGAAAACAAACTTATACCGAAAAAGTGAGCACAAAACACAGAAAAGTAGCTTTAATTCTTAGTAGTAATTAAGATCGAACAAAACCAATAACATCGCATTTTTTGGGCGAGCAAGTAAGTTTTAGACACTACACTTAATTTTGCTTTTTTTAGTAAAGATGGGTATTGTAACAATACTTTTACTAAAAGCGAAAACAAAGTGGGACTCAATATTTTTTTTTTTTAACATTGCCCCCACACTAGGTATTTCTCCTGTATCGTAGGTCCGTTTACAAACATTTGAACTCACATACACAAACAGACCAGACCCGGAACAACTATTTGTAGGCCATACAAATATTTGTTCCGTGCGGGAATCGAACCCGCGACACGAAGCACAGCAGTCAATCGCTCAGCCACTGCGCCAACCGTGTCGTCTATGTGAGTGAGGATCATCAAGAATAATAGAATAGCAATAAAATCATAGAAAAAGAAATAAAAATCATTTATTTGCAAGAATTTGAGTGCGTACAGCTTAGCTGACAATACATATACAATTAGGATTTCGTCATACCCTACCATTGTGGTGTGTAACTATTAGAACATAATTATTATGAATCTTATACATTTCTAAAGTAAAACACAATCTTTAAAGAAAACTTTTAACTAAAACTTTTATTTATTATGAATACATTCATAATAAATAAAAGTTTGTAATAAATAAATTAAGACCAAAGTTTAACATTGTCATGTTAACAATATTGCATTTAAATAACTTAAACTTTTTCCAGCAAGTAGGCATGAAATATTGATATATTTATAAAATGTTATTTAGCAAATTGATATTTAATTTGTTAATAGGTGGTGTAGAATATACTTTTATGCAGTAGTACTACCAATATTACAAAATACAAATAATATTGGACCTTCTTAGCTTCTTACACAAAATCCATCCTATCCCCATCGAGTATTAATATCTCGGCTTGGGTTTGATTGGACGATGATCCCAACGCCTTATCTTCTTTATACAAGCTTGGTTTTTGTTTATCATAAACCTCTAAAGGCGCTTAAAGGGCGTGTTGTACTCATCATTATGAACATGTTTTACTATCGGACCAACACTAAAATCGCAAAAAAAAAAAATTTGGGAAAACATACATTATTTTGCCATTTCATTGTATCACAGTATTAGTACCATGTTGTCTAAACATCAGTCTGAGACACCCGTGATGTAGCTTAAAGTTTAGTTCTGCGTTACCCCAAAAGATAACGCCGTGCTAACGAGTCCGTGATCAGAGCGTCCGTACGCAAGATCGAAGATAACATAGGACATAAGCAGATTTAATTATTATTTGGCTTAATTCCTGTGTGTTATTTCCAATCTAGTTTTTGATCTAATTCCAAAGTTTTAATAGTTACAAAAAATAAGAACAATTTATAAGCTCAAACTTATCTAAGAGCGGTTTCAGACTAACGTATTTTGTAGCGCGTATAAAGCTCGTATTGGTTTAGACGCGTACACGAGCGCCACATTTTGAACTTAAAATTTACGTTTATTCTGGCGTGTTCGCGCGGGGAGGCGTCTCTCGCTTATACTAGCTTATAAGCGCGTCAATCCTAGTGCGAGTTACGCGTGTGGTAAAATGTGCGCGTGCGTAAACGGTTTTCCAAAAACGAGCTTATATGCGCCGCAAATACGCTAATTTGAAACCGACTCCTCCGCCTTAAGGATAAATTGACGTAAATGAGATTTGCAGAGAAACGACAATTCGCAAATGTTTTCATTATGGACCTTTCAAATTTAGGTAAAATAACCTTCAATTGGTTTTTTTTCGCAGATAGCATTTTACTTCGCTGGGCTAGTCTATATGTATACCTATTTATATTCAACCACCAGCACTGCTGCTCGCGCCTCTGTAAATTTTTCCCGAAATATGCGTGCTTTTGTGTCAGCATCGACGACAGTGAGAACAAACTTCTGCTTCATCATAAGATACTTTACATTCGACTTTGGGGAAAAGTCGAAATACTCGTCCGAGCAGTTTGGAAATACTTATTTGTGTTCCCGCTTCTGCTGTTAGTTCTTTGACTATAGTTTCGGGAGCATCGGCGACATGTAAGGCCGCATTGACACGAATCATATAGTCAACCGGCAATTATGAGCCCCAGTAACACGTGGGATTTCTAATGTGACCGAAAAGTTGAATGTGAATGACACTGAGTAACATAAGCTCACAGTCGGCGGCTGACACGTTTGACGTGAACATGGTCTGAGTTACGCATTTAAACAATTGTGTTATACATTACCGAGCTCACTTCCCCTGCCTTGGAAGTAAGCTGAATGTAAATGTGGCATTAGACATTTTAAAACCGAGATGGTAATATCTTATGATCACTATGTGCAATCGTTAACTTGAAAGGCATCTTAGGTTTGACATTATTATGTCATCGTAAGTCATCCTAAATGCTAGTACCTATAAATAGACTTTCAATAATACCTAAACTACGTTTCTAAATGGCTTTAAGAATAAAATCTACGCGGATATGAAATAATCATAAAGTGCCGATCCATGTAGGCCCAAAAGTTTATAAATGACTATATATACTCGAGATAAACGTCTGATAACTGATAGGTGTCATCATCACACCATTATGTATATACGTAGTTGTGTGTTATTCCCAACTAGGATATTCCTATGTAATCCCTATAGCAAAAACTTCGTTTTATAATGTAACACAGCAGCACGCCGGTAAACCCCGAAGGGTTAGGCAGTGGTAAAAAACGAGTTTTAAAAATGTATACAACTGTTTGATATATACATAAAATGGCGATTTTTAATTAAGACGCAAAGTAAATTACCTGTTTTACCGTAGGTAGCGAGGTTTACAGCGTTTTAGGCTCAGCGACAGCGATCAGTGGGTTCAAATATTCATCTCAAAATAAAAATTATTTAGCTGCAAAGTGCTGTCATTAGGGTTCTATTTTTTGTATTATGGTGAACCTGCTATAAACGCAAATACACCACCACGCACCTACACGGTCAAATGTTTGGAACAGCTGATTTTTTTTAATTACTGATGAAAAATTTATATTTGCCCCCCCCCCCCCCCCCCCCCCCCCCCCCCGCTCAGAATGATGTACTGAATGCAAACCGTTTTCGCGTCGGTGTCCTCTCCACCCCGTATATTTTCATATGCATTCTTCAGTAAATAGCTGTTATTTTTATATTACAAACAGACACTTCAATTTTATTTATTTGTATAGATGAGTTAAGTATCGGAGTCATAATACGGATAATAATTAAAGCATTTTATTTTGCAGCTTTTAGATTTGTTCGATTCCGAAGACCCGCGTGAGCGCGACTTCTTAAAAACGGTGCTACATCGCATCTACGGCAAGTTTTTGGGGTTGCGTGCCTTCATACGAAAGCAGATCAACAATATATTCCTACGATTTGTTTATGAAACGGAACATTTTAATGGTGTGGGCGAACTTTTGGAAATATTGGGAAGGTCAGTAGACATAGTCTTATCTGTGTAAAAATATACATAGTTATTCAAATAATAATAACAATTCCTTTATTATTAAACAACCAAGGCCCCTATGGGCCTGAAATACACAACAATAATCTTATAAATAATAAGCTAATACATATAAAACAATAACATTTGTGTTAGTATATAAAACTTAAAACTATGTTAGTAATACTTCACTTGCACGCTATTTTTGTGCGTTCGTGCGCAATTTGTCCGCGGAAGCGATGGAACACCACATGAACCACATCCTGCGGCTAAAAACTTTCTTCGAACATCCAGTGGAATAAACACATTGTTAAGCGAACCACAAACGCTTTGAAATTGACTTGAGGCGCGACTCCAGCAGCTCTACTCTTGGCGTGTACTTCCGTCTTTGGTGCTCATCGATGGTAAAAATATGGTGGTAACGTTGACTGTCATATTTCATTGTTTTGATATTCAGAATATTATTTTTCTCTTTACAGTATAATCAATGGATTTGCCCTTCCATTGAAGAGTGAGCACAAACAATTCCTGGTCAAGGTGCTGCTGCCCCTGCACAAGGTGAAGTGCCTGTCCCTGTACCATGCACAGCTCGCCTACTGCGTGGTGCAGTTTCTTGAGAAGGACGCCACACTTACGGAGCATGTTGTGCGTGGCCTTCTCAAGTTTTGGCCCAAAACATGTTCGCAAAAAGAGGTAATTAAGGAGTCATTTATACAAACGCACCTTTATACGAAAAATCAACATTTATTTTATTTAACATGTTATTTTAATGAATAGTTAGTTTATGCAGACTGAGAGATTTTAGAATATTATACATTCCAGGTGATGTTTTTGGGCGAAATTGAAGAGATATTGGATGTAATTGAGCCCGCTCAATTCGTCAAAATACAGGAACCGTTGTTCAGACAAATAGCTAAATGTGTTTCCAGTCCACATTTTCAGGTAAGTTACCTTATACATATCTTTAAGATAGAACAATGGAAAGTCGATCGCAGTCGATTACACAGAGGTTACTGTTGCAAATAATGCGCATTTGACTATAAGCATAATCAGTCTATAATGTTCCCACTGCTAGACACAGGCCTCCACTCTGAGAGGGTATATGGGCTGTACTCCTGTATAATATACGTAAAAAAAACAAGGCATCAGGCATAGAAATAACGGGTGTAAAAGTACTCTTCACGAAGCTAAAAGATACTTGTTCTCCCCGTCTTTGCGATATTTTTTTTTGTTCTACTCCATACCTGATATTATGGGTCAAAGTACCAACTTTTTCTCAAGTTTTTAATCTCATAACTTTACTTTAAATACCTTCACGACCCCCGTACTATTCAATGCACAGTGTTTTGAGTGCGTTATATTGAATCCTACCGTAAAACGCGATTTTTACCCAAAAAAAAGTCGTTTCCCAGCAATGCATAGATTTACTTAGTTTCATGTACAGGATGCTTTGTTGCCGGCTTCGTGATGGGTCCGTTTACACCATGCATTTTCTTATAATTCAATCTAAAAAAGTGTTATAAGTACTTCAAACCTATTGTGTGAAGTGTCCAAATGGACTGCTAATTAAATTGTTCTGAGGTGTAAATGATAGTAGTACATTTGGATATAATGCTCAATTGCTCAACGCGTTTCAAGCGACGGGTTTAAAGACACTACGAAGACAAAAATATTTTGTGTAGCAAAATAGAGTAGACAGTTTTTTAGAGTCAATAGCCAAAATGTATGGAGAGTGGTGCCATGTTTGTCGGCGGCCATTAACTTTGAAAATGATTAACAATTGACTTCTGTCTGCGACTTCTCCCGCATAATTATATATTTAAATATTTTAAAAAATACCCTGTTATTTTTATCTATAACCTTTATTACTGTAAAGTTTTATCAAAATCCGTGCAATAGTTTTTTTTGGCGTGAAAGAGTAACAAACGTCTATCTAGCCATCCATACAACTTCACAAGCTTTCTTTTTCGCGTTTAAAATGGTAGTAAGATTCAACTTTACTAATGAAACATTGTATGAAGATGAACCATAAAAATCAGTCCGAACTAAAGATACCAGTTTATACAGGTTGTTTTTTGCATTGGCTTATGAGAACTAAATCAGAAACTAAACGAAAATAGCCTTTCCTTTAATTATAAATTATAAGGCAGCTTTTTTTGTAAAAAAAATTCGCATTATTCAAATAGTTATTTCGTTATTTGAGTTACACGTGGATAAGGTCTGTCATTAGCATTCTATTTTTGATTTCTTAGAACTTTAAAATATGAGAGTAGATAAAAAAAAATATTCTCTACATAAATGGTCAAGTCCAATATGAGTGCATTCATAACGGGCTAGACTCGTCCAACCGCTGTTTCTTCATTATCAGTGGCGGTAATGGCAGCATGTCATCGCAACAGCTGATCGGTATGGTACTTGTTGTGATAATAATAGCAGTCCCAAGCTATAATGTAAATTACCACCGCGCATCGTGACCGATCAAGAAGACGTTTACCTGTCCCAACCCAAACCATATGGTAATCCTCAGCAAGGTAAATAAACAAAAATGCGACAGGGAATTGTGATTTGAAGTGATTCCTGCTGATTTATGAATATTAGACGGCAACTGTCTCACTACAGGTGACAATAGTAATAGTGAGTTACAAAAGTGTAAACTTACGATTGAAGCCTCGGGTATTTTGTATTTTTCGCTTACCCTTTACACAAGAATAAACTTCTAAGTGTGTAGGTATTTTGTAATAACGCGCCAGAACCGCGGACACAAGTTGAGTGTCAAATAACTAATATTTCTGTAATCTTGAAGAACCTAGTAGTGATATTGAAAGTCAAGGCTCCGCGTTTTCGGTAAATTGTTATTATTGAGAACGTTAGAAAGCATTTTGATATTAAGTTAAAGAATATTGTAATAGATTATGGTTGAACATGATGCAGCCTTGTCAGATCCCATAAAAAATAAATAAATAAACATTTCTTTCAGGTGGCTGAAAGAGCACTATATTTTTGGAACAACGAATATATAATGTCACTGATGGAAGAAAACAATCACGTGATAATGCCTATAATGTTCCCTGCGCTGTATCGGATCAGTAAGGAGCACTGGAATCAGACCATAGTGGCGCTCGTCTACAATGTCCTCAAGACTTTCATGGAGATGAATTCCAAGCTCTTTGATGAGCTTACTGCTAGCTATAAGGCGGAACGGCAGAAGTGAGTGCACCCTTATTTATTTTATAATTTTCTCCATTTGTTTTGGTATGACGTATCTATTTCTCTTTCTATAAAGTAAACATACCTATTTTTGCGGTTTTTAGTGGGCTTAAAGTCCGTTTACGCAACACATACAATTTGTCGTTTACCTTCACACAATAACTGTCAATGTACTGATTGACAGTTATAGTATTGATAATGTTACGCCTCGATTGAAATTTACTGGTACGAATCAGGTTCCAATTGAGGGCAGGAAAATAATAACTTCTAGAAATGTGCTTTTGTCAGTTGTGCAACTGCAGCCTAATCGTGAAGCTCACTGTTGAATTCAATCCTTTACATAGGGTTGATCTAGTTGTTCAACAAACGATTTATTAAAAAAAAAAAACAATCAGGGAGCTTTGTTATTTATTTTAATTCTACACGTTTTGGTAAGAGAAAGCTTAACGTGTAGATGTGAGCGGCCCCTATATAACAGAGTGTGTTGTTGCAGAGAGAAAAAGCGCGAGAAGGAGCGCGACGAGCTGTGGAAGCGGCTGGGCGAGCTGGAGATCAGCCACAAGCGGCAGCAGGCGACCGCGGGCGGCACGCCGGCACTCGCCAAGTGATGTTCCGAGACCACACCCTCCATCCACGACCTAGAATAATGCGATTGAATTTGTTTTCAGCTATGTATTGATATTTTCTATTCGATTACATTTTTGTTAATGACGTTATTAATTTTTAATACCTCTAACGGTCGGTCGTCCGGATACTCTGTCGTGCCGATGTCTCTGTGGATTCGGTTCGCTCGCGAGGGCTGTCGAACCGCATCGCGCGTCTCGCCTTGCGGCTCGACTCATGTTCGGTGTGACTACAAATTACTAATAGTGCTAAATGTTAATATGTCCGCATCCCGATGCACTATCATAATGATTATTACTATTTTATATACGTTTACATAGGTCTCTAGTTTACTTTAGGATTTTTTAATATTGTTAAATTGTTTAAATAAGTTAAAGTTGTATGTATTATTGATGCATGATCGATTGTAACGCATTTCGGATCACCGATAAATGTATTAATCGGGCACCCAGCTTTTGGCTGAATATGATTGTACAAAAATGAATAAGAAAAAAATTAAAAATGTAATTTGTTTAGTGTACGCGGGACGTCGCGGCACGGCCATCGTCTGACCTCGCCGTCTCGGCCCGCGCCCGTAGATCGTTGTATGAAATTTTCATTTAAATTAGATGCTCGATTCAATAATGTAATTTCGTCGTACTATCATTTTGTATAGTTACATAGTGTAAATAGGCATTTATTTATTATAAATTTATAGCAGTGTGATTTCTATACATAGCTGCGGGAGAGGAACACTTTAATTGGGCAAAATCGGTCTGAGCGAACTGGAGACTATTCATGTATCATGCATACAGCTCGGTAAAACTAAAAAGTTAATTTGGATTATATTGGAGTAGAACAATGCTAAAAGTAGATATAATAATTTGTAAGGGAATAGTCATTAATTTGTATGATATTATTGTAGCAATTAATTTTTTCTATCATCACTTGTAGAGCGCTGCGGGCGCGGCTAGGCCAGTGGGCCGCAGTGCCGGACGCGTCCGCGCCTCTGTATATACCGATACGCGCCGCGACATAGCGCTACTGCGTGTGTATGTATGTACACAATGGAGATGTTTGTTATGTAAAATGTATTAACATTGCAAAAATTATATATGATCTTATATAAATTACTATTATAGAACACAGTATGGAAATAAAAAAGTTGACTCACATGAATTGAATTCTTTAAGTAAACATAATGTATGCGTAGGCGCCCCGCGGCGGCTAGTAGTAAGCGCCGGCCTCGCTCGCCCGTCTCACCTACTGTCCTCCAGAGATAACGTTCCCCTAGTGATTACTCAGTTGCGTAAACCACATTGGAAGAAATACACAAAAAATTTTCACATTACTCGGTTTTTCATTTCAAATCGAGGCCCTATTAGACACTTGCAAAGATGCTTAATTTAAAAAAAAGATCGTTTTTATCAAATGATGAAAATTTTAACCAGTTTTTACAATTTCGCATATCGATAGACTACTGTTGGACCCTTTGAATAAGTCATTGAACACGAGCGTACGATGAACCCTGTGGGATCGATACACCGCAACAAACCAAGTTCAAGTTAACACATCACTATGGCTACCGCAGGCCAAACATTTATAGCTCAAGGTGATTGGGGCTGATGCTACACACAATTCTCTTCATTTCTATTTCGACATTGCGTGGAATACGTATCGAGCCTTTACGAAAGAAATTGCAAGTGCTAAGAAAAACAAATCACTCACTAATTAGCTTACCTACATTGTGCGTGTGGTGGGGTCTAAGTATATAATTAACAATTATTTAATAAGAAGAAAAAAATGAGGCTAACTGGTTCTCGAGCATATTATAGGACGACGCCTCCAAAGATGCCTTTGGGGCTGGTGGAGTTAATAGAAGGATTAACAAGGGAAGTGCTCAAACACAATCCAACCGATATTTATGGGTTTTGTGCCGGTCATGTGCAACATCTGCTGGAAATAAGAGATGGCCCTGGTAAGTCACATATTTTTTATTACTAAACATGTCTACAACACAAAAATCATAAACGGCTCGTTCATAAACACTGGGTGTTATTTATTATTGCACTCAATAACTTTACAGTTCAAAAGAAAACAAGAACTTTGGAAGAAAAAATTGCCAAGGCCCAAGAAAAAGTACGGCAGCGGGCAGAAAAACGGAGACAACAATATGATAACGATTTACTGAATCAACAGAGTGGCAAAACTCCTGAAATAAAGGCTACTTCAATAATTAAAGATACACCATCGATTCTTCCACAAGATCCTACACCAGTTCACGATCTTAAAAACCTTACTCAGATAGAACAAAATTTGGGTAATTTATCAAAGGCAGAATTATCGCACGAGTTGTGTACACCGAGTCAAGAAGAAGATCCTCGATACCCTAAAATTAAAGATGAAGCTGTAAAAGATGATGAAGCAGTAAAAGATGATGAATCAGTAAAAGTTGATGAAGATTTAAAAAAATATATAAAATCTGAACCCAGTGTTATGGAGTACGAGTCAAAAAGTAATATTAATTTGGCGGAATCATCGAATGAAATCAGAGATAGTACGCTTACCCAAGGTTCTACTTTAAACGAGTTTTCAAACATCGAGACTTCTGCTACTAAAGTACAAATGTTAGATAATTTTCTTCCACCTATGGTAGATGAACAAATATCGCACGATGGGACACAATCTTTTCAGGAAGATCAAGAATTAGAAACAGAAGCTGGTGTTATGCAGGAATTTGACACTTCGTCAAATTCTTCTCCTGTTCCCGTACAACTTTTATCAAGTCCAATTAACTCAATAAATACAAAACAAGATATGGTTGATACTCCTGAGAAAATCACTACTGTGTTATCAGAGTCGGAAAAGGCCGATGATTTAGATAGTCAAAACTCAGTAACACAGGCAGCTAAAGTAATTTCTAACGAAATCGCTGAAACTCGAAGTGATCATGTAAATAATGAAATTAATAAAACAGACACTCAATCAAACGATACTGAGAACATACAACATTTTGTGGAATCCGAAACTACAAACCGGTCAAATATTATAGATAACTACGAATTCAAGTCTAACAGTGATGATACTGTAAATGGAAACGAAGAAAATTCTCAGGAAATAAACACGTTTGATATTTCTTTTCAAGAACCGCCTACTGTGGATCTACAAGATTCACAAATAAATCCAGATTTGCTGGAGTCACTACTGGAATCTAACACTGATGGTGATATCGCGACACTTATTACACAGGAATCTACTAATGACGAGTTAAAGCAACATAACGCTTTCGAACGTGATACTGCAAATGCTAAATTACTCAAAGATAATTCCAGAACAAACGGGGTAACTCCCTCACTTGAAGAACATACAGGGAATATCCAACACCAAAATCACACAAATAGTATTGATTTGAAGGAAAGCAACAATAAAGAAAATAATAATATTGATAACGGTGGTCATGAGTACGCATCAACAACGTTGAGTGGAACTCCTCAGATCCCTAATCCAGATAGTAACATGGATTTGGAAACAGCAGCAATTACGATACAGAAAGTTTTTCGGACGTTTCTTTTTAAAAGCAGAGCCTCGACTTTCGACGACACGATAAACGATGAAACAATGTATTTAAATGAAGTTGAAAAAAATAAGGTAATAAAATCTGTATAGTATATAGTTTTTCAACGCCACCACCCGCTATGGTTTTCATTTCATTTAATTAATCATGTTTGTTAGAGAGATTTGGTCCTTATGATTGACCCTATCGATTGATGCCATAAAAGTACAGGGTGTTATTTTATTTTTATTTAGCTGGTTCGATTCCCGAGTGTGGCAAGCGAATTTTTGGTAATCTTTGAATGCAGATTTATTTCTTTTTAAAAATATATTATAAAAAAAAATCCTTTGAGTAAAATTTTCTATCTACAGTATTTAGAGTACTTCACTCCAGGTGGCGTTGAAATATTCCACCCTGTATAATTAATTGCCTGGTCTTGTCTATAAGTTAATGTTTAATTTAAAAATAAAAACGACTTTTGTCTTCCAGGAAGAATGCAATTTTCCTATTGCAGGTTCTTTGAACGAAAGAAGGCCACATGGACTTACAAGAATGGATACAGTATTACAAACGGTAAATGAGGAGAAGTCCCTTTCTTTATCTACTGATGACTCTTCTACGATGTCCAGTGCAGCAACTGTCATTCAAGCTCATGTTAGGGGTTTCTTGGTTAGAAATAAACTTCATTCAAATAAGACAGTTTCTACGAATTCTTTAGCTGCTAGTAATTCCAACGAGCCATCCCTTACGTCACTAGAAATGGACAATGAACAAAGTAAGAATAAAACAGTGTTGAATATTCATATAGTTCCCGAAGGAGGTAACTATTTAAGCAGAGATGAAAGTTTGATCACTTCAATGGATTTGTCTCTAGACAGCAGCCCGCCATCGTCTATCAACTTGCACCCTTTGGTAAGTGAAAGGCGGAAGCAGTTAAAACGAGAAGATGCTATACAATCTGTGTCCCCACCAAGTAATAACAGTGGAAAATTAAGCGAAGATGTGGATTCCGTGAAAGAATTGCCGCTCAATGATCATGAAATAACGGAAGAGCATCAAGCAGAAAACAATGTCGTTAAAGGTGATTTGAACGAAAGTACGAGCGTAAGAGATGGTGAAGATGTCCATCGTGAAAATGACGCATTAGAAACGATCGTTTCTGAAAATACAGAATCGGCAATGAAACAAGAAGGATCTGGACAGAAAATACATTCTGATGAAATGGATGTTGTAACCCCTTTCGTTACAAATGAAGATAATAATTCGACAGATCAGAAGCTAATGCACTCTGGAGAGTTCCACGACGCCGTGCTTCCCACCAAGGTGGCGCGCAGTGACACATCAGTCACCAGTGGTGAGTGAAGACATCTATTATCAGGTGATAATTATTTCCGTTCTATCAAGGCCATCGCATGAACTGCTACACAGTAAATCGATGCCGCTTGCCTTGTAACGTAGATAGCGATCAGTAGTAAGTAATCTAGTATACGCATCGCCATTACGCATTTATTAGGTAAAACAAATGAACGAAAACGGTAAAGAAAAAAATACGACTTCAGTAAAAAAGTAGAATAGAAGTAGTACAGTAATTGTGTTGCGTATGTGATGGAGATGGAAATCATTTGGTATGTACCTAGTTAGAAAAAGTTTTTTGTTTGAATATTTCAACACTCTGTTTCAGAAGGGTAACCCAGCCTTGATTGGACTGTGTTATTTTACTGTAGCTTTCTGAATTGAGAATTCTTACGAAATTATCAACTACAAATTTTCAATTTAGAAATCTGGTCTAAGTCAGCCGCAGTGCAGTGTTGTGTTGATTCTTACAAAATCAAGGGGGGTTAGGGTTTTGTTCACACTGAGATACGATGCGACGATTCTTAAAGACGCCACGCGCCAGCTGTTTTGCGATGCGCATCGCGTCACCTCGATTTAAAGCGCGGGACACCAGCGAAACACAACGACACGGGAAACGAACTCTTGCAAACTCGCCACTCACACTGCGCCTCGAAGCGTCTGCTGGCGTAGCGCAGCGCGTCCCTACGCCATGGGGGGCGTATTCGAATTATCTGACTGACAATATGTACCTTTTTGTGTACCAAATAAAGTTCTTAATATTTTGTATCGTTATCTTAAAAAGTTTGCGCTTAGTCGCTTGCGCGTCGTGTCTCGGCGTGAGCTGACCAAGGCTGTGTTGTGTGTTACCTACATTGATTGTTGCTTTTTTATATTTTGTCACAAATTCCAGGATAGTGTAAATAAAAATAAAGTAATGAAAGCAGAGGAAGAAGGAGTAAGAGGACTAGAAATTCAATGTAGTGCTACATACAGGGTAGAAGAATGGGTAGATGGGACATCGACGTACAAACGGTTACCACGTATCTCTATCAGTACATCATTCCGAACTCCCTAATAGAAACTTCATCGGTAACTAAAAAAAAAAATAGCTGCTCCCTACATTATGACGGTGTAGGTATTGCAGTTTTGAAACAGTTGTTTTTTTATTATCGAAGAAACATTTCTATGGGGGTACGATTGTACGAATGATGCACAGAATACGTGGAAATCGTTTGTGCGTGGATGTCCCTTTCACCCTGTATTGGGCAGATAAAGCTTCACCGTGTTATTTCCCTATTCCTGTCCCATGAACCACGTACGGTTCACGGCGATTGTTTAGCTATTGTGTCTGCTTCGTGGACATTGAATGTCTTAAGGACCTGTTGCTTACCACAAATCATAAAATAAGTTTAGCACTAAAAATAATCTTCATTAGATCAAAATGATGTCTCTGAGTCTTCAAGTCTGAATCTTCAAACAATTGACAGACACAGCAATAAGTAATTATGTTTAGAATTATAAGCGCTTATTTATTTAGTGGTAAGACGGGACTTTTAATTGGTGTAAATATTTAATTAAACAAATTTTACTTTTATTTTCAGAATTCAAGAATGTGTTGGTGTATTTCTTGCTTTGGAATCATTCATAGTGTTACTTTAGGCCTTCGAGTTCGTGAAGTTGTTGTCACCGCAGTTAAAATAGTTAAATAAATATGACTATAGCACCATTAAGACCATTGTTTTATTATTCACGTTTTGATGGCAATCAGATGAGTATCACTCAAAAAATTTGCGGGGAGTGCATCTTTTGATCCACAAAAAAGCAAAAATTGGACCATGTGTGCACCGCTCCTCGGATAGGATGTCAGGTTTTTGTGTTTGGAAACTGCCTCGTATAGGTAGGCGTTATATTCTTCGTCAAAGTGTGCATGTGTGAGCGAAGCGAACTCGAAAATTTACGATAGGTATTTTTGTCCATACATGCGGAAAATTTTGTCAACTTTTGCAGAAAAGCTTTAGAATTAAGAGAATGTCGAATGCAAAAAATGATCGATGTGAGCTCGAAAACTAGGGCAACGCCCGAATAGAATAGTTTTGCTCCATTCGTTCGGAAATAGGAACTAGTGTGATGACTTTTGCAGAAAAGCTGAAGAACATTGTTGCAATAGCGAGAGGGACGAGCTCGAAAATTATAACACCCCGCGTCTAGGGTTCACACTAGGGTATAGGTTCTCATTTTCTCAATAATTTATCTCAACTTCCAAACTTTTCGCGGATCATAGGTTGGGAGCCAATGATCTACACTCATTTATTAAAGCTGAAGATTTTGTTTCAACGCGCCAAACTCTGAAACTACCAGTCGAACTTGAATTTTTTTTTACATTGGTAGCCTAATTCTTCTTAGGGAATGTTACGACCCTTAGGAGCCGAGCTAAAAGAAAAACGGCGTGTGAAAACACCCACCCACCCGGGACCATAGCTAGTACCTGTTAGTGACTTTAACATTAGTACTGTGCTATCTGCCTTTGAACAAGAAGAACTCTTTACTTCTTTGGTCTGCGCTAGCTGTTTGACTCACAGGAGCATATATTCAGTTCCGACTTACCGCAAATTATGCGGAAACTGATTTCAACATACTGGAACCTTCTACAGGAAAACCGCAAGAATCACAAGAGTTTCTTTCTTTAGGTGCTGGAGGAATGATATTGACAGTTCGCTGTGGAATAGGTTTTTGGTATCAATTTGACTACGTTTTAGAAGATATTTTTTATGAATGTCTCAAACTGGTGTTTCCAGACTTTACCATAGATCTATCGTTTTTTGTCGACACGGCCCCAAGAAACTTAAATACTAACTGGAATGAGTACGAACAAAATTTTGATATAAAAATCCGTTTGAAAATGAACTTTATCTCAAACGAATAGAGTACTTATTACTTTAATTAATTCAAAGGGGGAAGAATACTTTAGAGCGAGAACGCGAACGCGAGTGGATTGTGTCCTTGTCTAAAAACTGCCAGTACACAAAAAATATTTTTTTTTTTTTTTTTTAGTAAATTTTTCGGAAATCACGTTGATAGCTAAACTAGCACATAAATCGTATCGGGATTAATTTAATATTCAAATAATAATTTCTTGCGAAATACAGTAAGCTTAAATAAATTATTTATGAATTATGTTATTTCTGAATGGCAACATAGATGACACTCATATAAACAAACAATATGGCCGATACAATTTCGCGCTGAAGTCATATTTTTACGTTATCAAGTTCTTTTAACATTACTTAAGTGAAATCTTCCTCTTTAAATGTCGTGAAATCGAGTTGTGTAAAGGGGTGTAACAGTGAAGGGTTTGCTGGATTTGGAATTTCTTTTTTCAGGTACCTAAGTTCGTATAACTTTGTTTACAAATTACGACTAGGGTGACAATGTTCTAGATATTTATTTATTTATTCACATTCACATGACATGTTTCCTTTGCCATTATAGATTAAATCTAATGCGACAAAGTCACTTAAAATATAATTAACTATACCTTACATGCTACACAGTATGTGGCCCTTGTGAACTCACCCAGTGTGCAGGTGAATATAGAGTCTGTCAAGCGAGTCTAGTCCCATGAAAAAGGCGGCAAATTCAAAAATCTTTCAGGTGTCAACACTGATATAGCACGCTGACAACTTGTTGATACTTGAATTTTGATAAAAAAATTACTTGGGATAAATTAAAAAAAAAGCATTTCAATGTACGTATTTATTCATCAGAACTAAAATCAGAATCAAGAAATTCAATGCCTTCAAATGAGAAATCACTGTCAGTAGAATCATTACGCACAGAAATGATGAAGGGTTCCAACTCGGTTTCGGATATCCTGTCTCTTACTTTATACTTATTTTCGACACTAATAGTGTGATCTGTGCATTTTTTCCAATCATTGGCTGTGACACTATTAAAGCATTCTTTTATAAGGTTCTCCATTTCTTTACCTGGAATCCCTAAGTTTTTGCTGGCTATTTTTCTTTTAGCCAAACTCTATATGAGTTCAATTGCGTTCAGGTCACAATGATATGGCGGAAGTTTCAAAACCTCATGGCCATGTTGTTTCAAAAATTCTTCAGCTTCATACATTGGAGTTGTTTTATGTTCATTCACAAGGCACATAAGCTCAGCCTTTGTAAAGAATTCTTCATAATGAATTCCATTTTCAGTTAGCCATTTCTGAATGTCAGCCTTTAAATCATTCATAGATGGTGGCTTATTTATTTGTGTTACATGGTAGCTAGCGTTGTCCATAACAATGACACTGGGCTGACTTAAATTGGGTATTAATTTTTCACGTAACCATTTCATAAAATTATTTCTGTTCATATCATCATGATAATCTGCCATTTTTGATTTAGTACTGAATACCAATAATGCATTGGGAACAAAACCTTTTTCGGATCCAGCATGAACAACAATATGTCTTTTGCCTGACGATATTTTGTCAATTACACCGCTTGTTGATGGCCCTTGCCATGATTTTTTAACTTTATAATTTTGGTGGACGTAGGTCTGATCAAGATAAACTATTAATTTTCCTTGTTTCCGCTTTTCATCAATAGCTCTGAGATACCTATGTCGCCATGCAGCTAGTTCATACTTTTCAATAAGAAGAGATCTCTCATTTTTATTTTTTTTGAATTCAAATCCATTTTTGAGTAATAATTGTCTCAATGTTTCATGACATCCAGTAAATCCAATTGACTCTCTTAAATCTGCAAGCAAACTTCGTAGAGTTGGAACTTGCTTTTTCACACAGTAAAATTCATTAATTTTATTGCGTATGGCTGATAAGTCAAAATTATCCAGATTGGCTACAGTTGGCTGTCGTGGACGTTTTTTCCCCGGTGTGTTCCACTCGCCTTGGTTAATAGCACCTTCTTTTTTAATTCTTCGCAGTGTTTTCACACTTAAATCTGAAAGTTCAATATGTCAGTTCAGTATCAAACGCACAAATTTTATGATAATATTTGTAGAAAATGCAAACAATGTAAACAAATAAATCTGTACTAACCTGTCATAGCAGCAATTTTTGTCAAATAGTCTGTTTCAGATTTCATTTTTTTATTCTCATCTATGGCTATGACTTTCTTAACTAAATTATCAATTGTGCTTTTTATTAATTCATCATCCAAGGTGGCTGAAAAAAGATGACAACAATCTCTTATAATACTTTTCACTTATAGGTGCCCCATTGAGATTCAATGTCATGTATACGACGTCTGAATCTAAACCAAAACCGAAATCGTGATCACATCATAGTAAAATAAACAAAATTAGACAATTGTGCTAAAAGTATCAACATTTTGTAGCCAACCTACCTGTTGTTGAAACAATTTCATCCAAAAGTCGTCGTTTTTCTGTTAACACGTCATCAGATTCAATCTTTACATGATTATATTTATTAATCATTGTAAACAGCAGGCTCCTGACACTACTTTTAATAGGTTTTGGCATTATAACATTAAAAAATTCAACAAAAACCGGAATGCTTCGAGGTTAGAACAGAAATTGTGACAATCTGTTTGACAGATAATAGTATTGCCATTATAAGAAATCAGTAAAATGGTTGTGGACTCGACTCGCTTGACAGACTCTAGCTATTACATCCGCCACCGTGTTATGAGTGCGCAGCGCACGAGTCAGCGGTGCGCGCCCCAATAGGTTAGTGCGCGCACTCAGCACCACCAGCAGCTGCGGCTTGCGCCGTCGCGCCACGTACCTATCCGGCAAATTAAATCCTATTTCTCAAAGTATGCCTGAGTTTTGAATACTACCTCTTAAAACTTTGAATATATACGTTGCCAGTACCACTTCATGCCTAATTTCTAATTTGTAGTATCCCACCATACCGAGACAGAATAGGGTAGGATACAGTAACGGGTATCCCGATATCACAGATAATATAATACTACGTACAGATACCCAATCCCATACAAATAAATGATACCTCCCTAAAACTGGCAATCGGACCGGCTATTTATTGTCCTCCATTTTTTCAACAGATGGTAGCACCAACGTCTCACTGATTACCAGAGGCAGCAGTTTTACAACGCCATCTAGGAGTAGGCCTAGTTTCTAGGTGGCATCGATACTACTAGATGGCGCATAGATTCTCTACATCGCACCGTGCGTTCAAGGACAAATAGATAATAACAATACAACAAAAAATATCTCGAGTTGGCGAAACGGTTTCATTTGTGTGAGTGAGCTAACAAACATCTCTTTGCGGCGAATGCGTCTTCATTTGTTTTTGTTGAATATTTCAATACTTTTAGAGCGTTTACTACTTACGGCATTTCGTATAAACTTTCAAGTACTTTTTTTTCGAAATGACTGAACCGATTTTAATGAAACTTTATACGCTTAAGCAAGATACATAGTTCTAAAAAGTTATCAGAGAACATTTTTGACAAATAGTATTACAGCTAAATTAGGACGATTTTAGATTCATAGAAACAGAAATTTCCAATTATCTCTTTTTTTTAAAAAGACATTTCGAAAATGTTCTCTGAGAACTTTTTCGACTTAAGTATCCTGCTTATGCGTATAAAGTTTCATTTATATCGGTTCAGAAATTAAAAAAAAAAGGATTTGAAAGTTTGTATGAAATGCCGTAAATCGTAAACGTTCTTAGAGCCAAACCACACGGCACGGTGCGGCGCCGTACCGCAAGCCATTTCGCCGCACTGACAAACACACGGGAAGTGCGGCATCGCAGCGGCGATGAAAAAACTATTAACTTGCCCTACGTACTACAGTCTGTAATAGCAATGGATCGCAAACAACTGTGCGGTGCCACGCCAGCGCCGCTCTGTTTACATCCATTCCCGCCTCGTCTTGATTCAGGCACGTGCGCGGTGCGGTGCCGGAGAGCACCGCACAGCGCCGTGTGGCTACAACACATTTTTGTATGTAGAAAACCGGAGCGGCAACGCTCGGGCGCCGCGCCGGAGCTGCACCGCGCCCTGTGGTTTGGCTGGAGAAAACGCCAGGGCAGCCTGCGAATTTTTTTTTGTTTTACCATTTTGCAATGTGCAGGTCAGTGTCAGGCTAGATGTTGAACAAAATATGATGTGCGACCGTAACACTTATGTATTTACAGTATTATAATAATTAAAATCGTCAATACAATCCCATTGAATAACTATTTCATGAAAAAGTCATTCAATGGTATTAAATGAACGTAGAGGGTATTGATGATTTTAATTATTACAATTCTGTAACTACATACATGTTACAGCCGCGAATCATATTATAATTAACATACAACCTGACACCGACCTGCAAATTGCAAAAAACGTAAGAAAATTTACTTACGTTAGATACTCCGAACCGCTATAAAGTTTGCAGATCGTCACTTGCAGCTCATTATAGGTACTCAAATCAATCAAATCTAGGTATACAATTGCTTTTAATTTAATGTAGTTACTGCGGCAAGGAAATGATATGAAAAGCTTGGTACTAGGAGTAGGAGGATGAAAGATGGAAGTAGGTACTAAGTACCAACTTACATAAATAACAAAAAACAAACGGAATAATTTTATAAAAATATTTTAATACTTCAATCAAATACCTAACTGCTTTTGTAGTTTAATTTTTGTCTTTTAGTTTGTTTTAATTGCATAACTGTTAGGTTTTAACAAAAGAAACGCGAAGTCATTTGGAGTAAAAACTAAAATTATCCTTTTCAAGGCATTGGTACGTTGTCATCTAGTGTATGCCAGTATAGCATGGAATCCTATGTATGCTGTACATTCGCAGCGCCTCGAGAACATCCAGCGAGCGTTTACGAGACATAATTGCATACATGTCCACAGCAATATCCCACCGATGTCCATACGAAGAACGTTTGACTTTCTTTAAACTTGAGTCGCTTCGAAACCGTCGCACTGTCCATGAATTAGTTTTTCTTCATAAGGTTGTCAATAGTCAAATTGAATGCGAACAGTTGCTAGAACGTGTAATGTTGCCAGTCCCAAACAATCGTCCTAGACAGCCAATTTCTAGACTTTTTCAAACGCCAACCAACTCACCAGTGTCAAGAATGTGCATTCAATACTACGAACTCAACTGTAAATTACCTGACTTGGATGTGTTCTTTGGTTCCCTACCGAAGTTCAAAAGCCTTTGCGCTGTCATATGAACCTACATTTAAATGGCTATAATTAGTTTCTTATCAGTTTTATTTGTTTATTTTTTATTTTGTTTTGTGTTTATTAGTGTAAGTCAGTTTTTTGATCTCTTCTTTAGTTTAAGGCAAAGATGTTTTGTTTTCTATTTTATGTTACATTTTATTTCTTTAACTTTACAATAAAATAGCTATATTGTACTTAAGATAATGTTGTGTACACCTGTAATTGGTACCTACATAAGAACCCTAACCTGTATATTTCTATTGTTAAATGTAAAATGTATGTACTGTAGGTGTATCTATTTTAAATAAATAAATAACTAAAAATTTTTGAAGCATTACTTTTGAAGTAATGTTTTCCGAAATTTATTATGTTACTAGCGACCCGCCCCGGCTTCGCACGGGTGCAGTATATATGTATATATTAACCTTCCACTTGAATCACTCTATCTATTAATGAAAACCACATCAAAATCCGTTGCGTAGTTTTAACTAAGCATACACAGGGACAGACAGACAGCGGGAAGTGACTTTGTTTTATACTATGTAGTAATTAGTTTTACTACATTTTTTTTTACAGTTTGTTATATTTGATTTTTTCTTTTTTGATCAACCTGGAAGACATTTGAAGGCTCATTTTTAATTTCTTGCACTTTGGAGTGTTCGTTGATTTCCTTTTCTTTTATGTGTCAAAACATAAAAGTGCACTAGATGCAGTTGGTTCTTCAACATTTGGACTGTTACAAGTCAGTTGTGTCTTATACACTTTGGATGCGAGTCAAAATTTTCAGTACAGGTGAAGTTTCTTGAGCTAAAAAAACAGATATAAAGGTAACGTAAGCTCTATGTTACAAACCATTGACGACCTGTAAAAACAGTTCTTGTCATTCTTAAAAACTTACACACAGAATTCCCATAAATGAGGGTACAATAAAATTGTGATTATTTAAAAAAATACCTTGTGATGTTGATGGACACGGTGAATGCAGTGTCATGACCGAGCATTGCACATCGTTGTGGTTTTGAGGCACTGCCATTTTTGATAATTTTTCCTTTTGCCAGTTTTAGTCTGAATGAACTTATCACCGCAGTTCCTGATGATTAAGGTGAGCTACCGTCATGTTATTAACTAATATGTTATTGACTAATATATGGCCACATTTTAGATGTATATTGTTGAGTTATTAGTTTTCAGTTAGTTCTCAACATTTATAAAAACAATTTGGAGTAACCATTGGCTATAGACGTTAGTAGTAAGTACATATTTTATTTTATGGAGTCTTTATCACACAATACTTATCAATGTTACACTGTGACTGGGTTGTGGAGGTCAGATAGGCAGTCGCTCCATGTAAAATACTGGTATTCAGTTGCATCCGGTTAGACTGGAAGCCGACCCCAATATAATTGGGAAAAGGCTAGGCAGATGATGACTTATCAATGTTACATTATAATTATTTGATCATACTATGTACTCCTAAATTAATTAGTTTGTGTAATGAGTAGTTAAAACTGAAAATCAGTGTATGTGCGAGTTCGACGTTTAACACCAGTTAAATTTGATGTATTTCGTCATTAATTTGATTTTTATTTTTAGTATCTCAAAAGTGACTACATAATATTTTAGCCGTAAATACACTTACCACAATTGCTCAACCAAACTGCCAAACGACGTGCATGTCCAGTTGGAATCCGACATATTGAGAAATCTTTCGATGACTGTTCGCTTAAATATGAGCATTTGATAGGAGCCATATTGAGTGTACTTTCTAAAATCAAAATCCAAAGTTTTTACTAGCATAAGTCATCGTATGTGCAAGATTTGTTGTTGTACAGTATCCAGGGTCCAGGTCAGACATAGGGAGGTGTCTTTTCTAAAATCCATAGTTCGAACCGAGGTCGGTTAGAAGAAAACAAAAACGCATTCAAAGCTGGGTACTGGGAGTCAGACATGACCAAAACAGAATTGACATTGACATTGACAGACAGAGTAACTACCTACTTTGAAAACGTTTCGTACAATGCTAGTTCCGGTTTTAGTTAAATGAAAAACTATATAATTATTTACCATAAACATGTTAGAAAGATTTCTTACAATTCTGTGAACAGTAATATATTTAAAAAAAAATACTGAATTTCCTTTAAATGAATTAACTAAACGTATTTAGCAACGATTGTGGTTACATTGTGATCTCACAAAATGGATTACAGATAGCTCTGTTATCCATTTTGTCTATAGCTCTTTGCAATAGATGGCGTTTTACTCAAAGCGTCACATACAATGTAACCACAATCGTTGCTAAATACGTTTAGTTAATTCATTTAAAGGAAATTCAGTATTTCATCATTCTATGGGTTCGAATGAATTAGAAAAGTCTTCAGTTATTTTTTTTGTCGAAATTACGTGATTTGTGAGTATAAATAGATAAATCAGCATTAAACAAGGAAGTTTTGATTTTTACTAATCTTACTTCAGCCAAAATCTGCCGTTTAACTCATTTTAGTGGTTGTTAATTTCATAACTGTTACCTATGCTGCCATCTATGATATTTTTTCAAGACTAATTATAATTTGTTCGAGTTGGGACCCCATGCCGATATGTAAACGGGAATCAAGAAAATATTCTAAAGAATACGCCTTTTCTATTATCTATATCGGTATTTTTAGTCTTGTGAAAATGCGTACAAAATACATCATTTATAATGCAGTAGCAAAACTTAATGAATTACTCCATTTTAATAATAACAAAAATAACTTCTTGAAAATAAATGAATTCTATCTTTACTTTTATAAATACTGTTTATTGTTTGTGTATTAATAATACTGTTTTGTTTCCATGCAGACTCTCTAACAATGAGAATCTTCAGCAACGAGCTTGGAGTTGTCCATTTAAAGAAGAAGTATTCAACCTATTGCCTAGTTTGCAACTGTTCCATCATCAGCATCTTCGCACTTAAATTTAAGATTACTGACTCATACTAAAACCAACAATAACATAAAACCATAAGTTTTATAATGTATAGTGTGATTAATAAATTTATCAAATACTACATATTATGTTGTTTGAAAATGCTACATGCTCATGCTTCATCTATGTGAATGTTGCAGCCTTGTACGCTTTAAAATCTCTTTACAAATGAAGGATGTAACCTAAATGTCACGTATTCTTCACTTCATAGACCTATCCCATTACAGAGTTTTACAGTATGCGTAGGCTTCGGCTTCGCCCTGTTTTTGATTATAAAAGAATAACTGTCCCAAAAGTAAGTACAAATATTGGATACCCTATTAGAAAGGAATGACATCCACTCTCGAAGTTTTCTCGCTCGGAACGACTTTCCGCTGCACGTCCTCATTCCAGTTAGTATATAAGTTCCTTGCACGGCCCTAAATAATTGTCATAGACAAAAGTAGAAACTTACGAATATTTATGGTCAAATGAATGTCATGTCCATAGATATAGAATTATAGATTGACTGTACAGTACAGATTACTAATCTGTGGACTATCATGTCATGTCATTGTCAGTCTTTGTAAAGCTGAAGCAGGGTTTTAGGAAACGTACAAAATAATTTAATTTCGTACAATGCCGTTACCACCAGCTTTAGCTGCGCGTTTAGCTAAAAGAGGACTTTTGAAACCAAAACCTGCAGTTCCTGATCCTAACAATGAAACTCCTCCGGTGCAGGCTAATGAAGAAATCATAGCAGAAGATTACGACAATAAACTTGATGAGCGCGTCAATAAAGAACACTTTTGGGAAGGCATCGAGGGTGTCAATGTTGACCCTATCAAAGGTCATAAAAGTTGTCCAAATAAAAGTAATATCTACCACGAATGCTCCACGTATTGTGTAAAAAGATGGAAAACGGGAAAGTTGGTTCCTAGCGAAATATACATGGAATATAAGAAAAAAGCGTTGGAACTGTGGCCCTTGCCGCCAGGTTGGGAAGAAGTGTATGATGAAGGATTTGGTCAGCATTACTTCTGGAATGTTCACAATAATTTGGTCAGTTGGCTGCCACCTGCTCACCCGCATGCGACCCCTAGTGAAAGTGCTGCACATTTACGCGAAGAACGATTGTTAAAGGAAGGTGATGAAAGTGATGATAGTAGTGAAGCTTCCGACCAAGAAGTTCCTCAACAGCAACCGCACAGAGAGAAGAAACATGAACGCAGAGAGAAAGAGAAGGATTTAGTACATCATAGGAATAAAAGGCTGAGGGTTAAAGACAATGACTTGGATCCAATGGACCCTGCAGCTTACTCTGACATATCAAGGGGGAGCTGGACCTCAGGTCTAGACACCCATGCAAAGACAGGAGTGGACTCAACTGCTAATGGATCCTTGTATCAAATGAGACCATATCCTGCACCTGGAGCTATACTTGCAGCAAATGCAAAACAATCTTCACCATCACCATAAATATGATAATAAATGTTATGTCACAATCATATTTTTTACTTTCCAACTCACACAAGTAATGCAACTACCTGGGTAATTGGTTTAGGGTGTCTGAACAAATCGATACAAATAAATCAAATTGAAGTGTTTGTTCGCAAAATAACAGTTTTTGACTAAATCATATCAAAATACTGTACTTATAAAAAAAAAAAACATTTTTTTTTTAATTTTTGTCTGTTTGTTCCGGTTAATTTCCGAAATGGCTGGGCCGATTTTGTCAGAACTTTTACTGGCAGATAGCTGATGTTGTAAGGAAAAAACTTAGTTTATTTAATAAAGTATTAGTGTTCCCTGCAAAAAAAAAACCCTTGAAATTGTTAACAAAATTAATTAAAATAGGGAAGTAATATTTTTATAATAATAATTTCCCACAGATGAAGGTCGCGGGGCACAGCTTTATTGGGAGGAGCAGATTTCAATGTGATAGAAGGTAAGCCTGTAGCAGCAGCGAAGTGTCAATTTTTGTAAGAGGTATGCTGGAGTACATATCTTTAATGTCATAATATTATTTGTCTATAGAATACTGACTGTGCCATTTTTCAAAGGGAAGCCAGTTGGAATCGAATTCTATGGAACCTTCGCCACTGACCTGTAGTGTAGCCTGTGTAGCTAATAGATTAATTTGCTATTGACTGTACTCATCCTATATGGTATTAAATTAGAAAAAAAAAACAATTAAAATACACAAATTTTATTACCAGAAGTAAAAGATGATTATAACTTAGATACTATTTTTCATGTGTGTTTGGATTTGGCTCCATTTCATCAAATGCAATATAATGACAAATTAATATTTCAAAATAATGTGTGTGTGGGTGTGTGCATGTTTGTGTGTGTGTGTGTGTGTGTGTGTGTGTGTGTTTATGTGTATACTTAATAATTACATTTTTGAAGTTATTTTTACCAGAATTAATACTGTCTACACTCTGTTCCAAATTTTTATAAAAACGAAAACTAATGGGCATAAAAATGCCATGCCAATTTATAGTGCCACTTACAAATTGAGTAATTTAATTATTTGAATACATAAAAATCCTGAAATCATTATAAATAACCAAAATGTAACCTACCTGACAATAAGAGCTATTATTTAAATAAAATTAATTTATAGCCCATGATTAAAAAAAGAAATTAAACAATGATAATAATGTATACATAAGTATTGACCTGAACAGCATTTGTTTAAACTTTCAACAAAAAGTTTTGGAAGAGATTATAATTACTAATTACTTGTCCTTTCGTAAAATCATAAAATGTGCCGACGTTAAGTACATTCTTGGACTTTTACAATATTAAACCATTAATGTTAATCTGCCATTGTGGGAATATCCTGGATGACACTGGCACAAGAGCGTGGTGCTTGGCAGAAGCAAAGAGAGGCCTATACCCAGCAGTGGGGGAAGTCGATGATGTTGATGTGAATCTCAGTAGATCTCTAGATCTAGATCTGTAGATCTCTTGCGCATATTTGCGTATCAAATTATTTACATTTTCAAGACGACAAACAGAAGCAATTAACAGTCTTAAGTTTTGGAAAATATATTGTTAGTCATAATCAATAACATTATTTTTGCTTGAAATAAAATTCAAGTTAAATCTATGTCAATGCATATTTATATAAAAACGTCATGGTTGCGTAGTAATAGTTGTCTTGCCAACATCGCTATCAACTTTTAGCTTCCATTCATGTATTTGGTTTCCGAGGAGATAGTCACCAGTAGATCTTCTGAAGTTAACAATCCAATTGAGCTCTGGGTGTTCGTCGATGCATCTGTAAAATAAGAATCATGGTTGAGAAAATTGCGTAACTTTCCCATGTAATATTATGTAATATTACATGGGAAAGTTTGTAAAATAGTTTTACCCTTTGCCAGAAACAATCAATATGGAAAGAGCACAAAAATTTATTTTATTTTACTCTCCAAACCTTCACGTTAACTATTTTGACTCCTTAGAATCCTCACTTAATAATCTTTGCCCATCATACGAGCATGGCATTTTAATAGGTGATTTTAATACATGCTTAATTAAAAATGATTTACGTTCACAGAAACTCCGTTCGCTTCTATCCTCTTTTAATCTTGAAATTCTTCCTCTTTCTGCGATCCATAACTTCCCAAATTGCACGCCTTCTCTTCTTGACCTAATGATCGTTTCTTCACCTAACAATGTTGCTGAGTTTGGGCAGCTGCCTGCAACCTTTTCGTATCATGACCTCGTTTACCTTTCTTATAGTATCCAACCTCCGAAACTTAAGCCTCGTTTCTGTTTTCTTCGTAGTTTCAATAGCATAAACCAGGACGCTTTGAAACGCGATGCGGGTGATATCGATTGGACTCACGTTATCAAAAGCAAATGTATCGATGAAAAAGTGAACAATTTCAATGCCATTATATCTTGACCTTTATGATAAACATGCTCCTCGTCACGGTATAAAAATTAAGCATAATCCTGCTCCGTAGATGACTACTGAAATTAAAAATGCTATTGCTTGTAAGGATAAGGCTAAGAGTAGGTATAGGCGCAGACCCACGGAACTTAATATCACTCACTTTAAAGCTTTGCGTAACCGCTGCAATCGTCTATGTCGAGACGCTTTTTCCACGAATCTCTCGTTAATCGTAACTCCTCTGATGTCTGGAATTTTTTAAAGTGTGGGTATCGGCAAATCTCTCACGAGTACCTGTAAAGATGTCGACTTGTGCGCTCTTAACAGGCACTTTTCTTCTCCACCTGTTTCTCTGGACCCAAGCGTTAAAGCTTCAACTTTGTTTAAGCTCTCTAACGTGCAGTTAACACATTGTACACTTTTTAATTTCAGTCCTGTCTCTGAAGACGATGTCAAAAAATCTCTTCTCTCTATTTCCTCCTCTGCTGCGGGTCATGATAATTTGTGTTCGAGAATGATAATACCCATTATTTCAGAGCTGCTCCCCATCCTTACTCATATTGTTAATTTTTCTCTATTCTCTGGTATATTTCCGTCAGCCTGGAAACAGGCTCACATAATACCACTTCCAAAAATTAGCAATCCTTCTTCCTTATCCCACTTTAGACCTATTTCCATTCTTTCTTTCCTTTCCAAAGTTCTCGAACACATTGTTCATGGTCAAATTTCCAGATATCTATCGGCTAATGCCCTTATTTCCCCTTTCCAATTTGGCTTCCGTACTGGGCACAGTACTGTTACTGCACTCCTGAAGGTTACTGACGATATCCGCTGGTCTATGGACAATCAATCTCTGACTGTTTTAGTTTTACTTGAATTTTGTTGCGCGTTCAACTTAGTGGATTTCGACATCCTTCTTGGGATCCTTCAATCTTTTAACTTCTCTGCCTCTACATTAGCCTGGTTTGACTCGTATCTTCGGGGTCGCTCTCAGTGTGTTCGCTAAGAAGAGATTTACTCTGATTGGTGTGACCTTACTGCTGGTGTTCCTCAGGGCGGCGTTCTCTCTCCTTTTCTTTTCTCTATCTTCTTAAATACTGTTACCAAAATTATCATTTCCAGTTTACATCTCTACGCGGACGATTTGTAACTGTATCGACATTTCTTGCTGGCTGATGCGGAATCAGCAATCAGTGTCATGAATCATGACCTGGAAAGTATCTATCAATGGGCTAAGTCGTACGGCTTTCAGATTAACCCTACTAAGTCACAGGCCATGATCATAGGCAGCAGATACTATCGCACTGCACTTGACTTGTTATTACTTTGACTCCATTACCTCTGGGCTGCACGACCATTGCCTTTGCTGAAACTGCTAAGGACCTTGGTGTCTTATTAGACAGCAATCTTTCTTGGCGAGCTCAGGTGAATGAGGTTAGTCGTAAGGTGCACTTTTCTTTCCATTCGCTTAAATCCTTACAGAGCTTCTTGCCTTATAAAACCAAAATTTACCTCGCTCAAACTCTGATTCAGCCGATCATTGATTACGCTGATGCCTGCTATTTGGATGCCACTGAAAAGCTGTTGAATAAGCTGGAGCGTCTGCAAAATCTTTGCATTCGTTTTGTGTTTGGCCTGAGGAAATATGACCATGTTTCTCACTTCCGCAAGGAACTCAAGTGGCTCCCTATCCGTCTTCGCAGGAACTCTCGAATATTATGTCTCCTCTGCAACATTCTATATAATCCTGCATATCCCAGCTACTTGCGAGATCGTTTTTCGTTTACCCGTCCTTCTGATGCTCTGTGTAGATCCCACCTCAGGCATCATCTTAATTTCCCATCCCATAAAACTGAATTCTATACTAACTCCTTCTCTGTTCACGCAGTACGTTTGTGGAACTCACTTCCGCCTAACATTTGTGATTCTAAAACTTTATTTCTGTTCAAAAAGCAAGTCTCTCAATGTTCTTTACATTACCTCTCCTCTATACTGTAATATTCTGGATAAATATAATAGGTATATATTTACAGTACAAGTATTTATTTTATATGTGTATATTTGTATGTGTGTTTATTTTATATAGGTATAACTTTGTTTTAAGTTCCAATTTCAATTTTCCTGTTTTGTCTTTTCTACACACTGTGTCTACATTTCTAATCCTACTTTCCTCTCGCAGGTCTGCTGGAAGCTGTACCTTTGTGCTCTTCTATCTTAATGTTATGTCTTGTTGAGTATTTTGTGTGTACATAAATAAATAAATAAAAAATAGTCACTTGATTAAAATGTAATGTGTGTGTAGATACATACCTGATTGAACAACAACAACGTATGGGGCGATGTCGAGCATTCGTGAGACTAATCCTAGTTGCGGTTTGTGAGCAAGGTCAATTTTATAAAACTTTTTGATGGTGAATTTTTCGAGATCTTCCGACAATGAGCCCGACAGGTTGGCCAGTCTTCGACGGGCATTGTCCGCCGTGAACACACCGATCACAGATCTAAAACATAACAGACCACTTGTTATAATATTACAATTACGATAACACTCAGGCGGGAAACGGTTACGTCGGTCACGTGCCCAAAGGGTGATATCACATTTACACAACCACAGATCAGCATTTTCTTGCATCTTTTCCCCTTACTTAGAATTTCAAATCACTAAAGTGAGTAAAGTGGTCCAGTTACACGCTTCCGATGCGAATGAATGCGGATGCTTGCGACCGGACTTCTCGCTCCACCAAATGTCGCCTTTACGTGACAGAATGAGATAAAGATATTCGAAAACGCTGATCCGTGCGTAAAAATGTGATTTCATCCTAATATAAACGTGGATGGCGTAGCGAGCGCAAGATCGTGAGCATTTTGGTAATAGTGACCGCAGTACCTTACATTATTTCCAATCTCAAGCACTCTGCATTCATACCGTGTATTTATATAAGAACGCACCAGGATCACCGTGATCGGCAGTGACTTGCAGGATCGAAAGCTTTCGACCATCCGTCGGGACGATTATTTTAAAACTAAATAGAATAAAATGGTTTCCTTTCGAACTGTTAACCGAATGAGTGGTATGTTCTATAAAAGAAAATATAAAAATACGGATGCACGTTGTCTAGTAAGTACCCAATCCTTAGGGTTTTTGAGATGGCAGAGGTACCTCAGGATTTAAAGAAAAAACGAATAGAGATCTGGTCAAAGGCATCATGAGTTCGATGTTGGTGATAAGCATAATAGTCCTTAATCGTCTTAAAAATAGACACACCACCCTCTTCTTTTTTAGATGTATATCGCATTACGGTAGTATCTACATTATTAGTTCACTACTTTACCTATATGCTGTAAATTTGCAAATTAATGTATTCTTGTTTCTTACCCTTTATCATTGACGACCGTCAACAGTGATGACTGTGTTTCTTTGAGAGCGGCGAGTGCTTCAGTCGGGGTGCTAGAGTGAGGTAACCTCTTGACAGGCTGCACCATGTCTTGTGTCACTGGTTTGCTCCACCACCTTACGAGTTTACAAATGTATATATTACATAAACCTGGCGTGGACGTCGGGTAGATACACAGGGGTACAGGAAGATAACAGGTATCATTGAAATAACTGAAAATCCCTTTATGGGGTCATGATCATACTCATAATAAAAAAACTGGCCAAGTACGTGTCGGATCACGCACAGTGACTCTTCACTGTGCGTGATCCGACACGTACTATAGGTTACACGGTTACACGGCTATAGGTTATTCAAACCGACTACAGAACTCTTTCTGTAGTCGGTTTGAACAACCTATCAAGAATCGCGAAACATACATGGAGTATTTTTGGATACCGCCGGGCGTGAGGAATATATTTTTTAAATTACATTTTTTTTATGATGTCTATTTTTGTTCCACCCTATGGACCATTAGAGCCTGGAGTAAATGATAAATAAAATAATATTTTATACCACCAACAGAGTTACGTTTGCAGTTGGTGAATATGTTCTCTCGTATAGGGGAACAAGTTTATCAATTCAAAGTTTGTACGCACAATAAAAACCCTTATTATATCTTTTGATATTATATTACGTCATCTATTAATACGGCTGTAATTTATAGATAGAGCTTGCCTGATCGCTGAGACCTAACAAGTCGGGCTTAATCATCAATCAATAATCTTGAATTTTTAATTAATGAGAAGCATCCACGTCGATCAACGATGAACGAACCTAAATATGGCTACCGTGGCTGCGAGATGGTCAAAGGTACGCCCATTCCGGACCGTTTGTCATATCAAATCCATCAAGCTATGTTAGGTATCTATACTTGACCTAGCTCTATAGTATCTAAGTACCTAGTACCGATTCTTCGGTTTACCAGTTTGTGCTGTTCCAAGGAAGTAGTGGTGTAGGTAAAATACATTTACACTATTTTTTATTATTATTTCTTAACCATATTAATTACATTTTTCTAAATATCAAAAACAAAAAATATAAATAAAATATTTATGGGTACTATTTTTTTGTATTTGTTATTGAAGCGGTATCTGTGTTATCGCAAACATGTGCTAAAATTCGTATTCACATGATAACACCTTGACACTGCGATGATAATTTTGCAATTATTGACATTTAATGAACATTAAGTTCAATGTGACGTAATTTTAACGAAATTGATTACTGTTTATCTGTAAGGAAGGTCAACATCAATATTTTCCGGGCGATCTGAAAGTTAATGAGATGCCAGTTCTGTTGTAAATAACTTATGTATGCAGTATGCCCTTACTGCTACGCAATAAAGACGCTTTGAAAGTCAGGCGTTTACCGTTGACTGTACGACGTACCTACGTACGTCTTTTAAGGAATAATACTCACGACAGGTTCTCCTTCTTGATTAAAGGTTGGAAATTCCTTGCCTCCATCCACTGGTCGGATATGAACTTAGTCATGTAGTTGCGAATATTATCAGGTAGCAGCACCACACACTTCTGTCCCTCCTTCAGTGACTTTGCTGCTTGGATGGCTCCCCACATGGCAGAACCACTGCTGCCGCCTGCCACACAAGGTCGATATTGCTTTCACAAATGTATTTTTATAACAAGGGTTTGAAACCACTTTTATTAACCGTATATCTTACAAGTCATTACATTGACTCATCGACGATATGGGGAATCAATTAGAAATAATTCTGGGACTCGGGAAGTTTTTTAAGGTTCCGTAGCCGAATGGCAAAAAATAGAACCCTTATAGATTCGTCATGTCTGTCTGTCTTTATGTCACAGCCACTTTATTCCGAAACTATTAGGACTACACAGTTGAAATTTGGTAGGTAGATGTATTCTGTGAACTGCTTTACGCTTTTTATACAAAAAAAATTATATTAATTTATTAGATTTTTATTAAAAGATGAAGGGGGGCTCGCCATACATGGAACTCAAAATAAAAAAAAAACTTCACACATATACGTGCGGGGTGACTATAGATAGGTCTTTAAAAATGACGGTCAGTGGGTCGTCTTAGGGGCGGATTTGTAGGAGTTGGAGTATACGCTTAGGGGCACTATGAGCAACAAAGAAAACAAAAAAAAAAATGTTAGGACTGAGATAAAATTATGGACTTATTTTTTTTTTGTTTTATTTCGTTTTAGAAGGCCCGTGATTCGGAAACGGTGCGTCTGAGGACCATGCGTCTCAGAACCTAAATGGTTTCTATGGTCTAAGTCAACCCGATACTATAATAAAATTGAGAAATTTCGGAAAAAAAAACTTATTCTTTTTTTAGTTCGATATTGTTAGCCCCTAAGGCTACACTCCAACCTGGCGATTGTGGGTGTACTATTAGGTACACTTGCTTAACCCTACGGTGTTTACAGGCGTGATGTAGTTATGTTGATTATAAAGAAATTGCTCACCACATAGTAATCCCTCGTCTTTGATAAGTCTTCTCGCCATTTCCAAGGAGGTGTGGTCCTCGCTCTTCACCCATTTGTCAATGACATTCCTGTCGAGAGACTTGGGCAGGAAGTCGTAACCTATGCCTTCCACCTTTTGACAAATAAAAACAGTTCTATAATATTTTATATGAATAGGTATTGACTTGAGCAGCTATTTAGCTAAACACAAAGCTAAACTTCAATATTCCTGCAAAATTATATTCGAACTTAAAATTCTCGATATATCGGATGTTTACCTACACTAATGTCTGGTTCGGAACTACACATATACTTATACTACAGCACGGAATCATATGTTTCCATGATCGTATCCTAAGGGCGTGCTGCCGAGTGTATCGTCGATGCTGCCGCGTGCTTCAACACTGCCGCTTTGTTCCTCGCTCTTGCAAATGACGATTCTGAGCGACAGAAAAGGACAGAAAGCATGGAAAAATGCGATTCCGTGCTAATAGATGTGGTTCAATCCTAAGGTAGCTGCCCACCCTGGACCTGGTTTGGCACTCCTGGGCCCTTGCCTATTACTGGAACTACAGGAAATTCTTGATTGTCTCCCCCCCTCGAAGCAAAGGCGAAAAGTTAGGTACGCCTATGAATGGTGTGTTATCGTACAAGGCGATCTCTTATAGATAACATAATCACCATAGTTTGCCATATCTTACCCTGAACGGATTATTATTGCCAGTTAACTAATTTGATTTTGTGTCTAGTTAATAAACATGACCATCATAATAACATATTGATAACTATGTTTACGGCAAACGCTGAGCATCTGGACCACGTTCGGCTGATGTAAGAGAGCATCAAACTTGTATAATGAAAAATATTTTTCACACATTAATCGATATTAGCTGTAACGTCATGTGCTGTAACAAAACACTGGGTCTGGGTTACTGGTTATCAGTGTATTTTGTTTGATCTCTATGCAACGTCGCGCGGCAGGTCACGGCTGTGTCGAATATACATGGTATGGCGTACCATCTGTGCTCAATTTATTACGACTGAAAGATTACTCGAAATAACACTTATAGAAAGACTTGTACGTTGCTATCACGTTAACCCTGTCTTTGCAGGTAGTTAAACATACATAATAACAGTAGAATGCGATACACAGATTTACATAGGTACATAATGTGTTATTGTATTGAACAGCTTGACTGATGAATAATTATAATGTATGCACGAAGACGTCAAGAAAGTTATCGCAAACGTTATTTTTTACGCTAGTTTATATTCTAGTGATGTATTGCTGTGTATAGTTATCTATACCTACGTAAGCTACCTATATAAATGTATGTATCTGTAACTGGTTCCTGTTTCGAGGACAGCGGAAGTAGTGAGATACGAATTCTAATTAGGAAGACTGCTGCGCGAATAGTTTATCTAAAGTGCCTAGCAAATATCGCTCCATTAAACACATGTGTTATCTGGAATATTAAATAGTAGGAATGATATACAACATGTAACGTAATTAACGCACACCCTCAGACACCCCAATTAGTACCTATATTATGTTATAATCATAATACATACACTGAATTTTTAGTTAAACATATATGAGCATTGATTATTGATTGATTTAGTTATACTAATTCCGGAAGAATGTTGTGTTCACAGTACAAATCCACGAACGCAGACAGTCGCACACGTAGGTATGAGGGTCTTGTTAGCCTAGTAGGTATTCGCTCGCGTTCGAAACGAGTTAACGAGTTTTTACTGTAATTTACGTAGTTTTAATTATTTTTGGAAAAAAAAATACCTATAATAAAAATTATAGAAATCGATTCAGTAAACGATTCCGAATAAACTAATTTCAGGATGTGCGTTAATTATGTTACATGTTGTATACAATAATAATATCTTAATAGCTGACGGCACGGTTGGTGCAGTACTTGATGATAGGCTTGATACCCGCCTGAACTTTTGTCTCGGTCCTGGCTGTTTGAGCCAGTAATAGAACCTGTCTAATTGTGTTGCTTCCCTTCCTATGTTATGTTTACCTCATACACCTGTACGTCCGATTTGTTGAGATCGTCGGGCTGCGCGAGTATGGAGCCGTACGGGTCGACTCCGACGACAACGCAATGAGGGCAGCGCTCTTTGATCTTGTGTCCCACGCCGGATATAGTGCCGCTGGTGCCGGCGCCCATCACCACCATGTCCACGTCGTCGTCCAAAGACCACAGGATCTCTTCAGCCGTGCCGTCGTAATGCGCCAGCGGGTTGCACGGGTTATTGTACTGTAATTATTTTAACATTCATATATCCCACACGTTTACTTAGGGCGCACCCACACCGACACATGCGATCGTCGGACCGGTTCGTTTCGTCGGATCGGTTCGGTTGCGCCCATAGTAGTGGGATTAGTAATGGCAGTGTTTTTTTTATTATTATTTGTCTCTCGCACGCACACCTTTATTGAATGTAAGTGAGATCAACTACATGAAAAAAATCTTAGGATAATGACAACACCATGGGTGAACACGATACGATACGTGTATAGTTTAAGGTTCTGGTTTTTTTATGTGTGTTAGTTTATTATTGTATACGATTAATTTGTGTATTTTATCTATGGGCCTTGGTTGCCTGATAATAAAATGATTATGATACAAACGCCTTGAGCAATTTATGGACGAATCTATATTATGGTTTAATTTTACATTCGTGTATAGGATGGAACTGCTTGTACGACAGCAGTATGTATTAACAGCTCTAATACGTAAAATAAGTACCTAATGTTCAATTTAAATTCATAAAGAAACTCCATTCTTATAATTTTTATCGTTATTCTGAACCATGAATAAATCTGGTAGTGGTTGGATCATACAGGTAAATGTGTATGAATGCAATTTGAATTAAGTAAACAATGACTGTTGCGGGAAAGAGGAAAGTCCAGAGTCCACACAGAGTGACCTATTAAATATTGCAGTACTGCTTACAAAGTGCCTGCACTTAAAACAGATATTCACAATCCTGGTGAACCTATGAGAACATTCGAATTAAGGTGCAAGTTCAACTATATCTTATTGAAATTGCTTGCACTACACCATTTATTATTGACATGATGCTTGTATGGATCTGAATGTTAAGCCACAAAAGGGATGAATGAAAGGCATTTGCATGTGGCGGAGATGAGAATGCTAAGGGGGATGTGTGGTGTTACGCGAATGGATAAAATAAGAAATGACTATATAAGAGGAAGTCTGAAAGTGGCGCCGGTGACTGAAAAGTTGTGTGGTAATCGGTTGTCGTGGTATGGACATGTGATGCGGAAAATGTTGTGAAGAAAGTTTTGAGTATGAATGTGGATGGGTATATGAGTAGATGAAGAAACGACGGATGGACTCTGTAAAGAACGATATGGCATGAAAGGAGGTGTCTGATGAGATGACGATTAATAGAGAAGTATGGAAGAAGAAAACATGCTGCGCCGACCCCAAATAAATTGGGATAAGGGCAAGAGATTGATGACGATAATTCTACAGGGTGGTGCTGCCATATCCCAAAAAATTAAAACACTGGTAATACTAGTTCATAGGAATATTTTTAAACTATCAAATAAATCCTAACATCGAAATGAAAAACAAAAAAAAAATCCAACAAAAGTAATAGCATAAAAGTATAAAACTTAACGGAATACAACACCATTTCAAAATATGTATTGGTTTACTAACCTTAGGTATAATTTGCACTAATTAGCGACTAGAAATAAAATTTAAGGAATGAATTTGGCAAAGCTTTTTGAAGTGTGAGTTGGCAACATGTATTTAGTTTATACCTATGCGGAGGTCGTTAACCTGGCGGTGCTAGCCTATTAATCTAAATCATGTAGAAATTGCTGAAAATTAAAAATAATGCCCTGTGTGACATATTCGAATGAATTTTTGTATGGAGACTGGGAACGTCATGCAAGAGGTTCACGCAGTTAATTTGTCGTATTGTCGCTGATACCCTTCTCCATGATTATAATTTCACAGATAATAATAATGTGGATGTAATTTACAGACTGCACACATACTTGGTCCAGCAGCACTGCATCAGGTATCTCTTTGGATAGTCTGTTGGCCACCATAATGTTGCTAGTTGGATCATCCCACGCTGCTTCTGTTGGAGTTCGGATAATTTCAGCCCCCAGGGCTATTAATGTATTAACTTTTTCATCTGACATTTTTTCTGGTAATACTATAATACACCTGTAACCTGGAAGAAATTGATATAAGTTCATTATTTTTTTTTCACAATTACATATTTATTACGTAGCACTCTTGTTCCTCCTGGCAATCTACTGCTGTGGCAATATTTCAACACATCGAAATTTTTATATGATATAATAGTTTAAAATTGATATAAACCTACCGGCCATGTGCTGGCCAGCAGAAATATCTTCAGAGATCACATCTAGAGCTTGATTTTTTTTGTGCCATGCCTTGTATTTCTTAGTTTGTGTATGTAAATGGAAAAACTCCTTGTATGAATATACAACGCGTTTTTCTATTTCGGCAAAGGGAAAGAGCGCTTAAGATAAAAGTTGCAAGAGCGAGTGTAGTGAACTCGAAACATTCAGAAAAAGTAGTGTAAAAAATTGAAGTGGTCAGACAGACACGAAAAGCAACTTTTATTAATTGTGTTGTATCATCAGTTTAAAATGGCTTACAAAATTGAGTTAAGTTTTTATGTTAGTGTTTACCTCTGACTGCAGAAGCGAGGGCCAGCCCTATGCCAGTATTGCCAGATGTAGGCTCCACGATAACAGACTTGCCTGGCTTCAGTATGCCCTTCTCTTCAGCGTCAATTACCATCCGGTAAGCTATGCGGTCCTTTACAGATCCTCCAGGGTTTAAGAACTCACATTTTGCATCTGATGACAAAATTATTTAAAAAAATTGGGGTGTTTTTTGACATCATTTAGGGTAAAAGATGAAACATTTTTGTAAAGACTTTCACTTGGGAATTTTAGGTATGGGGATCAAGAAGTATGGAAATCCATTTGAATGAAATTAGCACTTGCACATGAATTATGAAAAGTAATAAGCTTAAATATTACTCACACATATCACATTTTATTCCTTCTTCTTTAGGTATTTTCGAGAGTTTCACCAATGGAGTATTACCAATTGCATTTAGAATGTCCGGATAAATTTTCTGATTTCTATCACTAAAAATTTACGAAAAAATTAGATCTCACTGTCATAGTATTAGTTAATTCTTAGGTGTAACTGCAATAATCAAGGTTATTCTATGTATACTTACAGAGCTCCCACAATGTGCGGCAATTCCTTGAGGTTAAAAAACTTCCTCACCCCATTTTCCGTAGTGTTGTTCACTTCCACATGGTTAGACATTTTTCAGACGTTCTAGGTAGTTTTCCCTGTGGGTTATAAAATAGTGTTATCTTAGGAATGCTAAGAATTTTATTAGTTATACATTTTTTTTAAAACCGTAAACTTTTAGTTTAGATTGCGAGTGCTGATGTTGCGTTAACATTACTATAACAATTCTAGTTCAATATAAGTTACAAACCAAGTCACTTTGTTAGATTTGCTTTGCTTGCCACGCCGCTCACGAGCAGATTTTTAATAAAAAAAAAACAGTCTAAACACTCAGCTCACACTTTCACAGATCTCTGCACAAAGTCACAAACTAACTGACATGAACTGTCAAACAATTACAAATACAATAAAATAAGCTGAGTTACTGAACGAACAAACGAAATTGCGTTGACAGGTTGACAGAAACCATAGACTCTTAGTTATTTGACTACCACCCTCCGGTTCACTTCAGCCAACTTATCTGTGCAGGCGAGAAAACACAGAACTAAAATAAATGTGACCAAGTATGACATATTGACGATTTTTTGACAAGTAGCGCCACCTTGAAAACCTACCTCTAACCGGCTATATCTAGGTGCGGCCGGTGGCAGTTGGTTAAACTTAGGTGTATTTTTTTATTACTAAGACACTCCGACCAAATAAGTTAGATTAGGTTAGAACTGTGACCAACACGAGCGTGCAGAGCGAACACAGCGATCGGTGCCGCGGCACCGGCCAGCGAGCAATCGCAATCGCCAGTAAAAAGAAGGCTAGACCTCCAAATGTAAATTTATTTTAGTGATCATTCGGAGTTTACCCAAAGAGCTTGGGTAATACTAAGTTTATACGGGTAAATCTAGGTCTATGTCTTCTAGCATTACCTCAAAAATAAAATCCATTTTTATCTTTTGTCTTCTCACAAAACGTGTTCCTCAGTTAGCAACAGGAGAGTCAGCGAGCGTAGCGAACTCGAAAATTTTAGCAACCCGCCTCGGATTGGTGAGGTTTCTTTTCACCATTCGTGCAGATTAAAAAAGGTCCTTCGTCAACTTATATTTAAGGGGAAGCGCCAGGGTAGTCTGTGAAATGCATATCAGTGTGAGGCTGTATGTTAAACAAAATATGATTCGCAACCGTAACACGTATAGCAGCAGCCTATAATGTTCCCACTGCTGGGACACAGGCCTCCTCTCTATAATCCACCACGCGGGCGCAGTGTGGGTTGGTGGATGTCACATGTCGTCGAATTTTAGGTGCTAGGACATGCCGCAGTGGTGATTAAATAAATTACACAAAGTAATGGCTTGCCTGGGTTTTTTTTTTTTTTTCTTAATTGTGTTTCTACCGCAGACTTGGAGATCCGAGCTCTTTTTTAGTTTATATTACTGTTTGCTCATTTTATTTATTTTTTCTTACATGCGTGCTCCTACATAGGACTCGTTACATTATGCTTTACTTATCGTAGTAGAAAGGTAACTTAAAAATCTACGTGAGTCCATCGTTAAATATATAATTTTTATTTTTATTTTATTTTTTTTCCAGGCTTACTATTTGTTTTACTTTACATGTTAATTACAATTTGATTTACTAAACAGAGGTTACTTTTAATTATTTATATACATTTCACTGATAACTGCATGGCAAAGTGAGCCGACCGGCTCCAACCGACGGCACCCGTTCACGAACATGACTTGCACATCCGCGCCGCTCAGCTCCTCCATCTTTTAGGGAACTTAACGACCAGATGCGCAGCGCCACCATCGGCAAAGCTTTTACGTGAGTATGCCAGACTCACTCTGCCATGCAGTTTTACATAATCTATTTTTTTTATTTCAGGGAATACAGACTGGAATAGTTTGGGTTGGGGTTGGGGGTTGGGTTTTGGGGTTTGGATGGGGACTTGTTGTTTACGTGGGTCGACTGACCAGGGACTTCGCTAGCCTGAGCAAAGCTTCCACAACGACCGCGTCTTGATGCTGCATGGCCGTCTTCAGGTTGTACTCGACGACCGTTTTAGTAGGCGCCTGGGTTCGAACCCACGACTTACTGCTCGTAAGTCGGGACCGCCACCAATGGGCCACCGCAGCTCTCGTGTAGCACGTAGGCAGTTATAGAATTATAATCATCAATAAAACCCTCAGTTCATGTAATCCCATTCAATGACAGTTTCATGAAAAAGTCATTCAATGGGATTAAATGAACTTAAACAAATTGTCAAAAAACATAAAAAAAAAACAATTTCACGGGTTTCCCAGATGTTGTTTCATAATATTACTCAGAGAGCGACTAATGCAAGTTCGAAAAATTTAAGCCACCTGGCTCGGATAGGTTAAGTTTTCTATTGACCATTCAAACAGATGCAGAAGTTCCTTTGCTGATTTACGTATAAAGTTTCAGAAATATCAAGATACTGTCCGACGTCCGTAGGATTCAAGAGCGAAAGCAGTGAACTTAAAAATTTTGCGCTGTTATTTTGAATTTTCATAAATTTCTGATTTTGTTATTTGGCCAAGGTTGGTGACTCTAAATGCGCAATGGCAGCCATTGCGTGCTGAAGACTTTTGCCCAACAGTCGTTATACATGCTGCTCACGTGACACGTCCAATCCCATTTTAGCCTGGCAGCCTTTTTGCCTTAAGTCAATAATTCCTGTTTTGGACCGCAGAGCATGGTGTTATATATTTGCACCTTCCCAGCCACAAGGTGGAACTTTTGCGATTCGGTGAGCGACATTCGCAGGGTTATAATTACAAACCGCGCGCGTTGGTTTAAAGAAAATGTGTAAGTTTGTAGCGGTAGTACGAGTACTCAGAGGCTCATTTGTAGCCTTAGAAAATATTTTAGTTTGAGAGTGGTTTTATTACGTACTACTTAGGTTCTAATTCTGTGGCATCAGGCAGGAAACGGGGGTGCGACTGAAAATATTTGGCTGCAGTGGAGGTCTCCCTATGTGCAAGGTAGGCTGCTATTGTGAATAAAACGAAGTTTTTTTATTTAATAAATAGATTTTTTTATTATGTGATTTATATGAGTAGGTATAATCATAACTTAATAACAATATTCTGTTTGCTTATAATCATAATCGTATTCATATTTATTTGTTAACATAGGTAAAAAGTACAGATCTTATGTTTGAAGAACAGAGCGCTATGTTATGCCAGGAAGCGTGCAAATATGGTGTGCAAATCTAGCTGAGGATTACAAATTATTTACTAATAAATCATGCATAATTATGGCTTAAATATGGTGATATTCGATGATGTAGTCCAGAACAATTTCAGAAGTAATAATTCCTTTTGGTATAAATCCTGAAAATTATAAAATAACAGGGAGTTTAGTTCATTATAATTATGAGAAACTTATTTATTGGTACCTATTCAAAACCTCTAGTGGCGTACCGTGAGTGTCTGTCTCCCGAGGCGTACGTTTGCAGCCCTTTTATTTAGGAATGAATAGAAATTTTAAAGCAAGAGTTACGGAAAGACCTACCAAGTTTTTTTTAACTACAGTAGGGAACACACTTACTCATAGATTCCTGCTAGGTTTGTTCCAGTCAGGGATACATCCCTAATACTTGAATTTAATTTGATATTGGGATCGATCGCAACTAGAAGATTCGATTCGAAGCCATTTGATACGATGCTGCGATGCTAGATTCTCGAAAATCGAAATCGTATCGTATCGTCTTCTGGGATGCACAATACTTGCATTTGTATCGAACAATATAAATGCAAGTACCTACCAGAAAAATGAGAGAAAATGAGAGGGAGGGAAATTCTTTTGCAATCCTACTATGTCCAGTTGTCCACCTTGTATTTTGTTCTGAATTGACTGATCACGCAATTTAGGTCAATTTAGCATAATACGACCTATTGTTTCAATTTTTGTATTGATCCAAGCATGTATCGTATTCGTTTGCATCGATTAAAATTATCGAAGAATCGCATCATGTAGTATCGATATTTTAAATTATCGAAACAGTTTGACCCACCAAGGAGGTAGTCGTACTAATACCAGAGGTCTATTGAATCTTACTTATTACCGATAACCTAACCTAATGGATCATGGATTAAAAACAATCGTTGATATTCACCTGGACCATTATTGTTGCCATTAACATATTCTTCGACGACCACCACGAACGGTGCTATATCTAATATTCTTGCCACTAGCCCAACTGTAGGGTTTCCTTTATTTTCTGCAATCTTGTAGGAATTTTTCATCACATGTTTTTTGACTTTTTCATTGAAATCGAAATTACCCTTCTTTTTTGGATTTGTGGCTACAGATCTTAAACTATCTTTACTAACGACGCCTTTGAGGAAACTAAAAAAAAATAAGCATACGTTTAGAGGAGTAGTGTAAAAAATAACAACCCAATTAATACTGTGTACTGATTTTGACTATGTACCTAGTTAGAACTCGACTTTGAGTACTCGCAAAGAAAAAATCATAAATATAGGTAGTACATCGTAGATTATTTTGCAACACCTCAGATAGGAGCGAGAATCGCGCTTTCTAACATTTACTAACTACTGCTACTACTAAGTAAAATAACTCATATCATTTTTATTTATAGAACTCTAATTAATGAGAAGTTGACAAACATATTAACAACAGAATATTATATTCAGGGATAGGCAGGAGCGAACACCGCATTTGGAGGATGAGCCTGTAGCTCTATTTTGTACATTATTATCAATTTTAAACCACTACAAAATGTTTAATACAAACCCATCATCATCGACGACGAAGGCTACTGTGTTGTTAGGTCCCATAGCGACTAGCGCGTCCATGCAAGTCTGATTCTCTTTAACAGTTGCCACCGAGCGGATGATTTTTAAATTTGAAATACACCTGTGCCACCAGCTGAAACATTACAGAAAAGTTCAGCTTCAGTAATCGTCACACATCGTCGTTTGATTAGGGCGTGGCGTTCTGGGTTTTCAAATCACAGTTCCAATATCATAAAGGGATTCCTAACCATAGGAAAGGAGTTTAAGGTTCGAATCATAAATTAATTGGTGTACATACAGGAATTCACGTTCTGGAGGTTCCTTGAACAGATGGGCCTCCATCCACTGATCGCTCACAAACTTCGTCATGTAGTTGCGGATACCATCGGGAAGGATCACCACTACTTTCTTATCGGGACCGAGATTGTGCTCTTTCGCAGCTTGAATGGCTGAATATGTTATTGCCCCGCTGCTACCACCTGAAATGTTATGCGGGTAAATTAGCCTGTCTATGTATGTGAAAATTTTGATGTGATAGGTCAGGAAAGGACTGGTGTGTTGGAAAAAGTATTAAAAATTTCAACTTGTCAGATGTTTTCCAACACTAGCACTAAAATATGCTCTCAAAACTTTTGTTACCGCATAACAATCCTTCTTTTCTGATAATCTCTCTTGACATGTTGAAAGACTGCTTATCATTAGACTTGACGACCTTGTCGATGACTGATTTATCCAAAACATCCGGCACAAAGTCACCGCCAATTCCTTCGACCTGGAAAATTAATCTCATCATTCTGCTGCTACCTCATACACATAACTTATATTTTACCTACCTGCTAAGTGCTACTGTACGCACGACGGCCAATCAGGCTATACAAAACCATTTTATGCATTGTATAGGAAATCTAAACAAAGCGAGGCCAAGTTATACTGGAAATTTACAGCTTCATGTGCCGCCGTGTGTACACATGATTTCTAAGACGGTTCCAAATTTTTGTTTGAGCTTATAATAGGCATGATACGAATCGTTTGGCGAATTGGCGGAATTATAATAGATTCATACGTGTTCATACACTCGGCGGCACAGCATGTGGCACAAGCACCAACCTCGAATTTGAGAACTAACTAAACTTATTCTAAGGCTTTTTCTAATGATAATAGGTGCCAAGTAGCTTTTTCGATTAAGTGAAAATTTGTAATTTAAGGAAAAAAAAAAATACGAAAAAATATTTTAAAAAATACGCCAAAGTTATTTTTAAAGCTCCCTAGGAGGTAAGTTAACATTTCAAGTGTAATGTCTGGGCCACATTCTGTGCCGCCGCACCGTGTGCAGTTACCTAGGTAAACTGAAGGAACAGTCGCTAGGTAAACTGATTAGAAGGAGGGATGTCAGAAACAGGTACAACAGTACAATACACTCAGTGACATCGAATAAAACTTCAGTTGTTCTTAATTCTTTAAAAAATGAATTAAACTCGGAACTGAAAGTAAAATTTAATTAATATCTATTATATAAAAAGTTTAAACACGATGTAAGTAGCAGTGCCAATCGACGTTTTTTTCCTAACCGTATCTTTACGTAGCTATTTAGAAACTAAACTTACAAAGTATAGAGACTGATTGTCGTGACCGAAAATGGTGGAGCCTACTGGGTCCACAGTGACGACGATGCAGTCGGGGCACTTCTCCTTGAGCTTGCGGCCCACACCGGTGACCGTGCCCCCCGTGCCACAGCCCATAACGAACATGTCCACAGTGCCAAGCGCATCCAGGATCTCTAGCGCCGTGTGCTCGTAATGTGTCAGGGGATTCACTTCGTTTGCGTACTAAAATGGTTAAATATCAGCGCTATAATGTGAACATATGCGAAAGATGTTGATTCAATTTTACTTAGAGATAATATCGTTTTGTTTGGATTTTGGTCAAATGTAGCCATTAATTCGAATTAGATAATAGAACTAAGTTTTTGATAGGTACTTTACTGATGCTACTTTCTAGTTCACTTGAAAAAATATTTTCAGAGGTTGTGCTATAGATTTATTTTTTGCCTCATTTTTATTTTTTTCGAGTGCGTCATAGTCTACTGGTGTCTGAAAATTGAGTTTTCGGTTTTGTTCTGTGTACAGATTACCAATATTGCCATGAATCAGCTCAGTATATTTTTTTGACATATTTAAAATGCGGTCAGATGTGACGCCGAAAATGTCTGAGAATTTTTGGAATCAGAATAACCAAATCTTATGATTTTATACGGTTTTGGTCGTGAAAGGATGTGACAAAAATTTTGGTCATGGGCTCTTGTACTATGAGTTTAAAGAAAACCCCATTTTTTTACTGTAGGTAGAAGGGAGGAACTTGTACTGACAGTTAAAGTACATTGCTTACCTGGTTCAAAGACATGGCGTTCGGGTCGTGTTCTAGTATCCGTTTGGTGACGTTCATGAAGTTGTCAGGGTCGTCGTGATGGGCCATGGCCGGAGTCTGAATGATTTCCGAACCGAGCAGCCTCATGGCGCTCATTTTCTCATCGGAGTTCTTATCTGGAGTGACGATGGTGCATGCATATCCTGAAAATACATAGCTTCCATCGTCTTAGTTACCTACTGACTACCAGTTTTCATTTTACTTAAACAGTTTATGAAATTTTGTCGCCGAGATTTGCAGATGAGTTTGACAGATATACTTCAAATTCTCAGTTAAACCGACAAAAAGTAACATAACGGAGCATTGTTGCTAGCAACACTAACGGCCACTTGATGTAGCACTAACTGTGCGCAGTGCATGGACTGTTTAAGTATTATAAGTTAAGGTTTAGCGTTGTTATTTATTGTGTTTTAGTCAATTATACTAACATAGATTAAGGAATACTAACTTTATGGGTAATCTACAAAACTATAACCTAATAGTACGTACACCCATATTTCGCCAGTTATAGGTACATATTTTTCCAGCACCATTTTATTAGGCTAGGCTCACTATTGTCATCAACCGGGTAGAAATCCAGACTCCGTGTCTAGTAATTAGAAATTTCTTGCGGAAAAACACAATAACACTTTGTCCAACCTGGGAATCTAACCCAGGGCCTCATGTTCCACATAGTAGTGCTTGCGACCACTAAACCAACGGGGTATTCAACCGATAAAGAATATGAATCTATCTCATTAGAAGACATTTGCAGGGCGAAACTGCAGCCACATCATTCAGTATTCAATAACCACATAAAAAACTCGAGTTTAGGAACATAATTTATATTACTACAAAGTATGAAAACTCTTTCGAATAATTAAATAACATAGAAAATTCTATGTTATTTAATTATTCGACACTCGTAAGGAATTCGCTGTGAAAGTCTATGCGCATGAAAAGCTGATGTTCATATATGGGGTGGAAGGGACACCGACGCGAAAATGGTTACCACGTATTCGGTACATCATTCTACATGGAAATTTTTCAAGGGCTATTAAAAAAAAATCAGCTGTTCCATAAATTTTGACCAGGGTAGGTATTGCACTTTTGTAGGAAACAGCAAATTTTTTTTTCCCTTCCACCCCATATACTACATTTAGATACTTGTGTAGTAATGATAGTTACCGCAAACTGCAGCAGTGAGGGAGATTCCTATGCCAGTGTTGCCAGACGTCGGCTCCACGAACCTGGTGCTAGGTTTAATTAAGTTATCATGCTCTGCTTCTTTTACCATGTTGTACGCAATACGGTCCTTTATCGATCCTCCTGGGTTCATAAATTCGCATTTTGCATCTAGGACAAATAAAGGCACTGTTGGCATCATGATATCATCACCACATCACATTTGTTTGTTTCAATAAGTAATCGTAGCAGTTGAAGCTACGGAGACGCCACGTAGCTGTTGAAGCTACGGAGACGCCACGTAGCTGTTGAAGCTACGGAGACGCCACGTAGCTGTTGAAGCTACGGAGACGCCACGTAGCTGTTGAAGCTACGATAACGACACAAAGCAGTTATTTTTTTATTAATCTTTGAAATTAATCTTGTAGGTATCGTGAGTGCTTTTACAAACATTTAAACTCACATACACAAACAGCCAGACCAGGAACAACTACCTGTAGGCCATACAAATGTTTGTTCCGTGCGGGAATCGAACCCGCGACACGCAGCGCAGCAGTCAATCGCTCAGCCACTGCGCCAACCGTGCCGCCAAGATGACGCTACGAGACGCCCACATAGCAGTTGAAGCTACGGAGACGCCGCGTAGCTGTTGAAGTAACGGAGATGCTGCGCAGGCGTTGAAGTTTCTGAACCACCACGTAGCTGATGAAGCTTAATGAGTAATTAAGCATTAATTAAACTTAATTACTAGAAATGGGCCGACTATGACTTTGGCTGACTGGCCGACTAGTCGGCCAAGCCGATCTTTGCTTTCGGTGGAGTTCAGGGGCCATCGGCAATGTCCATGGCGTTTCATGTATAGCTGAGTCGCTCGCATTGAGAACATCACACAAAGCACTTGCGCACCCGCCGCCGCGCAGTGCGGTCATAGAAATTATATATATAATTATAGTCTGTTATTAGTTGAAATTATATTTTGTCTTGATTTAAGTTCAATTATTGATTACCAAAGGAAGAGATTCGATTCCGAGATTAAATAAATAACAAACTGTAAGACTGAATATAAAATATAATATTGACAGTAAGCCGACTCGTCGTCGACTATTCGCCGAATACAAAATATATGACCGCATAGTCGGCTTTCCCGACTAGTTGGCGATTAGTGATGACACGCTATTTAACACGGCAAAAAATACCCTGTTTTTTTTTCTAGTCTATAATTGAGATAGGTCAGTCGGTACTTACTATAGTCAATTAAATCTGAAACTGTTAGGTACAGAGAAATATACCTATAGGTTTTCAAAAAAGAAATGCTTTTACAGAAACCTCGTTATTTTATTAACAGCTCTGAGTCTTTTATATTCAGTACTACTAACAACAAATGTGTAAACAATATTTGTTCGTTTATATAAATAAAAAAAAAAACTATTATAAATTTATAAGTTGTAGTTTTCCTGGTTTCGAACTTCCTGTTTAGATGTTTGTTGTATATTTTTCCACATCGGTCTCAATGAATCACTCTGTATTTTTATTTTCCGAAGGTGTGTACTTGGCCTCGAATTCTTATTATAAGTAGCAAATACTATATGTAGTATGTTAGTTGTGTGGTCACGAATGTACTTCAATGACATACTCATTCATTACTTTTATATTCTACAATTATATTAATTTGCTAAACACGCATCGCGTATTTATCACAATTGTGACGACAAAGATATTGAAGTAGGTGAGTTTTTGCATTATCAGGTGTTGATGTAAAGATAAGTATCAAGTCAATGCACAGGAGTTTACTCATACGTATTTACTATCACTAACGAAACGATTATATCGGGAAAGTTATAAAATAGATGTCAGCTCGAGAAGCAATTTTAAGGTTCTTTAGTCAACACAGAACCCGTATAGTTTCGCCATGTCCGCCTGTCAATCTGTCTGTCTCCATTTTTAGATTCAGGGATCAGTTTCGAAATATTAAGGGTGGACATTTTTAGGGACTGTCTCTTGTTGACGTCCAAAAAGTGCTGATTATTCACCCTAATTTGAATAAATGAATTTAGATTTTGATTTTTAAGCTTTAAAGCTTAAAAATCAAAATGTAAAATTGCAAATTTTTGTTACAGTCAATATAAGTTAAATGATTGTTTCAGGATATGTGAAAATAAACACTATCACAGCTAAGTAGGCTTTACAAGTTTACTTATAAAATTTGGAGAACATGTTCTTCCGTACAATCCGTATGGGGATATATGTTTTTACTGCAAATGTAAGTTTGTTCTTGTGATGAAATATTTAATTATTCATCCGGACTACGGAATTCATCTGCACCCGGTTAGACTGGAAGCCGACAAAGTTGGAAAAAGGCTAGGCAGATGATATTTCCGACTATGGAACCCTTCACTGTGCGTGTTCCGACACGCACTTGACAGTTTTTTTAAGTCATAATTTATGAATTTATTGTGTATGATGAACTGATGAAATATTGATTTTCAGTTGCGTCTGGTTAGACTGTAAGCCGACGCCAACGTAGTTGTGATAATAAGGCTAGGCAGATATTGTGATTGATGCGTTTATGCTGATTTATTGGGTTACTAATGTGCACGTTTTGCAGATGATTATCACTTGATTCAAGGTAATTCATTATTTCAAAACGTAGGCGAACGAGATCTGGCCAAATTCGAGTTGTCGAAACAGGATTGCGTTCCCTACACACAGATTTTGCATTCATATTTGGTCGGTATTTTTAAAGTCACGTGATATCTTAACTTGAATTCAGACATTTTATCCAACCTTTACATTTATAATTTACAATTGTTTCAAAACACTGAAAAAGTATCCTAAGAAATTCAAAGCAGATTTTTTCAGTAATTAGGTACAGATTTTGGCTCCGCGCCCACTCGACCCGCTTAGACTCGACCCGAAGAATGATGTTTTACTACCAATTCAGTGCCATTTAAACAGTGAGGTAAAGTGATATTTTAATTCTAAATAACTTACTATACATAGTATATTTAATATTTTGTTATAAATAATACATAATTTATCCTGGTAGTAGTGATTCCATTTAAAAAATTTAGCTTTATAAAAAAAAAATATTTTACTACCTTCAACAATTGTAGAAGAAACACTTATCTAAGTACTAAGCAGCGTTACAACTAGGGAAAAGAGTGTTTTCGATGAGCTTTGGCACCCAATGTAAGATTTGACTTGTGTTTAGGGTGCATAAAGATAGCCTCTACCTCCTCTAACCGGTTTTTTGGATAATTTAGTCAATCATGTTTTTTTTTATATTTTAGAAGTTAGTACCTAGGTACTTGTTAATTTTACACTTTTCTGTCTGACTATTCATCGAAGTTTTAACGCCTATCAAAACAGAAATATCTAGGTATTATTCTTCGGGTCGAGTCTAGGCGGGTCGAGTGGGCGCGTACCCCAGATTTTTAGGGTTCTTTTCAGCGGTGGTCCTACCAAGTATCAGGTAAAATACTTAGCTATTTTACACTTCTTATTAAAAGTCATTATTAATAGTTAAAAGTACTTACATATTTCACATTCCAGCCCATAACTTTTAGGTATTTTATTTAACCTGACTAGGGGTGTGTGCCCGATACACTGCAGTATGTTGTCGTATATGAGTTTCCCTCTGCGAAATAATATTTTAATCAAAATAATGACACATTCTGCCAGTACCATGTTACAAATAAAGTCACATCAATATTTTCCTAACAGTAGACATGATAATGAAAGTTATACTATCGTAAGAAAAACCCTATTGGTAAAAGGACGTTATCACGTCTAATAAACTGATTTCAGCAGATTTCATCGTATTGGTATAGAAAATATCTGGTTTCTTCCTCAAGACTTCTCAGTAAGGTAAGCGACGATGTTTTCTTTGGTTTCTCACTATAGCTAAAATTGACGTTATTCAACTTTTCTTACTATATTGGTTTCATTAATAAATTATATCAATGGTCTAGCTTACAAAAAGTAAAAAAAAAATAAAATCACACATAACTCACCGTTCGTTGTGACTGATGTTCATTGTGGAATTCCGTGATTGTTGGTCTTCAAAACAGTACGAACACTGAGAGACTTGCTAAGTGCAAGGATGTGTTGGGACTTATATATATGAACATTCACGTTTCATTTTATAGCATTCTTTATGTTCGATAATGTATTTTTTTTATCACAAATCAAAATGTCGATAATGTATTTCTTATCGTGGAGATCAATATATACCTTAGTATCGCTACTACAGTTATTAACTTTGATTTATGAAAATGCACCGTACTTTCCTTCTGAGGAATAATTAAATAGGACTGCACATGTTCAGTCACACTTAACGAAGAATATATCAAACGCTATGCCTGTGCTTGCCTGTTAGCGTATTTTATATAATTAAATATGTCCACGTTATAGAGTATTCTATCACGTGCTGGTGAGAAGATCGATAGGTTTGAAATGATCAAGTTTAATTAAATATAATATTATTTAATCCGACTGTCATGCACGTAACAACTTCCTAGCATAACAAACCAGAGTAAACAAACAGCTCAAATTAACATAAGTCTTGTATTTATAGGTTTTATGAAACATCTTTGTAATGCATACCAATCGTAACCTTCATCCTACCTTTTCAGGGTTAACAGGTTATTTGCCACAAGTAAAACGTAGTAAGTAAATTGATTCCTTATTATGTTATGTCAGAGACGTACCTGTCCTCATGTAGTAGTCGCAATCAAATTGTAGAATTCGTCGCTTTGAATTCTGGCAAGTACAGTCACTAGCACCAATATACACTAGTCAATAGTACAGTATACACTTTCCTAAATTTAAATCAATTTTCGCGAGAAAAAGTGATTGTAATTTGAAGATAGGAACTTTTTCATAAAAATATGAATTCCAGAATACTATTTTCGTAACAACATGAAATTTTAATCAGAACAGTAGGAGAATAACACTTCTAAAAGTTGTTAAGTGTTTACATAATGGTGCTCGTGACTGTACAGCCGAATGAACGTCCGCTGCATTCTATTAGCTGTTTCTAGCAGTCAACCTTTGGCGCATGTAGAAAGAAACTATGGTAGGGGCAATAGAGATAATTTAGAATTTATTTATTGAATGAATAATATTATATGTAATTAAATAAATAATGTAGTCATCAACAAAAATATAATAAAAAATAAATATTACTAGAAAAATGGAAACAGTAAATCTCCTTAAATACAAATTTGGTCAAATGTAATGTACACTAACGTGTCAAAGGTGTGCTTTGGCTCTCGTACTAGGATTACCCTGTATCACGAATGCCATCATCGTCCTCCAGACCATCATCATCATCTTCTTTTCAGCCGAAAAACGTCCACTGCTGGACATAAGCCTCCTCGAAGTGTCGCCATATTGACCGGTCCCGTGCGACTCGCGTCCAGCGGATCCCCGCAACCTTTACCAGGTCATCGGTCCAGACCAGCTAGGTTACAATTTAATTTTGAATAAATTCTGTGCAACAATAAAATACTCATGAAATATCATAATTTCATAAACCTAATTAGGTACCTTTTTCTTACGTACATATTTTTTCCAAAGACGCAACTTGATTGTTGCTAAACGTAGGCCGACTTAATGTAGAATGTATCGCAATGACAATCAGGCTAAATAAATATTAATCTGACATAATACATAACCTCCTGTTTTTGAAATCGGTTAAAATCGGTCCAGTATTTTTAAAACGGCTAGCTGCTGTGCACGGATGCTACAATTTGGCTGCGACATATTAATATTAATGAAAAGGAAAGAAACAAAACTTGTGATAAATGGTGTTAGAAACTCATATACATATTATTGGAACTCTTGTTTTATAATCAGTGCATTTATTCTATAATGATTATAAATAATACGGTAATCAAAACAGTTTCTGATAATTATTAATATAATAATTTCGTAGTACCTTGTAGTAGTGGACTCGTAAAATAGTCAAGTTTAGAGGCCAAGTCGGAATATACCTACAAGGTCGCGGCCATGTTGTCAGTTGTACCAAGTTCTAAGGTTGGCTGTGTTCATTTATGTAGTCGAAGACGACTTCCCCGGTACCACGCTACTTGGAATGAAGAAATCTGAAATAAATCAAGAACTACCCTCTAATAAACTTTTGTAAAGTAAGCACATAGGAAGGTACTTAACCACAACAACAAAAACCATTTATTTACAGGCTCCTTTGGCCCATACATATATACCTACCTTGCAGACTAACATACATATGATAAAATACAAATTATGTTAGTAAATAGAACCTTAAAACTATGTTAGTAACACATCACTTGTGCACTATGTCGCTGTACGTTCATGTGGCACTTAAATGGAGGCAAGCAAAGAACTAATAATTGAAACACTTCTTCTTACTACTAAATACTTCTTCTCCTACTACTATAATTGTTATTCCTCTGTCCAGGGATCCTTGTGAGAGTAGTATTATAACAAACTAGCCGACGCGCACCAGCTACGCCCGGTAAAAGATTTTCATACAAACTTTTAACCCTTATTTCACACGCTTAGAGGTTCAATTTTCCATTATCTTTTTTCTGCGGGTGCCAATGCTAATTACGCTGCTGTACACACATCATCATCATTTCAGCCGGAAGACGACCACTGCTGGACATAGGCCTCCCCCAAGTATCGCCACATTGACCGGTCCCGTGCGACTCGCATCCAGCGGATGTACTAGTGTACCTACCTACATGCCAAATGTTTGTCTGATCCGTCCAGCAGTTTGAGCTGTGCGTTGATAGTCAGTCAGGACAAACGATTTTCTGAGTGGTATACATGGATCGATAGAAAGGGAATGAGAGCCAGATTCATGGAGCTTTAGCCGTTTAAATAGCTACTATGACCTACATTTGCAAGTGAAGAATAACATTAAAAAAAATTACCACATTTTAAATCAAAATCTAAGCAACTCCCCTTTGAATAGAAACTGGCAGTGAGAACATTATTCTTCATGTTATCGGTGGATAGGTAGCTATATTTACACAGGTTAGGAGTCAATACTCCTTAAAACGTTATCTTCCAATGAAGATAAGGTTTGTTTATGTATCCAAGTACTTATCTACGATAGGTAGACAGTCCAGCGGACAGCAACAATAGTGCGCTGAAGATTTGAGGTTTTGACTATTGGATTTTCATATCATATCGAAGAAGAGTAACGAGACCATTAAAAGGGTTAGTTAGCTTTATACTGTGTAAGTTCACAGTCCTCATTCATATTTTTTCGTTGGTATCTATCTATTGCTTACCATTTTCGCTACGGTTAATGCCGTACCCATAATTTCCGATGATCACGTAGGGAGTATGTCAAAAATGCGGGACAGAAGACCGATCGGAGGATTTCCTGCCTCTGCGTCTTCAGCGAAAGTGTAAACGAGTTTGTCCAGGTTGTCAAACACCGCGTCTTTGAAGTCAAATATCTCAGAATCTTGTACGGGCAACTTGGTGGGATTCGTCGATCGGTTGCGGAGGTTGACTGAAGTCACGGCTTTGTTATTTTAGAACTGTTTCGAAAGTTCTTAATTCAATCAAATCAGTCACAGGATAAACAGGTTTGAAGACATCACCGATAACGAGAAAAATTAAGCAAGGTCGCGCTAGGTGCCTATAAATTAATTTATCAACTAATAAACCACCCATTGGAACCTAGAGAATGCCGAATAACTAAAAAATTCGACGATGACAGCAATGTTCACGTTGTTGGTCTTCATAGCTTGCAGGCCCTGCTCGCACGTGATGTCTTCATTCAGCTTGGGATAAGTGCAGCTCAATTAAAATAATAATCGACTTTTGCACCGTTTATTATATTTGATTTACACCATATATTTGATTTAATGTTTTTGGCAATGTATCCTGAGGGGTGGTTAGGTGTACTTGATAATTTGTCTAGTAGTTTTAACCAAGTAGGTAGACTAGTACTAGTAGCAGTATTCGACTATGACTGTAAGCTCCATTCTTAGAAAAGTGAATTATTTCGATTCCACTTCTTTCAACAACAGTACAGGTTGTGAATAATTCATTCATCGTCAGATACGGTGACTACATCACTCGTTTTCAACATATAATATAATCTTCTATTATATCTTCTTGATTCCACATCTTCATCGATAATCATGATTTGATAACAATGCTGACCAATAATAGTTACAGGAAGTAATCAAAGATACCGGCCTACAGATAAGATTGGACTTAATTAATCAAATAAATGCGTAAATAAATAATAGATTATAACCGCGCAGCAATCCCTCTTTTTTCGTCAGTTTCCTGGACACCAAGAAGGCATAGATCAGTGACTTAATTAAAGGTGATTAACCACGGATTCATCACCACAATATTGGAAATCTTCGATTTCCTCCACCTTAAAATTAGAAAACCACAAATTAGACTTCTAGAATATTACCCTGATAAGGTAGCATAATATCTGCCTATCTGGGTTTGCAATCTCATCGCTATTAACTTTCTATATTAAATACAGACTACAAATAGAACTAAACTAATGATAAAAATAAGACTAAAACTAAGAAAATATAAACAATATAACAATATCTTTCTATATTAAGAATTATCCGAGTGTTTTTGTTTTTACGAAGTTATTATAATTCTAATTTTTTTTGAGACTTTTTACATTAAAGCTTTACTCCCATTTTCTAGCAATGACAGTAGGTAAATACGACGTAGTAAACTAGCGTAATGGATGTTCAAAAATAAGGAGCCAGTATTTATTTTGTGGGTCAAGTAATAAATTTTTCATAAAAATATACTTAAATAAAAAAAATCCCTTGAAATGGCTTTGTTATAGCCGTTAGATGATTCCCTGAAAATATTTCGTGTATGAATAGTTAGACCTTATATATAAGGTCTAACGTGTATGAATAGTTAGACCTTATATAAGGTCTAATGTGTATGAATAGTTAGTACCTGACGCTATTTCTCCGCATAATAGTGCTTTCGCAGAGGGTTAGTTGCAACAAGATGTGATACACTGGTTTTGTATCTATAAAAATCAAAATACTGATGTGGTAGAAAGTGTACAAGTACAAGAAACAGGATACATTGATTGAAAGTCATTTTTGTTTAATAAATTAATATTTTTAATATTGGTTTAAAAAAGTGTTACGTTACAAATGAGTTTCTTTAAAAACAGTCTTTAACATTACAATACTCGCAATTATATCAAAGACTGCGTTAAAGTGAATTTTGTTAATTCCCGTTGCAAGGTTGGCTGTGCTCGTGGATGTAGTCGAGGACGTCATCCCCAGTCACCACGCCACTTGGGACGAAGAAGGCTGAAACAATCATGATTCCATTACTATGATGTTTGTAGTTCGTAAAAAATCTGAAAAGTATTTAGAATGACTTCTGGCTGTAGATTCACCTAAAATAAAACTTCACTGTGCAGTAGCGAATGGTCAATCTTTGTAAGAGGTAAGCCGGAGTACATATCTTGAATGTGATTATATTATTTGTCTATAGAATATTGACTGTGCCATTTTTCAAAGGGAATCCGGTAGAAATCGAGTTGTATGGAACCTTCGCCACTGCCATTGTATCAGATCTAAACGTAATACGAGTAATACCCCTAAACGTAGCTTTTATTACTTACCGCTAATGTCGTTACCCTCTTTTCCGATGATCACGTATGGAGTGATATCCAGTATGCGAGACAGAAGACCGATGGTGGGCTTTCCCTTCTCCGCGTTGTCGGCGAGCGTGTACACGTGCTTGTCCATGTGGTCGGTGACCACGTCCTCAAAGTCGTACTCCACGCAGTCCTCCCCGGGCAACTTGGTGGGATTCGTCGCTCTGTTACGGAGGCTATCTTTCGATACAGCGCCCACGAAATGTCTGAACAAAAATTTTCTATGTTTAACCAATTCGGATCTTAGTTTAGTTCTATCACACTCTCCTTCACCGATTTTATAATTTCTAGTCTAGCATGATGAGGAAGAGCTGGCGTTCTCTTGTTCTTTACATCACACCGTAGAAAAATGTTCTTATAATCTGTAATTTTCTTTAATGCTATGAGTCTAAGTAGAATCAGTAGAATCCTCATCAAATAATCAATTGCCAATTGTGTAATTTTATGATGAAAGTCGTTAAAATTAAAATATAGTTATTTACCCGATGTTATCGACGATGACGGCGATGTTCACGTTGTTCGACTTCATAGCCTCCAGCGCCTGCTGGCATGTGGAGTCTTTTTTCAACTTGGGATAAGAGCGGTCCAAGCATAACTCGCTAATAGGATGCTTCCACCATCTAGAATAATCACAATGTTTTAAACAATGAAAACTGAGCGATGATCCTCAATTAGCAAACATGCTAAATGAAGGCTGTTAAAGGTACTACCGCCTATTACTACGCGACCACTTTTCACCCCTATGTCCTTAGTAATAAGGTTGAAAAGTGGTCGACCGTCAGTGAGCGCGGTAGTACATATTAAATCATTTTACTGATGAAAAATACTGTCGTGCCAGTGACACGAAGAAGAAACTGATGAATGTATGATATTTGGAACAATTTTCCCGTCATTGGGCTTTCAAAAGGAAATCTGTTTTCAAATGGCTACAACTTACTTCATGGTATGTGCTGGGGGTTCCATAAAGCGGTGCGCTTCCATCCACTGGTCGCTGACGAATTTGGACATGTAGTTCCGGATGCCGTCGGGAAGAATGACCACCACGCGCTTGCCGGCGCCGATGTTCAGCGTCTTCACGGCTTTGATAGCTGCACACATGGCCGATCCACTGCTTCCGCCTGGCAATCACATGCATTACGTTACTGCCAAGTTTAATCCACAAAGACAATAATACACCACAAACCACAAACTGATGGAGTGAATTTAGTATATCATACTAAGATGACCGGTACAAGAAATTATTTCAGGAATGTTATGGGAATTCAATAAATTTGATATGTTTTATTTCCTCATACCGTGGTAAAACCCACGTAGCGGACGGCAAGCGCGACGACGAGTTCGATGAACTCTGTAGCTAGGCAGGAAGTGAACAGCTGATTTCACGCGTCGGTCGTTAGAGTATTTCAACATCCATTGTTGGATTTTTAATTTTATCCGAATTATTTACATAAATGGAGTGCTGCTTACTGGCAATGTTATTTTACATTGAAATAAAGGAATAGTATAAAAAAAAAACTCCGGAGAAAAAATCCGGTGGAATAAGATTCAAAATAAGGAGCTGAATGCACCCTATCAGTTTGTGGCGGGCTGTCCCTTACACCCTGTACGGTAATGGAGAATTAAAAACTACGGGACCACGACTTCTTTGCGCAATATTTTACTGAAGGCTATAATATATATCTGCACGAATAGAAAGTATGGATGCATTAAGAAACAATAGAACGATAGGCATCGTTCTATTGTTTTTAAACACATAAATTTTGTATGGTCAATTATATGTAGACGGCGAGTCGGTCATACCTACTTGATATACTTCTTTTAAAGAACAATACATCGTATAATATTATCGTTTTGCTTTTATGACCGTATATATTATCACGCATTGTTTTCAAACGTCGACAGATATAAGAGCTATGGGAAGGAAATACCAAACATTTAATTAGATCTAATTCATCATCTGCCTCATCTGCTTAGCCTTTTCCCAACTATGTTGGGGTCGGCTTCTAGTCTAACCGGATACAGCTGAATACCAGTATTTTACATGGAGCGACTGCCTATCTGACCTCCACAACCCAGTTAGTACTGGGTAATACGATACCCCTTGGTAAGACTGGTTGTCAGACTTTTGGGCCACTGACTACCTAACGACTGTCAAAGATCTACAAATAACAGCCGGGACCAACGGCTTAACGTGCTTTCCGAGGCACGGAGGAAACTCTGTATGTAATGGGCGGTCATCCATCCACAGACTAACCTAGGCAAGCACGGCTTAACCTAAAGATCGACCCGAGCGGCTGTTATTATATAATCTAATTATTGGGTCAATTACAGGCGTCAGTATTAATTGTTACTCACCACATAATAATCCCTCCTTTCTTGATAGTTCCCTAGCCATCAAGAAGGCTTCTTGATCAGTGGCTACCTCGACATGGTCAACTACCGACTTATCCAAGACAATTGGCGCCCAGGTTCCTCCGATACCTTCCACCTAAGAAACGATTAAAAAAAAAAAAATTGTAACTAGATATGTCGACCAAAGGTAAAAAGCAACAGTACACAATGTTATGGCAAAATTTTAAACTGAATTGAATTGAAAATTGCAAAAACAATGTAAACCCCATTAGAAAATATCTATGTTTGAAAAAAATCATCTAATGTCTTTGAAATTATTTAGGCATATATTACCAAATACGAGTGGGGCTTTCCATTCTTGTTGAGCATGACAGAGCCGTCGGGCTCTGCTGCCACCACCATGCACTTAGGGTTCTTCTCCTTAAGCTTCTTGGCGACCCCGGTCATTGTGCCGCCCGTGCCCGCACCCAACACCACCACATCCACGTCACCCAGAGCTGATACTATCTCTGCACCGGTGTTCTCGAAGTGAGTCCTCGGGTTTACGTCATTGTCAAACTGGAATTGAAGGGTTACACGTAAAGATTTACCAATTAGGAGTATTGGGTCGGTAATGTAGTTCTTCAGTTTATTTAATTCTGAATGTCTCATCTAAACCCGAATATTATGTAAAAAATTAATAAATTCCCACCTGGTTCAACATCACCATAGTATCAGGGTTTTCGTTTTTCAGCTGACGAGCGATCGAGATTTCGAGGTCACCAGTTTTGGTTTGGATCACTTCGGCCCCCAACAAACGCATGGTGTTTACCTTTTCCGATGAGTTCTTATCTTGGGTTACGATAATACACTTATTTCCTAGAAAGGAAACATTGTTATGATTACCTAGTTTTAAAATATAAATATCTGCGATTGATTATATTATCAGATTCGTACGACGATTGATTGTATCGGTTTGCGTTTGGATGAACGTAAAACCTACTAAAATCCTTGCTCAAAACACAAAATTTCCAAGCTTTTATTTGGTCATCATAACATTATAATTATGACTCATTGTACTTTAAAACTTCCTTGTTCCGCTAGTGTCCTATTATCTACGTGAGAAACGTTTAGCAACTGAACGGTGTATTTACCCATGAGGGCAGCATTGAATGCAATCCCGATGCCCGTGTTTCCCGAGGTAGCTTCCACAAATTCAGTGCGATCATCCACAAGCCCTCTCTTTCTTGCATCCTGCATCATTGCTAAGGCGATTCTATCCTTTACAGAGCCACCAGGATTCATGAATTCACATTTGGCGTCTGAAAATTAAAGTATTCGGTTAGTTAAAAAGATACAGCAGTGTTGGTTGTTGGTGGAGTACAGTCTGTTCAAACAAAACTTGGTACTTACAAACTTCACACTGCAGTCCATGGTCTTTCGGCAACTTGTTTAGTTTAATAAGGGGTGTGTTACCCACTAATTCCAAAACGCTGTTGTACACCTTGCAGTCAGCCTTTCCACTGAAAGTGACAAGTACACGAATAAAGCATTATCGGCCTGAAATGTTTCCACTAAAAAGTTATTGGTGGAAGTGATTGGATTGGTTGGTGGTGATTTAAACGTTTTGTTGTTACATTATTTTTCGTCTATGATGCTCTTTAATTTACAGAATCAGGTTGGGTAAACCAGCACTAAGTAGATATAGCAATAGAGTGAGCCCGTGACTAAATAATAACAGCCGCACGGATAAGCCGCGCTTGCCTAGGTTGATCTGTGGATGGGTGTCCACCCATTACATACAGTTTCCTCCGTGCCTCGAAAAACACGTTAAGCCGTTGGTCCTGGCTGTCATTTGAAGATCTTTGACAGTCGTTACAGGTAGTCAGTGGCCCGAAAGTCTGACAGCCAGTCTTACAAAGGGGTATCGTTTTAGCCAGTACTAAATGGATTCTGGAGGGCAGTCGCTCCATGTAAAATACTGATATTCAGCTGCATTCGGTTAGACGGGAAGCCGACCCCAACATATTTGGGAAAAGGCTAGGTCGATGATGAATAGAGTGAGCTGTTTCATTCTTTACAACTGCTCTGAAGCTTCACTTTAAAATACCATAAATATGCACAATCTTGATTTATGTTTTGTCAGTAAAGTAGAAACTTACCTCGAATTATAGTTATTCTGTGGTTCCTTAGTATCGAAGCGCCTCCTGATGCTCACTAAGTTGCTGGCCTTCTTATACATTTTGGTGCAGTACAGTTATTTAACTTTATTGCAAAGCTGACGCAAAGGTGTATAGGTAGGTAGGTACAGGACTGCGTGATCCTTAAGACTGATCTTCCTCAGACACCTCGCTGCTTTTATATATCTTAAAGTTGTACGGCAAAGGATTCTATGACGTATAGGGAAATCAACCATGTTGAAAACTACTGCTGAATCATTTCATATTTAATATTTTCCCCAAGTTGTTATTGTACCTTTGCAGCTAATGACCGGCTTTTCTTACTGTGTGTAAATCCTCGTTATAGGTACATTTTCCGTTTAGAAAAGGACGTTTGTTTAGGTACCAAAAATTGGCAACATAATGTGGCTTTTTTCCATTTAGGTTTTGGCTATCTAAATTCAAACAATGTGCTTTTATTTATATATTTTATTAATATAGAAATATGGTAACTTAGCAGGACTTAAGATATCTTAAAATTACAAAATGGACGATATAAAAATACTTAACATTCATTATTTACATCGCAGTTAAGCGTTAGTAGGTAAAGTGGCTAATTTTCCATTTCCCTCTCCGGAATTGGAATAAGCCTTCATGAAAAACATAGGTTACCAATAGTCTGATGAAACAAACACACGATATTAAAGCCTCAGTTTTTTTGATAAACAGTCACTATTAGCCGCCAGATTCTGAAATCACACGCTGTCAACAGGGTCACTAAAAGTTTGTTTTCATAATTCATTATCGAGCACTCTGTGATTAACAGTAATATAGTCACACTCCAACTGGCAGTTAGTGTCTGAACACCTGGATTCACTTATCACAAAATTGTACTATGTCACTCGTTAACTACAGTTGTATTGGTGGTGGCGTCTGCCTCCTGCTTGGCTGCGTAGTTGTCGTACAGCCAGTTCCAGAACTTGACTCTCTTGGCCTCGGGCTCCGTCTGCACCGTGAAGTTCCCGTTGATGTCGAGGTAGCTGATGTGCTCTGTGTCTTTGACTTGAGGCCAGACGAAGTCGACTACTGACTCGTAGTCTACTGTAGGTGTTGGGTTCCTGAAAAACATCGGTGCAAACGGATATAAAGTAACTTCTAGAATTAATCACAAATATTCGATCGCCGATGCAAACAAACAATTATTTGCAAAAAAAAAAATGTCTCATTGAATCAAAGAAGAGCTGTAGAAATCTCCTTTAACTGTTTTGCTTTTTCGTTGAAATCATATCAGTATCACTGCACCATGCACAGATTAAAACAATTCATCATTACGTTATATCGAATTAGCAGATAACGATTAATCTGAAGGATAACTATGTACTTAATCAAACAGCGTGTTAGCAGTAGGTACTTGTAAACGTACTCAATACATTATATCGGAAGGTAGCTTGTTGCTGCGCTGAAAGTATTCACGAAGTCTATTTAAAATCGCTATTTCGAAGATGACGACATTTTTCACGATCTAAATTTAAACACTAGGTACATACTAAATTGCTGTGGCGTAAACGCCTGCAAACTTTATAGATCGCGTGATAAATGAACATGCTGTGATGCCTGTGATCTTTTAGATATCGAACTTATTTACGTACCTATATATTACAAATACAAAGTTAGAAAGAGAGAGTTATCGCTTACCCGGTTTTGGCAAAGTTCGTCCACATTTGAACCATGCGCCGTGAGACTGCTAGCTCGGGCGAATCATCGTCCAATCTGTAGTTAAGCCTTGAGAAATAGAAAAGGTATCCCATTTCATCACCGTGGCAGGCGCCGGGGTGCGTGATGCCCAGCATGCGTTTGAAGAGCCCCAGGGCTCCGTCGAACGCGAACCGGTACAAGTATGTAGGGCTCGTACGATTACTCTCCACTTGCTGGCGGACTGTCTCCAAAACTGGCCGTAGGAACATCACATCTGTGAATAACTAATGAGAACACATAATATTCATAAGTAAATTATCTATTACAAAAGGTGGGTGGTAAAGCACTCGTTCGCACGTTCATCGGTCGTGCTGCAGATGTGCCTACTAGCATCACTATCTCTTGCAATTCAAATTTCATAATTTTATTTTATTAAATCTTATTGCATGGTTGGTGAAGAAATTGGAAGGAACATCTGCAGAGCTTGAAACCTGAAACCATATTATGTTCTTACGTCAATAAGGCTGTCAATATTCCGGTTTTCGATGGGTTTCTGCTGGAAGTAGAATGCTCTGATGGCGTCTGAGATCTTGTCAGTGAGGGTGTCGTTGTGTACGAGGAGCGCAGGGGGCACCACACGACGGAACTGTTGCTCCAGCTCGCTCAATAACTTCGGGTACCGCTGGAGACCTGCAATCATCGATACATCGAAGCTGAGCTTTGTGGCAGACGTTGAATAAATCAGTGATATTGGATAACCGACGATTTTTAGATGATTGACACTAACGCTGACCCTAAAAGCCAGTGATGGTATTTTTCACATTGTGGGAAAATAAGGTCGAGTATGACATGAAGAAAATATTTGCAATACTTTGGTAATTATATCATTACCGAATGCGACACTAGAAGGCAGTCGAAGCAAATCCGTCAAAGGACCCGGTTGGGCGCCAAAATGCACCTAATTAACTATTTTAATAAGCTTCGTTGTCAAACTACCGCGTTGGTCGAGTGGTCGCAGTGGTCTGAGCATGATGTCCTTTCTCAGTACATTTTTATTTCTAGTATGGATTTTTTTCCATTAGGATTTTCACACGCTCGCCCCTTGTTGTATGGGACTTAAACATAACTGGCGATATGTGGATGTACTACACCTATGTTCAAGCGTGATGTTATGTTTAATTCTTTTCTATGGGTTTAATATATATAAATAATTTAAAACAAAACATTATATTGACCCGCCACGCCAGCTTCGTTAAAGAATTATGATAATAACCCGAAGGCTTACTTACTTAGGTAGGTACCTAATTCAAATCTGACAATGAAATTAATTCAGAAAAAAAATAATTTTACTGATAATCATTTTTAACCAAGGTTTTCCTTTTCGCAATTATTATGATTTACCGGGATCTCCAATTTCAAATATAAGTTTCCTTGAATGAAACCCAATGCGGTTGCTGTTGAAATCAACGTAAACACTGCGCTACGCTATTGAGTAATTTGCAATCGCTACGCTTCCGCTGATGTCTCCGTCTTAGTGTATCCGTAAGTAATCCCAATCCCCTTCGACCAACAATACCACCTAATCCCTTAAAAAACCAAAGGACCTATTTCAGGTTTTCTAAATAATAATTACATGAGCCACACATACAATCGGTCAAAGAATGTGTTATTATTTTAAACGTAAAAAGTCATACTTAATTTCTCTTTTCGTATTTTCGCTGTACCTGCTTCTAAAGTGACAGAGATAGCCAACATTTTATTACGATTGATGCGAGTATCCGGAGTGACCGGAGTATCCGGCCAGAAAGTTGTTTTGTACGCGTCACCGCGTCACGATATTATTATTGTCAGGCGTGTGGGAAAGTGGCACGGAGTGGATATGATCGCATGTGTGATATTCTCATTTATTATGTAAATACGAGTAACGACTCGGTCCAACTGCGGTTAGCTTGTTGCCGGTTACTTTGAATACAGTTAGAGTATTATGTAACGTAACAGTTTACATCATCGAAGTAACATAAGTCTTTTCACTCAATTATGACCCACCTGCTACCAATGTTAAATGGCTTTGGTCAATATTATTTTGCGTGTTCTACTTTTGACTGAATGTTCAGTAAAACGATACTTTTTAAATGAAGAACGTTCTTTATTTTAAAAATTATAGTTTTGTCTACCTGACTTGTAGAGATTTAAGTGTCTTTGGTAAATTTATTAGTCTCAAATCATGAACATGCTTCTAATATTTATTCGAAAGTCCTTCAAATTAAATCGGTCACTTTAATGTACAATAAGCGTCAGTGAATGTGATTGATGATGATGACCAACACATGACCCTATACTTTATTTGCTTTTTGTACCTAAGTGACTGTAAAATGAGATGACGCAAAGGATCTGCCCTTAATAAAATTATTTTAAGGAAAGTCTTAGTTAATGAAGATGAGTCGTGAATTTTCTAGAAAAGCTTCTGTTGTAAGTAACCATTCATTGTGAAACCGAAACGTCGCTAATGTGTGAGTCACAGTGAAATTAGGTCCGTGGAAAACTAGTCGGGTTAACCGTCCAACGACGTCATGACATAATAGGTACCTACCACATAAGCAAACAGTTTGAAATGTTTATCTCATTTGAACACCGCAATGAGACATCTATGACGATACTTAGATTTTATCAGAGTGTTGTACCTACTTCAAGTGTCTCTGTTTGACCGTGGTTTCAACTAGAGAAGAGTCAAGAGAGGCTTCTTAGTTCTTTTTCTTCTTTCTTAAAAAAAAAGTTTACCCACACTAAGAAATTCTATCGTAGCGTTACAAAAAATTAAACTCACATACACAGAGCCAGACCAGGAACAACTACCTGTAGCGGCTGTAGGCCATACAAATATTTGTTCCATGCGGGGATAGGAGCCCCGACACACAGCCAATCGCTCAGCCACTGCGCCAACCACGCCGAATAGTTGAAGGCAAATTTTTATTTTTCTAATTTTGCATTTTTTATGTACCGCTATTCTTTATCCAGGGTGTAATGTTCAAATAAGACAGTAGGAGTGACGTTTATCTTCAACCGTTGTAGCTACACAAAAACGGTCCATATGAAACAAACTCTAACTTTTGAGTTTCGAGCTGAATTCGCAGATTTGGAAAAAGTGAACAAGAAAATAGTCAATTTTCACAAAAACATCTTTTGTTAACGATCAAGAAACTCTATGGATCAAACGCAAAAAAAAATTAAACCAGTTTAAATTATAGTCTTCAACCTTCCTTTGGCTTAGGCGTAGTTGGGTAAAAAAGATAAGTTCAAAAGTGTGTCGATTTCAAAAGAATCAATTTAATCATAATCGGTCAATTGAATTGAAAGTATATTATACTACGTATACTATGGCAGTATTCGCCAAGGTGAAAGTTTAAAGTCTTTGTGAAGGGCCCAAGGTCCACCCGGATTGCAACATGTCGCCATGGATTTATCAAGTCGCCTTCATAGTTAAAAATGTTAAATTGCTTTCCGCTCCCGTGCCTATCAAATTGAGCAATATGCAAACGAGTACATCGGTGTCGGCTACTGCAATTAGGAATTTCCGAATAAGATAGGAACGAGAAACTAAGAACATATTAAGTACTTAGGGGTCGTCCATTAATCACGTGATGTTTTTTAGCAAATTTTTAACCCCCACCTCCCCCATGGTGATTCGTGGTGAAGTTTTAGACTACCCCTCCCTCCTCCCACCCAATATCACGTGTATTTTTTTTGGTACAAAGTATCTTAAAAAAAATCAGAATATTATCTTTAAATACAGGTTAACAGGTATAATCTAATTTAATTCTGGAAAAATAAGCACCGTGATAAAAATGTCAAGGTCACGCACCGCTTTTCGGTTTAGAAATCGCGCGTTCAAAGAAAAAATAAATACACGTGATATCTCACTACACCTGCCCCTCCCCCTAGTGATATTTCGTGATTTTTTCCGAACCCCCCTCCCCCGCTTTCCAGCCTCACGTGATTAATGGACGACCCCTTAGATGTGTGGCATAATAATAATAATGAAGAGGTTCCCGTCTCTGGAGCCCTAACCACCGGTAGCTTGGACCCTGTTCCCCAAAATTACGGATTTTATATTTTTACATGTTGTTTTTATATGGTTTTTATTTAAGAAATATTTAAAAAAAGTAAGTAACTAATATGTAGAAAAGATAAATAAAGAAAATAATGAGTTTTCGTATACGGTACCTAATTTACCTTTCTGAGGTTAATATTGTATTATGATGAGAAATTGTCGTAACTTAATTATTCTATCAAAAGTTAGTTCACAACATAATGGTTCATTATGTATTTATATATGTACGATTGTTGTCGATGCAATCATCCGTGTCGCTAGTGTAGGCCACTCGGGGATATTTTTAGGTAACAACTGCCTAACTATTGGTTTACCTACTGTATTGTTAGAATAGGATTAAATTTATCCTTAAGCCTATAATGCTTCCACTGCTGGAACAATGGACTCGTCTCTTTGACAGGGAATGGACTATAATCCACCACTCTAGCTCAATAAGAGTTGGTAGATGTAACATGTCTTGGATTTTATAGTTCGAGGACGTGCCGGTTTCCGCAGGACTCACAATTATACAATTTTAGTTTTCAGAGATTTTCGACAAAAGAGCATAATGATGGCTATACTCACGTCGGAACAGAATAATGCCTTCCTGTGCGTTGTAGCCAGTGAGGAAGGGCACGTCAGCGCCGGGCAAGGTTTCCGCGGGGGGGCGGGTGAGGAAGGCGTCGGGCGCCTCGGGCTCCAGCGTGGGCAGGAAGGGCAGCGCCACGGTACTCTGCAGGTCCGCCGACTTGCCCGGCGCGCTCGACAACCGCGCGCCCGCCTTCACCAGCAGCTCGCTCGGCGTCGCGCGGAGGTAACCTGTCACAATACACAACCCAATTATGTACTCTTTGACACTAACAGCTGAAACCATCATTGTCGTAATCATTGCTGTATGTATTGGTATATAGAGAAAAACAATGGGATTCCACCCTACTGTAAAGAATCTGCAAAACTTGAGATATATCATTGTAACTTAGTGCATTTCAGAAGACTAAAGAAACAACATAATGCCCGGCACGGCACGACACACCTAATTATGCAGAGCCTGCAGCGACCCCACGGACTCACCTGGACACTTTCGCTGTGCATTATACATATAACAGTTGTACTTACCCAACAACTCAGCCGTGCTGTTGGTGTCGATGCCGAGCTCCCTGCCGAGCTCGAAGGCGCGCGCGCGGGGTTCCTGCGCCAGCGCCCACGGGGCCACCGCCACGCCGCTCTGGGCAATGGCAGCGTGGAACAAACCCTGCCACATAACAAGTTGTTAAGGAACATCAGGCATTCGGTCGTCACCTGCAGTGGCCTATGTGGATAGCAATCAATCGACTGCGGACTCTAACAGGCCGCTGCAAGCATCGTCTAGCGAAGGGGGTTATAGACCAAACAGACACCCAGTGCGATTGTGGTGCTCCTGACCACTTCTGTGGATCTAAAAAACGCCACTGATGCCGCGATTGTTGTTCCTACGGGGTCGTTTATATTCATTTTTTTAATGAATTCGAAAAAAAGAACTTATTGTAAGGTTATTACGTCCGACGACTGGGAAAACAGATGTTGGTCGTCCGGGAGCAAGATGGGCAGGCAACATTGTTGCCAACGCGGAAAAAACTTAGTTGATAAATCTATGAATATACCCTATAGACTCTAAGAACCTGCCTCGTAAGAGTCTGTGCTCGTGCTCTAAGGCTGCGTTTCCACCAGAGGTGTGCGAGGTAGCTGGGCGGTGCGAGGATGCGTAGCGAGGCTGTGAAACGGTGCGCAGATGAGCGGTGCGAGGATGTGACTGACTGCTATTTTTTCGCTCGCGTCCGTCCCTAGCACACACCCCTCGCTCGTATCCCTCGCAACACATCCCTCTCACACATCCCTCACAACACATAGAGATGTGTTGCGAGAGCGCAAACATCCTTCCCTTGTTTACATAAATCTCGCTTCGCTGAGCGGTTCCCACTAGAGTTGCTCTGAGCGAGCTAGGCTAGGTAAATAAAGTGATTCTATTGGTTCTTAACAAACACATCCCTCGCAACGCATCCTCGCACATCTTTGGTTAAAACGCAGCCTAAAGCTAATAAATGTTTTTTAAGTGGGTTCGAGTTTTAATTAAGTCTACCTTAATTACTCACTCACAACTACCAAAAGCACTTGGTCACATTGGCTCTCAGCAGTCAGCCACTCACTACCATAACAGATCTATATAAAATGAATTAACATATCTTATCTATGACTTGTCTAAAGGAATAAACAGCTAATACCAGAAAAACCCCCAGATTTTCCAGTCAAACAGCAATATATTGAGTCCATAAACAATTTTCCTTTGTTTTCCTGAATGACTACTAAGGTTTTGAACAAAAAAAATAGTTCTTAACCATTGCGTCATACGTAGTTCATAATATTATGTTATACATATATCCTTATACAACAATCAATAATAATTATGCACCGGGGTTAACTACTGTGACGTATATTCTTACCTCTACCTACGTAGGTATATAGTTAGCAGGATAAACAGTAACATAGGGCTTTTATTTACAACGTAAAAATATGTGTCATCCCTTGATTACATTTTTAAATATTTTTATGGCATCGGCATCATCGTCAATATCCTCATATAATTTATAAAAGAGTGTCAAGGATGCAGCCTGCAGCCTGCAGCGTCATCCGGACATTTATGTAATGTTTGTAATCCGCTTTTACGTTGTCATGTGCGAATTACCAAGGTATTGTACATTTACATATTATTTCGTCATGCTCACCGACATACCAATACCGTTTTTATTTTATCACACTCTGATGATATTTTAATAAGAGCTAAAGAAACATTGGGAGAGAGAGGATACTCTATCCCATTTTGAAAGTCTGAAACTTCATATAAATACGTAGCCATCGTCAATAACCCAAAGCCACATTTTAGGGAAAAACGCGGTGTGTCATCATACGCTTTAGCAGTAGCACAGGTTTGTCGTTTACTTACGTTACTACACATTTGGATTTCACAAACCTGGGAGGCAGGCGACAACATGTGCAGGTGCACGGAGGCGGCGCCGGCCGACTCGCCGAAGATGGTGACCCGCCCGGGGTCGCCGCCGAACGCTTCGATGTTGTCCCGCACCCACTTCAGCGCCATCACCTGATCCTTTACACAACATTACCCCATCAGGCCACTATCACACATCTGCGAGTGCGAGCAGGCCACCTGCGCGTGACTCGGGCGTGAGCACCGACCACGTCACGGCATCGCGCCTGTGCAATAGGAGCTAAATCGCTTCATTATGTTGCCTAACAACGAGCTATTGTGTCATAAACAATTAGCGAACTAATAATTGACAGTTATCAATATTATTCCAATCTTCATCATAAATCAGCGGCTCTTTGAGTGTTCTTTTTTTATACATATAAATGAATTAAAAATAAAACCTCCTCGTTGGTCTATTGGTCGAAATCGCGACGGCTGAGCAGTACTGGGTTCGATTCCCGGGCTGGGCAAATTCTTATTAGGTTTTTCCATCAGACATTTATCAGTAGCAGCCATGGAGTCTAGACTTGTGCCCCTTTAATGGCAATAGGCTCACTCCCTATTAAAAAGGGCTTCAACATGACTGGAGAAATGTGGGTGTACACCGACATTCCTCCAGTCATGTTGAAGCCAGTCATGTTGAAGCTATTACTATATCCTCTGCGAATCCCTTCGAGGATTACTGGCGTGATATTAAGTTATGTAAAAATAAAACAAAAAGTAAACAGTAACATCCAAATAATGGACATTTCTCGACTTTAGCTAGTTATACTAATTTTGATTTCCTAACAATATGCGTCTTATGCCGTAAATTACCAGCAGCATTAGCAGTCATAAATAATTTTATTTCCTTATGGAATTTTCCTAATATTTATGTTTATATCTTGCGTCAAAAGATTTCGAACTTGACCGAAATGTGTAAACCATGACAGAGAATTACAAAATCCTGCGAATGCCTGTCTTTTATTAAATAGTTATTGTGTCGCTTTACTTAAAGTTTTCACTGCTACGACTAAAATATAAGGTATGTAAATATCACGATCTATTCGAGTTTGTACCCTACACGTTAACAAACCACTCCAGTGCACTCAGTGCAGTGAGTACCTACTTGCGCAAAAATTACAGAACTTACTTCGAAGGCGTTTGTAAAGATGTTGTGAAAAATAATGTAACTATAAACAATTAGTTTCTAGCCAGCAACTACTGTAACATGAAGGAAGACCTATAAAAAAACTTTTCAGCAATGTAAAACTTCACTATCATCAATATTTGTTCAATAGTTCAATTCAAAAGGGCAATTATAGTCTTGTTACCTTAAGACCCATATTTCCTGAAACTTCATCATTTTCGAGGCTCAAGAAGCCCAACGCACCGAGCCTGTAGTTGAGCGTCACCAGCACCACTCCTGCACTGACTAGGTGATCAGGACCGTAGAGGAAGGCGTTTCCAGAACCCATGGCAAATGCCCCGCCATGGATCCAGACCATCACTGCCAGCTTTGGATTGTACCTGACAACAAAGATGGACGTAAACCTCAAACCCAAAAAAGACAGTTTTTTCTGGAATTGGAATGATAAAGCCTTTTCTAATAAATTTGTTCTCATTGCTAATTTGGCCCCTTAGTCACCCCGCAAGACTTCACCGTAATTGGTAACCGCAAACACCCCACCAGTGACGTTACGCTGCAGACTTCCCATCTCAGCGAATTCCGTCCGCCTCGCAAGTTAGATGATTCAACCAATCACCAACGTCACTCTTTCATCTGAGCCTCATTACTTAGTCAGCGAAAGTGAGTAGATGACGTCTGGCTGTGGGAAATCCTGCGTTTGTTAAGTAGGTACATTTTGAAAATAATTGATTTCCGCATCAGTCGTTCCGTATCGAATCTTTGAGCTATAATATCATGTATTCAATGTTTATAAATTATCTTATCCCCAGGAGATTTCACCCTAAACAGTGACTGACATGCAATGTATCATCAATATTCTAGATTAGGCTGAGTTAAAAAAATACTTTTCTAATTATCGACCTTCAATCGAGTCAATTGCTATCACCATTATATTGAAGTTTTTCTGAATAGTTATTTTTTCTGGATTCTTAAAATATTAGTATAACCTATTAACGAAAAACAGGGACGAAGAGCTCGTTGGGTTAAGTTGAAACCATCGCTGAAACCTCTTTCAGAGGGTTGTGATGACCTCTGTAAACGATGTTTAGTTATTAATGTTATGATCTTGCCTTACTTACCCAGATATATTATCAGGGAGTGCCGGACTGTACACGTTGAGGAAGAGGCAGTCCTCATCACCCTTGTAGGTGTCGAAGAGCATGAACCTATGTGGGCACACGGCGCCCTCCTCGAGGGCGTCTCGTACTCCGGACCATGGCTCCAGGAGCGCCGGCGGACGGAACCGGAGCGATCCGCGGGGCGGCTGCGCGTACCTACAAGATAATCATTAATTACTCAATTACTATCACATAGACGAGCAAAATCCTAAAGCAAAATCAAAAAAAAATATCTTTCCGTTATTTTGTTAACGTAAAGATACATTATTAGATATAGAGAAGTGGAAGACCAAATAAACTATGGCTAGAAAAGAGGTGTCTGACGAGATGACGAGTAATAAAGAAGTACCGAAGAAGAAGACATGCTGCGCTGACCACATATAAAGAGGCATAGGGGCAGGAGATTGATGATTATCTTAATCTGAGGCTAGATAAAGCAACATTCTATTATTCAGCGATAACGACAATGTAAAAGTAACTATTGAAAAGCATATGTCAATCCCGTTGAAAGTCGTTTTTGGAATATGAAACGCTTCGAAAGCTATGACCACTTGTTTAGACCGTCTGAAAGCAACTTTGTCTTTTATTGAAGCTGGAAGGAACTGGAAAACTATAACACAAAACCGCCAAAAGTGGAGAGATTTGGTATTAATGTTCACTCAGCATTGGGTGGCCAAAGGTTGAACAGAAGAAAAACCTGGACATTTGTGAGGAATATTTCGTACCTAATACCCTTGAAGCTGTAGTAGGGGGTCTGCGCCGTGGTCCTGGTGAGGAGCTTTCGTCCGCGCAGCGCGCCAAGCTGCGTTGCGACGAGCGGGCCACCGCCGACGCGCATGCGGTCCACCAGCGCGTGCACGAGCCGCGCCGCGCGCGCCGGCACCGCCTGCAGACGACGCAGCGCGTGCTTCAGCCCCACGGATTCGCTCACCGTGCTCGACAGCCGCCGCCATGCCCCCGTCACCTGATCAAAGGTATACTTTATCAGAGCGTAGTTCTGCCAAAACCTACCTACCCACATCTAAATAACACTCATGTTCCGAAGTACCTAATTGATTTTGGATAGTTGAATTTTTATTCTGTTGTTCTGTTGTGTTCTGTTCGTCTACTTAGGTAGACGTTTTGGATGTAGGTACAAAGGTATCTACTGCATGGGATTTACGGTACTGAATTAGACGTATTCAACTGAATTACCTATCTGACGTTAGATTTGGAGTTGGCTCATTTTGGAAGAACTAAATCCTAAATTATAGTAACTAAAGTCGCTTTTAGTATCTATGTGAAATCGCGTTGTTCTTCTAAAGGAAACTTGTACAATTTTATAAAGTCGTATTTTGGCGAATCGCTAGTTTTAAAATAAAATACCCCTTACATCATTTACAACCGGCTATAATCATTGCTACAATTAAGCTTACCTTTTGCTAGCACATCGGACTTGCTAATCATATTTACAACACAGAGGATGTTTTGCGGTTACTAGATTACGATTACATGAGTTACCAAAAGTGACTATCATGTCCTTACCATACTTGAAAAGCAATTTAATAAATCTCAAAGAACGTACAGCAGATGCCATGAATCCCAACCTACTGTTTAACAGGTCCCCATAAAAACGATGAAATAACTATAATTTAAATAATTTTCACACTGCCGCTTGTGTTTAAACATAGCCGTTAAGTTATTAAACCAATTTGAGTAAAGTTTAAATGCTTGCTGTGATTATTGACACCCCAACAGCTACACCTACGGACCACACGCAAGTCCCACAAGCTACCAGAGTCGTAATGACACACGACGCAACGTATAGGTAATAAATATCAATAATATCATGTCAGTTAAGTTGTGTGTCGGTTACATAACAACTACGTTCATAATTTAAACCGACTTCCGAGAATTTTAATAACTAGCTGACAGAACACAGACTAACGCGGAGACGAGGTCTTGTTTCATACAAAAAGCAACGAGTCGAGGAATGTGTGAGAGTGGCAGATACGACGGATATAATATTCGCCATATCCATTGATCCTTGCACACCCCAGTTGAAAAAGCTGATTTTAATTAACTTGGGATAAGCGAAGTTAATCCTCGGAGAAAACCTTATACTATTTCTATAAATACTCCACAATGTAACAAATATTCACCATCATCTGCCTTTTCCCACCTATGTTGGGGTCGGTTTTCAGTCTAACCGTATGCAGCTGATACCAGTATTTTACATGTAGCGACTGCCTATCTGACCTCCACAACCCAGTTAGTACTGGGTAATACTATACCCATTGGTAAGTGTTTTGGGCCACTGACTACCTGATTACAATGTAACAAATATTATGCGACTATTTAAAAGCCCCGTTTACCTAAACGCATCATGCTATTAGAGATCGCGTGTTCCTTCTAAAATGTCAATGCTTATAATGTCATTGAAATGTGTTTCATTGACTTAGCCAGTCACTCAGTCACTAGTCAAATAAGGTATACTTAATATGATCGTAGACTTTGCTTTGCTAACTTTGCTATGACGTGACATTCATTATCTCATTATTATTCCAATCACACGTACATAACATAACATAACATCATGTCTGTAATCGCCGAAGGTAAGGCAGAGATGTACCTATCTAAAGTACTCCCACATTTCGCCAGTTATGTTTAAGTGCCACCCGTGTAATAAGAGGCGAGCCTATTGCCATCAACCGGGCATGGAGTCTGGATGGACTGCTACAAAAAAACGACGCACAGGCCACGATGACAAACACGGAAAACCGGAGGTGGTCTTTGGCGGTAATCAGCAAAACACGGACCGATTCTTAGGTAAGGAAGAGGAAACACATTTCCATATCTTCCTACTTTCCCTTCGGATCAGCCAAGTGTCGTCGGCCAGTATTTGCAAGCTAGTGATCTTGTCATTTCTATCATCATAGATTTAAAATAAATCAATCCATAGAAACTGTTGTTATGAATACGGAAGTTACTCTGACTGCTTACGAATTTGGATCGGTATTACTTAATAGCTTCATTCAAAACTGCAGTAAACATTGTTAGTTTTAATTAATCAGCTTTTAGAATGTAACATTTTGCTACAGTAGGATCCTACTGTAACAGATGGCAGGATTGATTGTTGACATGGCCGTCTAGGGACCGCAGCGGCCTCGAACCACGCTCCAAATACCACAAAACACATAAACTGTGTATTTCATAGGTAATGGAATCAACATAGTCTAACATATTTCGACATTTTTAATTCCGTTAATGCTGTTTGCAAAGAAATATTTAGAATAATATCATTATTTACGTATGATGGAAGTGTGCGTATCTTAATATTTTGGTCTTCAATGTCGAGAACTATAAATAAAGAAAAAAATAAAATCTCCGAGGCTGACAAGGCTACCCGAGACGATACTTATTGATGTTTTGTAACATTAAGCAATAAGTAGAGGTTCTCTGTTGCTCAATCTGCGAATGTTAAAATTGAATGGACGCTTCATTGAAGATCTCGAAGAGTTACATTTTGTGCAATGGTAATAATATCAAAGGATGGCCTTTAAACAAATGAATAGGGTTGGGCAACAGACATGGGTTTCGTTTAACTGCCCACTCCAGTTACAGCGAGAAACAATCAAGTACTTATGTTGGTACGTAAATTGTGAAAATGTCAAGGCGTATATGAACGAGTATGTACGTAGTAATAAATATAATACTTATATGTAGGTACTAAATGACGAGAAGCAATTCATATAATTTATACGGTTATAAATAAATTCAGTCATTCAATTTTTTTGACAGCTTCACCAAGTTGTACTGGTCTTTTTGAGTCAGGCCCAAGTAATTTATGTTAATTACACAATAAAGATGTGGCACGTGCACGATTATATATTTTTATGCATTGCCAATCCTACTCATCTTGAGTCACAAAACTTTAATATTTATGTACTTTGTTTTTGTTAATTATTAAAATAAACACGTGAGGTTGAAGCTATCAATCCCGAATAAAACATCTCATGGCCGAAATCTACGAGTGGTTCTCTAATTTTATCGTTTATTGGTGAAATAAAAATAATCTATAACTATCCCTGAACGCTGTTGGCAAAAAACATACGAGTTAATCGTACGTAGTTCGCTAAGTACCTAATAAAGTCATACAAAATCGCAAAAGACAATTACATAACGCATAACGTGTAGAGTTATCCAAGTTATGTAATTCAGAATCGGCTGCCCCCGAGCTGACTCAGACGAAGAACATTGACTTTCGCATAATAATCCAATAAAGCATCGTGGATGTTGGTCAGGGTGCAGTGTTGCGAAAAATGTCAGCCATAACGTAGTCTTGATTGTATGGTAATGATTAAAGTCCTTCGCGTAATTTAATTCTTAAATAGTGTTAATAGCCGTAACAATAACATTCGACGTGATGATTGATTCACCGAGGTTCCTTAATCCCGTCCAAATGCAGTTGCAGGTGTGGCAATAGGCGATATAATAGCATTTAAACAACGGTCAAAGAATTGGTAACGAAAAAACTTTTTTGCCAAAAAAAAAAACAAACTTCAAAAGAAAGATCAAAAACTGAAAAATAACTCTAGCTAGAATCAAACAAGCAGAAGTCGATGACTTTTGTTTGATTCAGTTTTTTTGCCAATGACTTCTGAAGCTCATTTTTAGTTGTAATAATCCTATACAAATATTTCTTGTGCATTAACAAGACATGTTATGACATACGCTTATTCGCAATAAAACGGAACTTTAACTGGCGAAATTTGGGGGTATTATACCCCTTTAAAGCATACAGCTGTAATGTTATTTTATGGAATTCTGTAAACATTACATATCCAAGGGGTTACAGCAATTACGACAGACTCCCTGTCTATTATTGAAGAGTTCCATTGTATATCTCCGAAAATCAGCATCAGACTTTCACCAAATTTAAACGGGACCACTGCGAAATAATATTCTTCCAAACAATAAAAGAATCATTTAAATCGGTCTACCATTGGCGGAGAAACCGGTCGAACATGAACCTCCTCCTTTTGGAAGTCGGTTAAAAAGTAAAGGAAGTCATACCTTTCTTGTAAAAAGCTAGATCGGATGTGTTATATATGATGCTGTGTGATCGGATGTGAAAGGTAAAGTCACTGGGACACTGACACTCTAACCGATTTATGAGAAAGGCAACATTAATTTTAGTGACAGGCTGAGAGCTAGGTATCAATGCGTTTTTTTTCACCGCAGGTATGGAAATCTGTTACAGTAATACCCGGTCTAAATTCGACATAATCGGTAGGAAGTCATTACACTACATTACATGAAATAAATCGTGAACTGAGTTAGTTCGTGCAGCGCACAGATTAACCTAAAATATACCTACCTATTGCAGTCACCTGTGGAATGCAATTTATATATTATTACAGAAAACTCAAGAAAACATGATGTGATTAAATGTATATTGCGGTTAATCTATTTTGAAACCCTCAATAATGCTTTGAAGCTAATGGTATCCGGGTAAGATACCAACTATATGCGTTCAATGACTACCTGCGTTGGATCACTAGTATGTTTTACAAGTACGCACTGGATTGTGTGGCAAGAATGTGTAGTTAACTAGAAAAACAAGTTTATCTGCGAAATAAATAGGAAGACACTGACGACATGGTCTAAATACATACACACAACTCGATATGCCATAATAACCTGCATCTTTTTAGGGTTCCGACCTATTACTACGGCGCCGCTGTCTGTCCGTCTGTTGCATGGCTGTATCTTTTGAACTGTAATAGGTAGATACTTGAAATTTTCACAGACTGCGTATTACTACAGCCGTTATAACAACAAATAATAAAATACAATACAGAAAAAAAAAACTATATTTTACGTACAAATGGTACGGAAGCCATCCTGTGCCACTCCGACTCGCACAAGGCCGGTTTTTTGGTAATAAATTAAGCCTTTTCCACAAGTTTAAATAATGCAATGTCAAGCAATTATTAAATAAAGGTTTCAAAGGCGATGATGCCTGAGTTGCACCACCTGTGAAGTGCATATAATGTGGATCATATGAATGCGGCACACTTCTCGTTGCTTCACTTCTGATTCGACTGTTTAGGACATTCCCTAGATGATAGCGCAACGTGCTGTTGTAACTTCACGTGCACAGTTTGAAAAACGCCACTTTTCTATTGCAGAGCAAGGTTGAACATAAACACGATGGCAACGTAAGACCTTTGTGGGAGACTCATAAGATGGGATTGTGTCGTAATACCTGTGCTTTCCTAACCTTTGATATAAAAGGGCTATTTTAAAACAACACGCACACACACTGTGCCACGGTTTCGGTTTCTTAAATATTCATTTTGTGGGTTCTTTTGGCTGAGAAGGCAATTAGCCGTCTTCATAGCTACAAGTAAAATAACATAACGTTATTGCTATGCAACGTAGGTAGGTATATTATTATGTATTTTGAACATCGCTGTCGGCTTGCAGTACCAAGGCAAAATTTTACACCGAGTGACTGCAGTTCAAGCCTACGAAAACCCAAAAAATAAGGCAGCCGCATTACCAAGACTGGTGATAATTTAAGAGGTGTCCCTAATACTATAGTTAAATTAAAAAAAAAAAACCGGGAACCAATCTTTAACCTACTTTATGTAGGTAATTGTCTAAAGTAAATTATAGCACCACATGCTAGGTATTACAACAATGTTATTGATCAATTACATCATACACGGTCGACATAATGTAACAGTACAGCAGTAGGTTATTGAAAGATTTTTTTGAGGTTTTTTTTCATACTTAGACAAAAAAAGATGGCTGACACAACCTTTCATTTCTTAATTGACAAAAGGGTCTTACCAACTTTCGGCGATATGTTCAATAGTTTGTTTTTTGCTTAAAATGGTATGAACTTATATTTTTTAAACATGAAATGAAACAAACAGAAAGAAATAAAACTATCAATGTGCATTCACAAAATGTACCACTTGGTGTCGAATTTTGTGTTTATATTATTTACCTGATCCCGTTCACGCACGTCACCTTGCAATCGGTTTATTATACGCAAGCTATTATTACAAATTACTAATTCAATGGGCTGTAAAATGTCTCTTGTTTTCTTAAATTTTAACTTATTTTTTGGTATTGTAACTTTCTTCAAGGATTTTATTTTCTACAAAATTTCTCCCAGCAGACTTCAAAAAACGAACTGGTTTTTATTTCCTCGCAGTAGGTGTGAAAAGTAGAGTATGCTCCTCGCGGATAATCAGTGCTCTCAGGAGTTAACTCATGGCTCATCGCTGCGTTCAGGATTCATAATAGCGCCCGTGACGTAAGAAACAGCTTTATCGCCTTGGTGCATGATCTACTGTTACGTACTAATTAGAATTATCGGATTTCGAAATATTCGGCAAAAAAAATCGCGACGCGACGACGCTTGGATAAAAAGGATCAATGCATATATTTATTTTTACTTTTTTTTTTGGTTTTATTGTGTTGGAGGTTTTTAATTTAAGTTTACTCAACGCTTGGTAAGTGAAAAATAGTTTGCCTGAACAGGTAATCGAACCGATGCACAAAATAATTTAGACTGGATGTTCAGGTTCGTTTTGACAAATGAAAATTGTTAATGAAAGAGAGCATTACCTTCATGGAGTTGAGACTGGTGGCGGCGTTAGCGACGACGTCCCCTAGTGTGGCGGGCGGCAAGGCATCGCTGCGCAGCACGAGCGCGCACGCGCACAACACCACGCCGCGCCACCAGCGCACGCGCATCTTCACCACCCCTCCGAATCACTTAGCACTTTAACACCAACTCTGGTAATCGATAGCAGTCACTACATGCACTGCCTATCGAGGCATTGTTTTACGTTTATCACTTTTTTTGCTCCACTATTTTGGGGTTTGAACTCTTCTAAGCCGCTGTTACTGTAGGTTTTTCAGATACACCATCTAAAAATAAATACGTCTAATGGTTAGGGACAAATATTGTTCACAACTATTATTGAAAACAAAATCCGGCGTCTGAATTGAGAATCTGCTTTAGCATGAATAAATCACCATACGTACCTAATACTGCTAAAGTACAGTCCTCATCTACAAATTCTCAATTCGAAAAGCTACCGAGCAATATAAGTTTTATAATTGAGCCATTAAAAACTTATATAATTGAACATACAATAATAATTAATGTAGGTACCTACATTACATTGTAGACTCAATAGAATTTTATAATCGGGTTATGATTACTTAATCAGAGGGACTTATGTAGTAGGTGTGTTGTACACAACTATGTCAGCTCAGGCATATGTGGGATTTTACCTTGTCGAGAACAACCATCAAAACGAACTCAAAACATTGCCTGATCTTGGGACTGTTTTTTAAATGCCTATTACTAGAGACTGGATATACCTACAACTTAAAATCGTTAAAATATGCATCTTAAATGCTAGAAAATAATGCGCATCTTTAATGCTGGAAATATGCATCTTAAATGCTAGAAATATGCATGTTAAATTCTCTACATATACGAGTACCAAAATATGCAACATAAAAACAAGTACTTACCTAAGTAAGTAGGTACTACAAAATAATGTACCTAAATTTTTTTCAGTTTCTACTTGAAGGTGATCAATTTTAATATTCGGGTACTGTTCCAAATTATCAATTGTACGATCGTTCTACATCCACTCAGGGCACTATTTGATATTTTTTTCGGTTAACTATACTTGAAAAAAACCAACGTAATATGCAATAACATGTGCAAATATGCGTTTGCATATAATCCGGTCTCTACCTATTATACAAGTTCAAGAAGTGAATTGCATTTACCAAAACAATGGTTGGGACATAAGAATGATTTGCCGCTTCAACAGATGCGCTGAGGTAAGTTTAGAGAAATTACTGTTTGATTACTTTTATTGATGTCGACAAAGATCGAAAGAAACTTCAAATCTTAACATTTAATTAGCAATGTTATGAATAGCTGCCACTGACTAATAACGATAGCAAATTCGAAGTCTATCATAGAGCATTTTAGGGTTATAAACTTCGAATTTGCCATCGTTAGTCAGTGGTAGCATAAGGGTAGGTACTTGCTATGGAGGCATCATATTTAGAACATTAAGGCTGATAAAATACTATGTTTTGGTTATTACCTAACCTACACTAGACGTGGTTCTCCGAGAGACCAGTCCAGACAGTTATCGAGTGCTTGTTATACGACCACCTGAAAATAATATAGTAGGAAGTGCAGTATCTGTATAGTATGTCATCTCTAATGCGAGCAGCATGCTCCAAAACTCGCGCCAGTGCCCGATGTAGAGCCTCGTTTGTGGCATGCGCCGAGCCGAGCGCGACGCTCTCGATATTATTCAACTTACACTTTCACTCACAGTTTAACTGCCCACGTTTGAACCTTACACGTCTCGATTTGGACAGGTTAATAACAAACCAAGACATTACTTCGTTTAATGACTTCGTCGAATTAACGTTTTATTGGATAAAATTAGTTAATTTTGTAAATCATAAAAAAAATCCCCGAAATTACAATTTGGGTCAAGCATATATTTATAGATGAAGCTATGTTCAGCAATTTTTCTGCACGTTAGTACAATTTATATAGGAATGAAACGAAAGTAACTTGTCAGCCGAAATAAACTTCAGTTAGTCCAAGAACTTATCACCATAGAAAAGACATCAACGACTTCGAGTGCTTCTGTTTTTTCACTTCAAAACATGCATAAGGTTTTTATATTAATAAATACTATGTGAGACCCACGTGGCAAAAAGTAAAATTATTTCAAGTATACTATTTCCTTTGTTAGGATTCACACCGTAATTCACACTCGCATTGTTCATTTAAATAATTGTTTAAAAATAAACCGTCAAATGATTTTACAGTCCGACCAATAAGCTAAATTATAATTTATTAATTAAATAAATCCGGTGGTACAGTTTTAATGAATTTATGTAGTATTAACTTTTTAAATTTGTAAATTAATTAAGAAACAAAAATAAAAAAAATATTTACTTGCAAACCACTATCCTCGTTTAATATTATAATATGGTTTCCCCAATTGATTAAAATGAAATACTTTTTATGATTTACCTATTGAAAATAATATAATTTCATTGAGCAGGATAATTCTGAATACAATAATAAACGAATGTTATGTATTATATTACTGAATACATTTACGAATACTATTCTACTATTCATTGTTCTCCAACTGTCGAAACAATGCAGATACAATGAACAGACGCCAGCTGCCACAGCAAGCTACCCGAAAGTCCGAAACTGTCAAATTTCCCCAATAAACCTTGAACCTAATGCTTCAGAGATAAAGTTGAAAAGCTATTAAAGTAATTTGACAGATTTTAGTAGCTTGATGTGCTGACGTCCGTCTGTACGTACACATAACCAATTTAAATGAGTTATTAAGGTCCAAACGGAACTTACAACCATAGTTAAGCACTTAATGGAGTCGTAACACAACTAGGCAGTAATGCATATAAACAAGATCAGAACCCGGAACAGAGTTACACAACGTTTGAGAGTATATAGTTATTTCAGAAGCAGTTACGTCACTAGAGAACAACATCCCTAAATGTAGGAAGTAGGCGGTATTGCTAGTGAAGGCGGGGCGGGACTAGCTACGTCGCTCGTAGACTGAGTCGTACCCACAGATATACTATCTGTATCTGTGGTCGTACCTAAACCTCTAGTACATAACATAGTGCCAGTAATCCCCCAAGGATAAGGCAGAGATGTACGCATCTATATTTCCCCAGTTATGTTTGAGACCCGTGAAATAGGGGCCAGCCAATAGCCATAGACCTGATGGAAAAACCCAATAATATTTCGCCCGACCTGGGAATCAATCCCAGCATCCAGAGCATTCGCGCTTGCGCCCACGAGACTATCAATACAGATATGAGTGGAAATAGAAGATTATTATCGTAGCACGTACGCGTAGATTAATAGTGGAGGTAGGTATGTACAACATCAAAATTTCTAATCATCTTTCCTTCTCCTACCCTGATCACAATTTACTTGGGAAAAGAACATCAATCTAATTATTAAATGAATTATTGAATAGCGCAGAAGAAATATTTTTCTATGCTAAAGCTATCCTCTGATGTTATCTTAATTTGTTTGCTCTGGCATTGAGTCGACCATCCTCTACTACGAGGGAAGGGTTTGCCGCGGTTCTTTTGTCTACCAGAAGCTTTAATTTTTTCATGGTCATGCTAGGTTGGAGAACAGTTGTTACAGGTAGTCAGTGGCTCAAAAAGTCTGACCACCAATCTTACCAAGGGGTATCGTATTACCTAGTACTAACTGGGTTGTGGAGGTCAGATGGGCAATCGCTCCATGTAAAATACGGGTATTCAGCTGCATTCGGTTAGACTGGAAGCCGACCCTAACATAGTTGGGAAAGGACGCTGTGGAGCTGCGCCTTTAATTAACCTAGATAAACTTAAGGGCTTCTTATATCATGATCATAAATCGAATGCGCCTGCGGCGACGTGCGTGTTTACAATTTGCAGTTCGTTCCGCCACGCGCCGGTGAGGCTGCTTCCCTGAGATAAGCCCGCATAACATTGCTGTGATCGTATCATGACACCTCCCACACTATCTGGCATGATCACACAGTTCCTGGTTATAAAGTAATCACGATATGCTTCAGATATACAGTAAGCACGCGATGCACTCGCAAATTGTATGAGATGCAACGTAATAGAAGACAGTGTCAGTAAAAGTTGTACTGTGCACAGACAGAAAGTTGCTTATATCTACTACCTAGTTATGAATAAAATGCAATAACGTTAACCCTGAACCCTGAATAACTGTTTAAATGTGGATGTATGTCTTCTAACTAACTAATAGTTAGTTAGAAGACTAACTAATTATTTCACATGCCTGCAAGTCATGCAAAATTTAACGAGATTACCTCACTGGATGTCTGCTAAAATGTGGATGTTTTTAAGATAACCTTAACATTGAGAGTCATAGATTTTTTTTGAGAAAAATTGTCATGGTTCTTATCTTCATCATGATAATTATTTGCTTATAACATAACATAACATCACGCCTGTAATCCTCGAAAAATTTTCGCCAGTAGTCCCATGCAATAGGGGGCGAGCCTATAGCCATCAACCGGGCACAAGTCCAGACGCCGTGGCTTCTACTGAGAAATTCCTGATGAAAAACTCAATAATGATGATGAGCATGTGGCTCAGCAGTCGCGCTTGCGACCAATAGACCAACGAGAAGTCAATTTCAAAAGTCAGTATCTGCTAATATTTTTTCATTATAGGTTAACTAAGTTAAATAGTAGGTATTAGGATAGCCAGTACATCATTGAGGTGTTTGCGTTTATGAGTGATCCTCCCACGATGCTGAACTGATGATGTAAGCCACAGCACAGCACTTCTTATTGATGTGGACTTTGGGATATAGTGAGATTAGTCAACAGAAACTTAAGCCACCTAGGGTTTCCAGATCCATAAATGAAACCGTAAAAAATCTCGGAGTGAATTCCGACATTTGAAGAAAATGGGAAGGTGCTTAAAATATTAATCATGAACGCTATAGATACAATAGGTACATACTTAATTATATTTACTAACGCAAGTGATACTGGTAATTCCAATATTGATTAAATTAAAAATATTTTACTTCATCATAAAAGGTTCTGAAATTAATTTTTTTGGAAATTACGGACGTTTTAGAGTTCCCCCCGCGTTCCGGGCACATTCAGCTAAAATTCCTGACCCGTCCGGAAAATACCGGACGTATGGCAACCGTAGGCAAAACTAAAGTGAAATTTTAACTTTAGCTGCGGAAGCCGGTGACTTTTGTTTGTTTGATTTACCGACTTCCGAAGCTAAAGTTACCTTGCACGTTTTGTGATTTCCTTCGAAGTCGGTTGTATTTAAAAGTTCTTTCAAAACTCGACCAAATAAGCTATTTCTTTTGTAGGTAAATCATGCGCTACAGATAGCAAAAAGTTGATTTGGAACTTTTAGATCTTCTCTATTATACCAATTGAAAAAGTACCTTTATGTAGTCTTTACTGTTGCGTAACGACGAGGTTTAAATTGTTGGCCCATAACTGATATCTTCCTATTTTGTGACAATGATTGTCCGTCTGTCTGGTACCTACCTTCTTTTTGAACCAATTTTATGAAGTATGACTCTATACATATAGTAGGTACGGCAGCCACTTAGAATACCTGATCCTACTTTTCAAGCTAGCAAAGTCGCCGGCTTATTAGATACAGAATTCGGTTCAGAATACCTTCGTACTCGTAAGGATCAAACAGAACTAAGGCCAGTTATTGTTTGGAAATAGGTAGAGATATGGGCACAACACACCAGCGGGTACACAACTACACAGACTGTTCTGTCTTTGGTTACGGTGACCTTGAGCTGGCCTAGCGCTAAATGGAGTTTCAAAGGTACGAGGGACCACACACTGATTTGTTACCGCTGACATGCGACCCACTGTACGTACCTATATTCAATTTTCTTAAGCTACATAATGCTTACCGACGAATACTAAAATTAAATTGTTTACATGACTTGTGTCCGCATGATGATACCTAAATTAATAACAACAAAACCTTACAAAACAAGACGGTTACTCAATCAATAGTAATTACCTACCCAAATATGCTTACTTAAAAGCGAGAATTTGGCTCAAATAGCACTCGAACACTGCACTTATTACAACTGGAGTTCTTATAACTATAACAGGGTCGATTGCTATTCAAACTGTTTATACGAAATAGTGTTGTTAAAATTTCGTCAACCGATTCGACAGCGGTGAATGCGCGCGCGGGTCTCAGGTACGTTCACTTCACTGGTCGAGAAATGCCGCCCGCCGCCGCGTGCCGTCGGCGTCGTAACTCGCCTGAGAACTGTTACCCAACACCTACCACCACCTGCGCTTCGTATCCGAGGATCTATGTTATCCAATACACAATTTTGGACACTGTTTTTGCAAGTAGGCTATGTAATGTGAAGTTTCTAGCAAATTGAATCTTCTCTTGCTCTATAGCCTTTTCAATAAACTTATTATGAAACGAAAGTGTAAGTCTGCTGTAAATTCGTGCTACATAGGTAGTTTAATTTTTACAAGAGTTTGTGAGATACAAGTTAAAAATGATTTAGATTGTAACTTGCTACATGGACAGTCGGCATCATTACCTGCTCTATGTCCCAATGCCCTTTATTGGGATCAGGTTCTAACCTAACCGGATGCGGCTAAATGCCAACCTACCAGTATATTTCATGGAGCTCAATATCCCTTGGCAAGACTGGTTGTCAGACTTTTGGGTTTCTGCTTTGTTTACGTGCTTCCCAAGATACAGTCGGCGTCACAAGACGAAAGATATTTCAGATTTCATTTATCGTAAGTTAACTATTTAATACATTGTTATATTTCAAATAAATAATATACCTGGCGGGGAGCAGCGGTGGCCCAGTGGTGGCGGTCCCGACTTACGACCAATAAGTCGAGGGTTCGAACCCAGGCAGGCGCATTACTTTGTGTAATTTATTTCATTACCACTGCTCTCAAAACGGTGAAGGAAAACATCGTGAGGAAACCGGCATGTCCTAGAACCTAAAATTCGACGATTCGTGGTTTATGGCCCATTCCCTCTCATAGAGAGGAGGCCTGTGTCCCAGCAGTGGGAACATTATAGGCTGCTGCTCTGCTATAATATACCTGCCTTATTTGCGTAAGTGTAATTTTTGTTAACAAAACAAGAAACAAAAGCATTTTAATAAAAGAATTAGAAGATAGAAATATACGAGTAAGATAATAGAAGATTTAGATAATCGTTTAGAACATTGGTGAGAATTGAGTATGCTGACCGGAGGAACGGAGTACTTTCTCCTACAATGAAACTATGCGTACCTAGTTACTTAGGTAGGCATCTGCTACCACCCCAGCCAGAACCCGGGCCTTTCGCATAAGCCTACTATGAGCCAGTCAAGCAGTCAAGAGTAAAAAGCCAAAAAAACCTTTATGGTCACATAAAGGTTTTATGTTACATGGCTTTAGAGAGGATGGGGTATAGTAGCCGGCGAAATTCAAATTTTCTTACGTATTTTGCAATTTGCAGACCAGGTATCAGATTGTATGTTGATTAAAATATGATTGGCGACAGTAACACGTATGCGAATCATTTTTTGTTCAACTTACAGCCTGACACTGACCGACAATTGCATAAAACGTAAGAAAATTTGAATTTCGCGGGCTACCCTGGCGCTTCCACCAAGCACTGAATGCTCCGGCCTAACGTTATTGACATAAATAAATACAATCCTATAAATTCGTAACTATCATTGAAAATCTAAAATCCCAATTATTTCATTTTTTTCAGAAATAACTTAGTAAAATGGATCGCGTACATAATTCAGGGAGTGTAAAGTGTATATAAATCTGACATAATTTGCCTGTAATCTGACATGATTTTTGGAAAGGTATGTAAGATATCAATGTTCTTTATAAACATCATTTTTATTGTGCAGAAATAATAACTTCATCATTTCTACCGAAAGACGTCCACTGCTCGACCTAGGCCTCCCCCAAGTGTCGCAGCATTGACCGGTCCCGTGCGACTCGCAACCAGCGGATCCCTGCAACCTTAACCAGGTCATCGGTCCACCTAGTCGGAGGCCTTCCAACGCAACGTCTTCCGGTTCGCGCCACTCCAGAACTTTTCGGCCCCATCGGTCATCCGTTCTGCGAGCAATGTGCCCTACCCACTGCCACTTAAGTTGGTCTGTTCTTCGGCCTACGTCGGTAACCTTAGTTCTCTTGCGGATGTCCTCATTTCTGATTTGATCACGCAAGGAAACTCCGAGCATAGCCCTCTAGAATGGCCCTTTGGGTGACTTTAAGCCTTCTGATGAGGCCCATTGTGAGCGACCACGTTTCGGTACTGTGTGTAATCACTGGCAGCACACACTGGTCATAGACCTTCGTCTTGAGACACTGCGGTAAATTGGACGAGAAGATACCACGCAACTTCCCGAACGCTGCCGAGTCGAATTCGACGATTGATCTCTTTCTCGAAATTAGACCTACCTAACTGGATCGTTTGACCCAATTATGTCTAATAATTTTCTACAACTTCGAGTATAGAGTCTCCGATCTTAATAGGAGTGGGTGTGACATGGGCATTCAACATGACTTTGGTTTTGTCCATGTTCATTTTAAGACCCACTCTTTTGGAAGCTCTCCTGAGGTCATCCAACATTGTACTGAAGGTGAGAGATGTACTCGCCATTGAAGTTGATGCCTAGCCCTCTCCAGTCCAGAATCTTGAAGACATCCTCCAGTGCAGCGGTGAACATTTTCGGAGATTTGACGTCTCCCTGTCTCACACCTCGCTGCAAACGGACAGGCTTCGAGGTCTGGTCCTGAAGACTGACTGACATGGTAGCGTTTTTGTACAAACACTTCAACATCTCGATGTACCGATAGTCGATATGGCACCGTTGGAGAGACTGCAGTACAGTCCAAGTCTCGATCGAATCGAAGGCTTTCTTGTGGTTCACAAAAGCTAAACAGAGAGGCAGATTATACTCTTCGGCCTTCTGTATAACCTGCCGCAGCTTACGTATGTGGTCTACGGTGCTAAAGCCTTTTCGGAATCCAGCTGAAAATCGTCAAACTTGAGCGCGACACGCTTCGTGATGACTCTTGAAAACAACTTGTAGACATGGCTTAGAAGTGTGATGGGCCTATAGTTCTTCAGCCGGGCATTGTCGCCTTTTTTGAATAAAATTACCACCACACCCCTGCACCATGCCTGTGCGGTTATCCCCTCGAGTATGATGGAATCAAACAGCTTCTGAAGGGCCTTAAGTTCCGGTTTTCCACCCGCTTTCAGGAGTTCGGCCGTAATTCCGTCATCACCCGGTGCCTTGTTGTTTTTAAGCTGTTTCAGAGCCATCCTAATCTCGTACAGGCTGACATCCAGAATGTCTTCGGTATAGTGTCGGGTCAGTCTAGCTCTTGGGTCGTTTGCTAGATTTGCAACGGGTTTACTGGTTGAAGTGTGCAACTGCTCATAAAACTCTCGATCTCCCTCTGCAGCTCCGGTCTGGGGGATACGATCCTGCCATCGTTGGTCTTCAGTTTCGTGAGCTGACTTTGCCCAATAGCCAGATCTGTTGAAAATAAGTTGGAGCTTTTATTCCGTTCAATAGCGTCTTTAATACGCTCGGTATTAAAGCGGTGGAGGTAATTTTTCAAGGATTTAGAGATCCGTCTATCGAGCTGCCGGTATTTCCACGCTTCATCTGAAGACTGTAGGATCATTTCACCTCACGCCGTTTCTTCATGAGCTCGAGAGTATGATCATAGAGTTTTTTGTTCTTATGTGCATGACTTGTCTTGAAGAACTAAGACCCAGTCGTATGGACAGTTTCCACGAACCCATCGTTGTTTTCGTCCACTGAGCTTCCTAGGCACTCGAAACGATTCTGAAGTCCAAGCTGAAAGCTCATAACAACTTACTACAAATATAAATAAAAACGCACAAGGTGGCTCGTGCACGCGAATTTTACGAATGATTGAAAAAATGTAAAAGGGCACTCCTGACAGCAGGCAGGCAGTCGCAGGCAGTACGCTTGTCATAGATCTTTGCACAAGTTATGATTTTTATATTGTTGGCAATTAATGGTTTATTATACCAGAATTTACCACTTTATAACTTGCCATTGCCAGTTGGTATGAATATTCGAACGCACAGTCAGTGAATGTTTTGTTTTTCATTCAAGCACCTGACATGACAGTAGACAGCAGAGTACTTTACCGTAGACAGAATGACATTGACATATGACGTCATGTTATGTTTTATCTCTTAGTAATTTTGTGCAACACTTTGTGAAGAATTACTAACAAATTTTAGTTTTCGAGTATTTGAGTCGCTATAACTTATTGGTTAATTTGACGTAGCATCCGGCAAGTAAATACCTTCTACTTGGGGAAATAAAAAGAGAAAACAATGGCGAATATTCCTGGACCAGGTGCAGTGGCTTCAGCACCTGAAGATCTTCCGCCGCCATACTCAGCTGTCGTGGGTAATCCTCAATACGGCTTCGTGGCGCCTGGAGGCGAACCGTTTACGGCCGCAGCGAGCGGGTACCCGCACCCGCAGCCCAAGCAATTTACAGCGCCGGGGGTGTACCCGCACCCCACTATCACAGTGACGAACACTCAGCCTCAAGCGGGTGACATGGTGCCCCCGCAGCCTCCCATGCCCGTGGGGATCGTTCTGCCGCCTGCAGTTGGAACTGAACCAACTACAATTAATTGCTTCAACTGTGGAAAAATTGTAACAACAAGAGTTACATACACAACAGCCTGGCATACCCATTTAGTGGCCGGATCCATATGTGTCATAACCATGTAAATATACTCTCTTCTTCTCTATCATTATTTATCATCATTCACCTAAAATATGTTGTCATATTTTTATTCCACCAGCTGAAGTTCAGCTGCTGAACCTGTGCTAATATATTCATAATCAGCCTAAAATTTTCCGACTGCGAGACAGGCATCCTCTGTATGAGAGAGAGAGTGGGCTGGTAACAGTGCAGTGTGATTTGGTTGATATTATGTCTTTCTTTTGTTTGTAGATCATGACAGTACCCTCACAATGCTTACCTACACTATTTTCAAAGCAGTGGTCATGAAATAATTACGCAAAGTAACATACCTGCCTGGGTTCAGACCCACAACTTACTACTTGCGTGTCGGGTGCATTGCCAGTGGACCACCACTGCTCTTGAATAGTGACATTATTTTATATATTATTTTTTTCATAATAGTCCTCTGTATTTTTGTTGTTTCTTCTTTCTACAAAAGCCATAATACTGCATTTTTTTGTACCATAAAGAATAAATTACCTGATGTTATGGTACTATTGACATTTTGAACCAGTCTTTCTTAGGGGTACCATATTACCCAGTACTAACGGGTTGTGAAGGTCAGATAGGCAGTTGCTCCATGTAAAATACTGGTACTCAGCTGCATCCGGTTAGACAGGAAACCAATACCAACATATTGGGAAAAGGCTAGGCAGATTATGATGATGGTACTATTGATGTTTTAGAATATTTCACAAAGTATTTTCATAATCCATTTTAATCAGTTTTTATCCTAACAATTCTACTTTGTGTTTTCCAGGGTTTGCTCTCTATGCTGTCTTGGCCTCGTGCCATACTGCTTTGATACCTTCAAGGATGCTGAACACTACTGCCCCAATTGCAATACTTTCATCGGTAAAAGTAGCAAGTGCTAATTGGGTAATGGCAATACCACCATGCTGAGCTATGAAGATTGCAGTTTCGTAAATATTGCTAAGAAAATGTTTAAAAAAAAATATAAAATTGTAAGAAGCAATTATGGTGCCATCAACTCCACTAAAAACGCCATGTGTACCTAATTGCTAGTGGTTATATTATTTATCTTTTTGATCCCTAATGCTTGTGAATATTCAACTATGTATGACTCACATATAAACATATATAAATGTTGATTCACAATTGCACAAGGTACTTGAGTCCTTCACCTGCAGTGTTATCAGTGTATTTTGAATGGCAATGCAACTATTTACTCACAGTACACAACAATGGTTTAGGATGCAGGTGAAGTTGTACATAATGAGCAATAAATTAATCCATTTACTCTTATGAATCTGAGTCAAATTAAAAACAAAATAAGCCTCTTTAAAATCAAAATTATTTAATATTCAGACGTCTTGGCCTTCCGCGACTGGCTATTGGCACGGATGCAGGTTTGACGGTCTTGCTTTGGTTTCACCAGAAACATCCGCTCGCGTTTGTACACGTAATCCGTCATCGGCCGAACTATGCTCGTACTGCGTCGGATTAGGTGTATGCGTCACGAGCATTCTGTAAATATTTAAACAATTTAAAAACTACAAAATATTACATTATGACCTCTGTGTTATATAAATTGGTTTTTATCACTATGGTTCAATTTTTTTATCAGTGCTTGCTTACTGAATAATTTAATTTATTATTGTGTGTTTCACATTATGTTTATGACTGTTCAATAGTTTTACTCATCTGCGTATTTCAGGAAACCTCATTTTTTGTTGTACTTTCCCCAAATACGCACCTGAATAATAACTAGGTACTCTTTCAAATATTTACACATTTAGTGCCACAATTTATGTCATTTATTGTAATTGTTCACATCCTTATAAAAACCTCTCGAAAAGTTAGGGGCCATTAAATTTGATCTAATCTATTTGGTTCTGCAAGTTGCATTGAATTATATAGCATACGAAAAATCAAGTTTCCCAAATCTTCTGCAAGTTATCAGTGCATTCCATCTATTTTAGTACTTAACAACCAGAAACCCTGTTATTTTTTTTTTTTGATTTTCTTTATATTTATAGATGAGAAAGACGTTAGGTAACTAAACGGCAATCAATTCTTCACATTATTTTTAAACGCAGTTAACATTGTGACTGAAGTTAGACTGAATTATTATGATTGTGAAAACCAAAAAATATAACAAAACAATAATATTATGTAGTTTCAGGAAAAACTTAGAAATTCGTAAATGATTTTTTTATTCGTGTGTTTATCACTACTCACTTAGTTTTAAAAGCAAAATAATTTTAGTACATAACGTAATCCATTTTTTAAGGTGTAATGTTATGAAAACTTATTGTAAATGTTCATTCACTGTTTACAAAATATATATATAAGGTATTTATACTGTAAACCTGGTTTGATTTTTTTAGGGCACCTTAATGCTGGTACAGGCTACACATTGACCCTCGGTATTGCGTTAGTTTCAATCGATCATGGTAAAAGTTGTTTAGTTTTTTGGTCTGTACTACATCCACAACATGTATAATTATGTATGGTCTAGTGATCAAAAGCGCAACTGCTAAGCATGGGTTCTTGGGTTCGACGGGCAAACTTTTATTGGATTTTTCCATCAGGACATTATTCTCAGTAGCAGAGTCTGGACTTGCGCTCGTTTGATGACAATAGGGTCGCTGCCCTATTACATGGAACTCTTAAACATAACGAGCGAAATGTGGGTGTTGTAACTATTAGCACAGATAATCTATTAGGTACACCTCTGCCTAACCTTTCGGGGAATACAGACGTGATGTGATGTTATATGAAACACTCTTATCGTGAATACTTTTCAAAGCAAAATTTACCATGTTTCGCAAAGAAATCCCTGAATCGGAAAACCAGCCAAGTGCGTGTCGGAATATATAACAGTTGATACAGTGAAGGGTACTGTAGTCGGGATGAATAAGTAACTAAATATTTTATCCCAGGAACAAACTTATGAAAAATCAGAACCACGGCCACCTGGGCTACCAGTAGGCAGATAGACCCACGGCGACACATCAAGCCATACATTACCAGTATATGGTCTCGCTTTGTATAGATTTCCCGTACAATGAGACATCCGCATAAACTGGTTTTGTATCGCTTGATTGGTCGTCGTGCGTACTACTGAGTTACTACTTTATGACTATCATTCACGACAAGACCATATTGTAGAAACCGATCAAGTGCGAGATGTACTCGCACACGAATGGTTCGGCCCCATCGTACGACCGCATTTGCACATGTGTGCTTGTAAATCGCCTCGCGCTTCGACGAATTATTTGGCGAGAAATTCGTGTGGCTTTGGGCTACACGAGTGACCGTTTACACATTCGCATCACATAGTTCGGTTCAGCAGTTACAACCTTCAAGAGTTGTTGTACTGCGAGTGGTAATGAAAAAAAAAAAAAAAAATACATTTGCGTCATTCATTTCTACATCAGCTTGACGAAATGTACTACGTTGTCATTCAAGCCATCAAAGAATTCTTCATTTTTATAGATTCGTCATGTCTGTCTGTCCGTCCGTATGTCACAGCCACTTTATTTCGAAACTATCAGAACTACACAGTTGAAACTTAATAGGCAGATGTATTCTGTGAACCGCGGGGCTCGCCCACACAAATGGAACTGTAACTAAAAAAAAATATTATCAAACCTATATATGCGAGGTGTCTATAGATAGGTCTTGACAATAATGACTTTGAGGTTCTTAAAACCATTTTTTTAGAAGAGGAAAATTCTGAACGTAAAAAAACTGTCAACGAAAATTGGTTTGAATAAGATTTGATGTTTAGTTTTTGAGATATGAGACTTTTTCATCAAACAGCAGCAGTAAATTTGTTTTTCATTAACATACTTTCATAGTATGTTAATGAAAAACCAAATTTAGTTTTACTGTTGAATGTAATACAATACAACATAAGAATGAGCCTACAAAATATTTTTATTATATAGTTTGGTGCTATGGAACCCTGTGTGCGTGTGAGTACGACTCGCACTTGGCTGGTTTTTAAATCGTTCACTGGTACTTCCATTACTTCTGATATAGTCCAAGCTTTGTATACCTACTTTCTGCTTATTTTTATGATGTTTTGGATTCCAAAGCGAGCGTCACGGACGGCTTCGCGAAACATGAGGCGAATGACGAACCACCGTTCACATTCGTGCTCGTGTCTCGACTCGCCGCTCGCGTCGTCACTTGCGCGAATGTGTAAACGCAGCTTAAAATATTTAACACGAAAAGAAAAACGCCGAAAACAAACACGTTTCTTGTAGGTATAAAATAAACATAACATCAAACCGATAAACCCCGAAAGGTTAGGTAGAGAAGTAGGTAAAAAAAAAAAAAACACCGACATTTCGCCAGTTACGTTAAGTCCCATATAATAGGGGGCCGAGTTGTTATTCCTGGGCAAAAAGTCCAGACTGTGGCTGCTACTGAGAAATTTCTGATAAAAAACCAAAAAAAATTCGCCCGACTTGGGAATCGAACCCAGGACCTCATACTCCGCAGTCGCGGTTGCGACCACTAGACCATGGAGTCAGCAAAATAAAATATTAAATGAAAGGGATGTAGTTACCTAAATACACTTGACAAATAATAATCGCTGTAATGCTCGTAAATCGAAGTCCTGACCCCTGGCGTGACTATAGTGCCCTCCTCCTGACCTCATAGGCTCATACGGAAGTTAGGTACCTAGTAACAACTTTACTAGGGTAGGTACCTATGCTAGATGCCGATGGACCCAAATCAAGAACTCAAGAAGTCTCCATCATCACCAGCCCGTAGTTAGTAAGGAAGTTTACTGCTGAACATAGGCCCCTCCAAACACCATTTAAGGCGATCATCGACTACTCTCATAGCTACAATCAGTCACCTTGCCAAGATCGTTGCTCCTCCCATCCTTACGCTAACACCCTACGTTTTCAAATTCGCGGATCAAAGGTTCGTCTAATATTGCCGACCTGTTGCAACTCCTGTTGGCTTTTTCTATTTTCAAGTCAAAGTAGGCACCTAGACAAGCTAGTTGGCTGTTATTTTATATATATATTTTATTTATACAATTAAAATTAAATTCATAACGATGAGTATAACAAAAATAATAATTATTGTATGGCCCCAGTAGGGTAAAATGCCGCCTCCATCTTTATCCATTTTTTTTTTGTCTTGGGTGGTGTTGTTATCCTGGTACAGTCAGCAACAGAAGTCGTTGAACATAATTTGTTTCCGATATTTCCTAATCATTATTATTTATCATAAGTTATTGACTAAAGTAAATTACAAAACAACTTGTCATAATTGAACTACAAAAGTCGCTGTGCTAAGTTAAACCATTAATTGCTATGCATTACTAACGACAAAATTGTATGATCTGTAATAAATACAAAAGTTGCTGAACATTGCTAATTTCCTACATTTCTTGTTCGTTAAACCCGTTTGCTCCAAGGCACTATCTAGCGAAGCTCTGCGCACCGCATTTTTCATAATCAAAACGTTGCCGAATAAACACAGCTACTAGTTCAGAAAATAAATTAAATATAATTTTAATAATAATATTAATAGATATTGACATTAAAAACTAGGACAATAAATATTTATTTCTAGTACTTATAAAAAAAATATCAATAATAGGCACTACATACATAATAAAATACTGTACATAAAAATATATTAGACGGTAATATTACAATATTTAAAAAACAATTACAAGTTTACGATATGTTTACATGCGATCTTGTTTTTCTAAACAATAAATGAACCGGCGTTGAAACTGAGTAACGTTTCATGTGAAAAAACGATAAATGAAGGTAGAACAAAATAATAAAAAAAAATACTTCCCTTCAGTTACAGGCCAAATATGACGTTCTCGAAAAAACACAAAACCTTAAAACCGTCTGTAGGGCTCATCATTAAGAAAAACTTTTTTTAAATGGGAGCAGCATGAATGAAATCGCAAAAAAAAACAGCTCTTTTATTATATTTAGTACAGCATAACCCATTAATACTAAATGAAGTTATCCTCTTTCTCGGTCTTCGCACAGAACCACAAACATTCCCATTATCGTCTTCCATTCATTAGCAAACAAGACAAAATTTCAGTCGAAATTTTTGTATGAAAGTGCTACCGAAATTTGTGGAAATGTATGAAATGGCTGATTTTTTTTCGCGATTTCCGTGTTGCTTCCATAGAAAAAGTCGTAAGTAATGATGAGGCATATATTTTTAGTAAATAAAGAAAAAAAATGATTTGATAACTGTTTTATTATTTGTTTAAGATCAACTCAAACTAACATAACTGATTTCTAGGCTTACTATAAAATAACAACATATACCTAAAGAATCACACGGTCACAACTGTTTAATTGTGACATAAATCAGAGCGATGTTAAAAAGGTAATGGTGTATTCTGCAGTATCTTGTATTCAATTATGTGATTCAACAACTCATACATTATCAAGTTAAAAAACTCGCGCATGTTTAGCGACTTACGGTAAAATGATAGTTACCGACTTATCCTGTAATAATGTTTAGCGACTTATAACATATTAGGGTCAGGACCAAATTTTTGACGTAATCGCATAACGGAAATCACAACGGAATGTGTCACACTGGAAAATGAATGTAGCACAATATAATTATTAGGGTGTGTGTAAATAGTCGTAAGATTTTAGGTAAGAAAGTGGAATAATTAAAAAAAACCTTTATATTTCGAGAAATATTTAATAATTAGTACAATCCAAATAAATTAAATTACAAAACCAAAACTTTTAAATAGAATCCAAAACAGTTCGGTAAAACACTAACAACCTTGCAGGCCTGTATTACTTACTAACATCTTATGCAACATCATCATCCAAGACGAATCTAACGATATGTTAACTAAATAAATCCGTGCAGCGGTTTGGAAGATATGAGGTAACAAAGAATATTACATGCATACATACAAGATATGCGCGAAAAACATACCCTTCCTTGGCAGCCAGGTAAAAAACAGCTGATCACATTCTGGATCAGCTGATTTTTTATGTTGAATTTTTAAATTTTATAAAACAAAAATTGTTGTTTATGATGTTAGTAATGCAGCTCTGCAAGGTTGTTACTGTTTTACCAATAACCCAGTTAACTAAAAAAAAACTTTGTTTTTATCATTTGTTTTTCTCACATTAATAATGTCACAAAACATAAATTTAAAATATATCAAAATCTTTATTATTAAGCTAATCAGTCATTAATTTACATAACATTGCTTTAATTAATAATATTCACTTAGCCTAGAAAAGAAAAAAAAAATTGTACGGGTGAGCGAAAACTCGTGGATCAAACGAAACAGTTGGGGTTATTTGCAGTAAAAATTAAAAAAAAAAAAAAAAAAAATTACTTCATAGCCTACCGCTACTAAGTAGTGGGTTCTAAAGTTACATTTTTTTTTATTATTATTACTGCAAATTATCCTAACTATCGCTTTGTTTCGTTTGATGAACGATTTTTCGCCCAGCCTGTAGATGTGAAAGTTAAAAACATTGCCACTGCCAATGAGATATAAATTTAAAAATAAATCAAAATTGTAAAATAAAATTATAGCTAAACAAAATAAACTTCGTCAAAATCATCAACTAAATAGTAATCTTTGGAATCTTGCAATACTCTTACTTTTTTAACAAGCGAATCGCTTGTAATAACATCGAGATCAACTTTTTTTGGTAAAAAAAATTTTAGCTTAGGGGCTTTTACAGTCTTCAGGAAGGAGATCGTAAATAATGTTTTACCATCTTCATTATGAATTTTCTGAACAAATCCTATATAGTACCTCCATATTTTTCTTACGTAGTATCTAACTAAAACAACGTCATTTATCAAAAAATCATTATTTTCCACATTAGCTTCTTGATTCATCGCAGTATTTACTCCAGAACAGGACGGAATAGGATTTAAATATATATTTTCATGATTTTCTTTCTCCGATTGACTATTATTAGATGATGGTATTTTTCCTGAACTGATATCAAAGTTTAAACCTATATCTGTGAGTTTTCCAGATGTTTTAAAATTAAAATACCTACTGTTTTCAGGCGTATTCCTTACATCGGCGAGGATTTTCACTCCAGAGTTTCCTTTCTTTTTCCCTTTACTTCCTGATTCTTTGTCCATGACACTATCTAATTCTATCTGTAATACTCTTTCTTCTTCTATGTTTGTTTTTAATATTACATTTTCTTTTGTTAAATGGTTTTCAATCTCTAGTTCAGTCTTATTTATTATTTTTTTTCCAGATAACATTCTTTTCTCTGTTTTTTCTCTACAGGTTTCCTGTTCTTTAGGATCATTATCATCAAAATATTCAGCTTCTATCCAATCAGATTGATCACTTTCGGCATATTCGATCTCCGTATCAGTATCTTCGGAAGATGAATCTAATTGTATATTTTTTTTCTTAAATCTTCGAACCTTTATAAGAATGTGAATTTTAGGAGAAAAACAGTCGCAAATGCCTCGCATACAGAAGCAGCTTAGAGGTCTGTATTTAACTGTATTTTTATTTTCAGTGACGATGACTTGGTGAATTGTCATTGTGGATGGTATTGGTAAAATTGTTTTGGGATTAGATATTTTAATTTTTTCTATGTCTTGGTCAGAAACGTAAAATGTCTTGACTGATATTTCTGATTTTAATAATGTCTCAAATACAGACTTCGCATCAACAATATCTTTCCCATAGGCAACTCTTGCATCTAATGTTCTTTTCACCACTCCACCAACACCATCGGCTGCACCTTTACCATGAGACGCCTCGAAGAAGGACCAGGTCGCTTGATGGAATCCTTCATTCTGCGTTATTTCACAAAATAGAAAAAAGTTGAATTTTTGACGATATTGCGTCGTGGGTCCATCAGACCAAAAGTGGATGCGGCGAACCGTGGGAAGTTTTTCTTTAATAAAATCTATGACTGGTTTTAAATGGCCCCATATAGCTTCGGGACCATGCTTGAGTGAAGGTGATACGGTGCAAAAACATAAAGGTTTCTCATTTTTTATATATAATAGGCCAGTATGCAACGTGACTTGTGTTTTTGAAGCTCCAAAGTGCATGGCCTGCACTTCTTCTGCCATTTTACACACGTAATTCTCTGAAAAGTCACAGTGAAGAATAACTTCGTTATCTTCCAGTTTTTCTATTGATTCTTTATATTGTATATATTGATGGTAAATGTTATAATGATGAACTTTAAAACTTTTGAGGTCTCGTTGTATGAACTCGGCAAGATTATGTAGTACACCAGTTTGATGTAATTTAACCATTCTTTTGGTTACTTTTTTTTCACCGTCCTTTTCAAATTCGTGACTTTTACTAATAAATTCATACCAAGATACTTCATCTTGATTTTGGTCAGCGGATATAGTAATTTGAAGTACTTTATCACGGCACAGATTACATTCCGAATACATGCAACTTTTCGACTTTACGTCGCACACCATTTCAGAAACTAAATCTGTTAAATCTGTTGTTTTTATTAAGCCTAATTTCTTTAAGGCTTCAGCCTTAAAAGTCAAATTGGAATGCTTAATACATGCACATGTATTGCGGGTGCTTAAATTAGGCGGAACTATATAAAATGGACGGTAGCGTTTAAATGTTGTGAAGGATACAGTTCCGCCTTCATTTTTGTATTTTTTAAACAAATTCTTTAGCGTATTAAGCAAAAACCGTTTTTGTTTTTGTATTTTATATTTAGTGACATACTCTTTCTTTCCTGCAGTCATACGACTGACGTCATCTCTTTCGAAGAATTTCTTCAAATTACATGCTGTTTTTAGTCTCTTTTGTTTAATACTGTAGTACCTTTTAATACCACTCTTAATACCTAAACATTTTGCTAGGTTTGTTTTCATGTTATATTTCTTGCCTGTTTCAGTTTCTGTGAGCTTCTTCAAAATTTTTTTTTCCTGGAATGATTTACTAAGTTTATAAGTTTCTTTTAAGGACTCTTCAAGAACATTCTGCTGTAAAAGTCTTTGCTTAACTCTCTCTTTAGCTTCCTCTGAAATATCTGGAAGTTCTTTCTCAATGAAAATATTAGATTTAGTCAAAGGAGTAAGTTCATTTGGATAGTGAAGTTCCTCGATTTCAACTGATTGTGGCTGATTTATTATAATTTTTCTCGATTCCTTTTGTGATTTAAGCCTATCCAACTCTACAGTTAGTCTTTGTACTCGGTTTCTTGAGCGTTTTAACATTTTTCTTAAATTCTCATTTTTTCGCCGCAGAATTTCATTTTTTTCTTTTAGTTTTTTATTTTCTCGCCCTACTTGGCTACGATAGCGACGACGTGCTCTTTCAGCTTCGATTACCAGTGGTTTATTTTCGTTAACTTTTTTACGTTTAGCATCCCTCCATTGTTTTCTCACATCTTGTTTTTCATTTTCGCTCATATCGACAATTTTTCGTTTTTTAGCTTTCGTTCTTTCCAAGTTTTTCTTTTTCATTTCTTCAAATTTTTGTGGATTTTCGTTTTTTAGCTTTTCGCGGTACTTGCGACATCTTTCTGCGGATGATAAAGGCATCTGAAAAGAAAAAGGGTCACGGTCTACAAAAAAACACCAACTGCTAACTTGGACAAGCTAACATCACAAAAGGTATCGAGAAAAAGCATTATAAACCTATCAAAATCACTTCAAATTTAGGATTTTCACTATTTAAATGAACTTATTCCTAAAGCTAAAAACTCACCATAACGGCAGCTTTTAGCTAAAATAACGGCCAGCAAACGCGCTAGATCATGTTCTTAAGAAACGAAAGAGTGAATGCGAGCATGAGTGGCAGGACGATAGGAGACGGAGAAAATCAAAAATTGTTATTCAGGATAAACTTCCTGAAATCCCAAAGAAAGCAAAGGGGAGAGTTGAGCAAAAACTTTTACAACGTATTTTAAATTTAGTAGTTTAAACATTCTAAGAAAGAAAAAACTAAAAAGGCTTACGGGAAGCGGAACAGGCAAAAAATATAACGTGACAACAAATAAAAAAAAGGCAAAAATGTTATTATTATTAAAGTACAAACTCCATCTCCTCGTGGTGGTGCAGTATGCATGAGCATTTTTCCACGCAAAAAAAAAAAGGAAAAAAAGCAAGTAATATAGAGACAGGCATACAAAACAAACCTACTAAAACATTACCCTCTTAGGCTTTCGCGTAGGAAGTTAAAACTATTTTATAAATATTTAAACAAAAATATAAATATTAAAGAATCATATAATACATAGGTAGCTAATGAGATTAGAATTATTGTAAACACAGCTTTATACATTTCCCTTGTGACACGTCGCACAATTTCGTGTCACAAATCGCACAACGGAATGAAAATTATTCACGACCTAACCTTTAAGATGCAACAATTCACAAATTTAACTATTAATCGAACACTTCTGCATCCCTTCTAACAATAAAGTTAAAGGGGATTTATAAATAAATATCGATTTCTAGAAAATCGTAAAAATATTATAATTTTACTCACCTAAAGTCAGGAAATCTTAACGACACGCGCTGATGACACAAACACAATCTCAAATGACAGTAAAAAACATGGCGGTATATATCCGAAATTTTGTTGCCAGCTTGAAGCCAATGTTGCCGTACTAAATAATTAAGAAACTTCCACACACGTTTCTTGATTTCGAAATTATGGTGTCGCACAATAGGAGTATTACAACGGAAAAAAATTTGGGATGTATGTAAAATTACGTGTAAAAATTAAAACAACAATGGTTATTGTGGTATTATTTATAAAAACGATTACTGGTGTTTATAAGGCTTTAATAACATTAAACTATAAATACAAGCTTACGTTAAAAAAAACAGCGGCAAAATATTCTTAGGTAGTCAAGCAAGGACATGCGTATTTTATACAGCGTAAAAAGACACCGTGCTGGTAATATGTTTTATTTTGAAGAAATAAAGCTTCCAGTTTAGTTATTTGATGAATGAGACTGTTTATAACATATTAAGATATTATTAGCAAATATCCAAAATTATGTTAAGGCATGTATTGTACGCAATATTTTGTCATTTATGAGTCGGACACCACAGCATGACTGTATCCGTCAAAAATTTGGTCCTTACCCATTAATGCTTAGCGTTTTTGTAACATTGAAATGATAACCTTATTTTGTACTCTATTCTGGTAAGTGATTTATGGTCTGCTTTAGTGTTCAGGTGTTTTGTAAATTAGTATCTGTTCATGAACTTTCGTTGCTGACTGTACCTAGCTGTGTGGCCTGCCCAGTTCCACTTCAGTGTCATGGCTTGTTGCACTGCATCCGTGAGTTTTGTTTTGTTGCGCATATCAGCATGTCGATTTTTAACTATTCTTCTTTCAGGGTACTTCTTTCCATAGTGTGCTGGCACAAGAGGATTTTGATCTTAGTCTTGTTAGTGCAAGTAAGAGCAATATAATTATAGTTAAGACTTCCAAGAGCCGATCCAATTATCTTACTTCGAACGAAAGCTTTGCTTTACGTCTAGATACTTAAAATAAACAAAAGATCCCCTAGTCGATTGGATGACGAATTGTAAAACAAAAAAAACATAGATTCATAATCCATTCCTACCTACTGACATATCAGGTCTGAAAGATAAGATAGCAGCAATCACTAAAGATAACGAGGTAAATTTTTAGTGTATAATCGTAATCAATACTGTATTCGTGCGAAGTAAAATGGTTTAGTATCAGTACATTTTCCTATCATGGATATGAACAGTGGTGTGAATCCAGCTCAAAATGATATAGTCAGAGCAGAGTTTCACGGAGACAGAGAAGAAAAAGATTTATACCACAGAGAACCACCACCGTCATACGACGCGACGTACAATTATGTGCCACCGAGGCCGCCCGCGCCAGTGACTAATTCACCAATTACTCAGCAACCAGCAGTTACTAATCAGCCAACAAATCGAACTGTTATCGTACACCTGCCGCTGAAGCATTCTCCGACGCTCTTCAACTGTCCTAAATGTGATGAAAGAATTGTAACTAATGTTACTTATTCTAGTACAAACAAAACTCACATGCTAGCTGGCTTTGTTTGTGGAATTTCTTGGTAAGTTGATTACAATCATATTACAAACTTCTTTTAGATCTTGTCTTGCAAAACGAATACGAATTAAATGTGCAATTTGTTTTTAAGAACTATGTTTAAATTACAAATGAAAATACAAGATTCGAAATTAAATATTCTTTGTTTTTTTGCAGTTGGTGCTGTCTTTGTTGTTTGGCTGCAATACCTTACCTCACTAAATTTTTTAAGGAGGCTCAACACTACTGTCCAAACTGCAAGGCACTTATAGGTGCTTATTCAAAGTTCTAAATTTCTGAACCGTAATACTCACAAATTGTAACCAAGTAACTGACTTTCCAAATATAGGTACAAGTGTAACTAAGTACAGTAATATTGCATGTATAATTAATTTCAGTTTCAGAAACAGGAAAAAATTAAAACTTCAAAATGTAACTTTAATTAATTATGTTTTAATGACATGACATTTATTCAGGTATTGATTATACTAAATTTAAATTTAGAATAATAACAGTATAAAAAATAGTTCCTTTGTTTGCATTGGAGTCCAGTAGATTCTGTAGGTAGTTTGTAGTTTTCAGGGTTGCATTACTTCTTTGAGATGTTTATTAAAGCTGTATGCACAGCTTGCCTTCAATGCCACATCATTGATTCTTCTTTTGAGATAGTATAAATTATGTGCTTTACAATTACTGCATATCCTAGTATCTGAAAATTAAATAATACCTGTTTTAAAGCTATAATGAAATGAAATTTAAAAGCATTGTATGGCATGTCCTTTCCATATTTTAGGAAAATAAAGATATTGATGTGGAACACCAGATAGTCCTAGGCATATACATGTCATTTGTTAATTTCATACAACAGCAAACCTAATGTATCCTATATTTACTATTTATAATTATGTAAAAAATAAACTTGTAAATAATGAAAATTAATTATATATCTTAACATAACAACATCAATGTTTTTTTTTCATCAATGGATTACAGTCCAAATGTAGCATTGGATTATATGCCAATCTATGCAGACAGTCGGTAACACCATGGAGTTGCTGACTTTTCTTGAGAACTGGGGTGGATTGAATAATCGATTTTCCCACCTGTTCCTAATGATACATTATTTGGGTATATTTCCTTTTATTTTTTCTATTTCTAACTAGTAAAATTAAAAAATTTGCCAGAGAAAGGAAACAAATAAAGAACCTAAGTCTAAAAAATAGAATGCTTAGTACAATTGAAATTAGAAATCAGAAGCAAGTTGGCACCAAGAGTGATTTTGATCGACATTTCGTTGAATACTACTGTTTGCATACTGTTATGTATTTTATAAAAAAATAACTCTTTCCTTTAGTTTGCTGCCGTTGCGGCACTATCGAATGGTGTAATAGTACAGTGTTTATTCCCAAAATCAATAGGTTCGATTCCTAACTAGGAATATTGATTTTTCAAAAATTCAATGATGCAGTTTCAGTTTTCATCAAAATCGGGCTTGAGACTATTTTTCGGTATTTCTCATAGTTTCGAATTTGGCCATCCATGACTACTTGAAAAATTCACCCTGTATAGTGTTTATTTGTCATATTTCTATAAATCACAACACCAAGACTATAGTTGGTGGAGTCAATTGGAAAGCTTGTTGGAAATATAGTTTTACATAAATAATATCTTAGGTAAATATATTCAGGCAAGGCAATATTTATACATATTGCAACACACAACAGTGGCAGTGATAGAATGTAGTTTTGTAATACCCTCCTTAATTAATGTGTCAAAACAATTGACACCACTCTTAATACAAAATGGTAGAGACACCAGCACATCAAGCAACTACAATCTGTCAAATTTCTGTAATAGATTTTCAACCTTATCGCTGAAGCATCAGGTTCAAGGTTGATTGGGAAAATTTGACAATTTCAGGTAGCTTGATGTGCTAATGTCTGTACATTAATACAATGTTCATCACAACATCTGCCATAGAGGAATATATTTATGAAAAATAGGTAAGATATAAAAAAAATTGAACATACCTATGAAGTGATTAACTGTTGTATGGAACTTGCAGTCTGAAACAATCAGATGCAATTTTCCATTTCCCGTCGACAGCAACTATCACAAATGTCTGTTGAAATGGTTTCTTGCTGTCGTCATTTTGATAGGTTACATCTCCACAAGCTTGTATCAGGTATGTTAACTTGTTTGACACCAGATTCTCTGATATAGGTTGTGCATCTAATGTCTTGAGCACATGATTACTAGCTGGCAAATCCATCAGAAACTTCTGGATCTTGTCATTTCCGTTAATTCCGTTGCCATTCCAAACCAGCAGGCCAGTGTCCAAGTATAGTTTCGATGACAAATGTCGATTATTATCTACCTGCTTATAAAATATTTTGGTAAATTCTTCAGCAGTTTCACAAGCATTGTCAATGTTCTTTATGGCCGCCTCTGACATTTTTTTAGGTAATTTAATCACAAGGTAAATTAATAAATACACAAACAGTTTTGTTTCACAACAATGTGAAATTGACATTAATGACAGTCAGTGATTCACACATTGACTTTTGACGCAGCATCCATCCACAGATTAGTAACGAAATGAACAGGTTGATAATTTCTATATAGAATTAGGAAGTACTAACTACCATACCCCAAAATCCCAAATACTAAAATATTAGACACATACGTATAAATACGTTTGTATACAAATGCTTGGCTCAATGCTGGTCCTGCTTCACAACCATAGGGGTAAACTGCAACTGATTTGCATCCTTCCTTAATTATTATAGCAGCTGCAGAAAATTATAAGACTATCTATGCATTGTATAGACTCAATTTAAGTAGAATACGGAATCTCGACGCACAAAATATCGATAAATGCTAATAGGATGCTACAAAATTGCGATGCACGTTACTGCGAAAGACCGTTTCTGCGAAGCCACTACACTTCGATGCACGTTACCGCGATAGATCTTCACTGCGATACTACTTGACTTCGATGCACGTTACCGCAAAAGATTTTCACTGCGATACTACTTGACGTCGGTGCACGTTACTTCGAAAGATCATTTCAAAGAGTTAACTAAGTATAAAGAGAGATCATTTCTACCGAGCCGTGGGCAAAAGCTAATACCTAATAAACGCTTGAAAATTATAAAAAATAACCTAAGGAATTTCTAGGGAATAATAAGTTTTACTTCTTCTTTTTTATAACATAATTATTTATAATAATATGTTTGCTAGGCCATCTAAAGATGTTAAAATATCCATGCCACCTTATATTTTGAGATGGTTTTGAAGTTTGATTGTCTGTATTATTTTGTTTTGTGTGCATTATATAAAATCTATCTTACATTGTATTACAATTTTTTTTTTTTTTGCCTGGTATGTCCCACTGCTGGGCAAAGGCCTCCCCCATATCCTTCCAGGTACTCTTCTCCTGCGCCAACTCAAACCAGCCCTTCTGATGCGCGTCCAAATCATCTCGCCACCGTTTTCTGGGCCGGCCTCGGCGGCGCTGTCCATCTTCAGGCACCCAACGTGTTGAAGCCTTTGCCCAGCGCTCATCATCCATGCGGCTCAAGTGACCCGCCCAATCCCATTTCAGCCTAGCAGCCTTTTTGCCTACGTCTGTGATCCCTGTTTTTGAGCGCAGCGTAGTGTTCCGTATTTAATCAGCTCTCTTTACACCCAGAATGCTGCGCTCCATTGCTCTTTGGCAGACTCCAAGGCGGGACTTTTGTGATTCGGTGAGTGACCAGGTTTGAGCACCGTAGATATATGTATTTATGTAGATGTATATATTGCACTCATGTAGATGTATATTTGCGCTTCAAGGAGATCGGCAGATCTCCCTTCATTAGCGTCTTCATGGACCAGTAGCTTTTCCAGGCGTTGTCGATTCGGCGATCGATTTCCTTTTCCTGCCTGTTTTCGAAAGAAACTAACTGGCCCAAGTAAATGTACTCCTCAACATATAGAGTATTTCCTGCCCATCTACCTCGACCCTACGTTTAGTGCTGTTAGTCATAGTTTTAGTTTTTGACCGATTCATCGCGAGTCCTACCTTGAAGCTAGCAGCGCTTAGGTCGACAATTTTAATAAAATATATTTAATCAATTTTTGTTTAAGAATATATGACGCCAACAATAATTTTGTGGAGCAAATTTTTTCCGTGTGTAATGTATGAATGTAATGTTGTAATAGGCTATTGATTGGTACAAAAATATAAATGAATCGAAGAATTCGTTGGGGAAAATTAGTTTTATTTCTTTATGTAGCATTTATATGCAAGACCATCTAAATATGTTAGCAATTGTTTGCAATGTTGAGCTGAATGGTGCTGTGCTGATCCATCGTCATGTATATACAGACGCCAGCACGTCAAGCTACTACAATCTGTCAACTTTAATAGATTTTCAACTTTATCGCTAGCATTAGGTTCTAAGGTTTATTGAGAAAATTTGAGTTTCGGGTAGCTTGATGTGCTGGAGTCTAGCGTCTACGTAACGTGACGTACATACTTTTAATTATTTTATTTTTAAATTTTTGATTCATTCTTTTACTCTGGACGCTCCTGAGGTGAGAGCGCCAAGGTAGCCCGCGAAATTCAAACTTTGTTACGTTTTTTAGCAATTTGTAGGTCAGTGTCAGATTGTAAGTTGATGAAAAATGAGTCGCGCAAGTAACACGTATGTAGGTACAGAATTATAATCATTTGAATTTCCAATATCTACAACCCTCAAAGTTCTTTTAACCTATTGAATGACTTTTTCATAAAATAGTTATTGAATGGGTTTAAATGATTGAAATAACTGTAACTACATGTTACTTTTGCGACTTATTGTTCATCAACATACAACCTGACACTGACCTGCAAATAACCTTAGAATATTTGAATTTCGCGTGTTACCCTGGCGCTTCCACCTCAAGTTTGCGGCTAGCCTTCCTATACCGAAGATGATATATTACGACTGCGACGACTGCGTTTTGTTCGGAGTGAGTTAGCGTTCAAGTACGTGGCTAAAGCTCTGGTTTCCTCCAACAGCGGTGCTGTCATATAGGGGTCGTAATATTACGGACGCAAAAAGAAGAGTCTTTACGGTGCCGACACGTGGATTGTTCGAGACTCGCACGGCCGTCTTTTTACGGAATCACAAAGGTGTCGGCGGTGGCCAATGGACGACCTTAATGTAGCGGTAGTAGTATATTTGCAAGATGAGCATTGTACTAAATACCATGATCAGTTTTAGGTCAATGACGCACGTAAGACGGTTCAGCAGCAGTCGAATCTCGAATATTTTATATGTATGACATAGTGGAGAGATAGGGCGAAGTAATGTTGAAAATAATAAAATCAAATGAAATAATCAATCAAATTAGGAAATAGTTTATTTGATGTCTTTCTATTATCATACAAAGTGGCTTACGTATTATACAATTAGATTTCATAATATTATTACTATTTCTATAATAGGGGTGACCCTTCGCATCCACGATTTCGGCTGCAGCATTTTTTTTAAAGATGCATGGTTCGGGATGCTTCCTCATAAATACATTTTTTTAAATAGACGTCAATATTATGTGGTCGAATAATTTACATCACTTAGCCGGCATCACAACGAATATTGCAAAAGCAAGGTTCATAGTTAAAACGATAACGCAGAACCAAACCGTTCGTGGATATGGGCGTTCTACTACATATTCAGAACACTTGACACAGTGATCCACTACATGCGTCGTACTCTATTGAAATAATAAAAAATAAACATAAAATAACTTCAAACTAGATCTTATCTTTAACAAGCATTTGATTTATTTATTACTAGAAATAAAACAGTCAGCATTTTAAATTCAAATCTTACCCTAAGGCACTGACAAAATGATTATGCGCTAGATAAAAAAAATATTTATAAATAATAATATAATTCTAAAGAGTAAATAACATTCCTTAAAATTATTAAGAATAGAAAATGTTAATTCGGCAAATTAGAAATAGGGTATATCAGAATTAGGGAATTTTATCCATTATACAATCGCACGTCACAATAGTAAGTTATATTTGTTGCCATAATTTACATTTTTATTTTAAAATATTTTTTAAGCTAACTAGGTAGTTATATAAATAAAATAGTAATTTTCAAGATCATCAATATTGCTCAATTGCCACAACGAATTGATTTTATTTCACATCACAATTAAATATTTATTGATATATATTGTAATAATATCTTTTGATCTGGCAGATAAATAGAATGATTGCAAGTATCGATGATTGGATTCGATACAAAGTAGTTCAAGTAGTACCTACTTACTAGTTATAAAATTATCGTATTGCCTATACAGTCCCAAAAATCACTAATACAATTTTTTAGGAATCTAGGTCTCGCAAAATAATATAATATGTAATAATTTAAAAATAAATTACTCATTTAAAATGAATTTGTACGTCATTTTTATCCTCCCAGTGAATAATAATAATAATGATAATTGGAAAAAGAAAAAAAGAAAGAAATATTTAAAAATGTAATTAGTATAAGGAAAATAAATGAACGAAATGATAATTGCACCACATTTCGAAAGATCAACGTGACACAGTATTTTATAGCAATGTTACAACGACGCCTGTGGGCTAATGAAAAAAAAGTCGGTAAGATTAACAGACATTTCAAGATGCATTTAAATACTAAACTCTAATCTTCGTTTCCATTGTGTCGATTAGCGAATCTATTATTACATTTCTACGCAGCCACTTCCTAATAGGCTAGTATAGTCTAGGCGGCATAAATATATATGAATCTGTGATGAGACTTTTCGTTTTAGAACCCTCATTGCTGCCAAAACATGCTGCCTTGTCAACACTACGTAATAATCAATGAAATCAAGTGAAATGTTAAAAAAATAAACGTAAACTAATAACTGCAAATTCATAAAATTGGGAAGTGAATGAAGAGTACGCTTATTTATTGTAAAGTACACTCTACCAAAACACAAACGTTAACGTTACTCTGGTGCAATTTATATCAAGTTGCGTAACTACTTGAGTGGACGATATTGCGATTAGTAGTCGAGTATGATCAACGCTGTAACTTTACATTCTGAACATTAGTTTGCGAGTCCCTTATAATATAATTACCAATATCGATGAATAGTAACATACATCTGATCGGTAGCGCGACAGCGGCGTGTGCGCATCTATGTTACCTGGGCGCGAGCGCACGCGCTGGGCAGGAATGACACCTCGATACTACGTCGCAAACGCTTGCCTCTTGTTATTTTTCTTCGAGCCCCACCTGTGTAAGTTATAATATAATAACAGTTCGTGTGATAATACTATTTCGACTACAAGTTAAGCACACAATTGTTTGAGCTCGTAACTGTTTGTCACGACGACTATAATAATTATTTTTGGCTAAATAAAAGTTATATTTACCTGTAACGGTCCATTGCTAACGTCTAAGTTGAGTTTGTCAGACAAACCGGCCATAAGTCTTTCCTGCAAGCAGAAATTGTTAAATATTTTCTAAATAATATTGACCATAATATTATAATACAATTTGCTGCTCCTCTTTTTACACTTTATAGGAAACATACATATTATTAGTTCAACAAACCTCGGCACTCCGTTCTGCATCAGCAAACGTGTGGTTGTGAATGGACGTTTTTGCCTGATGCAGCTCATCTTGTAATGAATCGATTTTGTTTTGCATCTGTGGGAAATGCAATAAATATTGAATATATTTTTAATAAAACTTTCACACCAACACCACGCGTATGCACATTAACATTGTTGCACAATCATAATAGAAGAAAAACAAAATGTTCATCTGCACAAGTAATTAAAAGAATAGGACCCACTGCCATTAGATGAAAAGTTTGCAATTTAAACAGGATTTATTTTTAGATGTATTTTTTATATCTTAATCCGGATTTTATGTTTATAAAGTAGAACAGTTGTAGGAGTGAAAGCAGAACATGAATTTTGAAAAAACATTCTGTTTTATTATATCCATGAATTCAAATACATTGTATAAAGTCAAGGACGTATTCACATTTTTAACTATCGCGTGCGGTTTTAGCTACTGCTGTTCCACGTGGTTTTCATTAAATACAAACGTCATAAATATAATATTCATAGGATCATAAATTCAAGTCATACAAACAAAAGATGTCACGCTACGGTCGTGACCTGGACATAGGAACACAAAAGCACACAAGTGCGAACACAACGATCACTGGTATCAGTACCTCCTCTACGATCGCAGGCAATGACTTTTCTATGCAGGAGTATGCGAACGCCAGAGGTTCCTACGTAAAATAGTAAATTGCAATTATGTCACTAATAACTAGCAGAAAATAACTATAAAGTACATTGTTAAGGACGCTTTAAATCGGTATATTTTGGAACACAGAAAACTAGTTACTACATTTTCATGTGGTTGGGCGCCCGCATAGTCGACAACTCGCATTATATAATTGAGCGACGGTGGCTTTCTGTTTACTACATAGGAACCGATCGTAAACATAAAATACAGATAGCTAAATACCTGCAAAACTGTGCGCTGCCTGAGATCATCTAGTTCTCGTTGCTTTTCGGCCAACTGTTGCGCCCACCGTTGCTCCTCTATGGTCACATTTTGCTGTAGGCGGCTTAATACTCCTTCCTGTTACAAACAAACATTTTAACAAAAATTTTCCAAGGTATACTTGAACTAAAGATATAATTTTATGCAAAGCGCGCTGACATAACACAACTTACAGTATCGTCAATGATCCTTTTGTACTTCTCGACGAGACTTTGTGACTGTTCATTCTGCTGGATCAAGTCTCTGAGCCGCTCGTCATTTTCGGCGGAGGGGGCGGCGGGTGCGGGGGCAGCGGGGGCGGCGGCGGGAGTGGGGGCAGCGGGGGTGGGTGCCGCGGGCGCTGGGCGCGCTAGTTCTGCGGCAAGGTTGCGCGCGAAGGCCTGCAGCCAGTCGCGGCCGGCGCCGGCGCCCGGCGCCACCGTGGGACACGCCTCACGCAACACTTGAGCTACTTCGTTGTACTGTGCCTCTTGTGCTTTGGCGATGGCTTCCTGTAGCAACAAGCATAACAGTTTGAAAGTGTTCTAACAAAAGGTCTTCAACATTTAAGTTCTACAACATACACAACTATTGATATAGTTCAGTTTGAAGAAAATACCAAAGATTCAAAAGTAAATTAAAGTGAAATTGGTTTCACAAAAATCATTTGCTGTTTACAGTAATTCCTATAGTTTTTCTAAATTTATGAAATATAAATAGTATGGATTGGCTATCCAATATATATAACTACAAGAAGTGCATAAATTAAATATGTTAGCAACAAATATAAACAACAAAGCGAAGCCGGCCGAAGATGTATGTACATGCGAGTGTACACGGTAACATTGCACATAGGTCGCCTGGTGTATGTACAGTAGATAAAGCGGGCACTTACGCGCAGAGAGTCTTGGGCCGGCATCGCACTTGCCGCTTTCGTCTGAAGAGCCTTTTCGGCAGATTGTAACGCCTCCATTACTTTCCAGTTTTTAGTTCGCAATTCCTATGCGGGACGAGTCAAGTAGCTTCATTAATTAGGTTAAAAGATAAAATATAAGTTTTTTTGGTACTTAAAATCATGCATGTTCAGACTATACTATATTTTTAAGTGGAAGTATGGAAGCACGACACTTCAAAATAGTGTCAGGTGAAAAAAGTATTATGGCCAATCAGAAGCAGATTTGAAGGAAACGATAAAAATATTATTTTACACTTTCAACTAATTGCGTTATTTTAGAAAGTCGTTGATTGATTCAATTTGATTGCAAGTGCTCCGCTAGGGGCGCTAAGTTCGCTGCAAGTATGGCGTGTGGCGTGAGCTCACATTGTTCTTGTCCTGGTAGGCGTGCAGCTGGTCCTGCAGGCGCGCGGCCTGCTCGCGCAGCTCGCGCGAGCCGCGTTGTGCCGCCGCCAGCTCGTCGCGCAGGGACTGCACGATGCTCTCCACCTTCGCCAGCTCCGCCGCCTGACAATCGCACACGACACTTAAATAATAGTATTTTACATAGAACAACTCTTGAACTCCAGAACCCAATTATACTGGGTAATACCCCTTGCCCGTACGCAAAATACGCACTTTGGACGTGGACTCGCGCACACCAGCCTGTTATACAATACAATACCCCTTGCTACCTTGGAAAGACTCGGTGAGATTAATGTTCTGAAAAAAATCGCCTTTGAATGGAAAAACTTATGCATTCAATTTGAACCTGCCATCTGTAGTACAATTAACGTTGATTTTAGTGGACTTCATGACACAAACCTAGTAGAGACGGTAGCAAAAGTTGTTTAGTTAGTTATTTTTGGTTTGCTTAAAATAACGGAATTCGCTGAGGTAGCCGGCGAAATTATTTTGATACGTTTTTTGCATTTCATAGTCCGGGATTAGGTTGCATGTTGATTAAAATATGATTTGCGACCGTAACAAATATCAATTTACAGAATTTAATTATCAATGTAACTCTCTAAGTTAGAACTGGCCTCAAATGCCATGAAGTAATGAAATAGTAATTCAATAGGTAGTCAATCAATTTGAATTATACACTTGCATAGTTTTTAATGGTTATTATATACTTCGATGAGTATTTGTTTACGGATGCGTTTAATTTGTTAATGCCTTACCACCTGACATTAAGCTGCAAATTTAAAAAAAAAAAAACAAGATAACAATTTGAATTTAGCGGGCTACCTTGGCGTTTTCACCAATCTTCACAATGAAATAAGACAGTAGAATCTTTTCAATATAGTAAAAATCCCCAATCATTTGAATACGAACCTTAAGTTGATCGTTGGAAGGCAGTCCATTTTGCGCAGGCGCTGCCTTCAACTGTGTAATTTCAGCTAGTTCAGTCTCTCGCGCGGCCAGCTGTTCACGCAGCGACGCGATTTCGTTTGACAACTGAGCAAACATAACACAAGACGTTAACATTGGAACAGTAACTTTAAATGAGCAAATAATAAGAAAGTACATTGACCAAGTGACTAAAGAAACCTTGAATTGGATGTAACCAGCATTGACTCATTAACTTAGTTTAAAGGATGATATTTGAGCTTTCAAACGTAATTTACCATTTTACTGCAATTCTTTGCACTGTACCTGAAATCGAGGTCTAGAATCGAATGTTTGGGTGATTTTTTGGCACCATGTTTTATGTTCATTCTGTCACCCCATAACAAATAACGATACCAAGTCAGGGTATTGCTTTTTTTTTTGTTGTAAATATAACTTTAAAGGTTTTCAAATTAACACTGGTTGTTATTCACCTGTTGTTTTTGTTTCTCAGACTCCTCCTTTAGAATTTCAACATTGTTCTCTGCAGTCTGGGCACGGCTCGCCAGTCTCTGCACTTCATTTTGAAGCTCTGCCATACCTGAAAATGTTGTATTAGCTTAATTTACATAAAACTGAATCTGAACAGACATGCACACAACGTGTATCAGTTAAGTGTGGGTGTCATTCTAACCATCAAACTGAACAGCTTTCTCCTTGGTACCATCAATTGCTATAAAAATATTTAGCTCCCATTCATTCAGGTCGAGTTGGTGTTGAAGTTTGGCATGGGATAGTCTGTATCTCCCTTAATTATGATGTATGATAATGTAGACTGCAGTGGAAGAGCAGAGCAAGTGTAGTGTTTCAATAACTTCACTGAAGATTTAATAGTGATGGTGAAGTAGCACACAATGCTGGTTTGTATAAGGCCCGCAACAAATTATATGTTTTTCAAAAAAATAGAATGTGACGCGGGTTCAGGGAGAGATCGTAAAGCCGTCGCAGTACACTGAAGTTCATTAGCATTTGGCTAATGATATTTGGCCTCATGGCCTGTAAATATGCGTAGTTATTGACCTGCGAGTCGCTCCTGCGCCTGTCGCAGCTCCTGCGCGGCGCGCTGCTCGCCCAGCGCGGCGCACTGCCGCTGCTGTTCCAGTTCGCTGCACGCGCGGTTTGCTTCCTGCACAACAATCTACACGTGAATCATGTTGCACTACTAGGAACCTACACTCAAGATAAACCAAGTAAGACGAGGGTAAAATGCAAAGATGTGGGGTAAGAGTTGCGGGTAACCAATCATTGTTCTACTTTTCTTAAATATAATCGTCCTCGCCGCAAGTCTAGTATTAATGTTTAGCCTTCAGGGCGCGAGGCGAGAGCAGTAGTGCCGCGTGGCTAGTTCGTTGTACTGGTACCTGCAGCTGCTGCGCCAGGTCGGCGGCGTGCTGCTGTGCCATGGCGCAGGCGTCGCGCGCGCCTGCCGCGTCCATGCGCAGCTGCGCCGCGTCCAGCGCGTGCGCGGTGAGCTCCGCCTGCAGCGCCGTCAGCTGCGCCACCAACGCTGCCTCCGACTGCACACACAGATAGTAACTATTTGTGCCAATAACACTCTTAATAAAGCTCAAAATAAAGTTAGAAGCTCACCTCAGACAGTCTCTGGATGTGCACCTCCATCTGAACGCGCGCGGCCTGCGCCTCGCCCTCCACGCCCAGCTTGGACTGCAACTAAGAACGAGTACCGACTCATTATGTGCGGAACAAGACGAGACTCGGTTCGGTTCTATACACATGTGAGGCTTAAAAATCGAAAACGCTGATTAAACAAAAAAAAACAGCCACAAACATTATGGCATTTTCGAAATATTCGCGTGGCTCTTTTGTTTTTCTCGCACAAGGTTCTCGCCTAACACGTATACGCGGCGTTACCATGAGCTTCTCCTGCGCCAGCTGGTGGTTGTCGTCGAGCAGCGCCTGCAGACGCGCGGCCTGCGCGTGCAGCTCTGCGCGCGCCTGGCCGGCCGCGCCCTCCGCGCCGCGCGCCGCCGCCGCCGCGCGCGTGCGCTCCGCGTTCAGCGTGCTCCTGTGCGACAGAACAAATACACATAATATGCAATACATTCCCAGTTAACTGACTCCGTACTAGTAATATGCGCTTCTGAAATACACTCCATGTACGCTTTGTAGATCATTAGATGGTTCTAGCACGCGGACTAAATATTAAGGTCGAGTCAAATTAAAACCCTCTTAAAGGTAGCTCGACATACAGGTCTTTAAGGAAAACCATGCTGTGCTTCGGGAATCATCGCCTGAGAAGGGCTGAGGAGCGGAAGCACCTCGTTTTCTGTTGCAAATATAACAGAACATCTTCGGAAGTACGAACACATAATGATGAGATCTATTACAGAGCTGTTACAAACATGCCATTTTAAATTATATAATATATTTAATCAAATAATGCTTAGTTAACAAAACAGTTAGGTGTTGCAACCAGCACCCTTACTAAGTTATGAAATAACTTTCGATTAGGAGCTCTATGGAATAGTGTATCTCTAACGTTTATTAAGAATTAAAATGCAATTCCAAATAAAAATTTTAAAGACTCATGACGATCTGTGACCGGAGTAGGTAACCTTACAGAGAAAACTTCTTACAAACTCACAACGATAGTACTAAAAATCGCAGCGGGCTGAAAGTTAGCAGCCGTGCCTCTGTGCGAGAAGTTGCTCATGGCTTTTCTGATTAAACAGTATTATGATAGTATTTACCCATTAGTAGTAGTAATACATTGTATCCTAAAGCCGTCTGTATTTACCTGAGTTCCTTAAGTTTAGCGTGCAGGGCCTGGGAGGCCTCGATCTCGTCGGCGAGAGCCTTCTCCTTATCGGCCAGCTGCTTCTTCAGTTTCTGGATGGGGTCGTTGGGACCCTGCGAGAAACAATATTTAAGAAATAAGATTTTCAATTTCTGTTCATCCTTGTTAACTTCTTTTAAACATTTGTTCCAATAGACAATGGCGTCGGGTTATGGTTAAAATGCAGCAATTAGTTACCCTTTAATAAATAACGTATAGCCGTATTTAACAGCCAACATCATGCAAATTCACAAGACAAGAGCGTCTTTGTGATGACGCGCGCGAGCGGCAATACGATAGTTCCGGGCATAAGTCCTGCATATTATTCACACAACGGCTGAGCGACGTCGAGGCAATTTAAGTAAGTGCCCGTCTCGTGGTCACCCGATCCTCATACTGCTATACCCAGAACATATCAGAATAGTGCAAAATCGGTCTTTATTTATCTATTAAACTAATAAGTAATAAGAAAAAAACTCATTCATACAATTTCTTAACATTATGTAACATTCATGTTTGACCTTTATAATCTTTTAACTTATCACTAGAATATGTTAGGTCATCAACGTCTGACTTTAGTCATAATTTATGACGTTGAAGAATTTCCAACTTTCTTTTACTTCCAGCAATCTGGAAGTTTAGGTTTTGCTTACTAGTCAACCAAGACGGGCTTTTTCTGTTTGTGATAACTGGCACTAGGTTCGTCCTCTATTACATGGCATTTAAAGTCATTATGAGTACATACCTCGGTCCACTCGGAGTGTTCGGGCAGCGGGTCGTGGTGCTTGTTGAGCAGCGCGTCCGTCAGGATCTGTATCTCCGTGCGGGAGAGCGCCGCGTCGCGCACCACGCGCACCAGCTCGCCCACGTTCACGCCGCCGCTGTCGCCCGCTACTGACGACAACGTCGCATCACAATACTGGTGGTATACTTAATGATGCCTAACACTTGAACTGAACAACTTCCCGCTAACAAATCTGTTACTACGTGCAGTTGACTGGACAGGAACTTTACTTCTTGAAGTAATAATTATGGCGTTTAATACTTATAGAAAGCAAACAGGAGTCAAAAAGTTAGCATTTTGTATTTTAATCATTCTTATGAGTTTGCTCAGTTGATGCCTCCTACATAGTGCCATAAAGACTCGCGCAAAACCTAAAAAAAAATCTTGTGAATTCCGAATACAAGCATTGCTTGCCACACGCGGCGACTTTTTATACCATAGGTGTGACAAACAGCTGGAGTAGAATTAAAAACAGCACTCACCCATAAGCGAGAGTACATTGGGCTCTGGTTTCTTCTTTTTGTTCTTAGGTGGCGGGGTGGAGACGGGTGGCGGCGCGTTGGCCAGCGCCTGCCGCAGCAGCTTGTCCGTGGTGAGCTCGCTGGGCTGCGGCGCGTTCAGCGGCGGCACCACCTCCTCGCGGACTAACTCCGGCACTTCCTCCACAGGCTTCTTCTCCGTCTTCTTACCTAAAGTTTACTCACATTACATTCCAGGGCTCTAGGTGCTAATTATGGTTATCTTTCTTTATCATTTGTCAATAGGTTAGGTACCAAGTAGAGATTGTTATGAAAATCTTGAAATATAAAATTTAATAATTTCATGTTAAACCCTGTTAAATATTTTACGATTTTTATATTTTAAAACAAATATGCACCCTTGCGCTGTTCCTTCGCTGCTTCGCCACTGTTGTGTCGCTCACGAGTAACTTCTTCTTTAACGACTTCAACTGGCGCAGGGGGCTTGGCAACTATCTTGGCACTCTTGGCAGCCTTCGCTAGTTTGTTTTCTTTCTTCTCCACAACTTCTTCAACTTTCTCTGGAGCCTAAAAAGTATTTTATATTACGCTATCGCATTGTTAAACCTATAATGAATAGCATGCTATTAACAGAACAAACATACAAACTATTGTTACTTTGTATAAAATCATGCTTACAAACGCGCGTGCATCGATAGTGAAATGATAGACCTACAATGAAGCCACGACACGACATAAAACAGTGACACAAAGACGGAGCTGAGACTATGACTCTGACACGTGTTTAATGATGTAAATAATGAATACGAGTCGAACACATTACTGCAACTAAGAATACAGTTCAATGATAGTTAGTACATGCGAACTAGGTGGAAAATTCTAAATAATTCATTACAATGTAATGGTTCTTTAATATATTTATAGAAATGTTATCATATTACAGAAATTTTAACATTTTATAGTATGTACTACTGTACTATATTGTTAAATATTTTTAAAGCAAAACCAATGAAGAGTTAAAAGCATTATTATTCTCTACTCAACTACAACAAGTTAACAACACGGCACAACTCAACAGACACACTCTGACACAACATTGGCGACACATATAACGTTCGTAGGTGTAGACTCACTTTTTCCGCTACCAGTGATGAATGCATCAATTCAAAATCATCTTTGGGATGCATTTCCTCAAAGTGGTTGGCGACAGTGTTGGTGGCGGAGTCGGGCACCGCGCTGGGATCGCTAACGCAACTCGGATCCTCTTTGTTTATCAGTATCGGCTTTACTTTAGGGTCCTTGCCGCGTTTGCGGATCTGTACAGACAGTGTCGCACTGTAGAGGACCCGACTCATCAAATTACCATTGGTGTAATCTAGTTATAGTTACCAGCATTCACCCATTCTATTGCATTCAAGATTAATTAATTTTAAACGTAGCCAACAAAGAAGACGCAGTATACCAGAGTTAATACTAAATACCAAACCAGGCTCTACAAGATACACTCAGCGGTAGTAAATGTAGCCGAAGCCTTAAACGCGAAATTGTGAACTATTATTATACATTTAAGATATTTTTTTTTGAGAACAGTTGCCAAGTAGGTTCTCTAGTTGATCGAGACCTGTCAGGGGTTCCAAATAGTATGAGGTGGCAATTTTAATAACACCACGATTTATGCATCCCGAGCACAGCACGAGGATATGCCAAGCACGATTGATTGACGTTTCGCAATTTTTTGACAAAGACATAATATGCTGTAGTGCGTCTCGGGCACTAGCGCGTGTAAAGAAAAGTCCTGTAATCAATTATCACCGAAAATCTTAATAATTGAAGATGTGCGTTGGGAATTACAATGTTTGGGCACTGAATACGTCCATCAAAGAATTATCAAGGAGGCCCTAGTGAAAACCACTTGGCAAGCTATTCTTTTTTTTTAATTTCAGGTTACCAACACATCAATAAAAATCGTAAAAACGAACAATTTAAAACTTGAAAGTAACAAAAAAACTATACATCCCTGGAGGAACCCGAGAAACAGATCCACCATACATTTTTATAAAATTAAATTGAAATTTTTGACTTAAACCAGCTAGAAATATCTCAAAGAATTGGTTCAGTACGTACACAAAATCACATTTAGAGCTTGAGGCATATTAATTGCCACTAAATATAACTGATTTAATAAACTTAATGAAGAAATTCAATGAATAATATTGATTTTAAGGATGTCTCGTTGTTAGTTTTCTTAGTTTAAAATCAATTACAATCTCTCATCATGCAAGTATTTTTACTAATAATATAAATCATGTAAAACAAGCCCTAAAAATTAATGACATAATTATCCAAACTTTATTAGTATGTATTATTCTAGTACATACTATTCTCTATATACTTTTCTACTTCTGTTACTTTGTTTTAAAACAAAAAATTCAAACTTAATTTAAAATCAATGTACTCTTCATATGATTTTAATAACTTAGTAGAGCTTATCTTTTGAAAAACATATTTTTTTAAGATAACATATTTTTTTAAATAACATGATAAAACTTTAATGGTATTATTATGCATACCATCATGCAATGTTGCCCATTTAGTAAGTGATCAATATTTCTGATTTGAATACTTTTCGGAAAGAAATTCAATGAGTCAGATCAAAAGATTTACATCTTCAGATAATGAAAAGTGCTAAGTTAATATATTTGAAAGATAGATTGAGATAATGTTCAGCCATTACATTCCTGAAGTGTATTAGTAAGGAAAATCAACCATTCCCTTTCCTGCAGTTGGTAAACAAGACAATATTATATGAATTAAAAACCAACAAAGATCAACTAATCCACAAAAGTCCACAAGAGCTACTAGACAGTAGCAATCACATTTTTTGTGTCCCCAATTACACTTTCAAACAAAGAGCTTACCTTAACATTGGGTGTATCCCTGGGAGAGTCAACAACTACTGCTGGATTAAACTCAACATGTCCCTTAGGAGCCGGCATCACGTCATCTTCTACTCCACTCTCAGCCGGTGCCTCGCTCTCTTGCTCACTGCCCGTCACCACTGCACTCTCCTTGTTCTTTTCCTTCTTTGCTAACTAAAATGCCATGATTATTATTTTAACTGACATTATTATTTCCTTTATTCATTTCTATACATATAATTTACATTTTTAAATATTTCTATACAAAGTAATATAAAAAAAACATTTAAAAATATAAAAAATAGTAGCCCACTGGTATCGGGAACAGGGTCCGAAATACCGGTGGTCAGGGCTCTTGAGAGAGGAACCTCCTAACAATACGCGCCGTGTCCAGAAGTACTGCTTTCTGAATCAAGCCCTTGATCCAGCTGCCAAGCGAGAGCCTCCTCAGATGTTTGTCGAGGCTATTGGCTATTAAGCCATTGGCCGACACGACTATCGGCACAATGACTGCTGTACTCACGTCCCACATGTCGACAACCTCGCGAGCCAGATCTAGATATTTGAATTGTTTATCTTTCTCTGCTTTCACGAGGTTCTCGTCATGCGGAACCGTTATATCAACAATCATTGCGCGACGCTCCAATCGATCTATCACCACAATGTCAGGTTTATTGGCAACAATAGTCCTGTCAGTGATGATAGATCGATCCCAATACAACGTGATATTACCATTATCGAGAACTGGGTCGGGCGCATACTTATAGTATGGTACTTCTGATTCCACAAGGTTGTACTTCAAAGCAAGTTGCTGGTGGATAATCCTGGCAACGAGGTTGTGTCTATGCAAGTATTCTCCGTTAGCCAGACGAGAACACCCAGAAATAATGTGTCGGATCGATTCTCCCGGACGGTGGCATGCCCGATATAATTATGTCAACCGTGCCATCCTTCACAATGTATTTCCGGTAGTTATTCGTCATCATAACTTCGTCCATTATTGCACAGACAAAACCTTCGGTTTCCCCGAATAGGTCACCGAAACGCAGCCAAGATACGGACGCTAAGAAGTCTACATCGGGTCCATGTAGGGCCCGGTAAAAGCGTCCGTGAAGCTCCTTGCCCTGCCATACCTCCTTGCGATCATTAGTATCTAATACTCTAGGTTTGCGCCTAACTGACATTACTATTATGGTTCAAGTACTTGTTACCTATCAAGAATTGTCAATAATTCACTTACTGAGAAACTAACTTTAAATAACATGTTTATGAGCATACAGAAATCTATGTTCAAACTAAAAAATAACAAATATGTGGGTAAGCGATTGTAATATCAAATAGTAATAATGTTTCTTTTTATTATTATTATTACTTGTTTATTATGACTATAGGATCAACAAGTTTTTTTTGGTATAAAAAGGAAAACATTTTTTTGGGCTTTCCAGACTTTCTTTGACTGTATGCTAACGCTGGACTGGACAGGAATTTATCTGTTACATGATTATAATAATCATCAATCATTAATGGATAGGCAAAAATAAATGAAAAAGGAAAGGCATACTAATCCTCAAGCAAAAGGTCTAAAATTAAAAGCCTAGATTGTAAATGACCAAGTTTAACTACAGGTTAAAAAGTACCTCTTTTTATAAACAATGGACATAATATTCTTGAAATACCTTATTTTATTAAAATTAAAGTAATGTTTCTAGAAAGTAATTTATACCCCCAAAATAAATACATGTATCTATTTCAAAGGTTGAATGTCTACATGCTGCTAAAGACTTAATTGTTATAAATATTATGATTCTACTGTTCACATATTTCAAATCAATAACAAGAATTGTATAGGTAGGTCCCACCTATACAATTCTAGTTTGTAAAATTACTCTAGTGCAGTTTTTTTCTTTTTTATATCAAAATGGGCCTGCTCTTGACTCAATCACGCCTGATTAAAAGCGATGGATGAGGTATATGATGGAACAAGATGCCCAGAAGATAATTATGTTCATAATTTTGTACAAGTTACTGCTTAACTGTACTGTCATGATTTAAGTAGTCATTATTATGGTTACCTGCCCATGGTATCCCACAGCTGGACATGGTCCCCCACTATTCTTTTTATTTCCCCAAATTTGAGTGACTCAGTAACAAAACAAAATTGAAATGTGTTACCTTTTTATTAGCTTTCTTTTCCTTCTTTTTAGGTTTGTTTTTGCTTTCAGCAAGAGCAAGTAGTTCAGTGGTGGCTCGGCGTTGTTGAGCTATAGCCTCCTCATAGCTAGTGCCCGAGGCTGAGAACAGCCCCATGAGCAGCAGCATAGCGAGACCGGCTACCCCCACGCCACATAGCACGAGTAATGCTTGCAGCTCCATTGGATCTGCCGCACACGCCTACCCTTGATCAAAATAACGCAAAATATAATTATTGTCATAAAAAATCTTATAGTAAACTGCTAGCTTACTATTTCGTCTTCCAATATTTAGAATGATGCATTTCATTCATCATCTACGATTCTAGCGGCACATTCTCATTGGAGAATAGTACAGAGTTTCTATGAAACATTTGCTATATTATACCAACCGCTGTCCAGAGAAAATATATATCGAGTAGCGCTAACAATAGCCAAGATGTAACTGTAGTTATTCACCAATTTACTTGGAAATATTCTAACAAAATGAAGGTATGAGCTGACACGTAAGCAGTGACACATGTCAAAGGTTATTGACAGTCCTTTCGCTCAAAAGTAAAGAAGCTGATGATACTGTAAAAAGTAACAATCCAATTGGGGCATCCAGTACGTACATTAACGCATTTCTGATTTTCACATTTAATAACGAGATTATGTAGATTTACAACTAGTAATTTAAACACAAAAACCAACAGCCACCATTTATCACGCTAGGTTCAACGATAAGATTAAGTAAGTGTACCTGTACGCAAAAGTCCGCTGTAATATATACAAGCAAATACTTCAATAAATTGATTATTTTTTAATCAATTTACACCTAGCCTCAATAAACAAAAGAAATTGATAAAACGTAAATTTTATTTGCTTTCAACTTTTCTTTTTCCGACGACGAGACCGGAGACACGAACCACAGATTACAATACACCTATAAACAATAACGTATAAACGAATAAACCGGGTTCCAAACACAGACTGCACACCACAGAATACATTTATTTTACCATGGAATTATTAGTTACTATAAATGGATTAAAGTTTCTTGTATTTTATGCTTAGAGGAATAAGCCCTAGAGTTGCATGGCTGGACTTACATCTAGGGTTGGGTGATTGGTAATTCGGTGCATCCCCTGAAATAGGTGATACTAGAATTTACAATTTTGACCCCTATAACTTGGCGTCTAAACTGGGTTGTTTTGATGAAATCGAACAAACTTTTAAAGTTTTTTGTTTTCCAGCTGTGGATAGCTAAAATATTTACAAAAAAAATTAAAAGTTCAACATAAACTGCTGGTTGTGAAAAATCTACGACATTCAGGATGTTAAACTGATACTTTTCTGAAAGCTTATAAACGAATGAATCCTTCGAAAACCAATTTGTCATTATGTCGTAAATTTAAGTACATCTGTCTTTGGAAATTAAGCGCCATAAAAGATGTTTTGATATTTTTCTCAATATAAATTCATGACACTTGTCGTGCAAATTACAGGCAAGATTTCTTTGTCTCATGATTTGGCTTTCTAAAATAGTACCACTAAATGGTACTACTTTTAATAACTTAATTTATCAAGCGGTGCTAGGTAAGGAGTTTCATTTTCGACCCAATGTGCGTTGTCTACACTTCTACTCGGTGCAGTTGAATGAAATAAAAAATATCCCAGTAATAAATGTTTCCATCCATGGTATCCATCAACCTCCGTGCGGGCGAAGCTGTGGACTGAAACTAGTAGGCACAAAATTATACGAGAATTTCGTCGTGTTTCGACAAATCCCCGACTCCCCATCAACGTTTATGAACGAAAATAAAAAATGGTTGTTTCACCAGTTCTTATGACAGACAGATGTCAGCTTTCTTAATCAGTTGCATTTCATCGTAGCAAATTTTTGTCAATTACTAAACAGCTGTCCTAATTCCATACTCATAATACAACAGTTTCATATATTATGTAAAAAGTATTCCTATCAGTGTGCCAGTTTTATGAAATTTGCGATTCTAATGTAATTAAAGTGTCACAATAAATCCTTGATTTAATCTTTTTGTCCAAGAATGTCGATTCCTCCACTCGTTTGCAGTACTCCACCACCACCCGACCAGTGTGAAGACGATAAAGATCCGGGGGATTTTGATATATCATACAGTTGTTAGTATTTGTTATTTGTTTTGTTATATACATAAAATCCAGTTGTTCAAGTGGCCTGTACAAAGTTACTTCTTGTGTGAGTAATGATCGACAGCTCGATCATACAATAACAATGGCCTGTAATATGTTGGTAATGACACTATAAATATTTGATGAATTCCACATTCTTTGGAACACATCTAATGTGCAGTGAAATAAATAGTAGAAGTTAATGAAACTTTCATTTCTTATTTTCATTCTTGTGTGCAATTGTTGCTGTCCAAAATTAGTGCTATTATTTAAATACCACTAACAATTTATTGTAATTTTTGTTTTTATTCATTGTTTCAGTGTCACAAGAGGATGATGATGATGAGGAAAACAATGATTACAACTATGGCAACTTTTCTTCATACAATCATTATCAATCTGATAACAGACCACTTGAAATTAGGGATCCTCAGATAACAAAAAGTTTAGACACTGGGGTTCATAAAGATTTACCCAAGGAGTATGAAAATAGTAAAGAAACAGAACAAATAAATGTTAGCCACGATGAATTTGAAACCAATGATATTAATGAAAATAAATTAAAATGTGAAGAAGATATAAATATTGAAGATTTAAATTTAAAACTAGATGAAGAAATTGTTACCAATATTGTTGAAAATAGTGATGAAAATGAAAGTAGTGACCAGAACACTGATAGTTTTAAAGACATTCCATGTAATTCTAATAATAGTAGTCAAGATGATAGTACTAATACATCACCTTTTGAAAATGTGATTGACCCTGCTGTTGCGTTAAAGCAATTGCATATAGATTCTGATGAGGCAATTGTTGAACAATCTATCAATGTTAATGCCAAACATGAGATTAATGCAGAAGATCTTGAACTCGGTGATTTGAAAGAGAAAGATGCTGAATCCTCTATTATAATAAGTGAGCCCATAGGAAAAGAATGTTCTTCGCAAAGTTCAAATGACTTTCCAGAACATGTTCAACAATCCTTGAAAGAGTTTGACATTCAAACAAATCAAAATGTGGTTGATGATTTTGGAGATTTTGATGACTTTCAATTTGCCGATACTAAAAGTAATGTTACTAGTGTTGTTGACAGTTCTAATCCATGGGAAAACAATGACACTAATGAAATGGAATTTGGTAACTTTACAGCCAACTTTGAAGAAAACAAAATGCAACAAACAGATTCACCACAGTTAGAAACTGGAGCTATATCCAGTAATGATCAAATTGAGGATCAGGTTAAAGAAGAAGATAATAGTTTAGATGATGATGATGATTTTGGGGATTTTGATGATTTCAAATCATCTGCTGTAAAAACGGAATTAAGTGAAGTCCAGGAAGAAGACGAATGTCAAGAGTTATCAGTTCTTAATCTACAATCAACTGATAATGAACATCATATCATGGAAAGCATTACTAAAGTATTAACTTCAGTATTTATTGAAGAAATATCAAAACCTGATGTTGAATTTGAGGGGAAACTAGAATCATTGCTAAGTGAAACATGGGGGCATTTGATGGAAACTGATGAAAGACAACCATATATTGTGCACTGGAATAATTCATTAGGACAAAAAACACTATTAAAAGCGTTATGTATAGACTCCAGAAACATTGTAAGTTATTTTCAATAATAATTATTAACAAATATCATTGAATGTAAATTAGATAGAGGTCTAGAAGGAGAAAGGGGAAGTTTTTGTCTGGCATTAAAAACTAGGTCACCAACATGAAAACACAGAAAATAAAGAGTTTCTGTTTTGTTTCTGAAATGTCTTTGAAAAATAACATAGGTTTGAAGATTATCAGAATCTTCCTCTAATTCAGTTCAATAGTGAGAAAAGTAGTAGGAGCTCGCGGCTAAATAATAACAGTCGCTCGGATCGATCTTTAGGTTAAGCCGTGCTTGCCTAGGTTGGTCTGTAGATGGGTGACCACCCATTACATATCGAGTTTCCTCCGTGCCTCGGAAAGCAGCTGGTCCCGGCAGTCATTTGTAGATCTTTGACAGTCATTACAAGTAGTCAGTGGCCCTAAAAGTCTGATAACCAATCTTACCAAGGGGTATTGTATTACCTAGTACTAATAGGGATCCACATCCCTATAGGTCAGATAAGCAGTCGCTCCATGTAAAATACTGGTATTCAGCTGCATCCGGTTAGACTGGAAGCCGACCCTAACATAGTTGGGAAAAGGCTAGGCAGATGATGATTGATGATGAGTGTTACTTATTGTTTTTAATATACTTGTGCTATTGTATCTTTCAGCTCTTTGGACCAAAATGGAGTAGCCATATGCCTAAATATGCAGCAAACTTAAGTGTTGCACCTCTACAACCACAGAAACAAACTTCTGCCCTTTCTAATGTCAGTCAAAGTGAACCAGTTGCTGATAAAATAGCAAGCAAGCCCACCACATGGTCTGATCCTTTCACTTCAGATGGCCAAGAATGTAAGTTACTGTAATCTCTGATTTCATTAATGACTAACAAAATGACAGTGAATCAACCTCAAATAACATTATGTAATTGGCACAATATGCAACTCAGTAAAACAACACGCAAGTTATGCACAGTCCACTTGAAATGCCAGAAAAATACTAATATGTTTGTATATTGTTATTGAACCAGAATATTGTGAATACTTGAACGAACTAACAGAGCTTGTCATAATATACTCACCATGGTAATTCTTTTGCATGTCTTGCACTTGGATCAATAACATCCACCTGTAAATTATCTGCTTCATCCTATTCCAATAGTCACCTATGCCGAAGCCCTTCTCCTTGACCTAGAACACCTTATGGCCACCCTAGACCAAATGGCTCATAACCATTCTACCCTCAAGATATCTGAGTTACTCTCACATGGTAAGTTGATTGATCTTAACAGGACTCCAGAACAGTTGGTAAGACTTAGTATTTAATTATTTAGCCAACCAACATTTGCTGGTTCATAGTCTACAAAACCCCTTTGGTTAACCTTGCGTGTGGCACATGACTAAAACCGCACAGTTGTATTGATGCAACGACGCGTTTCTGCGATAAAACAAAGAATTCATCGCGTGCAAAGCAGCAACAACTAAATCACTTAATGCAGCGCCCCTTATGCCGTCAAGTGACAGAGTTGCGTGTCTTCAATCTTAGAATGGGTAAAGAATAAGTTGTTATTTAGGCTGGAAACAGCATATCCACAATATTGGCGAGGTTGATTTAAGCGATAGCACCTTATATATCGGCTAACTTTTTTTAAAATGAAATACAAGTACTTCAGTAGATGTTAACACATTGATACTGATAATATAATCATTTTAATCCTCTCGTGTAATAACATTACACTGAAAGTTCATTTCATTGTCATTACCTGTTTCAGCTTGTAACACAGAACACGAAAGTACCACCATAACGCCAAGACCAACAGATTTAGATGTGTTTGAAGCTGCAATATCGACTAAGTCTGAGAAGATATACTCAAGTACTCTAGGTGTACAACCAATAAGGCAAATAAACTTACCTGACACCCATATTTTTACGCCGACTGACTCTGAAATACCTAGGTCCAAAACAATCCATTATGATCTCGGTCCTACAGTTCTCTTGCCACAGCCGGTTGTTTCGGATGTTAAGAATTCGACAGACAACACTCTTACGCTGAATACAAATAGTGTAGTTGAAGCTAACACAGATGATAATGAATACTGGGAATTCCAAGATTTTAAGAGCACATCCAACTCCAGTTCCTTGCCAGGTCTGGCAAGCCAACCAAAAACACCAGAGGAAAATAATTTTGAGACGGCTACGACAGTTAATGCGTTACCTAAACCTAGCATTGCGTACCAAACACAACTATTGCAACCCATTAAAATAGAGTCCTCAATGCCAACACTAAATTGGCCTGACCCTGGAGAAGTAAAAGTCGCATATGATGATTTTACAGACTTCGTATCATCAACACAGTCATTTGAGAAACAAGACATTGCTACAATGCAGCCCCCAGAATCAGAAGTACAGACAAACGACGTCATCAAGTCTGAATATTTGAATGATCTCAAAGAGACTAAAGAAGCTTCTAAAGAATTGGCAAAGCCTGAAGATGACGGTTTTGACGACGATTTTGATACATTCCAATCAGCAAAGCCCTCAAAGGGAGCACAGAGTGAGTTTAAGACAAACACTTTTGAAAATTCAATTACTCAAATGCCATTGGCCCGACCGACAGACTTTGATTATGCATCTTCAAAAAGTAACTATATAAAGTCTGATTCCATATCATTTACGCCAATGCCAAGACCAAACGAAGCTGTAACTCAAAATGTAAGTTACAATTCGAATACAACAGAGCTACCAAGTAAGAGTTCGTTATCTTCAAACACACCGATACAAACCAGTCTCCTGCAGCCTACACCTGCTGGTTTCAGCGCATTGAACACGCAAAATCAACGAACACCGGGACAAATACTGCAACCTTTATCTTTAGAAAGTTATTCACAAATAAACTGGCCGAGTCCTGGAATAGACTTGCAGGATCTCTCGAGATTCAATCCTGTTGAAACTCTACAATCATTAAAAAGTGATTTAAGTGTCAGTGGTCTCAGCAAGGGTGCATCACCAGTACACACCCAAAAAAATTCAGTAGCTAACCAATCGGCAGATGATGATGTATGGGGTGAATTTGTATCAAGCAAACCTAAACAACAAGCCTCTCAGCTAAAGAAACTCCCAGTCTTTGCGGAAGACGACGAATGGACAGACTTTATATCGAGCCCGAATGTGAAGCCCCAAAACGGTTTAAATACAATAAGTTTAAATGTTCACACTAACTCAAATATTCAGAAAACTGTACAGAACAAATTGTCCATAAAAAATAACCAGACGCCTGTCGATATTCCGACATTAAATTACATAACTCCCAAATCCAACCCTCACAAGACATATAACAATAAACATTTCCAAAATTTATAACAACACAAACACAATGATGTTCTCATAATTTATTATAACTGTACTTAATATAAGTATTACATCAAATTATAATTATGTAAATAGGGTGGTGGTGCATGTATAATATTTGTAATATTTTTCAAAGTATTTATATGAAAGTCAGAATTTATTGTAATTGATTTTGCACTAGATTTGTAGTATAGTAGGTATTTGTACCCGTTATTAGCTGTTATATTAGCACTTGCACAATATGACTAGAGAAAAGGATAATAATTGAAATAAATGGTATGATAATGATGTACATGACTATGTGTATCTTAATGTACAGGATGTCATTATAATTTAATTTTCATTTAAATTGTCATAATGTGCAAGTTTGTATCAAGTCCCGTCCTTACTTGTTTTGAATTAGTTTAAAATTAAGTTTTCGTTTGTGCGATCGAAATAAGTTATGTGTTAATACAAAAATGTAAGCCAGTAAAAGCAATATGATATTGTAAAAGTACTAATTGATATACTGTATTTGTATATAATGTGAATTACTTATGTATAAATTGTAAATTTATTTAGAAATGTATATAGTACGGGAGGTACCGTAAGTCTGATGAAGTCTTTTTATACCGGCTGAAAATCATATCAAATAATAGTTTCACCAAAGCAAAACAGGGAAAATGTTCCAGAATGGGGGAATCCAAAGTTACAGCAGCTCAAAGTTGTAAAAAAAAATAAAAAAGTAATTTCATACCGCGTCGAAACCTTTTTTTTTTATGGTATGATTTTTGATATCAACTTCAACCTAAAAAAAATAGTCAGCTTCACAAGTGAGCTTAGAATTTTCGATGGCACATTTGGCTAAATTCGAAACTATAGGTATTACGACCAAGTGATGAAAGAAACAAAATGAAAATCAAAGCATTTATTTAAAATAGGCCAGTTACAGACACTTTTGAATTGTCGAAACAAAGACAACAGTGAAATATAGCTATAGTCACAGTCACAAGGCACAAAAACTGTGAAAGTACTGTAGTTGCCCATTCACTAACGTAGATCTCTATGGAGAAGAACGGGCAAGAAACTCCATGGACACTCTAAAGCATGACGACAATTAACTTTTTTGACCTATAGTTTCGAATTTAGCCTAATATGCCTTCCAAAAATTCCAAGTCCATTTACGCAGCTGACGTAATGAACCTTCCAAAGCCATAGCAGACTATTTTTTTTTAGGTTTAAGGTGACCCCAATAATCATCGTATAAGATTTTGGCGCGGTATGAAATTGCTTTTTTTACAAGCTTTAATTTAACTTGCAATGTTTGTATGTTTATTTGTTTGTTTAGGTCATCTTTCAACAGAATTTTAAATCAGCTAAAATTTTACATACACGTTTAGCCTGGATAATAATCCATGGTTAGCTAAATGACGTCATTCTAACTCCAATAAGGCGGACTCCCAAAGATTTGTTGATGAGTTGTTATTTTTTATGCCCCCATGATATGGGTATGAATTCACAGTTTGCTGCGAAGAATACGAAAAGAAAATGACATCAGACCTATATTTTAAAGGTTGTTTTTTTTTTTTTTTTTTTACCATAACTTTGTCATATATTATGTATTTGATTTGTTTTACAACTTTGACATGCTGTAACTTTGGATTCCTCCATAAGTGCGGCAGCTGATTTTCATTTGGATGATCAGTGCATATTAAACAACTAGAAATTTATCTAATTCGGTATAAAATTGCGCGCTGCCTCCCGTAATAATATGATTACATGAGAAATTTATTTGATTGTTAAAACACTGATATATCAATTCTATTATTATTATACCAAAACTGGTAAATAATTAGGTCGTTTATCGAGTGAGGCACTAAATACTTATGATGTAACATAGATGGTTACTGAATATCAGAAAATAAAAGTAATACATATAAATGCGAAAGTGTGAAACTGTTTGTCTGTCTTTTACCTTTTTATGCCTTAACGGCTGAACGGATGGATGTGGATGTAATCTGGGTTACTACCTACTTTTTGTCTGTATTAGTATGATCCCATGGTCAAAGATTTAAATCATAGTTGTGCCCTCATCTTACTTAGGTCGCGCGAAGGTGTTTACACGGAGAGACTCGCACATCCCGTATGAAACGATAGATACGATGTACAGTAGGATTGAGCGAGAAAATACTATTAAAATCTCATTGTCAATCTAAACTTCTATACTAATATTATAAAGACGTAAAATTTGTTTGTTAGTTTGTATGTAGGGGGTAATCTCCGGAACTAATGATCCAATTCTAAAAAATCTTTCACTGGCAGAAAGGTACATTACTCCTGAGTGCTATAGGTTATAAATTATACTTATGTCAGGCATATTAGCCAAACTATCACAATTCTTGCAGTCTGAGTGCTAGTGAAATATATAAAAGAACATTTTTTGACGTGGTATGGCGAATCTACGATTGAAATCTTTGCTCATGGGATAATTTTCGAACTCAACGCGAGCGAAGCCGCGGGCAGGAGATAGTATGGTATTTAATTAAGCATTTTAAATTCATATAACTAGTGAACTGTCAGTTTTTGGGAGTATATTTTTGTCAGTATTTAAATGTCAAGAAAAACTTAAATAGATATTTTATTTAGAATCTTTAATTTTTCAGATAATATTTCTATGAATTATTTAATTACTTTTAAAGACCAATATAAACTTATCAATGTTTCTTGTTTATACTATAAACGATTGGTTGTAGCAGTCATAGAGTCGATTGTTTAATAAAGTGTAAATAATGAGACTTATATCCTTCTAAACTGTGGTTTTATTAAACATGTCACGTTTAATTTTCCGCGTCTGAGTGCTCTATATCATCTATGTGTGTACCTATGCCTTCCTTGTCGTCATCATCGATATGTGTAAAGAATTTCGGTAAATTATTCTCCATTGTAACTCTAAACTGACATTGCTCGAACTCCGGCCAAGATATGAACCTGAAACAAATAATAATTCAATTTAGAATTAAATTACTAATTATTGCAGCAATTACAGGCTCCGACTATAGGCGTCCACCAAAACGCGCTGGTGCACGCTCGGGTGTCTGTATTGAAAAATAGTGTGAGCAGCGCCAAAAGGCGCGGGCGCGTCGCCGTTGCGTTATGCGGCACTCATTAATTTCAAATATATGGCGATTTATGAGAGCGGTTACGAAGTAGGAATTTTACGCGCGTTTGTATGTAATGCAGCTCAGATGACATCTCAGCATTGCGTGGCGATAACGGGGCCGCTGCACGCGACGCCTGACGCGCGTGATGTCTCCATAAATGAGCCCTAAGGTAATTATTGACAGCGGGCACCCGCGCGTATTTTAGCGGACGCACTTTTCATTTTAAATAGTAGGAACTTGTCAAGTTGTCATTATGAAATCAACCTTATTTCCAGTTCAATAACGTTGATATTTATTTAAGTGAAAATAGTGCCACTTGGAAACGATGAAGAATCGACACGTCTTGTCGCCCCTTGCCGTGCCAGTCCAATGATAAAGCGGTCATAATTATGACAATCTTCATGTAACCCAAACATATTTTATTTAGTAAGTTTCCTGAAATTACAGGCACTGCAATTTCTGCTTAAAGACTATGTGCATTAGGGTGTCCCGATTTTGTTTTTTTTTATTTACCTATTCTCAAGACCTCTCAAAAGTTGCGTTATTAGTTGTAGATTACCGTAAAAATAATTAAAAAAATATAAAAACATATCTTATGGGTTCTACCGGCATTTTTATTTAAAAAAAAACAATTAAATAACCCTCCAGTCAAAGTTGTCTATTCTATTTTATGTACATTATTCCCATTTTATTTTTTTATTCTCTGATAGTGGAAGCCTAAGTTATGATTTGTAGGCACCGACAGGATGTTTCCAGTAAGGAATTGGTTTGGATCAAACTCGCAAAATTCATGTTTTGACTCGTTTTCTTAAATTTTCTACTTGTAACGGGAGGCAGTTCGTCTCATTTCTATTGCGGTTTTATTGCTGTAAGGTGTCGCTCTGCACTTACTTGTGATAAAATACGTGTTTTTGTTACATATAATAATGGGTTCAAGACGAAGTGAGACTACTTGTGCTATTTTGGGATCATATAAAGAACTTGACGATCGCCAGTTACCAGTGATAAGTGACGTTATCAAATTCATTTTGTTTACTAAAAATGAACTAAAATTACAGAAGAATGGGAAAGATCCTTCTAACACAGAAGTTTTTTCAATCGTTTCTGGAAAACTTGATACAATTTGGGCCAAAGCTTCGATTCCCATCGTTACCAACGTACGAATTACCCAATTGCTGAAATCATATTTCGAAAAATACCTGTCATTGATAAGATATCCCAAAAATAAAAGAAATGATAGCTACGAAAGCAAAGTGAAGGGCTTTTTGGAATCGTCAAACAAACTCTTCGATATTGCTGCTTGTAAGTGCACTTCGTTTGACATTTGTTCCTGCATAAAACCTAAGAAAGTTCCTATTTCTGAAAGAGACTTTTTACTGGACCAAAGAAGTGATAGAAAAATGGCAATAAGCGGTATAGACACAAAAGAAACGGCAAGACTTTTAAAGAAACATCAGAGACAAGAAAATTTGAAGCAGATAGAGTTAGAGCACGCATGTTTTCCAAGTACATCACAAGAAACTAATCCTGTTCCGGTGCGCGAGTTGCCTGCAACAGAGCTTTCTCCGAATAGTGACGTGCTTGTGAATAAGACTCCATTTACTTCATTGAATCGGAACACTCTGGCGCTGCCAACAGTAGCTAAGATATGTGATCGGTATGGACTATCAACGCGATCTGCGGCTGCGGTCGCTTCAGCGGTCTTAGCTGACGTAGGATTGGTATCTTCCGGAGATCTAAGTCTTGTTATTGATAAGAATAAAATTCATAGAGCTGTTTCAAAAGCACGGACCAAGGCCAGCAAAGATATTGATGCAATTGTAGCAAAAAGTATCTACTTTGATGGACGAAAGGACAAAACAATCATAAACGATAAAATAGGCAATCGATACCACCGCAGAGAAGTCTTGCAAAAGCACATTTCAGTTCTCACAGAGCCGGGATCTATTTATTTGGGACATACAACGCCAAGTCGTGGCACTGCCAAAGGGATTGTCACTTCTATCATATCTTTGTTCGAAAATCAAGGGCTGAACTTGGAAGAGGTGATCTGTGTGGGGTGCGATGGTACTCCTACGAATACAGGTTGGAAGGGAGGTGTCATTCAATACCTTGAAAACTATTTAAAGAAACCGTTACAATGGTGTGTTTGTATGCTTCACGCGAATGAATTACCGCTTCGCCATTTGTTCATGTCTCTGGATGGTAGCACATCTGGCCCAAAGGAATATTCAGGACCTATTGGAAAACAGCTAGCTGTTTGTGAAAGTAAACCTCTAGCATCTTTTTGTGCAGTGACTGGCAATTTGCTCGAATTACCTGATGATATTGTGAAGGAACTAAGAACGGATCAAAAGTATCTCTACGAAATGTGTCATGCTGTGATGGCTGGTTCATGTTCCCCTGAGCTAGCTAGCCGCCAACCTGGAAAAATGGCGCATTCGAGATGGCTCACTACTGCCAATCGCTTACTCAGACTTTACGTAAGTACTGTTTCGCCGTCAGATAATTTGCAGATACTTGTGAACTACGTAGTCAAAGTGTACGCTCCTGTTTGGTTCCTCATCAAGCAAAACTCATCATTTAAAGATAGAGCCAAGCATATTTTTCAAATGGTTATGTACTCTCGATTTTTACCTGATAGTCAGAGATCTATTGTAAATTCAGTGATCGAAAGAAACGCTTTTTTTGCGCACCCAGAAAACTTGCTGACTGCCATGTTATTCGACAATAGAGACCATATTCGAGAGCTTGCATCTCGCAAAATATTAAAGGCCAGAGAAGCAGAAAAGAGCAACTCTCGCAGGGTATTTAAAGCACCAAAGCTTAACTTCTGTGCGCAAGATTACACTGATATAATATTTTGGCAAGAGTGGAGATATCAGCTCCACCAATTTTGCGACACGTCTCCAACGATGAACTTATAATTAAGGCTAAAGAACACAGCCTCGACATTGTTGACTTTCCCTGTCACACACAGTCAGTGGAAAGATGTGTGAAATTAGTGACGGAGGCTTCTCTAAGCGTCATGGACGCTACTACTCGGGATGGTTTCATTAGGAACAGATTAAAATCTCGCGCGGAAATGCCTAATTTTGGGCACAAAAACCAGTTCCGTTTTTAAAGAGACCATTGGTTATTTGTCTTTCAACTATTTATAGTTTATGCTAAGAATCCCTAAAAATGACAAATTTTAAAAACTTCAAGGACCGGTAGAGGCCTCAAGATGACAGATATCTAATAAAATTTTATAATAATCGTAATCTATGTGTCAAAACGCAACTTTTGATACCTCTTGCACAGGCGTAACTCGAAAAAAAAAAAACCCATACATGGACGGGACACCCTAATGTGCATCTTTACTTCTTAAAAGTATCAAAATGCAACAGATCTTATAGTGATAGTTGTCTTTTAAAAGATTAGCTCTTAACTAATGACTGAAATCTTTTAAAAAAATAATTGAGCCAGCTTAACAAGCAGCTGATGCCTCTATAACTCACTTCTTGAACACAGATATTTTTTGTTGTAGATTTAAATCTCCAAATTCTGTGAATATGGTCATATGAGGTAATTGGGCGTCGTCTTTGTTAGGTGCTAGTTCTTTGTTTGTATCAGGAGGATCTTGACCTGTTATTAGCCATACTCCGCAGCCAGGTATCCATTGTCTGAAATAAACAGCCACACATAAAAAACAAAACTCATTTATTTATTATTCCTTTTTTTATAATAATATTAAAAAAAAATATAATATATTGATTACTTACTCTAGCATTGGTATAACCCTTGTTGTTTTAGAAAACATGTGAGGTTTGAAGAAATACCAAAGCAGTGGTAAATATTCAGATGGACAGGGCAGCTTGTCTTTTTGTGTGATGTTTACTAGAAGAAGCCTGTGTTCATCAATCTGAAACACAAACATTATGATAATACTACACAAAACACATTCCCAAATATTATTTGCTGTTAGCTCATCTTAAGATATTTTACATTTGACATTTCATAACTACCCACTTTGACATATTTATAGTATTTGGAAATTTATTTAGGACTGAACATTTGTAATGAAAAGGTCATTTAAGTTGGAAGCAAAGGAATTACAACTTTGTCATAATTTTGTAAGATTTTCTATTGGTAAACCAACCATTATAACTTTTTTGCTGTCTGGTTTATGTGTCCATGGCAAAAAATGTCCTCTTGGCACAGTTGTCAGTACTTTATGATCAAAAAGCATCTGAAATAATGCTGGTATAGATCTGTGTTTTTTCAACTGCACTTCATTATCTGTAAGAAACTAAAAGATTTCATAAGCATAGCATAATCAGCCTATAATGTTCCCACTGCTGGGACACGGGCCTCCTCTCTATGAGAGAGAATGGGTTATAATCCACCATGTGTGCCCAGTGCGAGTTGGTAGACATCACATGTCTTCGATTTTTTTTCACTCTAGGACATGCTGGCTTCCTCACAATGTTTTCTTTCACTCTTTTGAAAGCAGTGGTGATGAAATAAATTACACAAATTAATGCGTCTACCTAGGTTCAAACCCATGACTTACTGCTCGTAAGTCAGGGCTATCATCACTGGGCGACCGCTGCTTTCTACTAAAAGATTGAATGAAATAATAATTACATAGTGAAATTAAAGTAATACTTCATAGTGATGGCCCGGCATTGTGATGAATAGATCTGGTCTTCCAAGTTGATTGGTTGAATTGTGAAATATTATGTTGTTGATTAAATGTTTGACAAAAGACAATCCAGGCATTGACCCAATTATTTTAACAACTCTATCTAAAACAAAAAATTAAATTTTATTAGAACACTTTGTTTTTTTCATTGCATTTTCACATATTATGTCTGTAAATGGTTCAATTGAAATAAATGTTTTGAGTTTGAGTTTGCTTTCTAAAAAACTAATAAATATTACTAAAAAAACACTGTATTAGGTGTTGTAACTTATTTAGGTGTAACTTATTGGAACCTCCCAAGTATTTTTATTACACCTAAATAATTAATGTCAAAACATTAGTTATTGCAATTCAAGAAAAAAACATACAGCTGTTTGTGGCAATTCTCTTTCTAAATATACCTGTTAACCATTGAATGCATAGGCAGCTTTAATATATTGGGAGTTTGGGACTAAACCATGTGTGTTTACAGATTCGAGGAATTTTTAAGATTAAGTTCAGGTTTTGGTAAATGTTCAGTTAATTAAAACAAATATGCATTCATACAAACCTTTGTCATCTGTGCAAAGTTCTCCCAGTAGTTCTTCAATTCTGTTTCCTTGATCTATTTTGTCTTTAAAAGCCAATTTCCACATGCCAAAGAAATCGGCTAATTTGAATGTAACTCTACCTGGATATTTCTCTTGCAATTTCTGAGAATAGATGGCATTATAAATTATACATGTAAATGTAACTGTGCTAGAGTAAAGATTCAAGAATTTGCATACATTTAACTTACACTCAAATGAGTTGAGAATTGGCTAGACATTTCATACATGTAAACAGGACAATTATGACATTGCAATAATTCCTCACTCAGGAAGCCGAAACCTGGATTGACTTCTATTAAAGGTGAGTTGTTGTTAATCCGATCCTTAATTGTGTTGACTATTGCTTTAGCAGTTTTCTTGTTTATCAGATACATACTCTCAGGGGTTTTATACTTTTTAAGAAGTGCGTTGGGCAGTTTGTCTTTAATGTCACTGTAGTCAGGTGTACTGCTTACGTAATTGACGACATCTGCAGATAGTTTCGGAGGTGGTTTCTCCTTCGGTTGTCTGCTGGTTTTATGAGTTAACCTCAAACATAATCTCAGGCTATTTTTGTCGGTAATCAAACTTACACCACTTAATGTGTTTTTTAACATTGTGAACAATTATTTACTTCTTACTAATGTGGTCAGAATACTTCTTATTTAGTTCTTTTTAAATTATTTTAATTTAATAATTTTACAGTCCCGTTACGAACCGTACGTTGACAAACAAACAAACAAACCACAGAGAAAAAAGGAAGTAAAGATCAGTGTTGCCAACATGTGAAGGGGATCGTACCATAGGGTAACTAAGGGCGGGGCGTATAACATGGAGTTTTTATAAAAACAGCGCTGTGAAAGCAAGTTGCGTTTGTATCGACATAAATGCGCCATAAACCTAATATCATCTCAAGGGCATAGTTACCCAGCTTTTGGCTTCAACTTCCTGGCCAAATGAAAAAATTCAAGAATTGGCCTTGGTTGTTTGGAAAAATTCTTTGATTTCGGTGAAATACAAAATCATTGATTCTGTTTTCATGAGGAATGCCGCAAGTCCTCGTGTAGGCACCAAAGCCGCCGCCAGCGCATGTCAACGAATATGCACCAACACGTGCTAGCTGACATGTCGGGGGCTTATGTAAGCGTTCAGTTGCACGCATAGATTAATACACCTTTCGTTGCACGGCGGTAGCCCACAGACTACAAAGTCGCCGATACAAATGTCGGTGGGTCGACGGCTTTCGTGTGTAGAGCCCATATTAGGCGAAAGGCCTTGGGCTGCCGGCGTAACGTGTTTGTCAATTTGTCGGTGACTACCAGAATGTTCATAACTTCCTATGTTTTTTATCATTAGAATCATCATTCCGACTCTCATCAGAAATGGAGGGTTTGAATTTACACACCGACCTGATATTAAGCACTTGTTTCTCTAGGCGCGATGACGCGGTCCCAGCCTAAGACTTTGGGGGTCACACAGGGCCGTAGCCAGGAATTTGGTTGGAACGGGTTACCACGCATAAAAAAAGCAGAGGGGGTTAAACTATTGGGAACAACTAATGGGTTAAACTATTAGGAACAACTTTTGAAAAACGAAATTATATCAACCATCTCTGGATTACTATACAAAACGATCATGGGCGCCTACAGGTTTATTTCCCGGGGAGAGCATCTTCACCTTCCCGAAAAGAGCTTGTACTCCATCACTGTACACATATGTTAGGTTTTAGTTTGTCGGTGTTGATCCGTGCAAAAACCTATCAATTGAGAGTATTGTGTGATAGGCTTTCAGAAATTGTGTCAGTCTATAAATAAAAACTGAAAAGAACACAGAATGTCAGAGCGAGCAAAGCGAGCTCGATTAGCAGTACCTACTTCGGGTAAGCTAGATTTTCTTTTGAAAATTCATACAGGAGTTATGTAGCCACTTGGACGCAAGAGCGCTGCTGCCTATTCTCTGGTAAGTCCCTTAGTCGCCTCTTACGACACACACGGAAAGATATGGGATGGTGCTATTCTATACGTCCAACACCATACGGAACAGTTCAATAGAGTTCAGAATATGATCACGGTCGACCTAGGCCCAGCCCAGGGCGGGTTGGTCATGACCACCCACCCCTGGATCCGCTCTTGGTACTAATAGAATGCAAGAGCGAGAGAAGAGAGCTTCGAAATTCAAAATTAAAGCAGCCTGCCTCCGCGCCATGTATTGGGTTTTTTTTGGTAAATATATAATACGTTTACCGTAGATTAACCTGATGTACTGGTGTCTGTATACAAAAAAACAACTCGGCACAAAGTGAATTAATAATAGGTATGCGTACCAGTCTATATTATTGCAAGTCACTTTATCATTGACTTCAAGGCTGCCTACGCCGAAGGCGAAGGAATAGAAAAACAAATAAATCGTATTAGTAAAAAGTTAGATATCTGTATACTATTCCTAAATTCCTACCTACCTACCTTACCTACCTACCCTACCTACCTACCTACCCTACCTACCTACCTACCTACCTACCTACCTACCTACCTACCTACCTACCTACCTACCTACCCTACCTACCTAACTACCCTACCTACCTGCCTACCTACTTAACTTACCTACCCTACCTGCCTAAATACTTACCCTACCTACCTCGCGTTCCTCGCGGGTACCTTACGTGTTACTACTGTAACAACTCATGTATGTACCTACATTCAATGCAGATAACTTATTTCTATTTCTATTTCTCGTTTGAATAAACAACACCTTGATTTTATGCTGACCTAGTAGGTACCTACCTACTTTTGGTCACCAAAATTCGGGAAAAAAATATATGAGTTATTTGATCATCCCACGGAAACATCGCATTTTTCCGGGATCAAAAGTAGCCTATGTGTTAATCCAGCATATAAGCTATCATGATACTAAATATCATCCAAATCCGTAAAGCCGATTGAGCGTGAAGGAGTAACAAACATACACACATACATACATAGACACATACATACATAGACACATATACACATCCAAACATTCGCCTTTATAATATCAGTGTGGTTAAAATTTATTCGTGTTCATGTGTATATTCCAATTTTCTATTTTTAATGTTTTGCGGCTTCATACCTATGAATGAATGAATGAATGATATTTTATTTGCAAAAATATAGGTAGCTAACATAAGTTGTTAAGGTGGAAGCGCCAATTTAGGTCAGTATGAGGTTGTATGTTCATGAAAATTGAGTCGTGCAAGTAACACGTATGTAGTTACAGAATTAAAATCATTAATATATGAAAACAAAAGTCGTCAATAGCATAACCTCCCCCTTTTTACTAAAGTATTAAAATTAAAAATCATCGCAGAGAAACATTTGCGAATGGACCGGAATCACGAGTGCTGCTGAGCTGTTCCACCTCGCAAAAGACAAGGATATATATTCCAAGTTGATGGCTAACCTTCAGTACCTAATTGGAGTCTTCAGTATTATAACTGGTTGCCTACCTCCAGCACAAGAAAAAGACGAAAATTAAAAATTCCCATTCACATAAAAGAGTTTCTAGTTCCATTGTATGTACTCATTTTCGTATCCCCGCATTTCATACGAAATAACAATTTTCAATTAATAGTAGATGAAAATAATGTGATTAGATGCTGATCAATGTGATGAGGCTGCGTCGATGTTGTCGTAACAAATGGTTGTTTTTTGTACCTCCCGCAATAATAACAGCAACAGAGCAGTGTATCAAATCTATCCAGGAATTTGGCTATGTTATCATAATGACGTGATGCATATTATTTTGTAGCTAGGTACTTATGTACCTACACAAAATTTCATTAATTAGGGGTAATCGTAATCACCTTCCGTCCAATGCAGCTGAACTCCTATTCGGGCCCGGTACAATGTTATCAGAACCGATAATCACTGGGCCTGTTGATATATCATTTAGCACAGTAGCAAAACTTTCATTCTACTTGTATGAATAACACAGTGATTTTGAAAAATCAAGAAAAATCAATTCAATCATTTAAAATGTTTCAAGTGTACATTTTACTGCAGCTGGCTTTTGTGAGCGTGCTCGGAAATTCCGTCGCATTTCTTGATTGTGGTAAGCAAATCGTATCCCCTTTTGGAAAGTCTAAATTCCGACTATGCTCGTAAAATTAGCCGTGTTTTATTAATAATAAAGACGTTTTTAACTTAATTAATTGCGTGTTAGGTTGGTAGGTCGCAGAAACTGAAATCGTACCTGTGCACTGTGCGTTGTTTTAATTTATAATGGTAAATGAACACTCTGTAGGACTAGGAACCTATTTAAAGTTTGTGGGGCCTACCTATATGCACTTTCAAGTTCGAATGTAGTAAATAAGTAATTTCTGTCACCTCATCGGCAACGAGAACATCTAAAACTGTCTCAAAGTTAGTTTAGCCGATTACCTACGCCAAATTAAATATAATAGTAGATACTACTTACCTACCTAGGTATTACAATAGTACATTAATTGTAAGCAGATAAACCAGACTACTTAATTACATTTAATATTTTTTCCCAGCTGGACTCACAGGTACAGGTTTAGTGTAAACTGATCTACATTTTATATAACTTGCTGTAAAATAGTTATACAACTTATTTTTATCACCGTTCGCTGTTTTTGATTACTTTGGTGGTAGGCTCCTAATCGTTTCTTTGCATTCTCAAATCATTGAGTAAAAATCTAATAATTACGTCATTATCATTAGATTGAATCACCGTTGGGTATTGTGGCAATTAGCAGTAAGTATATATAACTACTTAATACCTGTATCTACGTACTAAGTACTTACTTAAAACGATAAAAGGTAATCAATAATCCGTCCGTTTCATTGAATATTAGGTAGGTACTATCTCACTTTTATGACGTTGCTGTGATTTCAAAGGCAATCGTTTTTGATATGCTTTGTCATTTCTGTATTTTTAATCCATTATGACTTTTCTAGAAAGTTCCAAAGTCCTACCTTAAATTTATGGCCGAGCGATGTTCTCTCTCTGTTTTGCGAAATCCTTATTGGTATTCCATAGTATAAGATAATGGGGCACAGTTGTCCCAATTTTGTTGGCTATCAGAACAGAATTATAAATTTCGCTCTCGCTCCGCTTGTGTTTGTATTAAAGACGCTGCTTTCGTATGTGCCTCAAGAAACTGTGCCGCTTTCACCACTTGCTGAGCTAGCTGTTCTGCTACGTTACCGGCCCCAGTCTGGAATTTTTCACTCCCCCGCCCAGTACAAATCCAGGCTAAGATCCGGCTAAGTACCTAGGTAATAAAATTGACTTATGTTTGAGCCTAGAAACTTGCTATTAAAAAACTCTTTTCAAAACCTGAGCTGTACAAAACAATATCTTCATAAATCCGGAATCCATCGAAAATGTATCTTGCTCACGTCAAGATCCATAGTTAATATTGCAAAAGTCCCGGTCGGCGTTTCAGCATTTATGGCAGCCCTACTCTAGCTCATTGATTGCGAGACCATCAAGCGTCTTTAAAAGGACCATTTTGATTTATTTCCTTTATTTATTTTTATACAAATCTTATACATTTTTAAATATTTCTTAAACTAAAAACAATAATAAAAAGATTTAAAAATATAAAAAAATTGTAACCCACCGGTATCGGGAACAGGGTCCAAGCTACCGGCGGTCAGGGCTCCAGAGAGAGGAACCTCCTAACAATACGCCGTGTCCAGGAGCACCGGTTTCTGAATCAAACCCTTGATCCAGCTGCCTAACGACAGCCTTCTCAGGTATTGGTCGAGGCTCTTGGCAATTAAGCCATGGGCTGATAAAACTATCGGCACAATGATCGCTGAGTGCACATCCCACATGTCGACAACCTCGTGAGCCAAGTCAAGATACTTGATTTGCTTATCTTTCTCGGCTTTCACGAGGTTCTCATCATGATTTATTGTATTGTTAGCAGGGACCGTATTATATTTAGGAGGCTGCATCTTCAGCTCCAAAACGCCAATATTGGAAAATACCTGCCGCTCACCTCGCATATTTTTGAGTTTCCGTTTAAGGTGGAAGGGCCAGGGTAGCTCGCGAAACGTTATTTGCAATTTGCAGGTCAGTGTCTGGCTGTATGTTGAATAAAATATGATTCTCGACCGTAAAGCCTCGTATTCATGGTAAACATTTGTTTAGCAACAGTTGATCAACGTTGTTGATGAACGGCGAGAATGCTGCTGGAAACTTTGTTTAAATCAATAAGGGTTGTCCACACACGCCAGTCTGCGTTAAAATGTTGCTCGAATTAATTGCATAATTTTATCGTTGCTCCACACTACCGCCATGTTTATAAACACTTGCAAACACGTCCACACACGTCAACATTTGTTGATTATCTGATGTTTTCGCTCGCCGGGCGTCAACTCTGCAACATGGCGTGATCAACCCCGCAACAAAAGTGTTGCCCGCAATATGTTGACAGCAACTCGGCAACATGTTTAGGCAACCATGTTGCTAAACAAATGTTTACCATGAATACGAGGCTTTAGTCGTAACAAATAGGTAGGTATTACTTTACTTTATTGCTTTACCGAGTTATAATCATTAAAATCATAAAAAAAGCCTCCGTTCATTTAAATTCCATTGAATGACTTTTTAATGAAATAGTCATTAAATTAATTTCGCGGGCTACAGATTTGACAGAAATTAAAAATCAAGTAGAATTCAAAAGCGAACGAAGCGAGTTCAACATTTTTGGAAACTGTTTCCGTGCCTCGAATAGGCGATATTTTCTCTGTAAAAAACCGGCCAAGCGCGAGTCGGCCTCGCGCACAAAGAGCAGGCTACGGAACCCTTTTGGGGTGAGGCTGACTCGCTCTTAGCCAGTTACAAAATATTGTATAAGTATAGATTGTATTGTATAACGGGCTGGTGTCCGCAACTCCACGTCAAAGAGCGTATTTTGCGTGTGGTAATATAATAACAATATCTTTAACGTTCCTTCATATTATGTCAATTTGCACTCAACAGCAACACAAAATTTGTTTTTCATAGTACGTTAATGAAAAAAAAATGTTTTAGGTGCAGTTTCACGAAAAAAGACCCATAACACAAAATTTAATATCAAATCTAATTTATACCAATTTTCGTTGAAAAATCTTTTTACGTTCTACAAATTCAATTTGTTTCAGAATTTATAAATAAATTGTTTTCATATTTTCACATCATATTTTGTAGCGGTATAAGGAAGGCTCTCCAAATTTCTACTGCGTGGTGCCAACAGTCTCGGAGTAAAATGCCTGACATAATGACGGAAAGACAGATAAACAGACGTATAGAACGAATCCATAAGGGTTCCGTTTTTGCCACTTGGCAATGGAACCCTAATGTGGTACTCAGGAGCGAGCGCATTGTCCATTCATACAAAAATAGGAATATTCAACTTTGTCGACATTTGCATGAACGACCTCTATTTAGAAGAATGTTGGATGACATGAGTACATGACGATCTAATTGAGCTTGATAACTTTAGCAACGTCGTCTGAAATTAAAACAGGTTTTCTTAACTTGATTCATACAGAAATAGGAATGCCGAATGATAGATACTTAGATTACAACTTCGGTAGTGTATGTATAAGCTAAAAAATTACGAATAGGGAACTTTGATTGAAATTTTAATCCTATCGCACCTCATTTTTAGGGTTCCGTAGCCGAATGGAAAAAACGAAACGCTTATAGATTCATCATGTCTGAGACGTCTGTCTGTCTGTCTGTCTGTCCGTATGTCACAGCCACTTTATTCCGAAACTATTAAGACTACACAGTTCAAACTTGGTAGGTAGATGTATTTTGTAAACCGCTTTACGATTTTAATAGAAAAAATAAAAAAAAAACAAGGGATACATGGAACTGAAACAGTTTTTTTTTTTCTTCAAACCTGTACTTTCGGTGTCTATAGATAGTCTTGGTTAGGACCATTGGTGGTCGCGCTTTATGTGCCCCGGCTACATTACACCACGAAGGTTGAGGAGGTCGTGGAGTATGTCCGAGCGAAGACCAGCTGGATCTTGAGGGTTGAGAAGTTAGAGTCGCGCCACAACACGAATTTCAAGTCGTTTGTGGTGCGAGTTCCGACTTATCATATTAAGACCTTCCTCAAGGAAGAGTTTTGGCCGAAGGGTGTCATATAAGGTCTATCTTTTCATACACGAAATATTTTAAAGAGTAACTTCTATAAGTCGTAAAGTCGCCATAGCAACGAAAAAAAGAAATTATCAGTGTGAGTTTTTTTTTTTCAAAAAAAAAAAAACCTAAATTTTTTGAGACTTTTTGCATAAAACCTTTACTCCCATATTCTAACAATGACAGTAGGTAAATACGACGTAGTAAACTACCGTAATGGATGCTTAAAAATAAGGAGCCAGTATATATTTTGTGGGTCAAGTAATTTTAAATGATTTATTTTTTATAAAAATATACTCAGATAAAAAAAAAATCCCTTGAAATGGCTTTGTTATAGCCGTAAGAAGATACCCTGAAAATATTTCGTGTATGAATAGTTAGACCCTATATAAGGTCTATCTTTTCATACACGAAATATTTTAAGAGTAACTTCTATAGGTCGTAAAGTCGCCATAGCAACGAAAAAAAAAATTATCTGAGTGTTTTTTTTTTTACAAAATTATTATAATTCTAAAATTCTTTGAGACTTTTTGTATAAAACCTTTACTCCCATATTCGAACAATGACAGTAGGTAAATACGACGTAGTAAACTACCGTAATGGATGCTTATAAATAAGGAGCCAGTATTTATTTTGTGGGTCAAGTAATTTTAAATAATTTTTTATAAAAAAAAATACTCAGATAAAAAAAAAATCCCTTGAAATGGCTTTGTTATAGCCGTTAGGTGATTCCCTGAAAATATTTCGTTTATGAATAGTTAGACCCTATATATCGGCGTTTCCGCGGAAGGCTATGCGACACCACGCAGCGCAACACGACGCCGTCACTTCGTGTACAATAGTTTATATTTTCTTGTTTTTATAAAATATGTATGATAGTCTTTATGGTATATATGTTATGGGTCTTTGTTACCTGAAATGATATATTATTATTATATACGAGATTCAAGACTGTATTGGTCTTTGCAACTGATAAGTATGTAGGTAAATATTATGCGAAATATAAAAAAAAAATTGCGATTTGTTTATTTATAAGTTAGCATTAGTAGAGTAGCCGGGTTAATTCAATGATATCTAAAATAGAATAGTGTTATCTTGTCTTGTTGAATCTTAGATCTATATTTATTCTTTTTAATCTTATCTTAGTACCTAATAAAATGTATGAACTAAAACTGATTTTAGCCTAATTCCAATAATCTACCGGGTCTACGGAAATGAGTGTAGGTATCAATAAGTCGCGATTGCGAAAGGAAATCTGTTGATTAGTAGGCAAACATGTGTAGATAACACTGTACAGTACCTATTTGAGGAAGTAGGTACCTTCCTAGATTGGTTCTAAATATAAGTATTATTTGAATGTAAAGCGCAACGGCTGTGATTCGTGAATGAGAATACAGTTTATTAGAAGTGACGATGTATGTCATGTAGCTAAGCTACCTACTCACATTTCAGTTCAGGACTACCCCACGGTATACAGGGGGAATTTTTCAAGTGGGCGTGGGTGTGGCCAAAATCGAAACTAGGATGAATTTTTCGCGTAAGCCCATTGATTGGTCCACGTTATAAAACTTTTAGGTTAGTTGTAAGTACATATTTATTGGTCTCAACTACCTGATCTAGTGATCTTGGCTTAAACCACATCTCCTGTCCACTACTTATCCTCTTGCTGGTTTCATTCTTATACGTAATGATAGGATTGGTAAGGGAGGGGGTGGTGTGGCCATATACCTCCGAAGTGACTTTCCTTATAAAATACTTGCCACTTCCTCTTCACAATATTCTGCTTCTGCTGAGTTTATTTTCCTTGAAGTCTGTGTCAAGGGAGCCAAAACTGTTATTGGTGTTGTTTACTGTCCTCCCACTGTTGATTACTTCACTGAATTCGAATCAGTACTTGAATCTTTGGGTTCAGATTACGCACATCACATCATAATGGGTGACTTTAATACAAATCTCCTTTCCCGCAATGCCCCTCGGTCGTGTAAACTCCTCCAGCTTATCGAGTCGGTTAGTCTGAACGTGTTGCCGCTCCAACCTACCCATCATAACGCTGTCGGTGATGACACCTGGCTCGATCTGATCCTTACCTCAAATCCTTCTCTTGTATCCTCCCATGGTCAACATGACGCTCCTGGCTTTTCTCACCATGACATGATTTTCCTCTCTTATATCCTGAAACCTCCCAAACCTAAACCTAGGTTTCTGTACAGGCGTTGTTTTGCGCGGATGAATGTTGAGGAAATTAAGAAGGATGCATCTGTGACTGATTGGGAGCCTATGTTGGAAGCCTCTTTGGTTGACGATAAGGTTGCGATATTTAACGATGTTGTGATCAACCTCTACAATATTCATGCTCCCATCAAAAAAATTAAACTAAAACGTCCTCCTGCTCCATGGATGACAAGAGGGATACGGACGGCAATGCGACGTAGGGACCGGGCATTCCGTAAATTTAAGAGGGATCGTACTGACGAGAACTGGTCATTATACAAGGTTGCAAGGAATAGATGCAACCAGATGATACGCATCGGTAAACGCCACCACATTTTAGATAATATAACTTCTTCCTCTTCTGCCGATATTTGGAAATTTCTTGGAACTCTGGGTATCGGCAAACCGCGACATTTAGACCTTCCAAACTCTATTGACCTGGACGTGCTTAACCGACATTTTTCTTCTGCTTCCTCCATGGATCGCTTAACCAAGCAACGAACTTTATCCCTAATTTCCGGTCTAACGCGCCCTAATATTAACCACTTTTGCTTCGTTCCAGCTGAACCGGGAGAGATCAAAAAGATCATCCTGTCCATCAAGTCCAAAGCAGTGGGTTGTGATAATATCACCCGTCGTATGATCATAACTCTTCTGGATGAGCTCCTACCTGCGATTACCCACATTGTGAATTTTTCCCTTTTCACCGGAGCATTTCCTTCCCTGTGGCGCAAAGCCTATGTTTGTCCGCTACCCAAGGTCCCTAATCCCTGTCTTCCTGCCCATTTCCGTCCCATTTCGATCCTTCCCTTTCTATCTAAAGTGCTTGAGGCCTGTGTGCACAAGCAATTCTCCGATTTTGTCCATCGGAACTCGCTTATCAGCCCACTTCAATCTGGGTTCAGGCCTGGGCACAGCACTGTTTCCGCCCTTCTTAAAGTGACTGGCGATAATAGGGCAGGACTAGAAGACACCAAGGTAACGGTACTGGTGCTGGTCGATTTCTCAAATGCCTTCAATACCGTTAGTCACGACATCCTTTTAGCCATTTTATCTCATGTCATGGTCTCTCCCGGAGCACTGGAATGGTTCTCCTCTTACCTTCAGGAACGCCAGCAGTCAGTTCATGTCGGGAATTCCTCATCATGTTGGTGTGATTTGGAGACTGGTGTTCCTCAAGGCGGTATTCTTTCTCCTCTTCTGTTTTCTATTTTTATTAATCTCCTTACTTCTGAGCTTCAGTGTGCGTATCATCTGTATGCCGATGACTTGCAGTTGTACTGTCAGGGGAGGGTTGACGAAATTCGAAATCTGATCGACAATTTAAATCGGGACCTGATAGCAATAAATACCTGGTCCGATAAATTTGGTGCGGCAGTAAATCCTAATAAATGTCAGGCGATCATCATTGGCAGCTCTCGCAGTCTATGCAAGTTGAATGGTACAACCTTGCCACCAGTTCTTTTCGACGGTACGGTCGTTCCTTTTAGTACTGAGGTCAAGGATCTTGGCTTGCATATCGATAGCTCTATGAAATGGCATACTCAAGTTGCTCGTGTCAGTCAGAAGGTTACTGGTTCGTTGCGGGCTTTGTACCGCTTGAGAAACTTTTTACCCTCAAATACTAAAACAATGCTTGTACAGTCCTTAATTTTTCCTATCATCGATTACGGTGACGTGTGCTACTTTGACCTGAATGCGGATCTCCTCGACAAACTTGACCGTCTTCTAAATAACTGCATTCGATTCGTTTTCAATTTGCGTAAATATGATCATGTCTCCGAACACCGGATTCTTCTTAAGTGGTTGCCCATACGTCAGCGTAGGGAGCAAAGGGCGCTTACCACCTTGTTTTCTTTTCTTGTTTCTCCCACTTCCCCTAGTTACCTTGCTCCCCACTTTCAGTATATTTGTGCCAACCATAATAGGAGCCTGCGATCATCGCAAAACCTTATGCTTCAATGTCCCTCTCACCGTACTGATTTCATTCACCGATCTTTCTTTGTCCAGTCTATTTCTCTGTGGAATGCGCTAGCCCAGGAAATCAGGATGGCAACCAATCGCTTATCTTTTAAAATTAAAGTTCGTGAGTACATTCGGAAGAAGCTGGCAGTTTCGTCACAACGGTAATGTTTTCCCCATGGTTTGTGTTTTTATTTTGGTATATTCGTGGAAATGTTTATTTACATTAATTTAAATTTTGATACATATTTATAGTGTTTGATATATATTTATAGTATTTTATATATCCTTGTAGTTAATCTTATTATTATTTAAAATTATTTTCAGATTAACACCTACCACTGCTTGTCTTTGCATCACCCAAAGGTTGACTGGTAGAAAATGCCTATGGCATTAAGTCCGCCTCTGTACTTCTGTGCTTGAAGTGTTAAATAAATAAATAAATAAAATAGTGATAGCTATCTACTAGCTAGGTATTTACAGGGCGGAAATAAAAACGGTCTCTGAAAGGAAAATGAATGAATGTTCAAAGAAAACATTATTTGGGGTTCGTTCGTAGCCAAATGAAGCCTAATAAAGTAATAATTGTCCGTCCATTCGAATGTTTGACAACCATTCCATTTCACTTGGAGATTTTAATGGCGTGCCCGGTTGATGGAAATAGGGTCAATCCCCCTAAAACATGGGACTAATAAATTATTATATAGTTGGCGTAGTGTGGATTTAGTATTGGTTATATTTACCTCCGCCTATCCTTTCAGGGGTAAGACGTGGATGTTGTTGTATTAACTTATTTATTGATGTCAATTTTCAACAGGATCGGCCTACGAGCTAACGACTGTGGACATTCAAGGGTGTGATGATCGTATTCCGTGTTTCGTCACCGTTGGCGAAGACGTGCTAGTTCGATTGGAATTTTTCGCCGGTAAGTTTACCGAAATCTATAGTGACAGCTGAACAGTTTCTGGATCTAAGATATTGGTATTGGAAATATCTAGGTATCTATTTTATTAAAGTACATAGACAGGTAGGTATATCTTTCATTCGCAACCGACTACGGCAACAAACCCAAAGAAGGGTTATGATCAGTTGCCGTTCTTAGTTATATTTATTTAGGGGTTATAACACATTGAAGCTTTGAATTAGGTAACCTAGCCTTCTAAATCCTTCGATTTGTGATAGACAAAGTGTTAAGTAATTGGGGCGCTGAATTATCTATTTTTTAATATAGTTATGTACCTACCTACGTTTGTGTTCTACTGTTGGGCAAAGGAAAGAAAATAATGAAGGCTGGAAACGACTGAAACATTTACTGAAATTTAAACTTGAATTAAAATTTTTCTTTGACCTTACCTCCCCAAGTCCAGCTAAGCTAGTTAGTTACTTAAATTGTTTTTTTTTTACCTGCAAAATAATATAGGTAAACACTGTTAGTAATAGAATCCATAATTTTATTGCAGATTTCGTGTCTCAAAACCTTGACCAAAATGTTTTGTTCAACATAAATTATCTCAACTTGAAAACGCAAGTTACTCCCGGTAAGTTTGTTTGATACTTTATTAATAAAACAGTAGGAATCTTCATTAAATACAAAAAAATAAATAAATTGTTGTTGCCTCTGACTGCTTAATAATGTTGTAAAAGAGCGGCACAAAACAAAAAAAAATCAGTTCCGTGAAGAGCTGTGTAAGTAAAGGCTGTTTTTTTTGAGGCGTAGAACTTTAAATTGAAGATGGCGTCATAATTGCTTACTTACATGCAACGGTGAGAGGTACAGCGACATGATTACTAAATTGTAAGGCAGTCATGTTGCAGGTAATGGGGTCTTAACAAGACCGATGTGGGCACACCCACATGCCCAAAATCATATTCAAAGTTTCAAACATAAATGTCATAAAATATCAATAAAAAAAGGCAATTTCAAGGATAAATAAAAAAATTGTGTTTTATTTAAATTACGGCACGTTTTTTTGGCTGCTGCGCTGCGTCTCGCGTAAATATGTTTTATGACCTACTGGTAGTTGTTCCTGGTCTGGCTGTTTGTGTATGTGAGTTTACATGTTTTTTAAACGCACCTACGATACAAGAAAAATTCCTAGTGTAGGGCAAAGTTTAAAAAAAAAATTCGCTTCTAAAAACAACACCCGTCCAAAAAAGTACCTTTAGGGCCTCTAAGTATCTTACATTAAAAAACACACACTTTTCCCGTCTCTTCTGGAAGAAGCCTCAGGCAGTATTACATTTACAATCCAAGAGAATTAGGTAAGTTAGAATAACTAGGGAGTGTAGGGAGTATAAGACTTCTTCTCTCGAGAATGCTATTTATTGTTCTTTACGGAATCCATTGTTACGAAAACTTAGTTTCCGTTCGTAACTTCATCTTTATGTAGAAAGTATTCATAAAATGGGTTAATTATTGCTCGAGACTTACAAAAATTTTTGTAAATTCGCGAAGGTGGTGATAGGTTACATCAAAAGACCTTACACAACAACTTGTTATGTATTTCATTCATAGGTACCTTACAAGGATTACACCAGTAGGTCTCTGTGCTAAGTCGTGATCTGCCTAGACTAGGATCCAAGTTAGCTTTATTTACGCGTTTCATACGTGGTTTTTATTTTTGTTTCGACTGTCGCATAATTTGCTGGATGGGGATGCACTGTCGCGAAGCCACCAAACAGTTAATATACCATCTTCTGCATATCGACATACATAGACATACATATGTGTCATAACAACTTCTAAAAAAATACACCTCGACAACGTCCTTTTACAGGTGTGTTACCGTGTGTCTGTGTTAAAAAATGACGTTTTTTTTTATGTTGTAGAACGCTGTGGGATCTACGACTGTGCAATGATGACCACAGACACCAAGAATTCCCTCACCAGCGTGATGTCGGTGCCCAGTCTCGCACTGGTAAATATTTACCAATACTTCTGTTCTGCTTAGTTTTATTTTCGAGAATTGCGTCACTTGGTCAGGTAAAGTGTTATGAGTTTTTCAACGGATTTTCTGTGCATTCAAGCAAAATCGAGACTTGCAGATGACACCGTCGCACTGTAGCCATACTGGCTGAGGCCGACTCACCTGATTTGCCAGCTTGCAGTATAATAGGCTGGAAGTTCTTTATAGTTTATTCTTCTATTCATATTGGACTCCAAATAAACTTGGACAACAGGTAAACGAGCACGACACTTCGGGACTGATTGTTGTTAAAGCAGTGCTCGAGGCTTGATTCGATCAAGCAGGGTAACTCAAACCATAGCCTTCTATTGAAATACCGGATAGACCAGCCGGATTAACCGTAGAACAGCTGATAGGGGATCGATGGGATGGGAGGATGTGGTCTTGAGCGGAGACAAACGTAAGGTAGGACGCCCGGCCTTAGGCTAGATGAGGCACCGATTTTCTAGGGTGGCTGGTAGCAGCTGGATTTCTGTATGAGAGTTGCCGAGAATCGAAATGAATGACGTGAGAAGAGGAGACAAGAGGCTACGTCTTGCAGTGGATGAATGGACCACTGTAATCTAGAGTGGTTGCACAGGGTTCGAGGACGAGGTGATGACGAAAAACGTGAAATAACTAGACAGGTAGATACTTTATGATTGAGACACGCTGTCTGGACTATGGACTTCAGAAAGCGTTCTGAGATCTTATAGTCTACTAGCTGTTCCCGGCATGCGTTGCAATGCACCTTTTCCTACTACCTACCTACTACCTACCTACCTACTACCTACCTACTACCTACCTACTACCTACCTACTACCTACCACCTACCTACCTACCTACTACCTACCTACCTACTACCTACTAAAAAAATGTCTAAAAATTAAAGAAAAATGTTAAGGGTGGACAACCCAACTTACTTACACTAAGGGGTATGAAAAATAGATGTTGGCCGATTCTCAGACCTACTCAATATGCTCACAAAATTTCAAGAATCGGTCAAACCGTTTCGGAGGAGTACGGGAACGAACATTGTGACACGAGAATTTTATATATAAGATGTACAAAATCGTCATAATAGTTTATCACGGTATACTTTGAACCTACTTTGTAGGTAGTCATTATGCTTTGATTAGTGTTAATCGCTCATATGCTTCACTGAGGCACAGTATTACGTAATACTGTCACTGAGGCATACTTATATAAGTATGTAGGTAAACAAATATATAAATAAACCTTTATTCAGTGATCAAAATACAGTACATTTTAAACTTACATAAATCTTCTAGTTATAAAGAAAATAACTTAATTCTGTAAGGTAGGTAATAAATAACAATCTTCAGCAACCAGTCTGTTGGTCACCTTCGTCATAGGCCTCTCCTAGTTTCTTCCACTCATCTCTGTCACGAGCTAATGTTCACCATCCTTTTGGTAAGTCATCTTTCCCATATCTTGATTTGGCGTCCTTTTTGTTTTATTCCATTCCTACGATACCATTCCATTACGTCTCTCGTCCATTTAACTCCGTTCGTTCTCATAATGTGACCTGTCAGTTCCATTTGAGTTTATTTTTTTATTTTAAGTAAGGCATCGCTTTTTTGTCCTTTCCCTTATTTTTGAAATCGGAGGCATACTTACTACTCAGTTAATCGATGCAAATAATTGCAAGAGGTACGTGCCTGCTTTGCCTTCCACGATACATATATAGGAATAATCTAATAATCTGTATAAACAGGGCCAGCGTCCGGCCTTGTCGGCGACGTAGGTATTCATGCCAACAGTAGGTAATGTTACAGCAATTTATACCTCGTCTCAATTAATTCAGAGGTAGCCTAATTGGAAAGAGAAAGATCGCAATGCGTCGCGTAGCTCTTTACCCTGCAGACGGATTTATGACCTAACTAAATCAAATAGGGAGTAATTCATTCACTGCAGTGGGAACCTCAGAAGCTTTGTAAATAACGCCTATCTTTCTTAAAAGGTGGCTGAACTTAACCAAGTAGAGTTGGAATGATAAGATAAAGTCGCGAGTTATCCAGTAATCTCTCCATCGCTTTCTTTCTTGATTTTATTTTTATTTTTCAAAATTGTGATAATTATCGCGTGGAACCCATAAGACCATCTAACATTAAATATTAGTTTCCGCGAAGTTATCAGAAAACCGCAGTAGTATAATAAGTTGAGATAGGTAGTTCTGAAGCCCATTTTCTTTGCAGAACCAGAGAGGCTATTTGCTGTGGCGGATAGAAAATGAAGAAGGCAAGCAGGTGTTATGTTACCGGGTGACTGTACAAACGCAGAGTCGTATACAGAGGCTGATGCGCGAGTATATGGAGACTGCTCCTACTTCACGAGACGATAAGCCTTGACACCACCCGACTCCGCCGATAGCGAACCAACAACAACCAACTAAGATAATACAAAAAACTGATTTTGAAATAAAGTCAATGACATCCGGAATAACAATTTTATTTGATTACCTACTTAAAGTCTTATATAAGTACAATCTGAAAATTATGAATTGAATTCAGTTAGGCACATGATTTTAGACCCAACAAAGAGTGTTTCATTCTGACCGTCGCGTAGGTATTGTATGAAATTGAGGATTTTTGTTTTTAACCCTCGATTAGGTACTTCATTTTCTACGCTGCGGGGTCTAGAAACAGAAACATTATGCTGAATTCATGTGGAGAGTTTGCGCGATGTTCTGTTCGATGTCCTTTACATACACCGTGTTTAGGGAATGCAATATACTATATAACTGTTTAAAACTATGCTTGTAAAGTAACTACTTAGGTACTCATTACAATAATATTTTATTACTACTTATACAGGGTGTAACAGAAAGAGTATAAAATACTTGCGTATATTGACGTGTTTCTATCTAAGAAAATGACCTAGTACCTACCTACCTATCTAGTAGTGTCCGATCAAACACAATTTCCGGTCGAAATTGAAACTTTAGTAGGTATGTACCTACCTATTTACGAAAATATTGCCAAAAATTCTAAACTTAGGTACTCGAATAAAGTGAAGAGAGCATTGAAAAAACCAACCTTGAGGTTCTTGTAAGACTCAGAAAAGAAAAAATCATTCAGCACGCGCAGCATATTTTGTCGATTCTTTCGTCGAGTAGCGAGTAGCGAACTGCAAAGCTCTTGTTTGCTTCATTCAAGTCCAGCACTCAAGATCAACAAAAGAAATCTGTCATTTTGTCGATAAATCGTTGAACCCATTCCAAATCCCATTTCTACGGTGGCCATGCTACGCGTGCTGGAGAGTGCAATTATAATGTATTATGTCGACGGGTAGGACAAGGTGTGACAGATGCTGTGCTAGGGATCCACACTAGCATTGTGTTAGAGATGGGTCGATTATACCTCATCTAGCCAGATTGGTTCTGCAACAGCCAACTTAAGCCCGCAGGCGATTCACAGATTCCCATATTGGCCACTGCAGTTCGTGACTAGGGTTAGTTTCTCTGCCGGTGTGTACCTATTTTTCGTTTGCCGCACTATCTTCCAAAGAGATGGTGTGTCTGAGAACGCTTTTCGACTTTTCGAATGGGTTCGTTTGTGTTCAAACAGAGGATGACGACTGACTCTTTCCTGTTTTATTGTGTATCTATTAAAAAAAAAACAAGTTTCATCAGCATCGATTGTGTGACGATGCAATTCCCATTTCTAATATGGAGGCATCTTCATACAAAATACCTATTTCTTCAATAGATAGAATGCGGATCTATGCTGATAAATGTGATTCAGAACGATAATCGCCCATGCTAAAAGTAGCGCGTAATTTTGCTAATGCCCTACGCCCCGCATACTTTTAGCATTAGTAAGTACCGTGCTGAAAGGTACCGGGTCTTCAAAACGTCATGCATCATTGAAGTACATAATTGCTGAAATGGGCGATGCTAGCGACCGAAAGCAAGGAGAATACCTGAGGAGGCTCTCGTTAGGCAACTGGATTAAGGGCTTGATTCAGAAAGCGGTTCTCCTGGACACGGCTCGTATTGTTAGGAGGTTCCTCTCTCTGGAGCCCTGACCGGCTTACCTTGGACCCTACTCCCGATACAGGTGGGCTACAATTTTTTAATATTTTTTAAAATTAATATTGATAATTGTAATGAATTTGTTAAAAAATAAAATAAAGGAAATAATAATGGATGAATAATTATTATGTTATTGTTGTGACCCCCAATGACGATAAAAATACATGTTACCTACATTTTATAAGAAGTAGATAGGCACCTAAGTCACCATAAAATAATTATACAGGTGTTTGATGCATTTGACGCAGATAGATAACGCTTAAATTCTGACCTGCTGAATCTATGTACCAGAATACTTACTTATAGTAAAATAATCAATTGCCACTTTTTGACAATGATACAAAATAAGAGATAAAATTATTGTCTTTTTATTACGTGTAAATAATTTAAACAAGGCAAGCCTTTTTTAAAATGAAAAGAAGTAAATTAGGTTTATTCATAAACATTGAACGCGTAGGAATACAAAGATACTTCTGTTCGAATATTGAAATTTGACAACGATGTTTTTGTCTTGAAACTAATTGTACAAAACAAAATAAACCAAAGTTATCCGTAGAGTCTGTGGTCAAAAAAACTACTCAAGTGCAAGTGGGACTCACACACAAAGGGTTCCGTACCACCGTAAAATATTTAATACGTAATTAAAATTATTTAGATCGAGCAAAGCAGTTTATGTTATTTTATGTTGTTATAGCGGCCATATTATTTTTTTGGTCATAAAAAAAACAGTTGGGAACCAGTGGGATAAAAGTATACATGACCTGGAATTCCCAACCCGTTAAAACTTTCAACCTCGATGCGAGTGAAGCCGCGGGCAAAAGCTAGTTTGATTTAAGTCAAGATCAATAGTCATTGTTTGTTCTTATCGGTAAAAATTCGAAGTTATTCAAATAGCTACCTACTTATTAGGGATATTTCTGCGAATCGACACTGGACAAAGCCTCATAATCATAACTCACATAACTTATTTATTGTTTAAATATGCAAGTTATCCGTACATCAGCTGCATAACTCATAAATTCTCTAATACAGCACTGGTACTGCACATAGGTATAACTAAGGTATACCTGTGTAAGGTGTACCTACCTATATGTAGAGTGGTGGTCGCATGGTATAGCAGCATGCGACCACCACTCTACATATAGGTAGGTACCTACTTCTGTTGGTAAGCACGATCGTAGCTAACTTGTTTCTCGGATTCACACTCTTGTGTCATACACTGAAGAGTCGGACGCTACGAAACGTTGGCGTTGCATTGTCGATAGTGTACTCCGTCGAGTAATATACCTATCTGAGCGTGACCGGAAAGTTCTCCGTCAAACAGCGCTGAGGGAGCGCACTTCACTCAAGACTAGGCCACTCGCCACTTGTCAGACGCAACAATGGTCGCTTTAAGTGTAGTCGTGTGCCTCGCCGTGCTCGCGGCCTCCGCCGTCGCCACAAATGTGCAGCAATGTCCAGGTAATACTCGCTTTTACATAAGCACGTTAGTTGGTTGGAACACGACCCGCTTTCGTTTCGATCGGTACCATAGAAAACATTGTTTGCTAATAATGTATTGGCATAGTGTATTGTGTTGTGATATGCGATGCCGCCGATGTTTAGACAGTTGAGGTCAATCAAACTAGATAAAAATGTATAAAGGGTTAAATGTGATACATAATTATTAACACATTATTGTGTAGCCTTTGGCCAGCATTGGGAAATACAAAAAAAATGAGTAAAACATTCGGCGATGATTTGATGAGTTAACAACGCAGGTAAATCAATTAATATCACTGCAGGTAAATAATTAATTCATATCTGTTAATTGCTTACAACACTGAACAAAAGAACAACTTAATGAGCACAGTACTTATACTTCTGCCGGCACGCATATCTGTTAAAACATGAAATGTGTTTTTTGATGGTAATCAGAACTATTGGACCTCTCTACTTAGTAGGTAGGCAATGCTATGTCACATTATCTTATAATATCATGTTACAATTACTGAGTTTACAATTACATAAGTAATAACAATAAAGTAAGTAGGTAGTAAGCCTAGTATTGTTTTTATATTGAGATTAGCTTGTTGTGTAATACAAACCAACTTGTTAGAGCTAATAATTATTAATATCAGTTTGACCTATGCCCTTGCTTTGTGCTGTTTCACGAATAGATATATCTGTTTACTATTGTGTTTTGTTTGCTTCAAATGAATCACGTGTACGTAAATCTGTTATCTACAAGAACAGTGGGATGATTAATTTTCTAACAGACAGAAACATTGGCTTTAACGAAGTAAATACGAAACAAAATCAAATCAAGTGCGTGTCGGACTGGTTGTCGAAGGTTCCGTAGTTCGGGATGAATGCTTAAGCATGCACAATAATAATATTGATAAGTAACGCTGCCGCAAAAATAAGTAAAACAACTACTTAAGTTATTTCAGCGATTCTAATTTTTAACACAACCGAAACTGCTGTACTGGTTGGGTAGATATCTAATTAGTTTCCAAAAATAACGTACCTAAACATCGCCAAAAGCTAAGTAGTTTTACTATGTTCATTGTTGTCTGTAGGCTCCTAAAGTGTGTGTTAAGTGTATATTACATAAGTAAGTATCAACCATTATTTACAGCGTAAATATGTAAAGTGATGTCATAATATTAACGTACCCAGTTGCTAAATTTGTTTTTAGGGTTCCGTACCGAAAAACCGAACCTTTATAGGATCACTCCCCTGTCCGTCTGTCCGTCTGTCCGTCTGTCACAGCCAATTTACTCCGAAACTACTGGACCGATTGAGTTGAAATTTGGTACACATATGTAAGTCGGTGATCCAAAGACGGACGTGTAACGTAAACTCATGAATTTTAAACATGGGGTCCACTTTTGGGAATAAATTAGAAAAAGAAAAGTTTTGCAAACTATATCGTGTTACATGTCAAATGAAAGGGCTCATTGTGAGCATCTCAAATATATTTTTTTTTATAATTTTAAGATAAATAGTTTTGAAGTCATTTAATAAAATAGGCGATAATTGACCATTCCCCCCCCCCCCCCCTCCAGGATTACAGGAAAACGTATAAGAAGTCTATGAACGTACGGAGCCCTCTCCACGCGAGTCGAACTCGCACTTGTCCGGTTTTTTTCATAATAAACCTCTTTGCACACACGAAATATTACAATCGGTCAGACTACTACAAAAACAAACAAACATTATTTTATGCCATTCCGATTAGCTTTTGGGTGCAGAACCTTTATAATTTCGTCCCGTCCTTATGTGTGTCACTAACCAATTTTTAATTTTAACCCGATGTTGCACGGTTCCATAGTGATAAGACAGAACGGCGTCACGCGGTCATAACAGCTGATAGGTCACAGGCGCGCGCCCGTGAATTTCATAAGGCTGTTATTGTAATTAAAGTGAATGACTATAAAAAAATGTTTCTTTGGGAAAATTGTTGTTTGGTATCATGAGTACAATCACGTATCGGTCACTAATTACCAATCAACCTATAGTCTAATATATAACCTATCGATGAAACCATTCTCTGCAGTGCCAAACAATATCAGGTATGGTGTAGCGACATTATCAAAATAAAATTATGAGACACATATCATGAAAAAAAAACGGTACATAAGCGAGTGAGGTATTATTACAAATAAATTATTATAAGATACCATAATTATTGAAAAGATTATGGTGCGTCTAAGTAACTTTTTTGTGGTTTGTTGTTTGCGTGAGATTTATTCGATCTAAAGTAGCAAAAACAGTGTTTTTATGTAAAGTGTTTTGTTTTTTTTCTTTTCATCACACGATGGAAATCAATACCAATTATTATTCGTGATTGAATTGCCACCGTGTGGGTGTTTTAAACTTCAAGTTTACGAGTAAGCACTTGATGAGATGAGCATTGGTGATGGCCACTACCCAGATATAAAATATTTATGGTCCTTTACTACGTTGTAAAACATGCGGGAGAAGATTGAAGTTTATTCTGTTTCTCTTATTCCTCGAAATGCAAACGGGCTGGTCCGTTGAGTGGGTATATTGTTTTCTATCGCTTTTTATATAAGACATTAGAATTAGACTAATCTGAAGCTATTAGGTATTGCAATAAAAATCATTTGATTTTAAAAGAAATAACCGCATTCGATTCCAGATTTGTGTTTTTCTTAACTTTAAAATCGTCCGCCACCATGGGTCCCTAAGGACCCAGTCTACTAAAAAATACTAGTCGTCGAATTTTTGGCGTAGGCTTGCTTTTTTTTTACACAAATTTGTCCGCACGTCTGTCTGTAGTGGTAACAAAAAACAACATTTCCAATTTTCTCTGAAAGCTAGTTTTATTTGGAATAGATGAATCTACTTCCTATCGCATACTTTCTTCAAGGATTAGGGTTCCGTGCAAAAAAATTAAAACTCTTGAAATTGTTAACAAAATCCGATACAAATAGGGAAGTAATATATTTATGATAATTTCATGCAGACGAAGGTCGAGGGCAACAGCTAGTATCAAATAAGATCGATCTACATCCTGTATGCAATCAAACGAGTAATACAAGCAACTGATGGCAGTCTCTTATATTCATCTTTACATTTTTACAATATATTTGTTTTATCTTCTTATTAAATAAAAATCACGTGACAGTACTTAATTATGTTCGTATAGGCTAATCTCTGAAACCATTCAACCGATTTCAATGAAATTTTGTGAAAATGTATGTTGGTTCCAGCTTGAAAGAAAGGTTGACCAGATATGTAGCGCCATGCGAAGCAGGGGTGGGTCAATATACGTATTATATTAACATGGGTAGTTACTTGAATTATGCTAAGTTTTTGGCGTCGAAAATAGATACCTACTTGAAAAATGTCTTCATGAATACCTAAGCATTTTTTTTTTACGATTGTTCATCGCAAAATATGTATGTGCCATCTAAGGAATCAAAATCTAAAATTCGAGTTGAAATGAAATGATGGAAATATATTTAAAATAAAATGATAAGTAGGTACTTATTTTTGTACTTTTGGATGTATCAAAAATCACTTTGACACGCGTGTATTTTGTTTTTATTATTGTCACAAACCAGATGAGGTCCGTATTACCAATCTGACTTCTCTGATGAGAAACAGCCGAAACAAACAGCGGATTCAGGTCAGTCTCTTTTAAATTCCAAACATTGTTTTGGCCAGATCATGTGAAGACCATGCAAGTTCACGTCTGAGATGGTCATTGCTGGATTTCAATTACTTATGACCAGTCGACCTAAGTATTCAATTGACTAACCGGTTTGAAAATAATTCCAAGATGTAAATCATATCGTAACCTTACCTTCTTGTCTACTCAGAAAAACCAATAATACATCCAAATGCAAAGGCCATCCACAAAAGATCCTTGTACAGCTATATTTAATAAGATTACGTTATACCTAAGGATCTTCGCATTTGGAAACAGGCAGGACCCATTGAAAACATGGAATGGGTCCCGCCTGCTTCTTTAATGCTCAAATACTAGTACCCCGTAATCTTAAAAATATAGCTGTAGATACAAGGATCTTTTGTGCTAAATGCGGTTGTTTTTTCTTATCAGTCGGGTTTTTTAGTTTCATAATTACTTCTTCTTACGTTGAATCAGCAACAATTTTTCGGTAAAACTATGAAAAACAAAGTTATTTTGGCGATTGTAATCCAAATTATCTCGGAAACTATTGATTTGAATTTTTATTCCGGAAGTTGGTGGGAAAAAAACGTTAAATTATTAAAAGTCACCGACTTTTTAGAAAATGGTCTATCTGCCTGTCCGAATGACAGACGGATAGAAACTAACTAACGGGCATGGCGAAATTATAAGGGTTCAGTTTTCGCCATTTGCCTACGGAACCCTAAAAACTTGCAATATTTTTGTCAAATAGTTGTTACGTAATAAAAAAGAAAATATCTTTATAAAACTACGAATAGACGCAAAGTGGTATATATTGATTTTCTTAAAATTTTGCCATCTTCCATAGAAAGCATACAATTAAATACAAGCCCCTTTTATTCATTTCATCGTACGTGTGTAGTGTCCGACCGAAATTTTTACGACCGAAACTGAAACCGAAACCGAATTTTGGCAACGGTCTCAGTTTCGGCCGAATGCGATACCGAAACTTCCTAACAAGGATCATGTTTTGAGGGAAACATAAAGAATACGTCAAATAAAATGAACTGGATGGAATACAACGCGCCGACCGCCGAACATGACCGATCACAGCGCGAGAACTCCCGAATGCAGTTTCTGTTTCGGTCGTAGTTTCGGCAGGTTTGCGCTGAAATCGAAACTAATCCGAAGATAAAGATATATTTATTTTGTAAAACATGAGTGGTATGGTATGCACTATACAGGTCTTATAAAAAATAAAGTTTCTACATGTTTTGCCATATAGGAAAGGCGTACAAAAAAAAAAAAGTTAGGCTAAAAAACTAGTAGGTAGTAACTTAATTTAAAAAATAGAAGGTTTTACCTTAAAATATTAAATTTACGAGAAATGGCTTATACAACAGGGTATATTAATTATTATAAAAGACATAAAATTTAAAAAAGGCTTAGACAATAGGGTTAAAAAAACAGACGTTATTAACTAAAAATATTAACGTCTATTTTTTAACCCTATTGTCTAAGCCTTTTTAAAAAAAAAATAGACGTTATTAACTAAAAATATTAACGTCTATTTTTTTAATCCTATTGTCTAAGCCTTTTTTTATATTTTATATCTTTTATAATAATTAATATGACGGGCGAGGTAAACGAATAACATCGCTGGCATCGTCGGATATTTCGTTCGCATCGTTTGTATCGCTAACGTAGCTTAGCTCTGTAGTTCGAGGTATAAACCAAAGTATGAAAAGAGGTGAAATGATGCTCGCCCGGCTCGCTAGTTGGTGGCGGTGTGGTCTGCGGTTTAAAATGGACCATCAGGGTGAGCTTAGGTTGCATAATATTATCGCTTTTTAACGGGATAATTTAGTGGGATCATTTCCACCTTCGAAGCGGGCAGAGCCACGAGAAAAAGCTAGAAATGAATATACATCATACATCTTCAATACAACTAAGTTACAATATCAAATGATTCTATTTAGACGCTATATACCTTGTGCGAAAAGATTCTGTGCATTGGTAATTTTATCTGACCTTTGAATCTAGGTTAGTTGCATTTTAAAATGTATATTTCAATAACGGGGGAAAAGTCGACACAAGGGCGCCCAAATATTTAAAGAGGTTTACTTCTCATTTTGTGTTCCGTTCGAAATGAACATAAATTGATCAAGACAAGAAAGGTATAGGCAGTCCGCACGTCAGTGTTAACAAAACTATTGAAAATCAGTACTATGCTGTCAAGCTGTCATGTCGCGCGTCACGTCGCCGCAGTCGCCGTCGCGTCGCTAGGTAAGCTCAAACTGTGGCTCAAGGTTTATCTAAGTGTTACCATTACCACTGAGGTGCGGTCGAACCTACTTTTTTTTGTCAGCCTAAAATGTGTCTCTTTTCTCGGCAAAAGCCTCACCTATACCCTTCCAAAACCTCTTGTCTTGTGTACTTGTTTCACACGACCTTTGCCGCATTGATGTCCTCCATTAGGCGTCCAGAAAATCTCTCCAGGCCAGCCCATTCACACTTCAGTATGATAAATTTTTAACCACCGACCAAAAAAGAGGGTTGTTATAAGTCTGAAGTGTGCATCTGTGTATATGTCTGTAGCATCAAAGCTCCTGAACGGATGAACCAATTTCGATAAAGTTTTTTTTTTTAAAGGCGTCTTAATCGAGAATGTTCGTTGCTATTTTTCTCCAACATACTTGAGTTATTGAAATAAAATTGTACTTTGGTAAATACATAATAAATTACGAGAAATAGCTGCATCATACATTGTAAATAATAGATTCACGACATCAATCAGTGACTTCAATTGCACAATCTTGGTCAGGCCAATTCGGACGCATTATTATGCGGAATGTTATATGGAATAATGGAAACGTTGATAATTAGAATTACTTACTGAGCGCATGCGCGACCACGGTCATGGCTATCAAGTTCATTAGTTATAGCGTGCAATCGGTGCAATTAACTGAGATTCTAACAAGAGTGAAGGGCTTATTACCGTTTTGTGAATTTACTTGAGATAATAGTAAATTTTGATATAAATGGGGAAACTTTGTTATTGCATTCGAGGCGGAACACCCGGGCTACAGGCGAGGCTGTTTGGAGCCGAGAACTGCAGTAACAAATCCCAACGCGTTTAAAACGACGTTTTTCAATACATTTGTTCCTAAAAATTTTTTTTCTACCCTTTCCAAGTCTTTTTCCAGGAATTATTTTTGGGTACAGTTACTTAGTTTGATGTACAGAAATCAGAATGATTGGTTGATGGCTTCGCGAAGGGTCCGTTTACACCTTGTATACAACTTATATGTTTAAAAGTAATTCGAAAAAACAAATCGTTTCAAAAGTTAAATAAAAAAAGTTAAAATGTCTGTGAAATCTTTCTCAATATCATACTAAAAAACTGGAAATAAAAACAAACTAAAATACCGACTGAAAAAACTGAATAGCAAAAAACAAGCGGGTTTAAATTAAAATAGCTTACTTCCTTATTTTTATTTATTTTAAAACTTTGCATGGAAATTTACTCAATTGGTTTTGGTTTTTAAGCAATACCTCCCGCGGCGCATCATGGTCCATTGTTTTTTTGTGTTCTTCTTTGTAAATGTAATTGTATTTGTTATTATTTTATTACGAATACAATAATTTGGCTTGGGATCCTCTGTGGAATGGGTTAATACTGCACTACTCACATATTCGTTATTTTTTTTTTGTCCCTGTACCTATACCAGAGGGTGGCAATATATGTTTATGTACAGTCGGCCAAGCTAAATAGTTTACATCGCACACATCGATAACTGTCATTGTACGAGCCAGTAATGTTCGTACACCCGCTCATTATTATTGTGTGCGTAAACGTATTCTACCCTTCACGGGTAAAGATAAAATAAACGGGCTTACAATAAGGTCCAACATTTTAAACTAATGTAACATGGTTACTATAACCGATTGGTGTAAGTGCTTGCGTTAGCTAGAGATCTAAGCTCGACGACGTGAGTTCGATCCCAGCTGAGACATTTTCTTTTGCTGTTTTTTACTTTTTGTTTTTTATTTATTATACATATTGTGGCCAATAAAATCACTCAAGCAAAAAGTAAAAAAAGTAATTAAATAAAACCATTAAAATAATTTGATTTTTTATTAGACAAACACATTGGTATTGGTTAGAATGAGATTATCGCTTGGGTCATTAGCGAATGATCCGTCTCGTTTCTTCCAATATGTTCCTTCCTTACAATGATTGTTTTAATATTCAATTTGGTGGGATGTATCTTAGCAAAAATAAACTTGTGTGGCTGATACAATGATTTAATACAAACTGGTTTTAATCATTCATAGGCTTTAGCTATCCATACTAGACGTTCGAATGAGTAAAACACTGTGACAAAGTTTTTTGTTGGTAAGGATGGACGTAAATAATTTGCCAAAGTAGGTAGGTATATAAATTAAATCAAAGTAAAATTAGAGGTAAAGTGAATCAACATATTAGATAGTAAGAATAATTTCTTACTATCTAATATGTTGATTCACTTTACCGCAACTTACAACTTCTAACCGCAGAACAATAACATCACTTCACCATACTTTCAATAATTTACGAGGTGTGGTTTTAAAATAGAGGATTAGCAACATTTACACCTAATTATTGCTAAGGTTTATATTTGCTCACATACGCTTAACAAATATGAACACTATTTGCATAAAAATAAGAGTCATATTCGTGTACTAATTAAAATAAATTCGACTAATAATAAGTCTGCAAACTTTCGTTTTCTATTACTATTACCTTCAGCTCATGCTGTTAACCATATTCGCGGATATGTTACTACTTTACGCCCATCCTTATCCGACTTAAACATTTTTTCGTCGCTAAAATTACCACATTGTTCTCCCAATTAAAATTGATAACCTAGCAAACTGTAGTCTTTTTTGTCGGTGCGCAGTGGACAGCAACGGTGCGCGCTGGCTTGCTGCAACGTAATCCGTCAGAATGTAGGTGATTTCTCACAGTTTGTAAGCACATATTGTGTGCTGTTACTTTTACGCCGGTGCACAAGAAGGGATGAACCTTGTGCCTTTCCACGACGTCGTAGTGTCGAGTCGATGAATTTGCCTTTGGTTTTGGCCTAAGATGTTCTACGTCTTCAAAGGTATATCGGCGGACCCATAACTGCACGGTTCCTCTGTGGCTAAAGACAGAATTTATAATACTTGAAATAATAGCTATTATTATAATAAATATATACTACATTTATATACTATATTTTCACTATGTTTATACAATATACATATATGCCTAATTAATATTATAATAATACAATACAAGATATACACTTTTTTTTTTTTTTTTGGATGGGAAATCATCAAATGACCCCCCCCACTCTGGGCGGAGTGGAAGGGAGTGTCAGACTTGTACTGACTAAAACCCATCCATGCTCCTTCTTTGCCCTTTGTGTTCCAGGGCCACGGTGTCTCTTTCGAACAGTCCCGCAGCTCTGGCAGGCATCGGCCCAATGCGGACCCCTACTCGGTTGCTGACATCTCTTTGAGGCGCGCGTGGAACACGAACGCGCCGTCGACACGGCCTGTCGTCATAAGACGGCCGGACGGCGAGCTAGCCCATAACTCGCTGTCCACAGGCCCGCGCCTACGGTGGCCGGGAGCCACCACGTGACCCCCGACGCCCAGGGCGTCTCCCGCGGCGGCTGGGACGTGAGGTTCTTTCCCTCTCACGTCCCGCCACCTCCTTCACTAGCATGACTGCTTCACAGAAGGCGGTGACGGCTTCCCATTCCCTCTCGCTCCGGACCATGGCTTGAACCAGGGCCGGACGCGAGAGATCGCCGCCGCCAATCGCCGCTACAAGGACACGGCGGTGCTCCGCCCAAGCGGGGCAGACCTCTACGGTGTGCTCCACCGTGTCCTCCGGACGATCCTCGCAGTGGAAACACCCGGGCGTTTCCTCCCGCCCGATTCGGTGCAGGAACCTCCCGAAACAACCGTGTCCGGTGAGGATCTGCGTCAGGCGGTAGGTGAGGGCGCCGTGGCGCCTCTCTAGCCACTCCTCAAAGAGGGGACTTATCGCCACTATGGTAGCGTGCCCTGCACGGGGTTGCAACAGTCGCTCTCTCCATGTCGCCATGAGATCACGCCGGAGGTCTGTCCGCTGAGCGGCAATTTGCCGCGGCAGCGGAGTTTCCCCCTGACGTAGTGCCTCCGCGCGCCATTCATGCAGGCGCGCGAGGACTATCGCCTCCAGATCCCATGGCGGCAATCCGGCAAGGAGGCTAGCCGCCTCGCCGGAGATCGTGCGGTACCCCCGGATTAGCCTTATGGCTATCACCTTTTGGGGCGCGTTCAAGTAGTGGGCAGCTTGCCGCCTCAAAGAACGCGCCCACACCGGGGCCCCGTAAAGGGCCATGGACCGCACGACCCCCGCGTATAGCCTCCGGCATACAAGATATACACTGACATTAGCTTTTTTAAACTGTCTAAGGGCTAGATCAAGCTAATTTTAGACCAAGTTAATATTATCATAATCATCATACGATTAAAAAAGAAAAAAAAACTATAATTCAGTTATGCTAATATATTATTATAACTATGGTAGGTATTGCACTTAAGTTACATTAATTATTTATTCCTAGTAAACATTGAAAGGTAAGAGGAGTTGGTTAAAGTGAAATAGGTATAATATCAACATAATATCTAACTGTTACTCACCAATATCATTAAGCGCCTTGCAATTTGACTTCTTCTTAGCATGTCGATGACAATTCAAATTGAGTCAGCCCAAAATTTGGCGACCAGTTTGGTACTTTCAGTAGCGTCCTGTGCACATCACAGGGCCAAACAACAGGACAGGCAGGACACGATATAAAGTGTCCCATCGTTTGTGGGGCAGCACCACATTTACACTCACAATTTCACATATAGATACGTTTTGCTCATCCAAAACAACGATTTCTACCTTTTTGAACATTGATAAATGTTGCATGGTGAATCCACCACAGAAAAAAATCCGCACACATGCGCATGAGTAGTAATCAATAAACTTAGTAATGCAAATACTCGTAGATTGAATATTTTGTTGTATACATGGTTTGAACTTACGGCTTCTCGTTCACTGACCAAAGACGATAGCCATTGTGCCAAGGTACCTATATAGTAACATTATGCAAAATATTCTATATCCTTCAGTATCATAAGTGAATGATGATGATGACTATATATTGGTTTATGGTAATTGATGTGCAACACGCACACTAATAAAAACCGAGCTCGCTCGTTCTACTTAGTGTTTGTGTGCATCCACGGTATCTCTTTCGAACAGTCCCGCAGCCCTGGCAGGCATCGGCCCATGCGGACCCCTACGTGTGTACTATGACTTCACCGACACATATAAACTGTAAATCAAATAGTTGGTTCAATTGTACTATTACTAAGCCAACACTGTCTGTATGTCATGCTTAACCGTATCAGGTGACTGATTCAACGGCAAATAATAAAAAGGTAAGGTTAGTTTTCGTCGCGGGCCTGTGGACGGCGAGTTATGGGCTAGCTCGCCGTCCGGCCGTCTTATGACGACAGGCCGTGTCGACGGCGCGTTCGTGTTCCACGCGCGCCTCAAAGAGATGTCAGCAACCACGTAGGGGTCCGCATGGGCCGATGCCTGCCAGGGCTGCGGGACTGTTCGAAAGAGATACCGTGGCCCTGGAACACAAAGGGCAAAGAAGGAACATGGATGGGTTTTAGTCAGTACAAGTCTGACACTCCCTTCCGCTCCGCCCAGAGTGGGGGGGTCATTTGATGATTTCCCATCCGAAAAAAAAAAAAAACCAAAAAAGTTTAGTTTTCGTGGTATGGAAATGTTAGTGCTAGAGTCGGACTCGCACTTGGCCTGATTTGTTTTACTATGTGAGAATTCTTTATTTTGAAATCACTCGGCTATTAAACAAAAATGTTTCATCTCCTTAGTAAAGTAGGTAACGATGAATTAATTTGTTATTGTTCAGACGATGAGCAATCGCACGCGCGCGATTTCTGCAGAAAGAGGAAACTAGTGGAAAATTCATTTGTCACATCAGTGACAATCAAGTTCTATATTGCGTATCTATCTAACATAGTAGGTACCTTCTTATGGAACCACATGTGAGCCTCTCATGAACTCTCATGTGTCAGTGGCGTACCCAGTTGTAGTTATTTTTGGGGCGTGGAAATCCTTATGGATATCCGCTGCGCACAGGGTGGAGGAGCGGTCTGTCACTTACTGGCTAAAACCACACGGTGTTCATAAGCTACTTTTGGCCGGGGAACAGGAGCACTTGCGCAGTTTGTCACGTTCCCCAGGCCAGGTACTGATCTACATAATTGAAGTTGAACTATTACGCGTAATTGCCTCTACGGCCTAAGCACGTGTAGATAGGTGCGAACCGTCTCGGGCTTGTTTATCTTGAGGTGACAGGCTCCCCAAGTCAACCTCGGATCATGCCTTATCACCATATGGCGGCGAGAAATCATTGTGCCATTAAGCTTTTATTATGATCTAGATCAGCGTGCTAGAAAATTTGAGTATCCTGACTAGAATACATTAAATTTTCTGTGTGATTTTACTTAACGAATGCAAGATATAAAGAATTATTGTAACGTGCCTGTAGCTAGAAGCCTTTGTAAGCCATGAAAATTTGCATTCCATAGGTACCTATTAATTAATTGCGGGGCTTCTATCACTGGGAATTCAAGATTTTGGAAAATACGAAGTATAAAATCACAAAATAATACACAATATAAACAATTCTTTGCTTAGATAGGGCCTGGAGAGTCCCATACGGCTGTCATGGGCAGTTGACTAGGGATCTACTTGGGCTAGACTAACATTTAGTAGACAGCAGCAAATAAGTACTGGTATGGCACTACGGCAGATGTGGGTATCCATCGTACGCCTTGTGAGGCGATGCGAACCACGTTGTTATAAAGGAGGTAGGCCTTGACTCCTAAAAGGAATTATTAAAATGTAGGCACGCACGGCGGCCAATCAAGCTATGCAACACTGATCTATCATCGTACGGGAAGCTCATACAACGCGAAGTCAGGTTATACTGATTATGTATAGCTTGATGTGCCGCCGTGTGTAGGTACGTGATTATATTTGAATAAGTACATAGGTACCTAAGTACCTATTTTACACTTCCTCAATGATTACGACCGGAGTATTTTAACAAAGATATCAAGGCGCTTCAGTTATCGATGTTCTGGCCTATCTACCGAACATTTGGTTATATTAAAGTTGATTATCATAATTTAAACCGACTAAAATTCTGACCGCGAAGTCTGAGACTCGCTTTGCATAAAGGATGCTCGTGTTTCACGTAGTTTGGCGCTTTGTATTGTAAAAAAAAAACCTTATTTTATTTATGGTCTTACTCCGAGAAATAAAATGGACTACGTAAATGGACAAATCTTTTTCGGTACAAACAGCAATTTGTTTTAAATTCAATGCATGCCTATTCATGTAATATACAACAAAAAATACTTTTTTTTTTAAATGCCATTGTTGTGGTGACTATGGCGGTGAGTTGTGTATTTGGTACCCACTTAACTAACTACAGTCATAGGTAGGCACATAGGCAGGTCTTGTGGTTTTACGAACAAAGACGGGAAATGAAAACCAACAAAAGAAACAAACCATTGAAAAATATCTCATAGCCTAGATGGGTTTTTGGCGAAATGAAAGCCCACAAGCGTAGGTACCTACCTAACCTAACGCATGTTGAATGTTTTTTTTTATACCTTTACCTTTTCCAACATATAGAGTATAACTAAAAAAGTAAAAATTCACGCGTTCACAAGTTACTTAGCTTTGTGTGTTCGTACATTTTCTTAAAAACCTTATTAAATAAAAGTTTATTTTTTAGGAATCAACAAGAACAAAATTAGTTTGTGATCTCAAAGACATAAAAAAGTTTGAAAGTAGAGAAATAATTATGAGTGTTCTACCAACGCCGAACTGAATCACAGAATAGAAGGACTCACTGCGCGAGTTCTAGTCGCGCCGTTTTTTTGTGTTTTTGCTAAACATACAAATTGTTAAAGTAGGTAATGTAGGTATCTGTTTTTTATTTGCAAATTGGAATAAAAATTACTGGTTACTCTATTGATACTAATAATATCATGACGAATCATATCATGTCAAAAATTCAAGTGCTTATTACTGTGATATAATACAAGCTACATAGGTGCTTAAGAACTACCTATCTAGTAGAAGAATTATTTTATTATCCCAGGGGGTCCTCTATCCTTTCCCTCTTTTATTACACGACTGACCTCCTATTTCTGTCTGCAGAGTTTTAAGTAACGTATCGTGCCCGAGATCGCATCGCTCGCTCTTGCTTTCTATGTTCTCCTTGCCACACTGGGTTTTTATTGAGGAGTTTAGTGTTTATTTTAACTAAATAAAAGATCTACAAACCTCCGCGTTAACGACGATGATGCCGCTGACACAACGCGGACGGTGATGTGATACTATTTTTTCAATACACTTTCTCGAAAACTGGTTCTTATCGCACTACGATTAGGTTCAACATGCAATGTATTTAACTTTTTTAATATTTTTCCGCACACGTGCGGAAATAAAAATTTCCACAGATAACTATACTCATACTACGTAGTATTATATTATCTGTGCTCATACTAAGTCCAAATGGGTTCAATGACTATAGTCGGCGCTGTTTTTTTTTTTTATTCTCTGCAAAGAGATAATGCGTCTTTACGGCGTAAATATTTTTTGAGTATTTAAATTGTGTTTATAAATATAATATCATAGATAAACATGATTATTTAAAACAAATATTTACTTTTATATGAACAAATTAACATTGTTGTGTTCTAAATTCAAAATAATTTCAATTTTCTATTTTTCATATTAGGCTGTTTAGTCTTTGCTTCTTCTTCAACCTGGCGAAAGCAAAAAGCGGAAAAAAGCAAATTAAATCATAGTTTACTAATTATTATTCCTGACAAAAATACTTTCCGTTCTAATATTTTATTTCTTCGAAAGTGTATTGGAAAACGTCGTTTGATACGCGTGGGGATTTGTTACTGCAGTTCTTGGCTCCATAACAGTTAATTCTGCCTCGAATGCAATAACACAGTTTCTCCACTTATATCAAAATGTACTATTCCATCTGCTCCGCTGCCCCCCCCCCCCCCACTGACGGGACAGCGGCAGCGGGATGGATCCCATCCAAGTCTTTCCTTTTAAAAAAACAATCACTATAGGAATTGAACCAAGTTAATTAATAAGTTAAGTGGCGGCACGGTTGGCGCAGTGGCTGAGCGATTGGCGCAGTGGCAGAGCGATTGACTGCTGTGCTGCGTGTCGCGGGTTCGATTCCCACACGGAACAAATATTTGTATGGCCTACAGGTAGTTGGTCCGGGTCTGGCTGTTTGTGTATGTGAATTTAAATATTTGTAAACGCAACCGCTATACAGAAGAAATTCCTAGTGTGGGGCAACGTTTTTAAAAAAAAATAAAAAAATAGTAGTTATCTGTGGGAAACATTAGTACAAATACATGAAAACGAAAACATGTATTTGAAATACACTGCTTTCTGAACCTTAAATTAGTGCTATAAGAGCTAGTTTACTACGAAGTGTATTTTGAAAAAGACTGTTTCGCCGTGGTTTCGCTCAACGTAACGCCCTCAACACTTTGTGCTGATAGATGTGTCACCGTAAAATTGTAAAAACCGTTAGATTATAATCTATCTTGCGAGATTGTAATCTGTGTTGTGTGTCTGTGTAAATTGTGAAATGGCGTGCGACGGAACGTACCTCGCGAGCTGATTGGTTGAACGTCATATGCCCTGTGCCGCCATATTTGTTTGTTAAATGTTTTGGTGATTGTAAATTGATTTCGTGTTAAAAATAACGCAAAGCTTTAGAATTCTAAAGCTTTGCGTTATTTTTATTTTTTGCGTTAGTTATATAAAATTGTTGTGGAAGTAAAATGAATCTGTGATTAACCAAAGAAGTGCAGTGTGAATGATAAATAAGTTAGTGTTAGTCACCGAACGTAGCCTGAGTTACAAACATTTTCCGTGTTTTTAATTTTTTTATGCGTGTGAACCCTATGTGATCTCAATTGATAATATTTACAATTTATTGAGCGTGTCCATTAAAAACACTGTAAGTTTACATTCGACAAAACGAGTTAACAACTTTATGTAATTACCCATATTAGCAAATAAATGTTTTTGAATTTGAATTTGAAACAAATATGGCGGTGCGGGGCACATGACGTTCAACCAATCAGCGCGCGAGGTGGAATTCAGCGCATGCCATTTCACAATTTGTCGGTTTCACTTCGATAGATGATAAATTGATAATCCACCGAAAAATAAAGCATTAAATTGTAATCAATATGCTACGATTTACAATCTTTCGACAGTTTACAATCTTTCGAAAGTTTACAATCTCGCTAGATAGATTATAATCTAACGGTTTTTACAATTTTACGGTGACAAATTTCAACATAATATTGGGACCTGAAGTTGATCTGACAAAGGAGGCTGGAGTTTCAAGACTTCCTCAATAGTTTACAGCAGGTACATAGTGTTTGAGTTTATTTCATTCACCTTGATGAGAACTATAGACCTAACTGGGTATGACTGAACGAAGGTCTGACGATGAAGACGTTAGGCTGTCGAGGGAAAACAAAAATAAACCGAAAGGGCACTGGACATTTCAGCAAATCATTTACCTACTTAAGTAATTAAATTGCTTGATTGTTTGCTTGGTGCCGTCGAATCAAAATATTTTACTTACGTACACTATAGGCACCTACATATGTATTTTAATTAGGAGCATAGATAGGCTAAAAGTGATTTTTTTCCCTTTTCAGTTTCTTTTTTTTTGGTTTAATTATGTGTTAAAAAGTTTTTCGACCTTAACCTGCTGTCCTGTCCTTGACCTATTTACATTTTATTGATACCTACTTATCTTACTGTGTAAGATTTACAATGGGTGCGGAGTCGGACAGTTTAACACTGTTATGGATGTCACGTCTATTCACAATTTATAAAAACTGAGGATGTGATTAAGATAACATAGATTTCCACTACCTATTGGAATCCTAACGTACCTACTCTACAAAAACATTCTGAATCAAAAACTATGTAGGTACCTACAGTAGTGCTAAGTAGTTGAAACAATAAAATTGCTATATCTACGTGCAAACAGCCCAAGCAGGTTAGTGAATTACTTGCGTCCTTACAACGTCCAGTTTGTGAACTTACCGACAACATTAAAAACAACTAAGATTTAAGTACCATTTTCATTCTACAGGAAGTAGGTACAGTAGATACATAAAACTAGATGTTTTTTTTTAACTTTTCAACACAAATAGATGTGGCTCATGTGGCTGACAAAATTCCTTTACTTTGGTGGCCTTCACCTTAGAAACCAAGTCAAAGAGAAAAATCCGACCAAGTGCGAGTCGGACTCGCGCATGAAGGGTTCCGTACCAGCGTAGTACTTTTAATTTTTAATTTATTTTTATTATTAGTTGTTACATATATGTTTCTGTGAAAATTTCAATTGTCTACCTACAACGAATCATGAGATATAGCCCGCTGACAGACAGACGGACGGACGGACAGCGGAGGCTTAGTAATAGCGTTACAGAACCCTGAAAACCTACCATAATAATAAGATCGCTTTGTGGTCCGCCTATTCATGTCATGAGTTCATAACCCATTTCTCCGGAACACTATAAGGTAAGATTTACGAAAGTGTAATAAAAATACGCTACCATCGACGGGAAAAAAAATCAGTCAACCTAGTCAGAAACCCAGAAACCTTGTTACATGAAATTTTGATTTTGACGCAAGCGCAAGTGCGTAAGAAGAACAGCACAAGTTGGTAAAGAGAAAATCTAAAGACAGTGTGAAAATTATGACCACTTTTCCGAAAAGTGGTCATAATTTTAAGAATGTGGCACGGACAATCAAACTGACCACCATTATAATACCACCGGACTAACATTATAATCTCGAAAAAAAAACAAACCTTCAATCATTTGGGTCGAAAAGGTATTACAAGATACATTTTGTATGGGACAGTTGAATAATTATTTTCGACACGCATAAAGTCTGCGAAGTTTCGCTAGCTGACCTTGTATTATGAATAAATTGCAAGCGTCAATAATTCGGTCGTTTTGTTGGTTTATAACACTAGTCGATAAATTATTTTATGTTCTATGTTAAGACGAAGGTTATACACAAGAACTTCCCGGTTTCCGTATTTTGTATTGACGTTGTGGTTATTAATTGCACAATTATTTTACAACTGTTATTGTCAAACTTGTCGAATAGTGGGTAAATAAAATTGCTCGAGCATTGTATAGCATTGTAATGGGGAAGCAACACTATGTTTGACCACCAATAATAATGATGATGCTAAATCATGCGTTTGAACAATACGTACGGAGTTGGACAATTACTGCTTAGCCGGACTATCCTGTGGTGTGGTGACCTCAAATGAATTGCCCCCAGCCAGGGCTTACAAACTAGGATTTACCTCACTAAGAGCACTTTGGGCCTCGGCTTAGAGCGTCATTGAGGGGAGCGCAGCTAGGGACAGGCTGGATCGAATTATTATTATTTGGGGAATTTAAAGGTACAGGCGCAGCGGCGCGGGCTGGCTCGTCGAGCAAGGGTCGGGAGGTAGGCCAATGTTATGTGTAATGTCAACGACCTGCGATAGCAACAGCGCGCATGCGTTGCTTGATTAGACCATACCAGTCACTGAGGCAGAACAGATATTACTTAGTTGTCATCACAACGATCACATCGATCACATCGTAAGGTACTCACTGCATGGGAGCATTCCTACTTCCTAGTTCATATTCGAGGAGCGCGAGCGTGCCTTACATCAGTGAGCTTGGATTACTAACAATATTTTCCAACAGTACAGCAGCAACAATGTGAGAAAAAGCGATCATTACTAATGATGAATCTATGTTACCCACTACGATTCGATTCGAGTTAATGCTCCTTGATCAGTCAATCGAGCAAACGCGGTATTGTAACGCAATGCTCAAAAGTTCCGACCTCCCTACCGGCGTCAGCGTAGTTTGCTACGCTGACGACACGCTGGTACTGGCACAAGGGAGGTCGCACGAGGCGGCGGCCGAAAACATGACACGCGGGGTTGCGATAGTCGTGGAGAGGATCCGGCAATTGGGTCTCGAGGTGGCACTGCACAAGTCCGAGGCCATGTGTTTTCATGGGCTTCGGAATGCGCCACCGTCGGGATCCCTACTGACGGCAGGAGGGGTTTCCATCGGCGTCGGGTCGACGTTGAAGTACCTAGGACTCGTTCTCGACAGCCGGTGGAACTTCGTGGAGCACTTCAGACGTTTGGCTCCCAAACTGGAACGGACAGGGGCTGCCTTCAAGCGGCTCTTGCCCAACCTGAGGGGTCCAAACGCCTCCTGCCGGAGGCTATACGCGGGGGTCGTGCGGTCCATGGCCCTTTACGGGGCCCCGGTGTGGGCGCGTTCTTTGAGGCGGCAAGCCGCCCACTACCTGAACGCGCCCCAAAAAGTAATAGCCATAAGGCTAATCCGGGGGTACCGCACGATCTCCGGCGAAGCGGCTAGCCTCCTTGCCGGATTGCCGCCATGGGATCTGGAGGCGATAGTCCTCGCACGCCTGCACGAATGGCGCGCGGAGGCACTACGTCGGGAGGAAACTCCGCTGCCGCGGCAAATTGCTGCTCAGCGGACAGACCTCCGGCGTGATCTCATGGCGACATGGAGAGAGCGACTGTCACAACCCCGTGCAGGGCACGCCACCATAGTGGCGATAAGTCCCCTCTTTGAGGAGTGGCTAGAGAGGCGCCACGGCGCCCTCACCTACCGCCTGACGCAGGTCCTCACCGGACACGGTTGTTTCGGGAGGTTCCTGCACCGAATCGGGCGGGAGGAAACGCCCGGGTGTTTCCACTGCGAGGATCGTCCGGAGGACACGGTGGAGCACACCGTGGAGGTCTGCCCCGCTTGGGCGGAGCACCGCCGTGTCCTCGTAGCGGCGATTGGCGGCGGCGATCTCTCGCGTCCGGCCTTGGTTCAAGCCATGGTCCGGAGCGAGAGGGAATGGGAAGCCGTCACCTCCTTCTGCGAAGCAGTCATGCTAGTGAAGGAGGTGGCCGGACGTGAGAGGGAAAGAGCCTCACGTCCCAGTCGCCGCGGGAGACGCCCTGGGCGTCGGGGGTCACGTGGTGGCTCCCGGCCACCGTAGGCGCGGGCCTGTGGACGGCGAGTTATGGGCCAGCTCGCCGTCCGGCCGTCTTATGACGACAGGCCGTGTCGACGGCGCGTTCGTGTTCCACGCGCGCCTCAAAGAGATGTCAGCAAATAAGTAGGGGTCCGCAAGGGCCGATGCCTGCCAGGGCTGCGGGACTGTTCGAAAGAGATACCGTGGCCCTGGAACACAAAGGGCAAAGAAGGAACATGGATGGGTTTTAGTCAGTACAAGTCTGACACTCCCTTCCGCTCCGCCCAGAGTGGGGGGGGTCATTTGATGATTTCCCATCCGGAAAAAAAAAAAAAAAAAAAAAAAAAAATGCTCAAAAGTTGATTTCTTTCGTTGTTTATAAAACGCGAACCTTAAAGGACTAAGCACCTTTCGTTAGATTATTTGATCTACTAGCTGTTGCCCGCGACCTTCGTGCGAGTGAAAATATTATAAAAATATACCATTACCTATCTACTTCCCTTTTTGAATCGGGTTTGTTACCAATTTCAAAGGTATAACTTTTTTTGCACGGAACCCTAATTATTATTCTAAAATACAAATAGCCTAAGTTAGACCTTATAACATCAACTATCTGCCAGTAAAAGTCCCGTCAAAATCGGTTCACCCGTTTCGGAGATTAGCCGAAACAAACAGACAGACAAAATTTTAAAAGGTGTAAACGGACCTTTCACGAAGCCGTCAACCAAGCATTCTATTCATCAAACTAAGTACTTCTACGCAAAGGTATTGCTGAGAAACGATTTTTTTTTTGGGGGGTAAAAAGTCACGGTTTACGGTAGGACATAGGACTCAATGTAACGCAGTCGAAACATTGTGCTGATGGATGCATTGAATAGTACGGGGGTCGTGATGGTATTTAAAGTAAAGTTTTAACATTAAAAACTTTACCCCCAATATTTCCGTAAATAGAAGGTTCCCTGAACTTCCCTGGCATGTTCTAGAAAAAAATATCGCAATTACGGGGAGAACAAGTGCCTTTCGGCTTTGTTAAAGGTACTTTTACACCCATATCATATGCATTCAGTAAAAAGCTGTTATTTTGATATTACAAACAGTCACTTCAATTTTATTTATTTGTATAGATTTCAAATTCAACAAAAACCAAATGACACGTCACTGACGTCACGCATGAAATGAAAAGGACAGAAATAAAGTTCTTGTTCTTCTATCAAACGAAGATTGAGAATTAAGACATGTCAATCATTGCAAGTCTTATGACATTGTTAGTCTGTGTACCTTGTTTTGGTCATAGGGAGCTTATATTATTATGTATCCAGCCTGTGTAGTTTTTGGTGAAATGTCTTATTTACGTACTATGTTTTGTAGTTTTACATTGTATACACAATAATTATGGAATAATGTTTGTAGAAAATAAATGGTTCCTTGTCTGTGTTTACATCTTTTTGGGGCTTACCGTAAGCGTTTATTTATAGGAATAAGCAGTGCCATCTACCATGTTTTACCTTGTAACATTTTTAAATAAATGTCAACGATTACAAAAAGCTAATATATTTTATTAACAATGTTTTAATTTATATTTACAGGCAAATCCTTCGAAAACCTGAGTGAAAACGTACAGCTGTCACCATGCAAGAAGCCACCCTGCCGTCTTAAGAGAGGCTCGAATCAAGCCATCACGATTCATTTCACACCAAGTAGGTTTATAACCTTAATATATAATTCAAGCAGATGATGATATAGTTCCCGGAAAACAATTGAAATATATCGAGGAACCTAATGAAATGAAATGTATCCTTCATTTACATGTTGAAACAATAAAGATGTTGTGTTACATTTCATGTTGCATTAGGTTATTCTGGACGGCTCATTTGTGTTAGGTGCATTTCATGTTACGTTTCACATTACAGACTTTAGGTACACAGATATGTGACAAAGGGTTGTAGGTATAGTAAGTGGGCCTATACTTTCCAAATTTTTTTTCAGCATGTGGGCCATAGGAATTTGCTATACCTACTCCATAAAATCTAACTTGATCAAAATAACAGCTGCCCAAGAGAAGGGGCTATAGTAGCTTTGGTATTGGTTGATATAAATAATTACAAATGCATATTTATGCAGTTAACGCTATGTAACTATGGCTATTAATAAGGGCCAATTCAATTAAACTATAAAAAACAGTCTTAATAAAATTATGGGCTTAACTATGTACCTACATCCTGACAGCTGTAATTTTATCAAGTTAAATTTTAAAAACTATAAGAGTATGGAGTTAGCAAATTTAACTCAAAGGAAATCATTCTTTTATTTTTAAAAAGAAACAAATCTCCATTCAATGATATTCGAAAATTCGCTTGCCACACTTGGGAATCCGAAAAAATAACACCCTTTACTTTTATGGCATCATTTGATAGGGTCAATCACAAGAATCAAATCTCTCTAACAAACATGGTCAATTAAGTGAAAGGAAAACCATGAAATATAAACTTATAAATTACATAAGTTAGTACGCACAACGGCCAATCAAGCTATACAAAACTAGTTTATCTCTCATTTTATAGGAAATCTATACAAAGCGAGGCCAAGTTATACTGGATATGTACAGCTTCATGTGCCACCGTGTGTACCTAATTAACTATTATCTTTGACGTCATTTGTTAAATAAAATGACGAAGAACTATTTAGATAAGAAGATTGCAACAAACACGTGCAAATTGCAATCTTCTTTCTTCAATTGTTAATTAGGCACTTGAGGTTAGGTTACTTTAAATCCCGCAGGCAGAAATAGGATCCCGCGCAGCGGGGCTACGTCGGCGTCGACTCGGTTTCACTTAAATAAATAGAAGCTACATTGTAAAACAAAATGAGTCACAATAGTACATTATATCAAATAAGTGGGCAAACTTTGTTATTGCATTCGAAGAGCCGAGAACTGCAGTAACAAATTCCCACGCGTATCAAACGACGTTTTTCAATACACTTTCGAAGAGATAAAATATTAGAACGGAAAGTATTTTTGTCAGGAATTATTAGGAAAATGATTTAATTTGCATTTTTTCCGCGCTTTGCTTTCTCCAGGTTGAAGAAGAAGCAAATGTATGATGCCGCTAAACAGCCTAATAGGAAAAACAAAAAATTCAAATATTTTTGAATTTAGATAAATATTAAAAATCCACGTGTGTGAAATACATTGCATGTTGAACCTAATCGTAGTGCGATAAGAACCAGTTTTCGAGAAAGTGTATTGAAAAGTTTATTGTGCGATAGTTATTATTAGATATGCGTTCATAAAAAAGCTCCGCTTTTCAAATAATAGCGATGAATCACGAACTCAAATTGTTGCTAAAAGAATATTTTGAAATAACTATTACGCTATGCAATCAGTATTTTTGATTAGCATTGGGATTTTTTAAATATAATTTAAATATTAAAAAATGTGAGCCGTTACGGGACGCCCGGCAGATGTGAACCATCGACATTATTTTGTAAAAGTAATATGCAGAAAAGAACAGATTGTGATAGAAACTAAATATGTCACAATGATAAATTAAAATATTACGTTTTTTTTTTCCAGATAACGATGACTATTTATTGAATAAACATTTATTTTCATTAAATACAAAAATTTACGAATTTATTTCAAATCGTGACTACTTAATTCGTTTAATCAGTGACTTCGGTAATAGTTATATTCGATGTTGCCTCTGAGGACGGTATTACTGTGACAATTGGTCGATGGTAACTGAAGTATGTTACAAAAGTTTTGGACATAACATTATCAAGATATCTAATAAATACAGCACCTATTGTTGTTCCGTATCTGGTGGTAGGTTCTCTTGGATTGTTATTAATTTGCAATTGAAATTCTTCTTGGAGAAACGTAATTAATGGCGTTGATTCATCTTTTGAAAAAAAAAACAACACTGTATACTGTAATGCCTCTAGATACATCCAGCAGGTGACGCACCGTACACATGCCGTGGCGACGCGTAGCCACGGCATGCGTCGCCACGCCAGAAATCGGTTTTACGTGCGGCTATAGATGTTTCACATCAAAAGCAAGATTTTTTGATTTACAGTTAAATAGATACTAGCCATTATGAAACATCTTAAGATTGTTCAAGTTTATGCCAAGAGGAAAATGTGCATTTTAAACTCTGCGGTAGTAAATAAATCTAATTGAGGTCGCGATTACAAGCACTACGACCACTTTCGACATGGCAAAAGATCAAGTTATGGGTCGGTAAGTTGATCAATATGGCACATGCGAGGTATTATACACTAACACAATATGTATTAGTAATGTAAATACAACAGTGCGCTTTTATGTATCTAATTAGGTGAAAATAGACATATCAGTAGAAAGCAATCAAGCAAGTTATAACAAATTAATATAACCTCTTAGGCTGCGTCTCCAACAGAAATGAGCGAGGATGCGTAGCGAATTATGTGTGTGAAACTAACCAATAATATCGCTTCTTTTTCACAGCTTGAGCTATGCTAGCTGTGTGGTTGGTTAGTTCCACACACATTCCTCGCTACGCATCCTCACTCATTTCTGGTGGAAACGCAGCCTTAAGGTCCTTAGTTTTTAACTAATATTTTTTATATGCATATCGATGGGAGCTTGTTTACTTTTACAGGTGTCGATCTTGACGATCTCAACAACAGAGTGACTGCGCAAGTGGTCGGTGTCGACGTACCGTTCGTGGGGGTGGACGGCGCGTCCGTCTGCGACAAGCTCTTCACGGACGACGGCGAGAAAGCCTCATGCCCGCTTAAAGCAGGCACTAGATATACCTATAACGATTCTTTCCCTGTGCTCTCCTTTTACCCTCCCATAAATACCAAAGTACATTGGGGGCTGCAAGATAAAAGCAACGTAGACCTTATCTGCTTTGAAGTGCCCGTGCGAATTATATAATTATTTTACAACCTCTCATATCAACCAACTGCAACCAATCGGAATACAAATTCAGTGTTTTCTTTTTTGAACAGTTTATTATAATTTCAGTCATGCTCATGGGAATGAAGAATTATTTATTCATATTAATTTTTTTTTTTTACTAAACTGATCATGTGTTGTGATTCGAATAACATTTATGTAGTAGTAAGTTATTATACATAGACATGTCATAGTATTAAAGTACAGTTGTACACGGATCTTTCAACGCGTGGCTAAAAATTTATGTCGCGCCGCTATTTTTTGTTTTCAATGTAATTTTGACCAACAAAGCTGTAATTCAAGCAACAGAAGATTCTTGTACAGCAGTTCTTTCACACTTTATTTATCTTTGACAGTCACCAGCAACGATAACGGAATAATATCACTATGATTTTGACAGTGATGCAGATACAGTGCTGCACAATAACGGTGACAGGACTCTAGCACTGTAGGTGTAAGTTTATATGTAAGTTGAAAAGACGAAGAAGATTTTTTTAATTGTTTTAATTGCCATTACAAGTAATTAATTAAATTTAATAATATTTTACAAATGTGTTTCATTTTAAATGTAGGTACTATTTGTATTCCGCTCTCAATCGACAAACTCAATTAATTCTTAGTTTTCTTTGGGGCATTAGTAATGGCTGCAGGTACCTCGAAGCATATTAGAGTGTTTTTACCGTCTTTGAGGGCCCAATGCACTTTTGTTTTGATTGTGGGGTACACGGCCAGGATGGGGAACACGTTGGTGTAGACGTAGTCCTGGCCGGCGGGCAGCGGGCACGACACGTACTCGTCCGCGGCCGCGCGCTTCACGTGCTGGCACGCGTCCGTGCCGTCCACGCCGAAGAATGGTATTGCTACCCCTCCGATGTACGCGAACACAACATTCGTTAAGGATGTGACATCTTTATCTGAAAACAATAACCGTGAACGTTAAGATATCAGAATCCTAGTGGGAGAGTGAGAGAACCTTAACCATTTAGAAAAAGTTTGTTAATGGATGTCGAAAACATGTCACTGATTTCAGTACCATGCCCTGTGCCAGTTTTTAGGTAGCCTACCTATTACTATCAACCGGGCACAACTCCTGACTCTGGGCTGCTACTGAGAAATTTCTTGCGGAAAAACCCTAATAACAAGCCCGACCTGGTAATCAAATACAGGGCAGCATGCTCGGCAGAAGCGCTTTACCACTAGAGCAAAAAAGACAGTCAACTTTATACATTCAGTGTAAAAGGACATAACTAGCTAGGCTAGGCAGGCAATTTCCTAGATAGATCGACAAAGGGCTGTTAAGGCTGAATAACGGAACGACCAACCTCGACCTCGTTAAGCCAGGGTAACACGAAGTTACCCTCCTGTCCCGCAGCAGGCGTCGCGTCACTGGGTGTCGTCAAAGGGCGAACACGCCCTCTTCCAGCCCCTTTACACAGGTCATGGGGCGACGGACTCGCCCCCCATCACACTGAACCCGAAAAGGCTCGTAGTGTTCCACGCGCGTATGTAACGAGGTGAGTTTAACACCCCACTCCCCGTATGGGACGAGGCCCGCAGCTCCAGCGGACGCCGCATCGGCTTCGGCACCAGTGGTACGAGAGTAGGTATAGAAGGGAACACCAGGGGTGGTTTTAGTCAGAAAGAGTCTTCCGTACTTACGATCCCAAATCGAGAATTAAAAGCAAGATTGGCATGACAGTGGCTAGCACAGTGCCAGCAACTACTAACTACAACTAATATTTGTATGCCATTCTATGGCGATACATGTAAGTTCACAACCTATGTATTTATAAGACCTTAATGTACCATGTTTTTACACAAATAAAATTATTCTATTCTATTCTATTATTATTGTACAAGGTTAAGTCGCGCTTGCCTAGGTTAGTCCGTGGATGGGTGAGCACCCGTTACATACCCAGTTTCCTCCGTGCCTCGGAAAGCACGTTACTCCGTTGGTCCCGGCTGTCATTTTTAAATCTTTGACAGCCGTTACAGGTAGCAGTGGCCCAAAAGTCTGACAACCAGTTACAAGGGGTACCGTATTACCTAATACTAACTGGATTGTAGAGGTCAGATAGGCAGTGCTTCTATGTAAAATACTATTATACAGCAGCATCCGGTAAGATTGAAAGCCGACCCCAATAAGAAACCTGATATGGACGGCGCAGATTCGAACTGTGCCTGATTTTTGTTTTGTTCAGTTACGCAGATAACAGTGTTGCTGCGCCAGCACCATGTTTCAAAGTTTCAATCACGATATCATGGTAAAATAACAAACTTTTTTAAAGTTAAAGACAAAAATGAATATATCGCAAAAAGCGCCGTAAACCTTGAGAAAAGAAATGCGTAGGTATAGCTACATACATTAAGCGGGCACTGGCAGGGCCGTGCAAACTTACCCGTAGTGAATCGCAATGTGACAGTGACATTGGTGTTTTTCGGCAGGTTGCACCTAGTGTTGGATTTCTCGCACGGTCCCACTTGAATCCTTTCCTGTAGGTCCTCGAACGATTCGCCTGAAACAAAAGCGGAAGTCTTCATCAGTCTGGGTCTGGTAGTTACATACGTCCTTACAGCTAAATATCTATTGCATGAGTAAAATAAGATGAATTAATTTATAAACATTACTACATACCAATACATACTATTTCTGTTTTAAGGGTACAAAACGAACATGATACTAAAACTAAACGTATAATTTAAAAAATAAAACCTTTAAATAAATAATTATACAGGATGTAAACAGGCCCTTCACATAGTCGTCCACCAAGCATTCTGTACATGAAACTATGTAACTTTACGTAAAAATTATTGCTGGGAATCTACTTTTTTTTTTTGGTGAAATATCACGTTTTACGGTAGGACTCGATGGAAAGCACTCAAAGCATTGTGCTGGTGGATGGATTGAATAGTACGGGGGTCGTGGAGGTGTGTAAAGTAAAAATCTTACATTAAAAACATATATTTAAAAGAACTTGTGAAAAAGTTGGAACTATGACCCTCAATATCTCCGTGACTAAAAGGTTCCCAGGTATGGTCTAGAACAAAAAAAAATATCGCAAAGACTGGGAGAACAACTGCCTTTCGGCTATGTTAAGGGTCTATTTACAATCTTTATAAAGTGGCCTTTACAGTGGCGTACAAAACTGTTTTGTAGAAGTCTTTCGCCTTTTGCCTACCGAAACATATAATCGCTGAACAAACATGGTGGTGTTTTGGAAAGACCTTTGCGAACTTTACCATTTTTTAATTTTAAATTCGTTGAAAGTTCTTTTTACGTTCTACAAACTTAATTTTTTTCAGAATTTACCATCTCTTAATTTAGAAATTAGGGCGGGAGGGCACAATATTTACAGCTTTAGAAGCGAATACCGGTGTCTCATCAACCATTGCAGATAGATGACGCCTGCTCTCCAAATTTCAACTGTCAACAGTCTCAGAGTAAAATGTTTGTTACAAACGGACGGGCAGGCAGACAGACGGACTGGACAATCTAACAAAGTGAATCTATAAGGGTTCCGTTTTTGTCATTTGGCAACGGAACCCTAAATTCTACCTAGCTACCAGAAAATTGTGTTTTTTTTTTGTAAAGCCGGCAATTAAAAAGTAATGACGCTGGTTTATTCAAGGTAAAAAAAAGCAATAGGAAGCCTTGATACGGCAGTGTGACATACCTGGGCACTGCTCCAATGGCACTACATTGCCGCTACTTAATGTTGTCAACACGATTGTAACTATCGCAGCAACGAACCACACTTTAAAAAACATGTTAGCAGTTGTACAAAAACGTTAGGGAAAAAATTACCGAATTTAGACAAGTTTCTTTGCAAGTTATATCATGTGCATTAGACAAGAACTAGCGGCAGCTTTGAATGAGGTGTGGCGACGATCTGTTTATATACCTCGAAACTGCACACTAATTATTATTCGAGTACTTAATTTACTGAAGCTAAAACAGAACAAAAACTTGGAAGTTTTTGTTGATAGTTATGCTGTTGGATACGCGCCTCAAGGTATTTAGTCCATGTGCAGGGGTTACGATACTACTTCAGTTATTTTTCCTTTGTTCCCGTTGAGTTACACCTTTTTGTGTTACACTGTTACCCATTGGGAAAACAATTACCGATTAGTAACACTGTAACTCAAAGCCACATTTTTTTTTCCCTTTGAGCTCAACAGAATGCTGTGTTCCCGTTAAGTAACACCATCTTGGGTACCTAAAAGCATTGTTAAAATACATTTTGACTTAATACAATGATTATCCCACAATAACGAGTATCTCTTAAATCAACTAATAGTTTGATCGTTAACTTCGTGCACTACCGAATTGCATTGTAAAGAATTACATACATTATATGATGTTGTGTGTGTTTACTTAAACAATTATATTAGGCTAAGAATTTGTTGTATGTTAAAATACTTTGATTTGTAAACATTATTCGTTTTTAGTATTTAATATCAATATTTTGTTTTATGTTAGTTAATTAAACTTAGTAAGAGTCTAACTAAGCTGTTATAAATAAATACTTTATTTAGTTAGCTACCTTAATTAATGTTTGTGTTTAATCATATTTGGATGCTATTTTATGGCGAAATGTGTCATTGCACATCATGTCATTTTTACCATCTTTTGTACCACATTTACAGCAAATAAATAATTTTGACTTTGACTTTGTTAAGGCGAGGTTACCCCGAGCGCCGTATGCATCAATCGGCCCCCAGCCCCCGCACGGAGAGACGATACGTAACAAATTACGCGGCACAAAAACGCGCGGGCTTAGCGCACTGGTCATGAGTTCACAAACTCGGATAGGTACTAAGTTGCGTTACAGGGTAGAGCGATGCAGTAAAACAACTTGAATTGATATGTATAAGTTCACTTTGTTTTATTTTTCTAGAAAGTATTGGTTATAGATAGATTAGGAACCTACGTATTCTATGAACGTGAAACTAATTATTAACAATTAAAATAAGTAGGTATAATTAAAAATAAGAAGGTATACTTATTTATTTTTGTGAATAAGGTGAATTTAAAATCTGACTGACACTAAGATCATGAATACGGGTATGATTCAAAATTACACGCCAAGCGACATTCGGTTTTAAAAAAAATTATGCTTTACTTTTTTTTCGGTTTTGTTGTCATGGGTTTCGTTTTCTTGGTTTTTGGGGTCGCTGATAACTAAAATTAGGTCAAAATGAAAATCCAAGATGGCGGCGACGTAAAATTTTCGATTTTTTCTTCATGAGTGTCATTTTCGTGGTTTTTGGGGTCGCTGATAACTAAAATTAGGTCAAAATGAAAATCCAAGATGGCGGCGACGTAAAATTTTCGATTTTTTCTTTATGAGTGTCATTTTCGTGGTTTTAGTGGTCGCTATAACGAAACTGAGGTCAAAATAAAAATTCAAGCTGGCGCAGACGAAAATTTTCGGTATTTTCGTCATGGGTGTCATTTTCATGGTTTTCGTGGTCGCTGTAAACGAAAATAAGGTCAAAATTAAAATTCAAGATGGTGCCAATGAAAATTTTAGCTTTGTCGTCATGGGTGTCATTTTCGTGCTTTTCGGGGTCGCTGATAACGAAAATGAGTACCAATGAAAATTTTAGCTTTGTCGTCATGGGTTTCATTTTCGTGCTTTTCGGGGTCGCTGATAACGAAAATGAGTACAAAATGAAAATCCATGATGCTGCCGACTAAAATTTTCTGTTTTTTCGTCATGGGTGTCATTTTCATGGTTTCCGGGGTCGCTAATAACGAAAATAAGGTTAAAATTAAAATTTAAGATGGCTCCAATTAAAATTTTCAGCTTTGTCGTCATGGGTGTCATTTTCATGGTTTTCGGGGTCGCTGATAACGAAAATTAGGTCAAAATGAAAATTCGATAGCACCAAAAACTATTTTTGTTTTTACGTCATGCGTATCATTTTCATGGTTTTCGGGGTTTTTTATTTAATAACAACGAAACCGACACCCATGACGAAAAAATTTTCATTTTGACCTCATTTTCGTTATTAACGACCCCGAAAACCATGAAAATGACCATGACGTAAAGCAGAAAATTTTAATTGGCGCCATCTTGAATTTTAATTTTGACCTCAATTTCATTATCAGCGACCCCGAAAACCATGAAAATGATACCCATGACGAAAAAAACCAAAAATTTTTTGTCGGTGCCATCTTGGATTTTCATTTTGACCTAATTTTCGATATCAGCGACCCCGAAAACCATGAAAATGACACCCATGACGAAAAAACCAAAAATTTTTGTCGGCGCCATCTTGGATTTTCATTTTGACCTCATTTTCGTTATTAACGACCCCGAAAACCATGAAAATGACACCCATGACGACAAAGCTGAAAATTTTAATTGGCGCCATCTTGAATTTTAATTTTGACCTCAATTTCATTATCAGCGACCCCGAAAACCATGAAAAATGACACCCATGACGAAAAAACCGAAAAAATAGTAAAGCATAAAATGCAGAGGAAGTAAAATAAAAAAAATTAAAATGATTTTATCTTAAATATGTAAATAAGTCAATTAAATAAAAAAACTAGTAGGTACACACGGCGGCACATAAAGCTGTCATTTCCAGTATAAATTGCCCTCGCTTTGTATAGATTTCCTATACAATGAGAGATCCGCATAAACTGGCTTTGTACAGCTTGATCGGCCGTCTTGCGTACAAAATACGATATCGACCACGACCATTACTCATTCTGTCTCGTTCTCCCCTACATACTTTCTTTTTCTGCCCATGTCGAACTCGATAATCTTCGGCTTACCGGGCTCCCTACAAAACTTTTTTAGAACTTCTTACAAAAAAAAATTAGTGGAATAAATGTTTTGATTTTAGTAGGCCAGTTACAGGCAGTTTTTGAATTGTTGAAAAAAAGATAATAAAATGAAGCTACAGTCCCATTCAAAAGGCATAATAACTGTGAAAGTATTGTAGTTGCCCATTCCAAAGTTACCGAAATTTATAAATAATATTGCGAAATCATAAATAGCGACTTTTGCTACGACACAATAAAGTTCAATTCAGGCCGCGCAGCGCTAATTACCTACAGTTATAATCTCCTAGAAGCTGCCTCTCTTTCTATTGCGTAACTCTTATCTTCTACCTTCTGACTACGTTCCCTATTAGGTACCTACTGTACTTTTGTGAACAAATGACATTTCAAATTAACCTAGGCTCGGTGTTTACTAAGTATTATTTAATTTACAAACTATTTTTGGCTCAACTCGTAACAGAACTTAGCGGGGGTGGGGTCCAGGGTTCGAAAAATTGGCACACGTCCGACCTCCAACGCGTTCCGCTCGGGACTGAAGCACGCGATGCGAGTAAGAAATGATGAAAACAGCAAATTTTGGAAATGGTTGTTTAGGTTTTTTTAAATATTTAAAATTATGATTGCCGTGTACTGTCACATTTTTTACGACCTTTATAATGGTATAAGTTTTATTGTTAAAAACCTAATATAACTCAAATGATATAATATTAAAAACCATCATTTAGACTTGTCTTTGCAATTTAATTGGATGCAACAAACTGCAAGTAATCATGTATCGCTTTGCCCGAATATCTAGATCGAAGTGTGAAATATGTAATATGTTTTTTTCAGAATTTTAATCCGTGCCATATAGGAATAAAACACAATACAAAACGACGTTTATCTGGATAACCTCGCCTTAAATACGGTGCATGCACTTATAAACTACGACGAAACCACAACAATCCAGGCTGAATATTGATAGTCTGTTATGTTGTTTTGTTAGTCTGCACTAGACCGGCCGGAAATCGAATCCGTTCCAGTTTTAATAATCTCTATCTTCAAATTGCATCGATGTTCTTTTACCTTTCCTTTTTACAAAATGTCTTTAGTCTTTTACTAAAACTTTATGTAGAAAAAGAAAGATTTTATTTATTTGATTCGGTAATATTCACTAAAATATTTTTCTTTCTTGTGTGGTATGAGTAGGTACCTATATATAAAAGTACTCTATGGGTGTGAGGGACCACAGTTTAGACATTATATCATTATTATCTTTGAATCTTTGTGGTCTGTTATTTAGTAACTATCTTTATAATTTCTTTACTAAATATCTGTCACAAAAGCTTAATTTTCCAGACACTTTCCGAGATCTGGCTGATGGTCTGTTAGGACTGAGGGAGCGCACTTTAAGGGCTGTAGTTATTAATATATTTGTTTATAAATTCCCAGATTTGTTCTACAATAAATTGTTTTAAGTCTACTACTAAATCCGACAATTTCTATTTTGCAAAAAACAAATGTGGTCCCTCTGTTCACGCGCACATTAAATTTAATTATGATTATGTATCTGCACTGATTTATGTACCTATCATTTGTGTTTTCAGCGACATTAAAATCAATCTAACTGGTTATACTTATTAAAAAATAATTTTGGATTTCAAAATTTTTATTTAATCTTTAATTGAACAATAAAGTTCTTTAACTCTTTAGGACATTTTGTTCCCGATATGTTACCCTATTACGTACTATTAGGCTGCAGTGTAAATTGATGGCAAAAATAACGTGGCATTGAGTTACAGTGTTACTAATCGGTAATTTTTTCCCAATGGGTTACAGTGTAACACAAAATGGTGTAACTCACCGGGAACAAAGGTTATTTTTTAAACATTGGAAAAATATATATTTAGTGTGGTTTCTTTTTCAACATTTTTTCTGCTATATTTTGTATCGAAGTTGAGAAAAGTGGTCTAGTTAACTCTAAGTAAAGTAGACCATTTATTGGTTTGAAAATGAGCCAGGCTGAGCCGCTTGGTCACCAGCAACTCGGAGCCTAGCTAAGTCTCACCGAATCACGTGCTTCAAGCGGGTATTTTATTCAGTGATCCTGTGAGAGAATCGGTACAAATAAACGAGATGACCACGTTTTTAATTCGTGAGCATCGCCTCGCTCTGATTCCCAGCTGTTTGGGTAGTCTGCTTTGGTCTCGGTGATCGAGCCGTAGTTGAGGTCTAAGACCTTGAAGTCAACCGCGTCCCCAAAACTTCCAGGCAGTCGGAAACTGATACAGATTTAACTCCGAAATTAGGAGATATTTAAACTAGTATCTCTTAGCAATGAAATGACAAGCCTGTTTTCAGAATTGTTTTTGACCAGATTGTTGTCGCACTATTGGGAAACGAGGTTCAGTGTCAAATTCTTTCGGTCTACATAGCCTCTCTAAGAGTAGGTAGCTATTTCTGCCCTGCTGGTACTTGCGCTGGACTGGTATCTTTCCAAAACTGTGTTGTAGACATTGACGTTGCGTGACGTTGCTGAAAGATCGCTGTTTTGGCCGACAGCGCATACTTGTTCTTAGTTTCCGTAATTGTTTATTACTTATTAAGATAGACACACGAGCTTCATTAACATTCTGTTTGTAATTTCCCACGTTATGTAGGTAACAGGTTATTTTGACAAGATAGTTATTTCTGGTTCATTTGTTCATGAGCATGAAGATCGTGTTTTTGCTTTGTAAATTAAGTTCTACAGGGTCGAAGGGACACCGACGCGAAAACGGTTGCCACGTATACATTTTAAAAAAATCTGCTGTTTCCTACAAAAGTGCAATACCTACACGGTAAAATGTATGGAACAGCTTATTTTTTTTTAATAACTGATGAAAAACTTCTATGTCTACTGAATAGGTACGTGGTAATCGTATTCGCGTCGCGTCGGTGTCCCTTCTACCCGTATAATATTCTTAAATTGGGTAAATAAAACACAACATACGAAATTCTATAAATATTACGAAAAATATAATAGTAAATCATAAAAGATTTTTCATTGCAAAGGTTACTTAATGTTATGAGGCAGATTTAATACTTTTGTCTTTCTTTAAAACTATTTACAAAGTTACAAACGGATACTTAAAAGTAAATTAAAATTAAACAATAACCTTAGGTAGCTACTTCTGAGTATGACGCCATTTCCAGCCAGTTAAATTAATATTTGATGTATAGAGGGTGCAACAAGACCCTTAACGAAGCCAAAAGGCATTTGTTCTCCCCGTCATTGCGATATTTTTTTTGTTCTAGACCATACCTGGGAACCTTCTAGTTAGTACCTAGTTACAGAGATATTGGGGGTCAAAGTGCCAACTTTTTCACATTTTTTTTTTTAAATAGGTACCTACATGTTTTAATAAGATTTTTACTTAACACACCTCCACGACTCCCGTACTATTCAATCCATCCACCAGCACAATGCTTTGAGTGCTTTCCATCGAGTCCTACCGTAAAACGTGATTTTTCACCCCACAAAACAAGTTGATTCCCAGCAATAATTTTTACGTTAAAACTTTACTTTAAACACCTCCACGACCCCCGTACTATTCAATCCATCCATCAGCACAATGTTTTAAATGCGTTAGATTAGAGTCCTACCGTAAAACGTGATTTTTCACCCCAAAAAAAAGGCATTTTCCAGCAATAATTTTTGCGTAAAGTTACTTAGTTTGATATTCATAATGCTTGGTTGACGGCTTCGTGAAGGTTCCGTTTACACCCTATATAAGATTATACAATGTTTCATTTCAACGAATTTAATGTGATATAATAGTATTATTTATTATTAGTGAATTGTTTGTTGAATCCCAACAAACTAGTGGTACGGGTAACAGATGACCCTTTAAATAACAGGTTTACCTTGAATCAGCCAGTCTTGTAAGCTAGACCCAGATACCTGTTATTTTTAAACTGAGTTTACAATTAGAATATTTTATTTTTACTTCCTTATATTTCACGTCTAGACAAAAAAACGGAAACATATACATTGAAACAAACAATACTAACTCGTTTCAGATAAATATTTAATTTTATATATCAATCGCTCTGTTTAACTAGATAAAGATCTTAGATTAAGTTTGTTTTGTCAAGTTTTTTTTTGTGTTTTGTGAGCAGGTGCCGTGCAAGCTTGTATCATATACAAGGCAACAACAAAGAATATAAAATTAACCTTGATAACACATCTATTTAGCCAAATTTAATACAAGCCGGATATTATGGATAATCATTAATTTGTTTATTTCATTATCTTGTATACCTAAACACAAATTCAGTATAAACTGTTAATAATAACCGAATTAATGAAGTTGTTTTTAGTTTCAATGCTTATTTATGACTTAGCATTCAAACATACATTTATGTTTTTGTATAGTTTTATAGATCAGTAAGATAGGATTCAAATTAAAAGAATTGGCAGATGGAAGGCAAAAACTTATTCCAAAGGTGACGGTCAAAAGGTTAAAAACTGGTTTTGTGCAAACCAAGTGCGAGAACATAACGCATTTAACGTCTGGCTATTATTAAACATATAACAGCTAAGTTGGTAGGTAATAATATTCGACAATCTCATGACACACAGAGTTTTTTATAATAGCCATGAATCACGAAGCGAGCTATAATTAAGTCTCATAGTAAGAACAACATCAGCGCCCTACAGTACAGCAGCCCACTGCTGGAGTGCTGGACCATCCACATGCCTCTACAATCGCACAACATTTATCTCGATTTTCGGCAACGTTCATCTTATTCAGCTGCTACCAGATACTCTGTACCACACCATCTGTGACAGGTGCCTTAGTAGAGGAATGAAAGGCATTTTATACGGGGTGGAAGGAACACCGACGCGAAAACGGTTGCCACGTATTCAGTCAGGAACAACCTTGAGGCTAGGTACTTTATTTCTCTCACTTGGCTTCTGGCACTGGACACTTCCACAACGTTGTTATAAAAACATTTACAAGAAATCCGATTCACCGTCATCCCCAAATCATGATCGAACATTTTTGTCGATCATCAACTCCTAAATACAATAATTTTATTAAAGGTATAAAATAATAACTCGATATGGTTTTGACTTACGTTATACGTAAAAGGTAATATCTATAATTATTTTGTAAGTTTTTCCGTTTTTCGACATCCACGCGGATGAAGTCACGGGCTAAAGCTCGTAAAAAATAAAACCCTGATACCTACTTAGATACATATCTCTCACCGCACTCTTATCTTACAGGAGGATGTGATGGATGCTATCTGTCTGGCGCTGGATATAAATTACTAAACGTTCTGGTCGGTACTTTTAGGAAAGCGTCCTTCAAGTTTCCGCAGTTAGACGGGGGAGCCTGGGAGAAATACTGATCCATATTTGTAAGTACATACTTCGAAGGGTCAGTCCCGACCACGTATTCATCTATCGCGCGATATATTGCCTGAAACAAAACATATTTTCAACATAAATAATTATCCACTTGAATTTTAGGGCGACGGAGTAGACCTCGAACTACTAATAATATTAGTGTCGAATGTCGATAACGTATTACGTGAGAGAAAGGCAACAGTGACCCACTATCAGCTTCTGTTTGAGAGCATCCATCAGCCACGTGTGGATTACTCTTTCAGTATATCTAATAATAGGACTGGACATATTGTTGAAGTTTGTGTCAGTCAATAAATTATTCGTTGGCAGTAATTTGTGTGAGTCGCCATTAAAAAAAATAATGCATGTAATTAACTGTATATTTATTAAAGAAAGAATAACGCAATGTTTACCTGAAAGGCTGGCTGCTTATCACTGTGGAAAGCTTTGCGGCTGCCGTGCAGCAGGTAGACGCCGCGCGCCGTAGCGTCAGCGCACGCGTCGCCGTACATGCACTGGTCCGAGCGGTAGTTGTAGCGGCACGACAGCACGTGTACCGCGCGCTCATGGTAGTGGAATATAATGTTTATGATGTCCTGCAAACAAATTCAACATTTTAAGCTCTTTATTTTTGGGTTCGATCCTTCGAACTTCTTTAAGGCCGCCAATTCGGAGGAGCGAGTTCCTTGCAGCCAACGGGGCGTTTAATGGAAATTGCTTTGTGTCGTCCCGTTGCATGCTGCAAGAAACGTCTCTGTGAATTTGTGTCTTTAACTACTTGACAGAAGGGACACATACACGGTTATCACTTTTTCAGTATCTACACCATTGAGTTCCAGATGGAAATTTTTCATTGGTAGGAAATATAAAAATAAACAGCTGTTTCCCCAAAAGTGCAATACCTACATGGTCAAAATGTATGGAACTGCAGATTTCTTTAAAACAGGCTAGTTGACTAAATTTCAAAATAATATTAAAACGTCACGTGACCAAATGCGTATTTTATCGATTTTTTTCTTTAAAAATATTAATAATCCTTATTTTTTATAATTAATATTTTAGATGTTTTGTTTCTATAAATCATTATTGATCATCAGAAAAGCCAATCCACCCGATTTATTCTTAGTGGACACAAGCCTATTACCCATGCAAAATTTCTATGATTTCTATGTGGGGGAGTTCAGAATATGTGGTAATCGTTTGTGCGTCGGTGTCCCTTCCACCCTGTATTATAAGCATACACTTAAGAGCATTGTGTCTTCTTAGCTAGACAGCATACCTGATCTCCCCATGGTATGTAGCGCTTCCATTTCAGCATGATTGGAGTGACATAGTCCACCCAGCCAAATGACCGCATTCTTGTCAAGTTCATTAACATTACACCTGAGTTGAGACCTACAATATAAACAAAACTAGTCTCAATTTGATTCTAATTGCAAGCCATACATACAATTCAGGGTGATTTTAGAGATGGGATTTCAGTGTTTCAAACGTCAATAATCAAAGATAATTTTGGGTGGCATAAACCTCATTTTTAAGTTTTAATAAATATTTAAGTTTTTTACATACATGGAATATTTTAATTGGTAGTTAGTTTTGTATTGTTTTTCTCGATAATACTATACATATCTGCTACCCAAGCATCTGGGGCATACAGACTAGTTACATTTTTGATTCATTAAACTATACGCATAGTGGGTAATAGATGTAATCTTACCATATTTGCCATAAAAGGGATGTTTTGCAAATCTTGGATACCATGAAACATTAGGGTTATCATCTTCTAGAGACATTGCAGATATTTGTGATGTATTGAACTGAGTAAAAAAAAGCCAGAGCTCTTCCACAGGCCCCAAGAACAAAGTGTCTGCATCCACATAGATCATAGCATCAATATGGGGTATTAGTTTCTGAAATATAACAATTTTGAGTCAAATAAAGTTCTCAGAGTGGAAAGGTTTATAAGTGGTGGTGAATATGTATTTAAGGTGCATATATGAATAAATAGGAGTTCAAGTAACATAATTATATAATTGTACTCATAGGAAACACTGAAATTATTACTAAGATTTCTATTAACATTTTTTTTTTAAGTAATCACTGGTTGTAGACAGATTTTATTGATATTTTATAGTTGCTTTTTTTGCATTTAAGTGGGCCTGACTCCTGGCTCAGTCAAGCAACTTTTCACAAATGTTAATAAGTTGTTTTAAAAGCTATTTAATGTTTACACAGGAAAAAAGCATATCACAAAATAAGGTTAGTTCATTTCATAACATATCAATATCAAGAAGTTTCTTACAGGAATAAATAATCGTTGAGCTGCACATTTGCTAAATAGGTTCATCCAGTCCTGTTCATGTTGTTCCGGAAAACTAACTTCGTGAAGTTCGAATCCCAATTGATTCTTTGTTAAAAGCCTCCATTTAGTTAAAGTTTCATTAAATCTTGGTCGCAAGCTATCGTCAGCGAATATTACGAAGTGTACACGAACTCTTGTAAACAGCAACACAGACTTAACCACATTCAAAGACTCGTTGAATCTTGAGTCGCAAACTACAAAAGATAACACTACCCTTTCTACCTCATTAGTCTCCTTGTTGTTTAAAACCCTGTCAAATTAATAAATCAATATTTGTTGAGTAAATACGACACTATTACAATTAAAACATGAAAGAATCATTATGCAGTTTAAACTTACGTGGTTGGCAGAGGCCTGTTGACGGTCGAATATTTTTTTTTATTACTACTTACTTTAGAATATAAGTATAACACAGTAAAGCTACTCAATATCAACAAAATCAATTTAAATGACAATTTTCTCATATTTTTGCTGTTGAATTACACACAAAAAACAGCAATATTCGTTAAATCATTTCAGCTCATTTTGATGACCCTCAATATTATATAGTAGTCTATGATGACCTTAATGACATTACATGACAACAACAACAAACAATTATTTATTTGGTTGGTAATGCTAGAACTGTTAATCTGTCAAATAAAACGTTGAATCGATTATCCAAATCTATAAAGGCACAAATACACGATTGATCTATAAACAGACCTGCCGATCACATGGAACCATAGAGTAATAAGGTATGGAGGCGCCAATGAGCAACTCAACGGCAACCTGTTACTATTTGCAGAAGGCGAGGTAAACACATACAACAACGTTAAAAGGATTTGACCATCACACACAGAGACATGTATCCTATCACTTCAAATGCATACGAAGAAACAACAACACACAAGGCAGGCACAACAAAGAATAAACAATCGTATACACATTGACAAATGAACGGGTAGCCTTTATTGCGGGCTATCGTTTTTGAGCTAACCAAATGGCATCACTGGCGAGTAAGGTCTTGTCATCAATTGTATTTTAAACTTTAACAACAGACAAACTTTAGTAACAGAATAAACGCAATTCCTGAAAGTAGTTGGTTCAGAATCGGCTTCTGAATCGATTTCCGTCATAAAAAATAGGTGTTAAATTTTGACGGAAAAATCTTTTAAATAACTTAAATCAGAAACATCAGTATCATGACAAATTAATACAATCCTTAATTCAAGGAAATTGAAACCTTAACTCAGAGCAATAAGGGCTACTAAAACGCACGACATTATTTGCAGTTCGCTCATTGCTCATAATACACACACGTAAATAATCAAATAAAGAGGTAATTTAAAGGAATCCCAACCTTATCTCCAATGAGTAAGGCTTATTTGAATACACGACCTAGCTTAGTTGGTCATCAGAGTATCCCTACAAAAATAAAATTATTTAATTTGAAGAAATTTAGAACTTATTGCAAAGAGATAAAGCATTTGTCGGCAACCTCTTTGACGGTTATGCGATATGCCGACACACACGCCGCCGCTCGCCGGCTACCTAACATTGAGTCAGTCGTCAGCCGGTAGTAATCTAGTGAAGTTGTTCTTTCCGTGATATTTTTGTTTACGCGCGCGATGGCTTTCCGGTATACCAACATACAATACAAGGAGATGGTGAGGACACTAGCTCACTGTCTTGATAATGTCGCGTTAGCTGGTCGAGAGTTCAATGACCGTTTTGGCCGCAGTGTGAGCGCTAGGACGATGCTGGCTGCAATTCAGCGACTGAGGGACTCTGGGACGTTCCTTCCTAATACGGCTTTAGACAGAGGGACGGATGTGCGGACTACTCGTCTGCAAGAGCGTATTCTCGACGAACATCGAGAGGACAGCTCGAGAGAAGTAGCACCCCAGTTCAACTGCAGCCACATATACGTGTGGCGAACGTTGCGTGCTGATGGTGAACACCCATTCCATCTTCGACGGTGTCAGAGTGCATAGAACAAGGCGGTGGTCATTTTGAAACTTTAATGAAAGTGGATCGCAGAAATAGTGCAAATTAATAACCTAAGTGTAAAGTGTAAATAGTCCAGTTCTGTAAGTACCTACTTCTTCCTATCAATACGATTGTATTCTTATCACTGTAAATATTATGATTTAAATCTTTTAAACGCGCGGCTCTTTGAATATTTTTGTAGTACAAACAATAAACTGTACCTTTTTTTTTTTTTTTTTTGGGTAATCATCAAATGACCCCTCCCACTCTGGGCGGAGCGGAAGGGAGTGTCAGACTTGTACTGACTAAAACCCATCCATGTTCCTTCCCTTTGTGTTCCAGGGCCACGGTGTCTCTTTCGAACAGTCCCGCAGCTCTGGCAGGCGGCAGGCATCGGCCCATGCGGACCCCTACTCGGTTGCTGACATCTCTTTGAGGCGCGCGTGGAACACGAACGCGCCGTCGACACGGCCTGTCGTCATAAGACGGCCGGACGGCGAGCTAGCCCATAACTCGCCGTCCACAGGCCCGCGCCTACGGTGGCCGGGAGCCACCACGTGACCCCCGACGCCCAGGGCGTCTCCCGCGGCGGCTGGGACGTGAGGTTCTTTCCCTCTCACGTCCCGCCACCTCCTTCACTAGCATGACTGCTTCACAGAAGGTGGTGACGGCTTCCCATTCCCTCTCGCTCCGGACCATGGCTTGAACCAGGGCCGGACGCGAGAGATCGCCGCCGCCAATCGCCGCTACAAGGACACGGCGGTGCTCCGCCCAAGCGGGGCAGACCTCTACGGTGTGCTCGACAGTGTCCTCCGGACGATCCTCGCAGTGGAAACACCCGGGCGTTTCCTCCCGCCCGATTCGGTGCAAGAACCTCCCGAAACAACCGTGTCCGGTGAGGATCTGCGTCAGGCGGTAGGTGAGGGCGCCGTGGCGCCTCCCTAGCCACTCCTCAAAGAGGGGACTTATCGCCACTATGGTAGCGTGCCCTGCACGGGGTTGCAACAGTCGCTCTCTCCATGTCGCCATGATATCATGCCGGAGGTCTGTCCGCTGAGCGGCAATTTGCCGCGGCAGCGGAGTTTCCCCCCGACGTAGTGCCTCCGCGCGCCATTCATGCAGGCGCGCGAGGACTATCGCCTCCAGATCCCATGGCGGCAATCCGGCAAGGAGGCTAGCCGCCTCGCCGGAGATCGTGCGGTACCCCCGGATTAGCCTTATGGCTATCACCTTTTGGGGCGCGTTCAAGTAGTGGGCAGCTTGCCGCCTCAAAGAACGCGCCCACACCGGGGCCCCGTAAAGGGCCATGGACCGCACGACCCCCGCGTATAGCCTCCGGCAGGAGGCGCTTGGACCCCTCAGGTTGGGCAAGAGCCGCTTGAAGGCAGCCCCTGTCCGTTCCAGTTTGGGAGCCAAACGTCGGAAGTGCTCCACGAAGTTCCACCGGCTGTCGAGGACGAGTCCTAGGTACTTCAACGTCGACCCGACGCCGATGGAAACCCCTCCTGCCGTCAGTAGGGATCCCGACGGTGGCGCATTCCGAGGCCCATGAAAACACATGGCCTCGGACTTGTGCAATGCCACCTCGAGACCCAATTGCCGGATCCTATCCACGACTATCGCAACCCCGCGTGTCATGTTTTCGGCCGCCGCCTCGTGCGACCTCCCTTGTGCCAGTACCAGCGTGTCGTCAGCGTAGCAAACCACGCTGACGCCGGTAGGGAGGTCGGCGCGCAGCACCCAGTCGTAACCGATGTTCCACAGGGCCGGTCCTAGAACCGATCCCTGTGGAACACCGCACGACATCTCTCGCCGGTTCCATTCTCCGCTCTGACCGGGGTAGATGACGGCCCTATCCGTCAAGTAGTCCCCGACCACACGACGAAGGTAGGTTGGCACCCGGTGATACCGGAGTGCCTCCCTAATGCAGCTCCAGGGCATGGAGTTGAAGGCGTTGGCGATGTCAAGAGACACCGCCAAGACGACCCCGCCCCGGGACACCGCGTCGTGAGGGCTCTCACGCGCATGATGGCGTCCACCGTGGAGCGCCCCTTGCGGAAACCAAACTGGTGTTCCGCAAGATCCGGCCCCATCCCCGCAAGGTGCCCGGCAAGGCGGTTGGCAATGACTCTTTCGAAGAGCTTGCCCACCTCGTCGAGCAACACGATGGGCCGGTATGCGGACGGAGAGTCCGCAGGGCGCCCTGGTTTCCGGATGAGGACCAGCTTCCCCGTCTTCCAACGAAGCGGAAACTGGCCTCTCTCCAAGCATGCGCTTAGGAGCCCTTCCAGTCGGGGCCCGAGAGCCTCAGAGGCCAGGACCCAGGCTTTGCCAGGCAAGCCATCGGGTCCCGGGGCGGTGTTTCTGGCTTTCAGCCTGCGTACCGCCACTCTCAGGTCTACCCCAGTCACCTCCGGAACGTCGTCATCGTCATCGGTGTGGTCCGCTTCCGGCACCGCACGCGGTGGCGGAGCCATAGGCGGGGGAGGATGCTCCCCTCGCGAAGGGAACAGAGCGCTCACCACGTCCTCCACGAGCTCAGGCCGGAGACTCTGCGTTAGCGGGGGGGCCCGGGTGCGGAGTTTGTCCCGCACCATCTTGTAAGGGCGCCCCCACGGATCTCCGTTCAGAGACTCCAGCATCTCCTCGCGGGCCAAATTCTTGGCCCGCCGGACAGCCTCTTGGAGGGCGGTCTTCGCCGCTCTGTACCCCTCGTACAGCTCCGCCTCAATGGCTGCCGCATCCGAAGGGCGGATGCGGAGCCTGCGATGCCTGGCGTACAGGCGCCGCGCGGCAACGCACGCCTTGCGCAGAGACGTCAGCTCTCGCGACCACCAGTACACCTGACGCTGGGCGCTTCCTGGCCGAACTCGGGGCATTGCCACGTCGCAAATCTCGGACATGGCCTCCTGGAACCAACCCGCCTCGTTGTTGATGTCGGCAGGCCTGACTGGTGATGACACCCAGGCCTGCACGATTGAGGCTTCCAGGAGGAGCTCCCGGTCCAGCTGCTTCAGCGCCCATCGCGGACCACTCGGGGCCTGTAGGACCGGCACGCTTGAGGACTGGGTGGAGACGTCGAACCGGATGTACCGGTGGTCGGAATAGGTCTCCACCCCCTCCATGACGCGCCAGTCAACGACACGCGGCGACGGAGCGGGGCTGGCGAACGAGATGTCCACCACCGACTCGCCCTGCATCCGCACGCACGTGGGGACAGAACCCCGATTTAGGACGACCAGGCCTGTCTCCAGAGCCCAGTCCTCCACCATTCTACCCCGCACGTCCGTGTAACGAGAACCCCAAGCCAAGTTCTTGGCATTGAAGTCCCCGAGCACAAGCACGGGGAGGGAATGGCTTCCGATGACGACGCTCAACTCCGTGAGGGAGTTGTGGAACTCGGCGAGAGTTCGGCTCGGGGAGAAGTAGACTCCCACTACAACGATCTCCCCGAACCGTGCTGCTACGCACCCCTGACCCTTCCTGACACTCTCAAGGGTCGGGGTACCGGCGGCGACCGACGTAATTATGGTCACTGAGCCGCTAAGGTCCTCAACCCAGTCATCCCTGGGCGGGACAAAGTACGGCTCAGCGACCACGGCGATGTTAATCGATCACTGCGCCATGCTCTGGAGCAACAGATCCTGAGCGCAGGCGCAGTGGTTGATGTTCGCCTGGAGAAGGCGTAATGGGGCCGTTACTGGCACTCCATTTCAGCCCCCTCCCGGGCCCCTTGCGAGGGCCCCGCTGCGGAAGTTGCAGCAGTAGCGGCAGCGGCGGCGACAGTGGCGGCGGCTGCGGTGGTTGCGACGGTGGGGGTTTTGGCGGTGGTGGCGGAGGGCCTTCCCTTGCCCTTGGCCTTGGCGGGAGTACCGCAGGACTTGCTCCGTGCCCGGTGATCGGCCGGCTTGCCAGCTGCCGCACATGCGGCGTAGCGCGGCGCGGCGGAGCAAGCCGCGGCCATGTGGCCAGGCTGGCCGCAGCGGAAGCACAGGCCGCTGCGGTCCACCTCCGAGGTGCACCGGACTCGCATGGTTCGCATGCCCGACAGGTCCGGACGTAAGGTGCCTGCCTTGACTTGCTCGGCAGGGCACCCACCGGTCCTGGTGACGGCGGCCACCACCTCCTTCTCGGTCACCGAGTCGTCCAGACCCAGTATGCGCAGGTCTGCGCATTTGACGGGCCTGGACACTCGGGCCTCGTCCGCATTTAGGGATGCTCTAAGCTTTTCAGCCAGAGCGTCAGCGGACGAGCCACGGGTTTCGCCAGGGATCTCCAGCACTCGAGCCCCTGTTGCGGTGACTCTAAGCCGGAGGCCCCCGGTGATCCCGAGCTCTCCGAGATCCACCGTCGCTTTCGCCTTAGCGAGCACGTCGCGGTAGGTTACGCCCCTCTTTTCCGCGTCCGGCTGTAGTGTAATCACTACAGCTGCGGTCTTTGGGGTACTGAGCCTAACCGCGACGCCCCGCCCCTTTTGCCGGCGTTTCTGCTCCTGCCTCCTGGCCTTTTTGGCCGCCGATCGCTCCCTCGCTTTTTCTCCGGCCACCTGCCACCCGGTCTCGGCCGCGGAAGGCTTAGGGGGCGGGGGGGGCGGCGATAGCGGCTGTCTCGCTGCTGGCGCTGGCATATTCGCCGCCTTGCCCTTCTTTTGGGCCGCCGCCTTGCCCTGTTTCAGAGCCACCGCCTTCCTAACCGGAGCCGGTTTCGTCGGGGCCGACATAACCCTGCCGGGGGGCTGGCTGGACGGCCCCGGTGCGGAGGTCGCAGCAGACGCATATGAGGCCGCCGTCGGGCCCGGGGGCGTCTTGTTTGCCGCTAGGGGGGGGCGCAGGACAATGCCCTCCAGGACGGAGAACCGCGCCTGGAAGGCAGCCAGCTCCTGCCGAACCAGATTCAGAACCTGGTTCTCCACCGGCACGGACTGGCTTGGATGCTTCTGGCCCCCATTTTGGGGCGCCTCGCGAGAGCCGGACTCGCGCAGACTGGCCAGGTCTGCTCGGAGCTTCATATTCTCCTCTTTGAGAAGCTCCGTGGCGGCCGTCAGTCGAGCGACCTCCGCCCTCAGCTTGGCCACGCCGTCTGGCGGGGGCCCAACAAATCTGGCCTCCGCTGCCGCCATAATGGAGGCGACCGCTGCAGGTATAGCCCTTTGCCTGGTAGAGGCCTTTTGTTTCAAAGAGACAGCTCTCAGCGCCGCCTCCACCTCCTTCGCGAGTCCGGCCTTACGCTCCGCATCGGAGCCGCCATCTGCACCCGCTTCGTCGCCTGAGGAGCCCGAACGGGCCACCCCGTGACCGGTGGCCACCCCCGGATGGCGCCCCTCCTCGGCAAGCCGCGCCGACCTCTCGGTGGCAGAGAGGCCTCTCCCCTTGCCACGGATCCCGCCGCGCTTGCTGGTGGGGATCTTACGAGCCGAAGCCAGCTCCCCATCTGACGACGACTCTCGGTCGCCTACCGGCCTGGACCGCTTGCGTAGGAACTCCCTGTTCCCCGCAGCAGCCCCGGGCCTCCCGCGCTGGGAGCACACTGAGCCTCCCGCGCTCACCTCGCTGGATGCGGCGCCGGACTCCGACACCGCATCCCTCTCCTCCCTTCCTTCGCCGATATCGGCCGTGTTTTGGGTTGTATTGGTTTCCATACTGTTCCCACGAGTATGGGGGAAATAAAAAGTCCATCTGGGCAGTGCCCCCTGTACCCAGATAAGCCATAGCCAGGCCCGGCAGTGGTTCGCACTAGAGACTGATTTTCCAAAGGAACCCGTCAGCCATACATCTCCTCGCGGTGCGCCGCCGCTTGAGATTCGGGGTAACTTTTTATAGAGGTTTTCTACCTAGTGGTCCGGGCGGTTAAGCCAAGACCCTCGGTCCCAATCGAAGCCGCGAGACGTGTTCCACGACACTTCGACGGTGGGATTACCATATCGACGGAGACAGTGAGGAACGCACGTCCTTCACTGTCTGCTCGGAGGCAGGGTAAGTGCACACCGAGCCCGCCCTTGCTCCTCCGCTGTGCCCTCTGCTTTTCAGAGGGTCACGCGGAGCAACGCCCCCTTGGTCCATGAGGGACCCGCCCATGTCAGAATATTAGCCATGGACTGTAACATTCCCCGAGGAATAAGAATCTCTTCCCATTCCTCGGGGAAGGATACTGGCCACGCCCAGGGTGCACCGGCCCAGCAGCTGCTATTCCCTCCAGACGTATCGAGAGGGACCGGCAGCCATCAGGCACACGAGGAGGAATTCTGACAACGCACCCCAATAAACTGTACCTAAACACGACTTATCAGGGGGTAGTTGATATCGCGAAAGTTACGCATCTAAGATACATTTTTTACCCGCGTGTGCCGCACGGGGTCCGGGCGCTTCGCCCTTCGTTAGTTTCGTAGTTCGGGTAAAAAGTCGCTGTTTTAAATGCATCCCCGTTACCAAGCCTAAAGTATTAGATTCGTGTTGATAATTTCACTTAAAATTATCAATCATTACACGGTAAACTCAATGAAGTATCAAAAGTTATTCATAATATCAGCCAGTGAGTGTTTAGGTAAGTAAAATTTGTTCATTGAACTAAAGCACATCTAATGCCTACAGCTATGATCAGCTGGCGGGCGCTAGAGTTTGCGCGTCGCGTCGGCCGCTAACATTGCATGAGTGTGTGTGCAGAGATGTTGATGTACATACGTTTTGCGTTTAGTAAGGATAACTATTTTATAAAAAAAAAGACTAGGTTTGGTTTAAATTTATTTAATTACGGATGTTGTTTTAGACTTATAATTTAATATTCTAATTGGGGTGTCCGAGGTATTGCGCTTAATCTGTTACACATTGTATTTTATTACGTATAACAACATAGTGTAAACTTCGATATATATAATATCTATTGTCCCTAAAATTGGCATGCACGAAATATTTAAAAATCATTCTTCCTCTAAGTACTAAAAAATTACATCCTAACTTGCTACTATCTTCAAGTTAGTCATAATTAATCAGGAGTGGATCTTGACCACAATCGAAAATATTTTTACAAATACGTGAAAAAAAGCGCGCAACGCGCGAATACTATAACATCAGACATTTTCACATTTCTGAAGACTTTACTCTAGACGGACGCCTCTAGCGGCGAATTCATGCGCGACAACAAAGCCCCAGCCTCTAGCAGTGAATTCATGCGTACGTGTATATCTATACAAAGAGTGCTAGTGATATGACACAACCAATATATTTTGGTATTATAGTCGTCCATGAATGAATGAACAAAATTATAATTTTGTTTTGTTTTCTTGTACATACTTATACTTGAATAATTTCACAAGTAATTAATTTTTAATATGACTAGGTTATGCACTCGGCTTCGCCCACTTGGTGTTTGTTAATGTCCCACGGGATCGAACTACCTGGATAGCCTATGTGTTTAACCAGGTTCAAACTATCTGTGTGCAAAATTTCAATTTCAAGAGTAACACGCATCCATCGATCCTCACAGACTTTCGCATTTATAATATGATAAGTGACCAGCGAATGAAACTGAGTAAGTGAGTAATAAGAACTATTCGCAAGGCTTGTTTTCACAGTCGCAACTTCACAAGTACTACTTTACTTGCAAGAACATTATCTCTCAGTTACTACTGGATTACCTCCTGCTATTGTGTTATTGACAGGTTAATTGTGCTGAAATCGATTCAGAATGAACCGTTATGGTTTATAAAGCAAACCTCCGACTAAACTGTTTTTCTTTACTCAGATCCTGCCTGTTTCTATTCTGCCTGCCCCAGCAACGTAGTCATCGCTTAGTTTAAAAGTGTTTTGCCCCTGGCTGGAGGCCTTACACTCGAGGCCACAGAATAGTCCGTTTAAGCAGAAGCCAGCCCATAGGTCGACCTGCGAATGCCATGACGAAAAAAAAAACACTGATTTTCGGTTGTCTATCGCTATCCCCATACCAGTATTATATTGATGCTTTGTGGCCATCACTATCAGTCATGTCGTGGTATTATATTGTTACTCTGTGATGTCGTGTCAAACTGTCAACACACTCAACTGTCATACTTTCAACTTAGACTTAGTTGAACTTAGGCAGCCGATGGAGCCAGTTGCAGTACTTTCTTAGCCTTACTTCTGTTTTGCTTTATAATAATTACTTAACTCTCCTAAAATGAGTGTGAAAGCGGAAGATCCGTTAAAAGATAAAATATTAAACGTTGCTAAAAAAAATCCAAAGGGCATTTCGCATAAAGATATAACAGCGGCAATCCCTGAAGTTTCTTCTGCTGAACTTGTACCTGCAATCAATGAACTATTACAACAAGAATATTTCGATTTATTTAATCAGAATGGAGTTTTAGTATATAGGTAAGGCATCAGAGATAAATAAAATTTTAATTACATATTTAGTCGCCATGCATCATTGAAGTGTTTTCATTCAGGTTAAAAACTCAAACAAGTAAACAAGCAGTTAAAGGAGCTGACAACGAAGAAAAAGTTGTTTTTAATTTAATAGAAGAAGCAGGAAACAAGGGTATATGGATAAGAGATATCAGAGTTCGGTCTAACCTGGCCAACACACAACTAACTAAAGTATTGAAAAATCTCGAAAGCAAGAAACTTATCAAAGCTGTGAAATGTGTAAATGTGAGTACGTAACCATCCACTGCTTCCGTTATTCCGTTAGTCAAGTGGTTGCAAGTGTAACTGCTGGGCACTCACTAGGTTATAGGTTTGATTTTGTGTTGGGCAGTTATGGGGATATATTCTAGATTGGACTTCCTGGTGAAATATGGGTGTACCATGGGGCTCGGTACACCTCTGCCTAACCCTTTGGGAACTACAGGTGTCATGTTATGTTTTTATAACCGTCTACCATAGATTAAAATGTATAATTAAGGTGGAAGCGCCAGGGTAGCCTGCGAAATTCAAATTTTCTTAAGTTTTTTGCAATTTGCAGGTCAGTTTCAGGCTATATGTGAAACAGAATGTGATTTGTGACCATAACATGTATGTAGTTACAGATATTTCCCATTTAATGACTATTTTATGAAAAAGTCATTCATGGAATTAAATGAACTTAGAGGGTTGTATTGAAAATTTTAATGACTATAACTGTGTAAAGCCATATTTGTTACAGTTACAAATCATATCTTAATCATATAAAACCTGACACTGACCTGTAAATTGCAAAAAAAAGTAAGAAAAATTCAATTTCGCGGGCTATCCTGGCGGTTCCACCATAAGTTCATTGTGCACTATGAACATTATTGTTCTAATACACTATTGTATTTTTAGGCTTCAAAAAAAAAAGTATATATGCTTTACAATTTGGAACCAGACAGATCTATATCAGGAGGAGCATGGTACCAAGATCAAGATTTTGAATCAGAATTTGTGGACATCCTTAATGTCCAGTGTCATAGGTTCCTGAGTCAAAGGTCTGATAAAATGAAAAACAATCCACGTGGGCCAATTGTAGGCAGGACTCAGTCTTATGCCACAGCTGCTGAAGTACAAAAGTATATCACTGATCTAGGAATAAGTAAAGTAAGTCACTCAATAAATATCTGCTTATTTTTATTAATAATCTAAATACTAAAAATACATTGTACAATACATAAGAAGTGTATTATCACTTAACTGATGTTAGATTTAAAGCAACAAAATACTGTTGCACATTCCAAAATGATATTTTATATCACACAAAATGCAAATTAGTTTATACTTACTATATTTTGTAAATAGCAACATTCAATACATTTCAAGCATTTCTAGTGTCAGTAAGTGACGAATTTGTTTGTTTTCCCCGATGCAAAAAGAGGGATGTTATAAGTTCGACCGCTGTGTCTGTGGCACCATAGGTTTTAAACAAGTGAACTGATTTGGATGCGCTTTTTTTTATTTGAAAGCTAGTTCCTTGGCAATGGTTCTTAGACATATTTTACCAAAATCGGTTCAGCCATTTTAGCCAGAGTGGATGTGGTAATGAATAAACAAATATTTTCAAATATACCAAAGTGGGGTATCAAATGAAAGGGCATTAGGTGTTTAGTTTAATTACAAAACAAAACCATACGAAGTTGAAAAATTAAAAATAAAAAAATAATAAAACCCCCAACACAAAAAAGAAAAGCGATCAAACATTTAAAAAGTCAAAAATAACACCTATTGTTGAGCCATCAAATTCGATTCGAGTAACACCTTGTTTGGTCGCTTTTCTTTTTGGCATTGGGGTTTTTTTTACATTTTTTTAATTTTTATTAACTGTAGAGTGATCTGCACATAAAGGTAATAATAGGTCGTTACCTATGTAATTGGAGATTTAATAACCACCATTTTCAGATTTATTTATCTGTGGATTGGCGCGCAAATCGAAATTCAAATAAATTTTATTCGAAAGCCGTGTTCTTTCAATTTCAAATTCAGTCATTTGTTTTTAGATAGTTTTTTGTTTTTGTGAAATTGTAGTAGTTTTTGGCGCCATGGATAAACTGAAAATTCGTACAATTTTCGAATATGAGTTCCTACGTGGACATACCGCTGCGCAAACAACACGAAACATTAACGACGTGTACGGGCCTAACACTGCTTGCATAAACACGGCCTATTATTAGTTCAATCGTTTTAAATCAGGAAATTTTGAGTTGAAGAATGAGCCTTACAGTCGGCCGGTAACCATTGTCGACAACGACGAATCGACGGCGTTAGTGGAAACGGATCCAACTCAATCTACGGCTGAGCTTGCTGCGGGCCTTGGAGTTAGTGTCAAAACGACATTAAAGCACTTACGTCAAATCGGAAAGATAAAAAAGCTAGATAAAATAAAATTACAAATTTTTTTGTTTTTAAAATTTTCATACAAATCTCCAATTTCATAGGTAAAGACCTAATAAAACCAGTATAAACAAGCTATGCAATGTATTGAAACTGAGTCACACAAAGAGTGGTCTTCTGTACAATCTGTAATATTTTTTACATAGTAAAATGTGTTGTGACAATTTGTTTGTTTCAGGTTGAACTTGATGTAGAAGATGTCATCACAATACTGAACACTTTGGTCTATGATGGTAAGGCAGAGAGCAGTGTGTACCCCGATGGGAGCAAAGTATATCGTGCTATAGACCCTCTTATACCGGCACCAGGACTAGTACAAGTGCCATGTGGAGTGTGCCCACTCATCCATAAATGTGCTTCTACTGGACTTATTACACCACAAGATTGTACTTACATGAAGGAGTGGTTAGAATAATAAAGTATATAACATTAAGCTATGCTTATTTATTCCCTGATGACTTTACAATTAACTGTTAAATAAATTGAAGTACCTACTTATAATCTTAAACATAAAAACAAAGATGCACATTGAATAAATACAATTTCGGCACCACCTATATAAAGCATATTCTAAATAAATATACAAACAAGGTTCTAAAAAATACGACTGAAAAAGACGACCAACAAGTTATTATACTTTTTTTTCTGTCACGTGGCTTCGATTCCGTTTGCGTGCCTCTCCCGCCTGCGCGAGTTAGCGCGCTAAGAGCCGCACGCAGCCACCCAGCGGTATCGCAAACGGGCGGCACGTATTTTGACACAAGTTCGTGTGAGCTTCGCTTTAATGACAAGAAAAGTATGGACTAAACGTTGAAGCGCGAGGCAGGCGGACTACTATCTTGCTGGTGCAATCTATAATATAAGTAAGTATAAGCTGAATTATTTTCAAACACAAAACTAGTAGTACAATTCACAGTAAGTCATCTTCTGCTAGTTTGTTCAATGTATGATTCAGAGAATACAAACTAATAAACATCAAAAACTGGTAACAACATCTACTAATTAAATCCACTTTCTCATGCTGTACATTAATCACAGGCTTCAAAACAAACTTCTAAAATTATTTTCTATATTATACAAAGCTGATGAGAGTACTGCGGGCTCCCTTTTGGGACTAAATGCTTTTTCTTCTGTAGCTGTATTTGTTTCCACAACATCATTATTATTGTTGTTTGTGGGGAACAGGGAACTAAAAGCATCCATCTGGATATAGTTAAGAGACTGCAAAATTAATCCTTTGTTAGGGTATGGAGTAGCAACCACAATGATGTCATGATGGGTGTCCTGATGACTGCAATTTTGTGCCTTTGAAGCTGGTGTTGCTACAGGTGTGGTTGTGGGTGGCGGTGTTGGACGTGTCATTACTGGGGGCTCCTTTAACACAGGGGGAGGAATTGTTGGCTTCTCTCCACCTGAAAGTAATCCGTAGGTAAAAACTTTTACATTAGTAGCGTATCATATGCTTTGCATTAAATCTGCTCAGACAACTGCAGGTACATACTTATTGAATAGATTATCCTCTCCATTTCTCGCAACTGTGTTTGTTGTGTCTGAACAGTAAAGTATAGATCAGTTATGGTGTCAGAAATATGCCTCATTTCATCTTCCTTTTTTGCTTCTTTGACAGCTTCCTTATTACTTTGTCTGAAAAAGAAACAGTCCAATATTTAATATTTTGCACATTCTTTAAGGATTGGCCCAAGATTGCAGTAAATACACCAGAAAAAAATCAAGATTGGAAGGGAGGCCTTTGCCCAGCAGCTGCCCACCATAAATTGTTATAATTCTTCATCATCTGACTAGAATAATGTTCACCTTGTTCATTAATTCAGACCATCAGTTTCTTGTTCAAATAATACTTTTAGGCAGAATTATTACCATAGTAGTGCTTACCTGTTATATTCCAACAATAAAATGCCCGCTCCAATTGTAAATATCAATGTTTCCCCAAGAAGATTTGCTCCTAGCTCTATCGCCATTTCTTGACTGAGAACAGGTATGTTCACTGGTCTTCCCAAGTTTAAAATCCACATTTTAGCTTTTACTTCGCACCAATTATAGACTGAAAAAATACTCCAATATCTTCAATTTCCTTCTAATTCACTTTTGAATCAAGTAAGTTGTTGAAGATCTAGATCTCATTTGCAAAATGTATTCACACTGTTACGACATCGCCGGATAGAGAATGCCGTTTTATTTAAGGATATTTCAGACATTACATGATAAAAGTATTTTGGCTTATTCATACAATATTAACACTTACATTGGGCAGGAGGCATACAGACATAAGTCCTGAAAAACGGATGATGTTTAGCTCGTTCTTTGCAGGCATTTGCGATGGGTTTACTTATCTGCTTTATCAACAATGCGCCTAGTTTTGCAATTGGAAATGCTCCTATAACCATTGTTAATTTGGTCAAATTTAGTCTATTTGATTATTAAGTCAAATCAGTTATTGCAAATAAAATAATGTGCACATTAGCACAAGGTCACCAAGTCTCCCAAGAACAACTTCAACTTCAACTGACATTTGAACATCTGACATTTTGATGCGAGTTGTGCAACATAGAAGAATAAACACTAGAGTTGGCATAGTTTTGGTGGTTCAGCGTGTAGTATTCAAGCTCATACAGTTATTATAAGGTGCAGCTAAAACAGCGTAACGTCCGTGAGTAAGTTTCTATTTTATGATCTCTCTCTAGTCAGTCTGTTATTTATTATGATGTCATAGTCTGTGAATGAGAGTTGTGATCATAGACCATATATTGATGCTCTGTGTCATAGACTACTACTACACAATACACATATATTGTGATACTTGTGATGGAGTTATGTTATGATGTGAAATTGTGTATTTGAATACAATTTTAGTGATGTGAGTTTAATTAACTTTAATTGTCCTAATTCAATTCCTATCACTCGGAAACCAGGCAAAACACTTTAGAATAATTCAAGAAAATCATAAAAACAGCGGTATAGACCAATCAAATCAAGCAAAATGATGCCCGGAAGGATCGGCAATTTACCCATAGCAAATGAAAACCCATTGGGTCTTTCGTGGCACGATTCTGCATGGATACCTCTTCTTAGCCCCTCTAATATTATGGACTATTTTTCTGAAAGATCAAATCCGTTTTTTGACCGCACCTGTAATAACGAAATTGTAAAGATGCAGCGTCTCAGTATGGATCAACTTCAGTAAGTAACTTTCCATCATCAAGTTAACTTTTACATGTACAAAGTACTTTAATTAATTCCACTGTGTTTCAGAAACATGACAGGACTAGAATACATTTTGCTGCATGTGCAGGACCCGATCCTGTATGTGATTCGAAAGCAGCATAGACACAGTCCTACACAGGCTATACCTCTAGCTGACTACTACATAATTGCTGGGATTGTGTATCAAGCTCCTGACTTAGCTAGTGTTCTTAATTCTAGATTGGTATGCTATTTGGAATATAATATGGAAAAGTATCTCTTTTTTTACATATTATGAGTTTATTTTTCTTGGAGTCCACTCAGAAAATGTTTAACCCTTTTCTTGACAATGTATCTTGTAAGATACATAATGTTTTTAAAAAATACTGCTCTTTTATAATTCATGTAAAACGGAACGTTTACTTATTTTTCTTTAAACTATACGTTTCTGAACGCACACCAGTGACATAATAACAGCTTACGTCAACTACTTTTTCAAAACTTGTCAAAATGGCGAACCGGTTGAGTGCAATTCCGCGGAAGAAGGTAAGAATTTATTATTTTTGATAGTTTTTCTTTTAAAATTGCATGAGGAATTGGTGTTATAATATTTCATATATTTGTACTTATGCTGGAAAGAAATTATACAGGAGAAATAGTTACGCTTGGCTTCGCAAACTAACAAATACAGTGAATGTGTCCTACAGGATACGTTGCTAGGTATACTAAGATTCTTTGTACAAGGTTAGCGTATCTTATAGGATACATTGCCAAGTGCACCAAGAATTTATATATATATTTTTTTAAACTGTTTTTTGGGGAAAGGGCATTGTATGCTTGGCATGAGTGTGAGAGTGGGCTTTTTTTTCAGGGAGGGACGCAACCATCTTTTTCCAGAGCAAAAAGATTTTGTGCTCTAGTACCAAAACCACGTAAAAAATCTGACGACGAACGGTCTGAATCCGAAGATGAACTTCAGCAGATTTCTATTGGCTTGAGTCATGTCCATACCCATGTGACTGACTCCGATTCTTCACCTGCGCCATCTTTGCCTTCGTCTATAGAAAACTTGAATTTGCTATCTGATGAGGAAATAGTAGATGTACAAGACGCTGTAACTCAGTCTCCTTTGCTGCCTTCAAAACGAAACTAGATTTAGTGTGGATGAAATGATGGTAAAAAAGCTGGCAATAGAAAACAATATGTTAAAAACAAGCCAAAAAAATGGGGATACAAAATTTTTGTTCGAGCTGGCATATCTGGTTTCGTTTACGATTTCATAGTATATGGTGGTGAAGATACTTTCCGGTATGATTCGCTAACCCCTGAGGAGTCCAGTTTTGGTCTTGGTGCTAAGGTAGTTCTGGCTCTGTGTAAAAGTATACCAGACCGTGCTTGTTCTGTGGTATATTTCGATAATTTTTTTACAAGTTTAGAGTTGGTTAACTATTTACGAGAAGAAATGGGCATATTTTCTTTAGGTACCATTAGGTCTAACAGACTGCGAGGAGCGGAAAAAAGGTTACTTACAGACAAAGCTCTGAATAGAATAGAATAGAATAGAATATTTATTTGCGTAAAACATGGTATACAAGGGTGTGAAAAAAAAACCTAGAGGCTCTCATTCGCAAGTTGTCTGTAACAAAAATAAATTATGTGTCGTCAAATGGTACGACAACAAATGTGTAACCACAGTTAGTAGTTATGTGGCTGCTGAGCCTGTCAGTACCATACAACGTTATGACAAAGTAGCGAAAAGAAGAATAGCGGTACCCTGCCCGGAAATTATTAAACATTATAACGCCCATATGGGGGGCGTAGACTTAGCAGACATGTTAATCGCCCTGTATAGAACGGACTTCAGAGGCCATCGATGGTATTTGCCATTAGTGTCGCAAGTCCTAGAAATTTGCGTAAATAATAGCTGGGTTTTATACAGACGACATAGTGCGGGAAAGACAATGCCTCTAAAAAATTTAAGGTACCAAGTAGCACAGAGCCTCCTGAAAAAGGGCCGAGGAGATACGGTCGACAACTGTGAAGTTTCTGGACCAACTCCGTCGAAAATAATACAGGCACCTGTAGCACCACGACCTCCACCGGATGTAAGGTACGATGAGGTCGGCCATTTTCCGCTGTTTGGTTCGAAAGGGCGATGTAAATTTTGTGTCAAGGGCCAAACTACGGTAATATGTGCCAAGTGCTCGTTACGCTTATGTTTTAAGCCAGAAAGAAATTGTTTTGTGAAATTCCATACTGATAAGTAATTATTTCAGCTAATAGTTCACCTCAAATGTTTCGGTAACTTAATTATTTTCTTTTCGTTTTAATTAATCTTTAAGTTGATTTTGGTTTTATAACTATAATTGTTACTTCATGCAAATTTTAAACATAAATATTATTAAGAAAATTTTGTGTATGTTATTTCTTCAAACCTGGCAACGTATCCTCAAAGACACTTACACATAAGGTCAAAGTTTTTTGCTAAGCTGGCAATGTATCTTCAAAGATACATGTAGAATCTCATTATCTGGTCATGTGGGATTTTTTAATATATTTTTTCCTAGATCCTAGGTTCATAATTAACATCATATTTAAAAATTATTTGAAAATATTTTTTTTTTTTTTTTGCCAAGAATAGGGTTAAGCAACTGTCCCACACCTTTATTCTCTATATCTCTATCTCCTTTTTTTATTTCTTCAGGCTACCATAAAATGATTATTTTGACTATATAGTCTTTTAGATTATCATTAAACAGAAAAAAACTCAATAAACAACAAACTATTATGTAAATAGAATAAATATAAATAAAATGGAGCAACTGATTTAATAATATTTTATAGCTGTCTGCTGTTCATCACCTACAATGCTCTTTTGAAGAAACTATGTCATACTCAAGATATCACCCCAGCAAAGGATACTGGTGGGATTTTAAAGCAACTAAACCAGGTATGTATTTACTGACAAAACATTCAGATAAATAAAATGTTGAAAACCCATCCATGTATTGGTCTTGTGCATTTGAGTCACACAACTATTTTGACATGCTAAGCTCAAAAGTGGTATTCCAAAAAAATCATAAAGTTGATTTTTATGGCATCAGATAGCTTAAAGAATTACGAATTTAATTAACTAAGCCAAATAATAAGCAAAAAATCAATCTGTAAATCCATTTAATATGCAAATAATCAATCTGTGAAGTATATTTACAAAACTTAAATGTACTTCTCTGAGATACCGCTTTTGTGTTTAGTGTGGCAGTATTTTGAGCTAAATTAATATTTTGGTTTGGGTTTCTAAACATCATCATCATCTTCCTGCTCTTGTTCCATGTTATTTAGGATCGGCGCAACATGTTTTTTCTTCCATTCTCCCTGTCAGTTGTCCTGCTGTCATTTACTAATTTTTCCTTCACATCATTCCTCACACAATCTGTCCATCTTTTCTTTGGTCTTCCTCATTCTCTGAAAAATATTTAACATAGCAATGTTTGGCTAGACATTGCATGTTAAATATTTTCTGGTGCATATACTACACTTATTTTAATAAATATGTATAGTAATGCATAATGCATATTATGTATAAGTAGCTACTTAGAACAATATGACCCAAAGTCTGTCCAATAGACCAATCTCAGTAGAACAGCCTGCATAGTTACTATTATCTTTGATTGTAGGGCTAAGTCCATACAATACTGGTCAGTCTTCATCAAAGGATGTAAGCAGTAGTCCTAAAGAAGAACCTTCCACACTATTCCAGCGACAGAGGGTGGACATGCTGCTGGCTGAGCTTGTGAGACAGTTCCCACTGCCAGTCACGCAGGCACCCAGCCAAGTGAGTTGTAGTCTAATATAAGCACATAATTTCTTATAATGAAAAAAGGCATGAGTTTTTGTGTGTGTAATTTCCCTGTTTCTAAATTATAATTTCAATATTTCCAGACAAATGGTGTCACAGTTAAGACTGAGAATAATTCTAATGACAAAAGTAATGAAAAAGCTGCAGATGGCAATGTAAATAATATAACAATAAAACAAGAGCCCATAGACCCTAACAGCTCCGACATGACTAATGGAGGTTTACAAGGACATGCTGAAATCAAAACAGAAATCAAACAGGAAAATATGAAGCCACCACCAGAAAAGAAACCAAGATTATAATTTCAAAACATATTTGTTTATTTTGAACAGTATAATATGTCATAGTCTTATTTGTTATTTGTAAAAAAACAATATAAAACAAAACATAAGCTTCATTTTTCTTTGATATATATTTACATTTTATCAAATGACACTCACACACTGGGGCAATAATTGGTATGAAACTAGAACCACAGGCTTTCATGACAGGGTTCAATTATAATAAAAAAATCAATGCCATTTTTGTAGTACTAGTAAACAAAAGTTGCAAGTACCTAGCTGGTAAATAAAGTAATTCAAAATGAAATTTTGATAAAATTAAGGTATATCAAGATTATTGAGCATGCTTGTTATGTTTTGATAAATATTCAGTATTCTTCTCCTGTTGGACGTTGTATAAATTGCCAATATTTTCTTGAGCTTTTACAGCATTTGTACAAACCTGACAGTTAATCCTACGTTGGTCTTCCAGATCGGGCAAACCAGTGCCATTATGGTGCACACTGAAAAAACATAGAAAATTTTGAGGATTCTTGCTTTACTATCTGATATTTAATACGATCTTATTAATTAATATAGTTACCCTGGGATGGCTTCCCTGAAGCCTAATTCTAAACCAAAAGTAAAGCCTTGCTTGTAGCCTACATTAAAACTTTCTTGGAACACAGCAGTTTGACCATCAGATGCACCATCCATGTACCCAATCTAGGAGACGATTAGAATAATAATAAAGTTATAAATTAAACCATCTCTGAATTAAAATAATGAAAAACTTATTGTTATAACCTTCGCGACAGGTTCTATCGTGCGGGACCATGTCTTTCTTGATACATTTTCATTATATTCTGACATTTGATTTGTTTTCACCCAGAGAATTACTGGTCAACGTAAGGGAAAAGTTTGGAATTCATAAAAATTGCTTAAATACAAAATAAACAGCCCAATTGTTTGTTTAACATGCTGTCACTGTCAAAAATTGAATCACTTGACAAGTCATGGAAATATTTCCGTACCCATGGTATAATAAAAACATCGAAATTATTTTGTACAGGCAATGTGCATAAAATAATACTTTACGACAGGAAATAAATATGGCTTGAAAAATAAAATATTAAGATTTTTTCAAGAAAAACGTGATTGTTTATTTTTAATAATAAAAAAGAGTACCTATATAGATGAATGTTTCAAGTGGGGTGGATGGCCAAAACCAAAAGTATGAGGAATAGCGAAAAATGCTCAAAGGAGTCTCGCGCCCGATTTTGATGAAAACTAAAACTGCATCATTAGGTTTTTGCGAACCAATAGATTGTTGAAAATAAAAATACACTATTATTACGCCATTCGATAATGTCGCTAGGGATCAAATTTTGGGAAAAAATGACATACGGCATTATAACTATCAATAATAAATGTTTAATTCCAGCATGAGTAGATAAATTAAATTTTTTGATGTACATAAAAACAAAAAGGAATAACATTCTTGCGCTACTTGCTATCAGCTGATTTTTGAATAAAATTTTGTCATTCTATAGAAAGAAAGAAAACATATTTATTTTAGACTCGCACATAAAATATCAAATAAAATAAAATAAATGTTACATCAACACAAATGTAGTGAAGATAAAGATATGCGGAACGCACCCATCAAGCATTCAACAGGCATTATTATTTCGTGAACGTATCCGAACTAAAAAAAACATTACTTCCACAGAGTACTTTTATATATTGGTAGTCTGAAATCCTCTATACTTAGTTTACTCTTTGTCTGAAACGCCACTAGATAGATGTTGCACATCAAAAATAGTAGCCTGACAGTATCCATCCAATGGGAATTTTTAAAGTAGAACGAGAAGAATTATTCCTTCTGAAAAAAAATATCAGGGGCAAATTCAGAAACTTCTTCTTTCTCTTTGCCCTTCATATTGTTTAAACTGAAGGACGTAAGACAAGGCAGTATGGTCGAAAGACTATAGCCTTCCCTTCGGGGTAAAAAAAAAAATATAAATTGTATAAACTGTCATTGTTTTGTTTGATTGACTGTCACAGACTTGCTGACTTTTGTAAATTCCCTTCGTTGACCTATTGATTGCTTTACCATAGTCCAAAGAGATTAAAATTTGTGTAGTATAATTTAATGTATTTGCTTGCCATACAGTACGTTGGCCATACTCAGTCTTGATTGATTGATACTTTTACTATGCATGTAAATAAATAGGAAAACGAAGACCTAAGAGGACCCTCTGAGCAGAATATTATTTCAAAACCGCTAAGTAATGACGGAAACAAAATCACAAAATATTATGAAGATAGATGAATATAACGCTATTGTCGAAGACTTCAATAAACTAACATCATACAGCCGCAAATCCGAAAATGAATTGAAAAAGAAGTATAAACAGTGAGTATAATTTTGTCCTTGTAGTAAATCTTCGTATAAAATAGAATTGATTCTATGATTTTTGATTTACATTTACCACTGTTTGTCTCTACATTACCCTAATGTTGACTGTTCGAAGGCTCTGAGCTTAAAGTGTTAAATAAATATTCTTATTTCTATTCATTCTTTTTTTTTTTTTCAAAATATTACACAGGCTCAAGATTAATTTAAATTTACAGCATACCACCATCTACTTTGGGCAGTATAATATCTTTATTAGTACAGAGATCTATGAAACACAGCTACAGGAAATCTCCACAAATTTCCAGTAAATATCATGAATTTTATGAAGGATTGATGAGGGACAAGAGTAAAGAAAATGTAATTTTACAGTAAGTGTAATAGAATAATTTACTTTTAAAATATAAATGAATATGTAAACATTAACTGTAAATTTTTCACAAACAGGCTCTCAGATTGTCAAGGAATCAGTCCTGCATTGTTTGCAAGATCACTTTTACAAAGTGTGTACTCTGATTCATCAATGGCTAAAAAATGTATCAAGGATACAACTTTGGTTGAGGACAAGGACTTAGCTTATCAAGTGTTTATGGTATGAAAAATTTATTCACTTAAAAACTTAATAGTAGTTTTATAATTTATTAATCATTAAAAGCGGTCCTAATGTCCATTACTAAAGAGATCAATGTAACTGAATAGTGCAATTTTAAATCACCTCTAAAAGATCTATGTGGTATACAATATGACCGTAAATATGATTGTTTATTTAGTCAATAATTTAAAAAATGGAGTAGAAATATCTTAGACTGACAAGTGAAAATGGCTAACTTTTTCTCCCTATTCAATAGATAGACTGGTTGGAAGCGCGACTACTGAGCATTAGGTTCTGGGTTCGATTCCCAGGTTGGGAGAAGTGCGATTGGATTTTTCCATTGAAGTTACTTAATAGCAGCGATGGAATTTTGATTTGTTCCCGGTTTATGGCAATAGGCTCACCCTCTATTACATGGGACTTAACCATAACTGGTGAAATGTGTGCATATGATACACCTTTGCCTAACCTTTTGGGGATTACAGGTGTGATGTTATGTTTAATGGTGACATATAGGTCTGGTGTGAATGGTGGATGTTTGGGCCAAGCCTTATACATTTATACCTAAAAGCTCCTTTTTTTCAGGGTATTATGAATGATAACCAGTATGGCCCCTATGCAGATATAATAAAACAGTAAGCTTCTGAATTATTTATTATTTTTGAAAATATTTTATTCTACATACAATATGTTTCCATTACGTTTGATAGCTCTTTCTTACTGCTATTCTTGAATACATTTGTTTTAATTTCAGATCCATAGGTTTAGAGTACGAGTTACGTTTAGAAAGAGAATTAAGATTAATGAACATCACATTTTCTGATGAGAATGTTCTGCGGTCACGAGGTTATGACAAAACACCAGATTTTAAGTTAGACGTACCTATTGCTGTTGATGGATTCATTGTCAATTGGGTTGAAAGTAAAGCACTATTTGGAGATGAAGAAAACCACTCGGGTTATCTCAAGGAACAACTTCTCTGCTATTGGAACAGATTCGGACCTGGGCTTGTCATATACTGGTTTGGATACTTAGAAACTTTGGATTCCACCCCTGAAGTAAATAGCATGTTTTTATTACGCACTAGCTTTCCAGATAAAACAAGCATAACTCAATATAAAATGGATATTTAATACTTATAAAAAATATTATAAAGAAGTTGGTAATTCGGATTGTTGGTATTTTATTGTTTGAAAGTGAAACCAAACAAACCCAAACTGAAACTTTTTGTTCTGTTTCATTAGGCTTGAAAGGATAAAAAAATAATGAATATGAAAGAAAATATAGAAAATTGGTATCATACAACTGCTGTACTGGAGACGAAACTTCTATCACGCGGTTCGATTTCTAACTATGTTATGGTTTGCTGCGCCCGTATTCTACAGAACATGTTATCCGTTCATCGCGGCAAACATGTTATGTTAGGCCACGCCTCTTTCTTTTGTGTTAGTAAAATGCTATAACATTGCGCAGCCTTCTCGGCTTTATAGTGCTCCATAGGCCCATGGCTAGCATGATTATTTTGACACATTGCTAAAAACTTAGATATAAACAAGGGTAATATCTAATCGAGGTATACTCAATCTAAATGGCACGCGAAATTAGATCCATTTACAACTATACTTTATGTACGTAAGTCGCAAGTGGAATCTTTTTTTGTATCAGTATTTTAGGCCCCAGTACTTAGCTTAGTAACCTATTAGTTCCATGCCACTACTTAGTCTACGACTTTGAACAACATAGAGGAATAAGCTATGGAGGCATCAAAGAGGCGAACCACTGGCCAAATTTTCTCCCAATAAGTCTCACCAATGTTTTTTGTTATCAGCGTGTCTCAAGGAACTTATATACTAACTGGAATGATGACGTGCAGCGGAAAGCCTTTCCGAGCGAGAAAACTTCGAGAGTGGATGTCATCCCTTTCTAATAGGGTATCCAATATTTGTACTTACATTTGGGACAGTTATTCTTTTACAACTTACTAGCACCCCCGCTTTGCACGGGTAGCAGTTTAATCAAAAACAGGGCGAAGCCGAAGCCTACGCATACTGTAAAACTCTGTAATTAGATAGGTCTATGAAGTGAAGAATACGTGACACTTATTTTCGTCCACGGTGGTAGACCACCGTGATCGAAAATAATTGTTGGACATGTTAGGTTACATCCTTCATTGGTAAAGAGATTTTAAAGCGTACAGCACTGCAACATTCACATAGAGGAAGCATGAGCATGTAGCATTTTCAAACAAGTTAGCTTTAATGCTAAGTTTGGGAATTTTTCAAAATAAAATTAGTAAAACCGAATAAAAAAACCGGTGTGGCCAAGAGTGAGTTCTTGGGCCTAAAGAGATTGCAAATAACCTCTCCATTCGGCGAATTCAATTTGGCAAACGATGCACCAAACACCCTGTATAACCTACTGAACATACTAATAAGTAAGTGATAACTGAATTTAAAAACATTGATTTTATCATTAATTCGTTTCCGTTGACGATCCCGTTGATCGTGGCGAAATAATAACAGCCGCTTGAATCAATCTTCAGGTTAAACCGCTTGCCTAGGTTGGTCCGCGGATGGGTGACTATTACAAACCGAGTTTCCTTCGTGCCAAGGTGGTCATTATTATTTTGAGTTCTTTCATGTTCTTCTCCCGTAAGAGTACAAAAACCCTACCCAAGGCCAAAACCAAGTTTGTAGGGGGAGTTTAAAAAAATAATCCACATTCTCCGAGAACTCGAAATAATAATAATATGATACCCCTTATTATTATTTATTTATTTCAGAGACTTTATTTTGTATCAAAAAACAAAACATTAAATGTTAATGTGTTAGTAACACAAAAAGTGCCTACAAAATGTCAGTATTTTTAGAACCCATATCTAACTGATGCCTATGGCTGTCCTTATCCACTGAATCTGGAAAGGACAGTCAAAACGGGCAGCAATCGCATTTAGAATGCTGTTGCTGCTGCTTCGTAGACGATGCAGCAAGGAGTTTGAGTTCTTGCACAAACGGCTTGAAAGCCATCCGTACGCGCTTCAGCAAACACCGGTATTACCCAGAACTACGTAGTACGTAGTATTATATTATCTGTGCCAGAACTAACAAGGTTGTGCAGGTCAGATAGGCAGTCGCTCCATGATAAATTCTTGTATTTAGCTGCATACGGTAAGACTGAAAGCCGACTGCAGCAACGAGAACGAAGCATCATCTGATGATTCGTTCTCGTTGTCGCAACCCTACGCCAAGTCACCTACCTGTTACTGTTAACCCCTTTCGATTTTTCTATCGTTATGTAGAATTTGACGGGAGAAAGCGCTAGCGAAATTCAAATTTTCTTGTGTTTTTTGCAATTTTAGTTGGTCAGTGTAAGGCTGTATAGTGAACAAAATATGGTTCCCGACCTACATGTACGCGACAGCGACACGGATGTATTTACAGAATTATAATAATTTCAGATGTTTTATGCTTGAATTATACTGTCATGAGGGCGCTGTTTTAAGTTGTCTGTGAAAATTGTATTGAAAAACTAGATCCTAAATCATTCTACTTCTTGTGCTTACTGACGGAGTTAGTACTGGTTTTGACCACTTGCAAAAAGATCCATGTTTACCCGCACAAAACACTCATGAGTGAAGTTCATTCTCAGCTCAGGTACATCTTAACATCTATTTAGTCTGTGCCTCTCAGTGAAGTTTGAAAGTTTGTTTGTATTTGAGGTTACAATAGAATAGATCAGTGTCTTTATGTCTTATTTGATTACTATTTTAATGACCGAAGAAACCAAGGATTTATTTATTGACATTTAAAATAACAACTGGTGTAATCTATTTTAATCTAATAATATACTGTGTCTCATGTTCGTTAGCCACAATCGAACGATATAATTGTGTACACAAATCTTGTCAATCGTTCTTGGCACACCTTGCTATAATTGTGTTTCAAGTGCTATCTCTTCTTAAATTAACTACAGGTTATCAGGTATTTCTCTCAAGGTAGAGCTCAGAACAGATTTAGCTCAGTAAAGTATGCATACGACGCTATAAAATAAACGGAAAGATAACCGCTAAAGCCCTAAAAATGGAGAACCGAATCAGATGTTTTGAAGAAATAGCTGCTGAAGTTTTCGATACAGAGAATGTAGTAACCGATTCTTCTTCTGATCAGGTTAATATAATGAGTGTTGTAGTATTTTTATTAAATATCATTAAGTGTAGTGTAAATGTTCTGCCATAATCAAGAATAATTTAACAGTTTTCATATCTTTTTATTTTATTCTTGAGGTTGTAGTTTCAGTTTAGCTCACTATAAACCTCATAAAAAAAGTAGACCTTCGCTTTTAAATTGTTTCAGATAATAATTGACAAATAATTGGTTAAATAATTGGTTGGTCAATGGTTTATTTATTTTACAGGTTGATGTTGAGGCAATGATACTAAAAATTTACAAACAATTTGAGAAAAATGCTGAAATTGAACCAGAAATCCCTGTAGTGAGAAAAAGAGTTCACAGTCAATTGTTAAAAGATTGTCTGGGATCATTACCACAGAGCTATGAATGTTTGGATGCTAGTAGAACATGGATAGTTTACTGGGTCCTGCACTCTTTGTGGCTACTTAATGATATGCCTGATGCAGAAATATTATCTGATGTAGTCAAGTTCTTGTCAATGTGCCAGCACGAGGAAGGTGGGTATGGTGGTGGCCCAGGACAGTACCCCCATCTTGGTACGACTTACGCTGCTGTAAATGCTCTCAGCATTATTGGCACTGAAGAAGCGTACAACTCTCTGGACAGAAGCAGTTTACAAAAGTTTTTATGGACTGTGAAAGATGTTGATGGATCATTTGCCCTTCACAAGGGTGGAGAGCAAGATATACGAGGTGCATACTGTGCCGTCAGTATAGCCAAAATAACAAATACATACACAGATGCATTATTTGACAAAACAGCAGAATGGATAGTCAGCTGTCAGACATATGAAGGTGGATTTGCTGGGTGCCCTGGTATGGAGGCCCATGGAGGATATGCATTCTGTGGGATCGCATCTTTGGCTTTGCTGAATAAAACACAGTTATGTGATATTGATGCCCTATTGAGGTGGTGTGTAAATCGCCAGATGCGAGTGGAAGGGGGCTTCCAAGGAAGAACTAATAAATTAGTGGATGGATGTTATTCGTTTTGGCAAGGAGCTGCGTTTCCAATAATCAGTGCTATTCTCTCCCAAGGTAATTCTTCTATCTTTATAGGTTTATTGTTCATGTCATTATTATGTAATAATGCATAACTATAGAAAAATCAGTCCTTCACCCTTACAAATTATGTGCGATTGAGTCTGTCCATATGTTTCACAGCCATTTTACTCAGAGACTATTGGCACTATCTCAGGATCATTTATTATCATTTTACATTGGATCCAATAACAGAAAGTTGGTTGGACTTTTTTTAAAAGGGTTTTATGAACTTTCTGTTAATGTGTGTTTTGCAGAATAGTCAGTAGTGTACAAGCAGTGTAGTGTATATTATATTATTTATTGGAAAATAAACTTAATATTTTGTAGACACTTACACATCTTTTGTCTTTAAGGCATTTGACAGGTTTGTAAATGAAAATGTTGCTATTTTACTATTCAGCATTTCATACCTATTTATAAAAACAAAGATCTTTTCAGAAAATAAAGAACTAATTGAAGCAGTACTTTTCAACCAAGGTGCCTTACAAGAGTATATAATTGTGTGTTGTCAAGCATTGCCTGGTGGTGGTTTTATTGATAAACCTGGCAAGTAAGTATCCTTATTCTATTTTTTCTATGAATGTCTAAAATGGACTGCACAGAACAATAAATGAGGCAACCATAGTGTGATTGCCTAAATGGTAAACTGAACATATGTGGTTCTGCAGTTTAATGCTATATTATAACAATACATCTGCTGTTAACTTCTCAATGTTTTGCAAAACTTACTTGTATTGCACTGAGCATAAAATGGCTGATAAGAATCAAATGCAATAGGAAATTATGTGTCAAACAAAAGGAGAAAAGCTAGTGTATTTCATTTTTAGAATGGATAGGCTAGGCTTAAGCGATTTATCTAGTGGCCCCTGGTATATTAAAATGCTGTCTTAATGTTCATTATTATTGTTGACTTTCAAGACAAACTTCTGGTGGTACTCCAAGTAGCAACTACTGAGTTACATTCACGGTTTATTGCATTTACTCATTATACCTTACTTGCTTTTTTTCAGGCATAGAGATATTTATCACACTTGTTATGCCCTGAGTGGACTGTCAGTGGCACAACACGGTACTGGGGCCGGGGACCCATACGTAGTCGGCAGACCTAGTAATGAACTCAACAGAATACACCCCCTGTACAACGTTGCACCACATCTCGCCTACAATGCTGTTCACTACTTCATCAGGCATCCACCACCAGTGAAGGATAAAAATTAATTTGGTTTTAACATGATCCTTTAAACTTTTTAAAGCTTTGAAGAATATTGCACCACAGTTTTGCTTTGCCTATGCCTTGGTAAATATTTTTTTCTGTGTTGATATAGAAATATTAAAAAGTTCGCCCTACATTATTACTGTATCTAATATAGTGTCCATCAACATTTATATTGTAAAGTTCTTATTATGAAATGAAAAATAGTAGCTTTAGCTGACATTGAAATAGTAGTTTATGAAACTGTTGCAAGGAATGTAAATAAAAAAGTCTTTTTAAAGCATTCTGTTGTCAGGGAATGTGTGTTATTTAGAACTCCGTTAAGTAAGATCACCACTTTGTATTAATTGTGTTGTTCCAATTTATCTTCCAAGATCCCATGAACGCCAGACCTACGTGATTTTATAAAAGCTGTCTTTTTTCTGTGGAAGTACCTTATTATAGGTAAGAAAAATTCGATATTACGAAAAGTCGATTGTGTTGGCTTTGGCAGAAAGTTGTGCTAAATAGCTGCTTAGTTACGTCATACTATAAAGCAGGGTTTTCTGATATTACATAAGGGCTTGTATGATGATTCACCTCCTCCACTGCCAGACACTGTAGGGTGGATAACCCCCGCCGCGCCGCCCTTTAAAGTGTGTTAAATTGCAAGTGAACTTACGTAATTTTTTTTTAATCTGTATTTTATATTTGAAGCGGTTACCCGAGAGATAGTTTTGATGGTTCCTTCCCACTGCCAGACATATTTGAAGGTCACCTGTAGGTGCGAGCGAAAGGTAATGGAAATGTAGGTATACAGTATCAAAACTGTCTGGCAGCCACAGAAAAACTTTCAGCTTTTATAAAATGAAGTTGGTCTGGCGGTCACGGGATCTCCCTGTGTTTGTAGTAGTATAAATAAATATGAGTGTAGAGATAGACAAAGGTTTTAGGTTCAAAATAATGCTTTAATATATATTTTTTTTCTATAGTAACCGCTTCCAATCGTGTTGCTGGTGACGGTTGTTGTGGCTAGTAGCCCCACGGTGTAAAGCGCAGGCCACATCGCCAGCGAGTGAACGAGGCGGAAGAGGCACCGTTTTATATTTTGTTTACACTGCGAACTACGAAAGAGCCGAAACGCCCGCCTCGCTCACTCGGTCGGCAGCTGGCGGTGTGGGCTGTGGCCTGCGCTTTATGCTGGTTTTGGGCAACATTTTAACGATACTATTCATTGTTTTGATAAAATTGCACAAGTTAAGATAAAGAAAATAGTGATAGAAAGAGAATAGAAACGGCACGTACCTAGGTATTTAACACTTGCCTGATACTACATGGACAATGCAATTATGTTGGACTTTATTTATGTCATATGTCCATGTCCATAAACCAATCCTGTAGTTCTGTGGCTCTGTTTATAAACGAATACTCGTGTTTTATTAAAATTTTGTTTTGCAACATTTTCATAAACCGCTATTGAACTCAATTTACATTGCTGCGGTTCGGAATGGAAGTGTTATTTCGTAACATAGAAACCAGTAACGAGCCATAAAGTAAGCCGTGCGTCTTCCGGACGATCCTCGGGAATTTCCTTAGCTAACAGCTCGTAACTAGTTCATATGCTAAAGTATTGATGTAAAGTTTATTAAGCTTCTTTTCCGTTCTGCGATAATGGTGAATATGGTTATTGAGCCTTGACCCATGTTCTAACCAAAGCGATCGGGTTTGCAGCAAATAAAATCAAAAGAAAAATAATTTATACAAATTAGGTTGAGAATCAACAAAACGTCCGCCTTTTAGCGATTCTTAGTTCTTTAGCCAGGGAGAAGTGGCAGAAAAAACTACACATCTGTCTGTTTCATTTGATCGCTTTGGTTATGTTATGGCTTTATTGTGCATGTCATGTTTGTTTTCACAGTGGTTGTTATAGCACCTATTTAAAAAAAACCTTATGAAATTAATGTATGAGGTTTCCCCCCACTTCTACAGAAATCCATTGTTTATCCTACACACAGTCAGATTGCGAGTATTGAGAAACACCATCACAAGTCCTACGATTAACTAAGTTGCTACCCTCAATATATATACCTTGTTTGTAAATAAAGATTCAAAGGAACTATTTACAATTAAAATGTAGCACTGAAATTTCTTATTTTCATTTCAAATATCATTCCAACCCATCATTCTCTGAGATGTTTTATTTCTAATTTCTATTTTATGACTAGAATGGAAATATCAAAAACACTGCATTTTATTATGCTACAATTTATTTCGTCGTCTTTGATGTAATAAAAATGTAACTATTACAGGATATTTCTCTTTAATCTTAATCATATCTGTAATTCATAAGAAACCTATACACATTTTAATAGAAAACAAATATGCAACATTAACAATTTGTGTGATGAAGATAAACTTTACAGAGCTACATAAATAAGGAATATATTTATTTGGTAATAGTTGATGTACCATTGTTTCAATTCACACCAACACAAATTCCTCCGATTCAATGTCTGTATCACTGTCTTGGATATTTGGAGTCACCCAGTTTTGCTCATTTTCATAAATAGAGTATCTAACATTAGGAAAGTTCATAACATTACTACAGGAGCCACTGTTTAGAGTGAATATAGGATACTCTAAATTAGTGGTAACTCCCTGTGGGACTAGGAATGATTGTATTATATTAACAAAAGTTTCCAAATCATGCTGTGTTGCCAGGTAAAAGCCTATGCAGCATGAAGGATCCATTTTACTAAGAGGCATTTTTCTTGGAGATCGGCAATGAAATGACTGTATGGAAAAGTTAGGTTGCCATACATCAACCATTTCCTGACAATAATGAGGGTCTAGGTGAATTAGTCTATCATCTTGATATCCCACAAAGTAAAGTGAATGCTTTGGTCTTCCCCCAATAATTCCTATGCAGAAGTCCAATGTTAGCAATGATGTTAAGCAAGGGCCATAAATAGGATTTAACTTATCAGAACCCAACTTTACAGGTACTAAAAGAATGAGTGATTTCCAATTACCATTTGGTAAACGACAAAGTGAAAAGACATCTTGAATATAAATAGTTGAATCTTGAGCAACATAAACTTCCAAATTATCAAATTCATAATTTTCCTTTGAAGCAGCTGCCATGACTGCTTTTAAGCAGTGAGCAACAGATGCAGGACCATACCAGTCGCCTGGTTTCTTTCCAAGAGCTTCTCCTAGACTCACCATCTGGTGTATAGATAGGGGACTGTTTACTGATGACTTGTCACCAAACCATTTGATTATCATGCGGTGTATACAATCCTCTTGGAACTCTCTGGCATTTTGTATAGCTTTCTCAGGACACCACCTCCAAGACCGCCCAAGAAAATGAGTCACTAGAGCTTGGGCCAGCAACATTTGTCCACTTCGGAGCATGCAACCCCAACCACAATCAGTAGTAAAAGACGAACCTGACATGGTAGGAAATTCTCTCCTGTAGGTCATCCAAATTTTACTAATGAAGTCCGATTTAAAACCTTCAATACCTTCGCCATATATCTGTTCAATTGGCTGATGTGCAGTTGCTTCTGTACCAATTTCTGTGGATGATTCTAATGATCCAGTCGGACTTAGTTTGCGATGGTAGCATCGTCCTAGTAGCCATACCGGTGATTCCTTTGAAAAGCTGGTTTTCAGTTTGACTGTCCATCCAAATTTCACGTTATTCCACATTGATAGGAGGCGGGATTCAACTTTACCTTTAAGGTCGAGTAGTTCGTCCGAACCATCGCGAGCATTTGAACCAGCAGCTTTATTTCTATCAACATTTATCCCTGATGCATTTTGAGTGATACCGTTCTCAGACGGTTTCAGTTCAGATTTATGTGCAACAATGCTACTAGAGCCGTTCATTATATTACATATGCATCGTACCTACTGTTGGAAAATATAATCCAATATTTGTTGACTAGTCAGCAGTACGTTTTATCTTTATCAGAATAAGGTTCAGTCTCCATATTCATTAAATTCTTGCAGACTTAAGATTTACAGTACTTGCACAGAGTTGTTATAGGTACTAACAGCACATAAAATTAAAGCTATTCTAATGAAATATGAACAAAAACATTACGAGTGTGAATGAAGTACACGCACACGACCCGCACGACAAACACAATGACAACTTGACATATTATAGTCAACACTTTATGGCAATCACGCACGACACACTTGTCGATGGTAAGACTAAAAAGTAAGTGTTTCTTTCGACCAACGTGCGACCGGCATCCCCAACCAATAAGGTAGCCCGCGAAATTCAATTATAAGTTTTTTGCAATTAGGTCAGTGTATGTTGAACTAAATATGATTCGTGACCGTAACACGTATGTATTTATAGAATTATAATCATTAAAATCATCAATACAAATCTCTGAGTTCAATCAGTTAGAGGGCTGTCCTGGCGGTTCTATCTTAATTTTAAGGTCGCATTGGGGGTACCGGTACAGATTGGTAGAAGACGGCATTCTAGTTCAACGGATTGATCCGAAAATCACAACGCAACCCGTGACTGGCAACTGTACGATTACGATAGTATCTACTCCATTTGAACTCCATTCTGAGTCCACAGGACACGGGATATATTTGGGGAAAGAAAAATAATGAAGAGACGTGAGCTGAATTTTAAACCACTAATACAATGTAATTCTAATAGTGTCTATGTATTAAAAAAGGAAGTTTTCTCAGAAGTGTTGAATGTCAGTGAATAAACATCAATAAGGGAAACACTAATATAGCAACCCTGGTGTCACTGTCAGTCAATGACTGTCAATGTCACGTCGTGTACTTTTTAGAGATTGAGGTTATGTTCTGGTTGATTGTTGGTTCACATGTGAAACTGTGAACTGTAAATAAACCACAATAAACACATTCTTTCAGTTAATTAGTATTTGAAGAAGCAATATGAAAAAAAGCAAAAAGTTTTTTGGAAAGAAGAAAGGTACCTTCAAACCTACGACAAAAAAGAAGAAAAAAGCTGCTGAAGAAAGAATTGTAAACAAGAAAGCAATTTTTAATAGATACAAAAATGCACAAAAAATTGATGAAGAGTTGGAAAAGAAAAGAAAAATGGAGGAGAAACTAAGGCACCAAGTAACATATTCTGAAAGTGAGGAGGAAGAAGACGCATACGATCAATTGTTGTCCTGTTTTAGTAACAAAAAGAGAAGACCGGTAGCAGATAGTGATGAAGAAAGCAGTAGTAGTAATGACTTAGATGATGAGGCGGTGGACACGAATAAAGGAGAGCATAGTAATATTGTTGATGACCAAGACAGTTCAAGTGCAGATGACAGTGACGAGGATGTTGAGGTAAAGAGAAGCATTATATTTATTGCTTTTCACTATTGTCTATGTAATCTTAGGTAATTTTAACAAAGACGTGATCGTTTCAGACCCTTTTGGGTACAGTCTAGAATAAAACTCTGTACAATATTAATATGAGTAATATTCTTAGTTATGTATACAGAAAATGAAAGAATTTAGATAGATTTAGTTCATTTCATCATACAACTTAATAGTATTGATACCAGCTATTGATTAATACATGCTTTATGTGTGGCCGCTATTTTAAAAATAAAATAAAATGGTGGAAGTTAGGCAGGCATTTATTTTTTCATCTTGTGCATCTTGCGATTGTGATTGTAAAACTTTAGCAGATTTTTTGTGCAGTTATTGACTGCTGAGGTTCATTCTTCCAGTGAAGAATCTGCCTCTCAAAACTATTTACTTTGCTTTATAGTATAAAGTCCCAAATGTGGTGGTATTTGAGCCTTTTTAATAGTTATTGGATCACTTAGGGCTATGGCTAAGGTGTTGGTATGTGTGTGTAATAATTTATAGATGCTTGTGTAATTCTGAGGTCATCATAAATCAAGGAGCATTTGTTATACCTCTGAGACCTTTTTTTTGGAATTGCTGGAGAATTTCCAGATTAGAGTTTCTTGCAGAGCCCCAACTTTATACAATACAATACAATAGCTACTGTCCCATGTGGAAGTGTGTCATCTCCAAGTTTAACAGGTGGGCAGACATCTTTTCTGAGAGTAAACGTCACATGCATAGATTTGGTGGCACTAGCTTTTATTTTCCATTCCCTCAACCATTTGTGGACTGTGTCAAGGTGTTTTTGCAGCATTAGTGAGGCTAGATTAGGGTTTTTATTATTGCACAAGATAGCCATATCATCAGCGAAGGTGGCAGAAAGTACTTTTTCTGAGGTTGTTAGGTCTGCTGTGTAAATGTGGTAGAGGTTTGGACCTAAGACGCAGCCCTAGGGTGCTGCCTGTATGTCGTAAAATTTCGAGTATGTCTTCAAAGTCAAAGTCAAAAGCATTTATTTCAATTAGACCATCACAGGCACTTTTGAACGTCAAAAAAAAAAACAAATATAAGCGAAGCTACAGTCACAGTCACAAGACATAATAACTTGAGAAAGTACTGTAGTTTCACATTCCAGAGACATTAGATCTCTATGGAGAAGAATGGGCAAGAAACTCCATGGACACTCTTTTAAATCAAAATATTTTAACAAAATCTTCGTTACATCATTCATGTTGAGATTATACATATATGTGAGAACGATGTAGAAAGACTTGCACATTAAGAGCGTCTAGAGTATAAGATTACATCAACAATGAAAAAAACAAAAATAAAGTAATTAAAATAAACTGTGGCAGCTGAGAGGTGACCAGTCCCAACTGACAGCGTCCGTTCACGAACATGACGCATGGATCAGCACCATTTAACTCAACCATATTGAAGGCAACTAAATGACCCAACACACCTGCCACCATCAGCAAGACATTTGAGTGCGCATGACATTCTCTCAGCCACCAAGGCACATTCCAGTCAATGAAAGATAACAAAATTTAAGATGTAGCCTTACAGTACATAGCACTCACACATGTGATATGCATTTATATAATGAGTATGACTATCACATACAGGCTGTGGCAGTTGTGTTTTTACTTTAAATAACAAGCTCTGGTGTCAGACCTTGTTGAACACTGTATTTCCAGGAACACAGCTAAAAGTATTCTTTTCGTACCAGCTCCTCTCTTATCTTATTCATCACTCTATGCACCTGCTCCACCGTAGAGTGCCTCATTCTAAATCCGAACTGATGTTGTGGGCTGATACAGTGTCTTTGAATATTTCATTAAGCCTATATGCAACGACTTTCTCAAATAGTTTGACATGACGGGTAGTAGGCTTATGGGCCTGTATGACGACACAAGGTGCGGTGCTTTTCCTGGCTTTGGGATCATGATGATTTCCGACACTTTCCATATTCTCGGAAAGTATCCAGTCCTCAAAATTCCATTAAAGAGCTGTGTTATAAAGACGGCGGCTTTTCTTGGCAATTTATGTAAGATTTCGGTAGGTATAAGGCAATATCCAGGAGCCTTATTTAGTTCCAGATCTTTTATAATTCTCCAGATCTCAGGTGAACAGCATTTTAGCGGTAAACCGAGTTGTAGATCTGTCTTTTTTGCTATGCTTTATGGTTTTCCAAAGCGAATATTAATTTTTAGCTGTGGTATCCAGATTTTCCATTCGGTTTTTAAGGTCTCATCTTCGAAGTCTTTCAGATATTGTTTCAGATCTGCGGCCGCTCTAAGATACCCATGGCCCAAGGCTTGCCTATGGACTTGTTTTTCTGAAATAAATGTTGTTTTTTTTTTAAATATGTTTCTTTAAAATATGTGTCTATTTTTCAGGTGCCCATAGATCATGAAATGGAAACTGAAGAAGATTTTATGTCAGATGATCCATTCACAAAACATTTGCAGCATGACCTTGGAGATGAATTACTAGTGTCTCTCACAAACACACCTCCAACTGTGGAGACCACAAACAAAACTTGGCCAGTTTTAGGGAACCTATCTGTAATCATACCAAAGCCTATAGAGACACTTTCTAAAAAACTGAAACCAAAAGTTTCAATATTAGAAGAAAATACTTATGTGACAATGGGAACAGTACCTACACTGATGAATAAAATAAATTACCAGCAGCTACATATAAAATCTCAAATACATGGCAATGTAGTATCAGCTAATAAAACCAATTTAATAAAAAGAGATTTGGAACTAACAGAAATTTTCACACCATTGCAAAAGGAACTGTTTTCAATTTTCAATAACTATCAAGATCTATATTATCCTGAGAGATCATTTAGCAATGGTGATGAAATTCGATATGCGTACTGTCTTCATGTAGTAAATCATATGTTGAAAACTAGAACTAAGATCCTACATCACAATGCTAAACTATCCAAAAAGAATGACTTGTCTGATGAATATCGCGATCAGGGATTGGTGAGACCTAAGGTATGTAAAGCATTGAAATGTACTAAGTATGTAAGGCTCATGCAAAAAAAAGCTGTTTCATACAGCAGTGCTGTAATAACCAAAGAAATATTTCATCGCTGGTTGGTCTAGAATCATGGTACTGTAAAAAAAAATTAAAGTAACAGTTTCTGTGTAGATCTCTTATCACTCATCAACAGGCACAACTAAGGTTGCCCTGACAGTATTTTTTAGGTTCTATTACAGTGAAATCCTTTTAAAAACTTCTGTTTTTATTTATATAATGTGTATTATTTTTAAATACCAGCAAATGTTGGTAAATAATTATATTTATGCTGTTGGCATTCTTAATGATTTGATAATTTTTGCAGGTTCTTATTATGGTACCATTTAAAGATACTGCTTATAGAATTGTCAAAACCTTGATTGAAATTCTGGTTCCTAAAGAAGCAGGCGAAGTAGTGAATAAAAAGAGGTTTGAAGAAGACTTCACAGGTGGTGAACTGATAATGCCGCGGAAGAATCCCAAGCCTGAAGACTATGAGCTCACATTTAGTGGCAACACTGAAGATACATTCAGGCTGGGCATGACTGTTACTAAGAAAACTCTCAAGGTTAGATGCTCGTACATAAATACAAGTCTATTTCCGTGAATGCATTTTGTAGAAATTATTCTTGACATGACATTTTGAAACTATTACAGCTCTATACAGACTTCTACTCTTCAGACATCATAGTTACGTCACCGCTGGGCCTACGCATGATAGTGGGCGCGGAGGGCGAGGAAGACCGCGACTTCGACTTCCTGGCGTCCATAGAAGTGCTTGTGATGGATCAGACTGATGTCTTCCTCATGCAGAACTGGGAGCATTTGCTGCATGTCCTCGATCATTTCCATTTGCAGCCGAAGAAAACTCATGGCACTGACTTCTCAAGAGTCAGGTCTTGGGCTGTAAACGGATGGTCTAAGTATTACAGGTTAGTACATTTATAATACTAATCTAGTTTGTTAGTCAAAGTAGCGTATTTGGATCTACTAGGTGTATTTGAAAATCAGAAAAAGGGTAGAGGTAGGTACTTATCAATATGAACAACCTTTCCTATGAAACCAACCATTCTCATCATCGTCTTCCTACCCTTCCCCATATTACTTGGAGTCGGCGCAACATGTTTTTTTCTTCCATTATCCCCTACCTGCCTTCACAATATCATTTACTCTTTTTTCTTTCATGTGTTTCTACACACAATCCACCCATCTTTTCTTAAAAAAATAGAAATAAGAAACTACATAATCATGGAGCAACCAATTTTTTTTCAGTTTTCAAGTTTTTATTTTTTATTTTGCAGACAAACACTTATATTCTCATCTGTAGCTTTGCCGGAAATAAAGTCTGTGATAAATAAGAAATGTCATAACTATGCAGGAAAGATCTTAATTGAGAATCCTGCTGAAGTGGGCAGCATACAACAGGTGTTGGTACAAGTGCCTCAGATCTTCCACAGGTAAAGTATTTTAAACACATATGTATGTATTAATGAATGTAGTAGACTTAACTTATGTGTTAGATTGACATAAGTTTGACATCTTTATCTTTAACTAGCTGTTGCCCGCGACCTTCGTCCGTAAAATTAACCTTCCTCGATAAATGGGCTATCCAACACTAGAAGAATTTTTCAAATCGAACCAGTAGTTCCTGAGATTAGCGCGTTCAACCAAACAAACAAACAAACTCTTCAGCTTTATAATATTAGTAGATTAAAAATATTAATAACTATGTTATAGGTTTGCAGCAGCTAACCCTCTAGAGTCAGTAGGGGCCAGGTTTCAGTACTTTATCAAGGAGATACTGCCGAAACAGCGCGACACGCTCATGAGCCACACACTCATCTACGTACCTAGCTACTTCGATTACGTCCAGCTAAGGAACTACTTCAAAAAAGAAGACATTGGATTCGTTCAAATTTGTGAATATTCAAAGGTGAGAGAATCAGCTAATATAGATGATATTATTTATAAAGTACCGATATAAATCTTATCTTTCTTCATCGCTTTTAATTTGACTGGTTTTAATAAATTACAGGATGCAAAAATCGCGCGCGCCAGAGATATGTTTTTCCACACGGAAGCCCACTTTTTGCTGTATTCAGAGCGAGTTCATTTCTTCAGAAGGTTCAGGATAAAGGGCATACGGCACATAATATTTTATCAGCCCCCTGTGTATCCGCACTTCTTTTCGGAAATGTGTAATTTAATGCAGGTGAGAATACGTTATTTTTGTTTCTACACTGCACAACCACAGGAAACGCGAATTGGGATAAAAATAGCATGTTCAGTACACAATATCCTAATTTGTCGGATGGGAAATCATCGCATAACCCCCCCCCTCACTCTGGGCGGAGCGGAAGGGAGTGTCAGACTGTCAGACTTTACATCAGCACCCCTTAAACTGTCAAAAAAAAAATGCGTTGATCCGTCATTTTGTTGCTAAATGAAAAAAGAACAAATTAATACACTTTCGCATTTATGACCAGTAGCAGTATGTTCTCATCCATTTTCTTTAGGTTTAATAAACTAAAATTTGCCTGTCCACAGGAGGTCAACCAGAACAAGTTCGGCGGCAGCGAGTGCAACATGACCGTAACGGTGCTGTTCTGTCAGTACGACCTCGGGCGCGTGGCGGCGTTGCTGGGCGCCGGCCGCGTCGCGCGCCTCCTGCGCTCCGACAACCACGTGCAAATGTACGTCACGGGAGAGAAATGATAGCACCCATTCTCATTCATAAAGTTAAACTGTAAATACATAACAATACTGTATTTCATTTGTATACCTTCTCAGTTAGTATTATAGTTACATGCGCAAGTCGGTTTTGTAACGTCTTCAACAACGAGCTTGCTGTTTTTCCGGCGTTTGATCTGAACACGTTTAGTAAGATGGCCTACCTTTATTCTCTCAGCTCTGCTAACTCAGGGACGCCTTTTGACCCTGCATAATAACGATGATAGTCGAAGCATTTCAGGCCAAAAGAATGCCTAAAAACCCTTTAGGCCTCTTAGCGTGTTGATGGCAATCTAAATTGTGTCGGCCCAGAATTGAGCCAATAGGTTACCTTTCAATTATATTACTAAAATGACTTGAGGTTTTCACGTGTGGTTGATTAGGTGACAAACATTTGCCCTCTCCTGAATCGGGAGCTTAATTTCAGAAGAGCACCGAACCTTTGCTAGTCAGTGATCTATTACAGTTTCGTTATACGTAAGTACGGTGAATGAGAGATCTATTTCGATTTCCCAGATCGACGCGTTCAATGAAACTGCAACGAATCAGTTAGCACAGTTTAATCGCTTGATTTTATCGACATGGTGTGTTGCGACTTCACAGTCGTGCGGACTTGCGAAGATACCTTTGTGTACTTTGTTTAGATGTTTTGATCTGTACAACGATAATGGTGAAACTACGATTTTTATTCTGTAGTTTAGTAATTGCTTGAAGTTAGAACTGTCAAAAGTTATAATTTTTAGCTTTGCTTTCTTTGGCGGTTCTTAATTCGTTTAAAATCTTGTCTATTGCATAGAAATGTTTGCAAAAGTAATTACTTAAAGTAAGTTCATAAGTACTTTAACTTGACTATACAGATACGGGTGTTAGTATATTGTGTCAAGGGAAATGCGGGAATAAATAAAGCCATTTTATTATTATCAAAAACATTTTAATATACGACAACACATCATGCTGTATACCTACACTGTCTCAAAATAAACACTAAATAAGTACTTAAAACAAACATTTTAAACAAAACTAAGTTCATAAAATTGTATGTTGACACTACTTAAGTCTAATTACGTAAATAATAATATTAGGCATTTCTCTATTAAACAGCTAAGCTACACCATACGTACATAATACAAATCTCAGTAAGCCACTGACAACTAAACAATTATAAGTTTTGATATATACCTAACTAAGATACTCTTAACTAACTGTAATGGCTAGCTTGCAGCTTTGCAGTTTGTGAACCATGATAGGTAGGTCTACCGATTTACTCAGGCCCTGAATTCCGCCTAGGTCTACAAGGCCGCTGGTAGCTGGCCTGACGGCAGGTAGAAGAAGACTGCGTCACTGCTAAGGTTACAGGTGGTAAAGTTAGTTGTTATTCCCGTTTAACCTTCCACTAAAGCTTACTATGTATGTGTAGCTATTGTCGATTGCATCAGTCCAACAAAATTGAATTTATGCAACAGTAAAGTCGATTTACACATAATCTAAACTTACAAAGTGTGTAGTTTCATTCCACACAGATCTTCTAAAAGCTTAAAAAATTGTTTTCTTTATGTTTTACTTCTGTTACGATTTTAATTAAATACCAAATTGAGATTTTAAAATACTGTGTTAATCGTCTTTTGTTATTGACTGACCTACTCTTTACAGGCCATCTCTTAATTACGTGAGGTTTTTTAGGCCACATTTGTACTCCTCCCTCTCCCTCGGTGATACGTCGCGAGGTTTTAGACCACCCCTCCCTCCCCCTCTTAACAGCATCACGTGTATCGTATTACCACAACAAAGATCAGAGAATTTTAGAATATCGGGTAAAAACAAAAAAAAACTCGTGATTGTCTCTCTCTATCCCCCCCCCCCCCCCCATCTCGTGATCGTGATTTTCGAACCTTTTCCCGTTCCTGTTTGAACCGCACATGATTCAAGGACGCTCCTTAGCATCGGCAGCAGTTTGGGGAACAAGAAGATACGCGTAGCCATTACATTAATATATTTTCTATTAAAACTAAGATTCCTCTCACTCACCAATCATGCAGATTGGTATTTCACGTCAACCTTCCGATATCACTGGCATCCAAATAATATTAATTGTAACTAAATTATACTATAATGCCCGGTTCCTAAAGTACAAAAACGGATCGACAAAGATCGGAGTTTTGTTAGCGTGACATTTTGAGTAGTCCAACTGACAGATTTTATGGAATGATGGACAAAACATTTCACTATTTTATGAAAACTAGCTTTGAAGTTGAACCTCCGATTGATGGCCCGTATTGTTTTTTAGTAACCGGGCTGTAACTATTTACATAGCTACCGGCCGGTTATATTGTTAAAACTATTGGTGTTACTTCTTATTGGGTTAATATTATGGCCATAATCTATAATTATCATAGGACTTATAAAATAGCTCTTCACTACTGCAACTCTGTCTCTGAACTTAATCGTGAAGGGGATGACTAGCATAACATCGGGTTAGCTCAATAGGACCTAATGACTTGATACAGCTGTATCGAGGAAGCAGTACAATCTTCACGTTTCCTTAGTCACGTTTTTTAGCTTACGAGTGAGCGAGCGTCATGTGCCGCTGTCGGTCTCGTTATTGAACAGTAAAGACCCGTTGATTCCCGACGTGATGTCAGCGTTAAGTAGGGTCGCGTTGGTAGTGGCGTCCGAGCTGAGCTCAGTGACGCTGTCTTCATTGAATACACCAGTGATGTTCTCCGGCGTTGAGTGAACGACGTCGCCAGTCACTGTGGTATCGCCTCCTCCTAGGGACAATATTTTTACATTAATACCTAGATACGCTTAGGTTTACGATTAAGAGGCTATCGCGAGACTACCTAGGTACTAGGTCCAGTAATTAAAATGACAATATTAGGTATCAGCCAGCATGCATCAACAACATGAAACTTTAAAGTACCTCATTTTTACCCGTCGGATAAGATAACCATGTAGTCATAGGGTATCACAATGTAACACAATAAAAGGTTGTAACGAAAACCCACTTGCGACAAAAAAAAAACAACACCATTTCGGTTTTTAAGCAGTGCAGTTGGTGGTATCACTCTCAACATTGAACTAAAATAACTGTCTTCGACAGCATCAGACTGCTTGGAAGTGTGAAATCTCTGATGCAAGCTTGATCTTTTTTAGCGTTCCGTAACTTCTTAGCCTTTCGTGTTTACCTAAACATTGTACAGTCGCCAGCACATCAAGTTACCACTAACTGTAAAATTTCTCCAAATGATTTTAAACTATAAAATTTCGATGCAAGTACATAAATAACTCTACCTAATTCCGACCTCTGATTATAACAAACAGCAATAAAGATTTTATTATTAGGTACTTATTGTACCTAGCTAGGAAAGACATAAAACAAATAATTTACACAAATATTTAGAAAATCCTCAGTGCTCAGCATTTTGTACGAAAACTATTAATAGAGCAAGTTGTTTATTTTATCAGAACTCGGATTCATAGAATATTGCAGATGTAACCCGCCTGATGTTAGATTCATGTTTTGTAGCCAGTTGTCGGTCGGTGACTAATCTTGTATTTTTTGCTTAACTTCTGATTTAAAAGATCTGGATGTTTATAAATATGTATCCTACCTGGATACATATTTAATATAGTTTCGCCATGACCGTCCGTCTGTCCGCAGCTTAGCTCAAAGACTAGTACTAGAAAGCTGTAATTTGGCATGAATATACAGGTTAGTTACGCCGAAAAAGTGGTAAAAACAAATCTCGTTTTTTTTAGGGTATCTCCGGTAGGTATATATATCGAAGTTAAAAGGAAAACTATCACAGCTAAGTAGGCTCTACAAGTTTACGAGTAATAGTCGACCAACTTATAAAATGTAGGTACTTGGATATCATATTTTCGTAAACATAATGTATGGGAGCACAAGTTTTTCAACTGCAAATATACTTAAGTTTTTTTTTAATTAAAATTAAAATCATCGTTCGGAGGCAAATCCGCATATTTTGGTGGGCAACTACGGAACCCTACATGGCCCGACACGCACTTGGCCGGTTTTTTAGGAACTGATTACTAAACCGTCGAATTCCCTAGAGTACGACTTTCTGGTCATATTCTTACAAAAAATCCGAATTAGAAGCGAATTCTATTCATACTGATTTTTTTTTAAATTATCGATAAGAAATTATTATTCTTACAAAAAAAAATAAATTCCTACCGAATTCTATTCATTATGTTTTTTTTTATTACCGATAAAATGTCTATGTGGTGTTCAAAATGATGTACTGAATACCTAAGTGGTAACCGTTTGTGCGTCGGTGTCCCTTCCACCGTTCACGCTGTAGTATTACAATACTTTTGATCTTTTTATACATATGTGTAAAAAAATAGACTGTATAATAATACAGTGTGTTTCTTTATACATAAGTTTACCATTTATTTTCATTACCATTCGATAGCGTCGCTATTATGACTTAAATTCTAGGAAGAAATCAGCTAACGCGTGTTAATGTATTCCTTGATTCAGTTTAAATAACTGCGGGGGCACAATTGAAAAAAAAAATGAAAAAGCGTTTATTCGTGGTGAACTGACCTAAGTATTACAAAAAATGTTACTTCTGCCAAACTGTGAAGCAGTTTGTTGGCAGATGTGGCTCCTATATACATAAAAATATTATATATATTTTTATGTAACTAGTCGTAGGTAACACTAACATTGGGAAACTCGCTTTTCGCTGCTAGAGTGCGGGTATTCGCAGTGCCTACGCGTTCCTCCACTTACACGATGCACGTTACGCAGTGCGCTATTTTGGGCAATTCGGCAGAAACCGTTTGTGATTTATATGTTATAAACATGATCAGTGAATAACCGAGTGCGAGTTATTGTGACTACCAACATCTATATTTAGAGTGACTGCTGGAGGCGCTTACAGGAACACTCAAACATCCACGGTCCGCGTCTAACGTTCCTACATAAAATCCTTATTATGTAGGTATATAATTACCTATACCGTGCATTCGATCATCATTGTTGGAATTGAAAAGAACCAAAGAAATATTATCAATTCGGTCGTCCTCCATTAACCATCGCAGTACCATACCTGGACCGCCTCGTCTCACGTAGCTACTCAGTTAATTGAAAAACGGGCTGGGTGACCGGGTGTGGCACAATATTTTAGATTTGTAAGTGAAATCTTTAAAAAAGCTTGGCGCGAGGACAGCACAGTAGAACTACAGCTTGTGCAGCAGTGTCTCGCGGCTCGCGGGCCATGGACTACGAACTTAATTGACTACGCTGATCGAGCATTCCCAAACGCAGAGTATTGTCGATTTTCTTTGAAAACCATTGAGATTTACAGAACTGCCGGAGATCTAATGCCTCGTAATGGTTTCGGTATCGATCATCTGCCTGACCTTTTCCCTATGTTGGGGACTTGGGGTTGGCTTCCAGTCTAAGTAAGAATGGTTGTCGGACCACTGACTACCTGTAATGACTGACAAAGAATGACAGCCGGGACCAATGGCATAACGCGCTTTCCAAGGCACGGGGGAATCTCGGTATGTAATGGGTGGTCACCCATCCATAAACCAACCTAGGCAAGCGCGGCTTAACCTGAAGATGGACCTGAGTGGCAATATTTAATCACGAGCTCCTCAAAATGGTTTCGGGATAATTTAAACCATTTGTTGCTGCAAATATACTTCTTGAACTGAAGGTTGACTTTATAGTTTTTGATTAGGTATTTAAAGTGTGTTATAAATAGAATATCATAATTAAACATGATTATGTATTTAAAAAAATATTTACTTTTACGAACAAATTAACATTTACATACAGGGTGTAAACAGACCCTTTACATGGCCGTCAACCAAGCATTCTGTACATCAAACTAAGTAACTCTACGCAAAAATTATAGCTAGGAATCGACTTTTTTTTTGGGGTTAAAAAATCACGTTTTACGGTAGGACTCGATGGAAAGCACCCAAAACATTGTGCTGATGGATGGATTGAATAGTACGGGGGTCGTGAATTGTGTAAAGTAAAAATCTTACATTAAAAACATGTACCTAGGTATTTAAAAAAAAACTTGTAAAAAGTTGAAACTTTGACCCCCAATATCTTCGTAACTAGAAGGTTACGGGTATGGTATAGAACAAGAAAATGCAAAGACGGGGAGAAAAAGTGCCTTTCGGTTATGTTAAGGGTCTATTTGCACCCTTTGTTTGTGTTCTAAATTCAAAAATATTTTAATTTTCTATTTTTCATATTAGCCTGTTTAGCGGCTTCATACTTTGCTTCTTCTTCAACCTGGCAAAAGTAAAGCGCGGAAAAAACGCAAATCAAATCATAGTTTCATGACAAAAATACTTTTTGTTCTATTATTTTATTTCTTCGAAAGTGTATGGCGCCGTCCTATTGCCATCGCTCGCGCGATGAAGGGATGCGATTTCATCGCGCGATGAAAGCGCTCGCGTGATATGAAATCGTATGTCCTTTTGGAGCGATGCTATCACTCTCGAAATGGCTCTCTGCTGTCGAGCAATATTTATTTAATCGTAAATAGGATTAAAAAAAGAAAACGTAGACCACATAGGTAATATACTCTATAAAATATCCTCTCTGCTTGGTCGCGCGAGCGCCATTAGGACATTCAGTACTGATCAATATGTTTGATCGGACGATCGTCCGATAAACACGATGCGTCGATGGTCGCGCGACGAAAACTAGACAATTTGGTTGCATCGCATGATCGCACAACCTTCAATAGGACATTCAGTGGATATCAGTATGTCTATGTTTGAACGCACGGTCGGACGATCATTTATGTCAGACGGACGCATCATCGCGCGAGCGATGGCAATAGGACGGCGCCTATTGAAAACGTCGTTTGATAAACACGTGGGGATTTGTTACTGCAGTTCTGGGCTCCATAACAACCTCGTTTGCGGCTCGGGTGTGAATTCCGCCTCGGATGCAATAACAATGTTTCCCCACTTACATCAAAATGTAGATACTAAAGTTTATAGAAGTTTATTGTTCATTTATCCCTTTTTTTACTTACCTAAACAGTTTATGTATTTTTTTATGGAAAAAATGGCATGGTGGCATTATTGATATTAAAAAAAATACATAAACTGTTTGATAAATAAACGGACATCTCCGACTAGTACATATTTTTGTCGTATATAATTACAGCTCTAGAGCGCTAATGCAAAGTAAAAGCCACTCCGATCGTGTTCTTAACACAGCATGTTTATCTAAAAGCGGTGCAATAAAGTGACAGTTTTCAAGAAACGGTGTTGAAATAGTACTTATTGATGCAGTGTGCTTTGTCGTGTGTTCTGTCGGATTCGTGAAAAGGACCACCTGACTCTTGTCGGGATTCACCTCGATTCTCCACTTCCGGAAGCAAGCGCCTAAGACGTTAGCTGCGGTTTGTACCTAGAGTACGAGCGATAACGTCTTGGCCGCGACTAGTATAGTATATGGCCGTGTCGTCGGCGAATAGCGCTAACCGGCTAACTAACCCTTTTAGCTCTTGGGGATATCGCTAGTGAACAGTGTAAAAATGAGGGGGGAGATGACGGAGCCCTGGGAGACTCCTGCTCGAATAAGGTGAGGGGAAGAAAGAGTTTCCCCATGCGGTAGCAGAAGGTGCGATCCGACAGAAAGTCTCGAAAGATGAGCACGAGACGGTGTGGCACACCTAGTTGGTAGAGCTTTTACAAGGTGTCCGGACTTGGGCTAGCGATATTCTAGCTATCTACCTACTTATACAACATCAATATTTTAATACACAAATACACTACATGCTTGTGTCCAATCCATTTCCCCGCTATTTGGCAGCCATTTTGTTTGACCCATAAGTACCTACGTAAGTACCTATTTATCTAGAATTGAATTAATAGTAACTCAACGTTTAACACTACCTACACTATTAGTGGTACCTACCTAATAATTCTAAATATTATTAGGTAAGTAGATACTTTGTACATAAGTATGTACTTTGTTACAAATGAGTGGGCTTGGAAGATGCTTTATTATGTAGGTATTTATGCGTTTATTTACGATGTAATGAAACTGTCGTTAATTCTACGAGTATTACCGTAAAATATCAAACGCTTAGACAGACAAAAACATAAAAAATGTGTAGTTACTGGTTCTGCTGAAATACAGATAATTAAATCTTTATTATTACAAGATCATCTTGTAGGAAGCGATGTCCTTTTTCATGTAAACTTTATCTACCTTAACTGAGTTAACGTAGTGTAATCAATTTGTTGAATGTGTGAATTGTCGCATAAAAGATGGATGGATTGTGTAAGGAATGATATGACGGAGAAAGGAGTTAATGATGCCATGACGTCTGACAGCAGAGAATGAAAGAAGAAATGGTGTTGCGCCGACCCCAAATTGAATGGACAAGGGTACGAAGATGATGATGTGAATTTTTGTGTAAATGACATGTTACGCGGACGCAGAGCCATTACAGCTCTTATGCGGAAAAGCATATTCTGCAGAGCCCCTTATATTTATAATAAAATTAAAAAAAACAATTAGAGAGTTACATTTGGCTGGATTTAAGAAGCATACATACATACCGACCATGTTCTGACAAATAAATAATGATTTGATTTGATTTGCGATGCAGTTATTAGCTGTTTTCTCGTTACTAGGATTTTTATGCATAACCGATGTTATTTTTAACCGACTTCAAAAAATAGAGGTTATCAATTCGACCCGTATGTATGTAAATGTCGTATGTATGTAAATTGCACAATTGTTGCATATATTAGTCAATACCAGCTTCTAAACACGTGTGCCAAATTTCATAAGTATGTGTAGGTATGTTTGTCCGCGCATATCTCAGAAACTGTCATCTTTTTTAATTGGACTAGGTATAGACCAACTTAGGGAACAGTGCAAGTTTCATTAAAATCGGTTCAGTAGTTTTTGAGATAGAGAGTAACTAGGAATACGTGAGGGTATCATTATGCATGTTGTTTCAATGTTTGCATGCAGCTTTATGCTCTTAACAAGGGTTTAGACAGACAGATATCACAACTAAAAGGGTTAAAATAAAAAGTCAAATAAAAAAGAGATCCGGAAGTAAAGTATTTTTCCACTTTTTTAGTGTTTTTTTTGACAATCGGTTATTTTTTTGCAAAAAAGTTTTTTTACGTTCTATGCTACTAAGCATCTTTAGTTTTAAAAGTGTGACTGACACTGTCTGGTCTAGAAGTATCTTTTAATCATACGAAACTGCATAGTTTGGCATGATCATCTGACTGTGAGTTCCATTTTGCAGTTACATACAATCAGGCAAAACCTAAATCCACCCCGTGACCCAATTCCAACAATTAAACTCCAAATGATCACTTTGTTTCTAAAAATATATCAAATTGATTGGCTTCCTTTTCTGTTTTAATAGCTAAGTAACAAACCTTTCGACCTAACCAAATGTGAAGCACAACACACATACATAAAAATAAAATAGACAACAATTTAAAAGAAACTAGGTGCGTCCTTAAACTTGGTCACTACTACATCATTAGGGAAAGGAAAAACAAATCTTCAGTTTAAATCCCACTACCAGTGTCATACTTGTACTGACTAAAACCCATCCATGTTCCTTCTTTGCCCTTTGTGTTCCAAGGCCACGGTATCTCTTTCGAACAGTCCCGCAGCCCTGGCAGGCATCGGCCCATGCGGACCCCTACTTAGTTAAAGTTATCCTGTAAAATGCTGCAACTTTGCACGGATTTTGACGTTTTTCTTCGATAAATCTTTAATTGTTAAGAAAGTCGTATGTTTTTTCAATTACTGTCCAATATTGGACTTTAAGCTATAGGAATACATTTGCTACTAGTAAAAAAAACACCTATAAAGCACCAAAAAATTGCTTTGAAAACGTAGGCAAAGTTGAGGTAAAAACTACAACATTGCCTGTCATAATATCTTTTTAAATTAATAGGTATTTTGGTAACGGATTTGACACCCATATTGCCATGAAGTTCTTTTCCACGTCAGACTTCACTAAATCTTGAATAGCACAAGAAATTTTTTTTTACAATGCTAGGCAAAGTTGTAAAAAGCGGCTAGCCGGTAAAAAGCGAGTATCCGCACTGACAATGAAACTGACACTGACAGTTTGTTAACTAAAATTTGGAGTGACGTATGATCGAATGTTGCCATACAGATTGCCGACTTGCTTTTAGTAATACCATAGACAATAAAAAACATTTCGCAGCGGGAATAATTTAACTTTTTTGAATTTAGGCAATGTTGAGCTATAAAGGCAATGTTACAGCATTTTACCGGCACATTAACCACCCACAGTCTCCGTCATACGTGAAGTAGCCAGATCGTCGCGAACAATGTCGCTTACTTCGATTTTTAAGGCTATGTAAACCTCAAAAAGAAATACCTTCCTTATTAATGCAGTTACCAAATGAGTAAAGATCCTCTAAGTAAGTTACCAACAACTCTACGCTGCTGACCGGAACTACCCAATAGGTTTTGAAAAGAGTCGATAATCATCAAATTATTATGACACAATTGACCGTATCTGTTGTTTACGTTGACTCCCAAGCTTGTATTTTTCACCCTTCCAAGATTAATTACGCTTTCCTCAAAAACAGGTCTTGAAATACGAATTCGTTTTTGTTATGGAATTTAGCGTTCCTTACCTCAAAAGGAAAAAACGGAACCCTTACAGGATCACACGCGTGTCTATCTGTCCGTCGGTCACACCCAATTTACTCCGGAATTTCAACTCAGTCGGTCCAGATTCCATGGTCTACATTCCCTCCTCCCCCCCCCCCCTTAACTCCTAAAGGAAAACTTATAAGAAAGCTTTAACAACAAATAAAAAAAATAAAGTAAAAATTATGCGCTAGTCGGACTCGCACTTGGCCGGTTTTTTTTGTGGAACGAAACCCTATAACAAATTCTTTCAAAGTGAACGTATTTGAACTCGAACAAGTCTTCATTCCTTGTATTGTTATTGTGAGTAACAAGTAAAAGGCGCCTTCTGGGGTGCGGTTGGGTGCGATGGTTTATGTGTATTACACCGAGGCATGGCAGTACCGAGTTCTGTTATCATTTATTGAATAAACAATAGAAATTAAAACTGCAATTTAATTTATCCCGTTAGTCTCGTTTAGTCCAATTATAAAACCCTAGCAAGGTAGAAAGTACATTGCAATCAAGTACACAGTTCAGTCCGTGAAATATATGAAGAAAACAGAGTTCATAACGTAGGCACGGTCTACCTATATTAATAGTTCAAATCTGAGTGGTAATTGGTTAAACATACTGTCGGTCTGAACGGCGCCCGCCCCTATTTAATAAATACTTAATGCTACAAAATAACATAACGTTATAAAACTGCTCTTAGAAAATATTAGAGATAGTGATGGTATCGGTTGACACACAGTTTCTGAAACTGTTTTGGACCGGGCTTAGAACTAGGCATTACTTATAAATATGTACTAGATAAATGTTAGTTGTGTCATGTGTTATTGTTATCAAAGCTCAGGAATATGCACGCTCACACGGGGTCATCGTTGTATGAGTACAACGATTATTTGGAATATCTCGTATACGTATCTGTACGAGTCCATGTTCAAAACAAACACGAGTGTGGTAGGAGTAAGAGGAAGGCGTGTCGGTGGAGTGACGTACCGGTGAGGGGCATTAAGCATGTGGGCATTGGTGTGGTGCTGGTTTGCTTCTCTACTGTGTGAAACACCTTGCGTTGCGCGTACTGCGCGTCCTTGGGCTCCCAGAAGAACACGTAGTACAGAGAGAGCATGATGGCGGCCAGCGACACGCAGAACACATACACGATGACGGTGAGCACGCGCACGCTCTTCTTGTCGCGCTTGCGCTGCTCGTAGAGCGCGTCCAGCACCACCTCGTGCCCGCTGGCCGTGCCCAGCCGCACTGAGCCGCCCACCGACCGCACGCTGCCCGACGCGCACGACTTGGCCGATGCACACGACTTGCCCGACATCTTGCGCCACCACCGCCACGCTCGCCACTCAGCACTGCCGTACCGCACGCGACAAATCCAGGTAACTGGGACACGCTTATTGATATGGCCCAGTTCTCCTGATGCGCCGCGGCCGAGTTACCGTGCCGGGTCACGCCGCCCGTGTCTGCCGCTTGACACCTCCTGATGCCGACTGCTGTTTCATTATTATGGCGCCCGCTTCGGAATTCATTTGTTTATCCTTTAATTTCACGCTCGGTATACGTAAATCTATTCCAGTTCCTGTGACGTAGCCATACGATCGCGAATCGTCTGTCATAGAACCGTCCCTGAACTTTCATTGTTTTCAGTTTCCAAGCATTATGTTTTTTTCACAGTTTATATTGTACTATGGAATACCTATAACAGTTGTAAAACTGGCTGACACTGTGTTAGATCAAATACATCGTTAAAACGAAATCACATGCGACCGCTCGAGCGTGCTGGCTGAAGGGTTCGCACCTCGTTATTTGTTTCGAATGAGAACGAGAATAATGGCGAGGTAACGAAGTTAATTTACTAGAATGGTGGCACGTTATTGTGACAGCGAGAGAAGTGGGCTGAGGGCGCGTGGCGCGGGGCGTGCGGCCCGGCGGCGGCGGCTCCGCGTGTGCCGGGCGCGCGTCGCGCCGCCGCCGCCGCCGCCCGCCGACCCGACAGGCCGGCGAGATCAATAATATGCAACATTTCTCTTATTTTCTGCAACATAATGGATCTGTTGTGTTGAAAAATGCGTCACTCGGAAGCAATTTTCTTGTGAGTGGTTGCGAACAGACCCTAAAATAGTCTACTTTATGTTATTCGTTGTTTCAACTACAATAAGTATTGAGTGATGAATGTAGAATGAACTGCCTATAAAATACATATAAAATGTGTCGTAAAAATCGTAAGAGGCCCAAGTATTTATAAAGGTAGGTACTATTTTGTACGTTGGTATGTATCATCTAATGGTTTACTCTAAACACACTTACACCCTAAGAACCTTGACCATTCCAGGTATTCCGCTACATTCGTAGCTCTCTGTAGAAATGGTACGATCGTTTGCGCAGCCTCCGGGCGGTTTTTGCTAAAGATATTACCTCTATCGCATTGTCTCCGATGACGTTGTACTTACCTAATTAAGTAAATAGCACGCTCAAACCCACGCACTGTGGAGTTACGTTACTTTATAATTAACTTAATGCATTAACCTTACACCAATTTAGTCTTTGTATTCACGTTTGTAAAGTACAGAGTGGTCATGAACATCGAATCCATAAATTATCCATTTTGTTTCGATAAGTTACAAAGTAGACGTGGGGTGTTCCATCTGACCTGCTCAACTGCTTTTAATCAATTAACTTATCATAATGAAGTAACTACAGTGTCAGGCCACCACAATGTCAGTCGTTTAAGTTTCTCTTGACTGCTCGCAAACACTTGGCATTTAGTACCTGCACTACTCATTTATGTATGTCAATCATTGGATGGAGAGGGGGAGGAAGGCCAAAGAAAAAGATGGATGGATTGTGTGAGGAATGATATGAAAGACAGCGGAGAATGAAAAAAAGAAAAGTGTTGCGCTGACCCCGAGTAGGACGAAGGCAGGAAGATGATGATTACTTATTGAATACTTTGTTAAAGTTAGCCCTATCCGATTATATTTTATTTGATTGTATTATTGATAAAACAAAACATTTTTCCCCATTTGAAAATATTTTTTCGTAGAAATATTTTTTTTTAATCTATGATTAAAATGGAGAATTGAGTTTTTTTGCCTTGCTCTACGCCGAGGTCAAGCGCTTTTAGCGTATGCCACACCGCCAGCTAGCGAGCGAGCGAGTAAAGCGGATAAGGCATCGTTTCACCTCTTTTCGTACTTTGGTTCACACCGCGAACTATCGAAAAAGCCGAACGAACTATGAAAAGGGCCTCGTCCGCCTCGCTCGCCCGCCCGCCAGCTGGCGGTGTGGCCTGCGCTTTTATGTTGCTGTAGGTCAGGTACACTACGCCGCTGTAGCAGCGCAGACCAGGTGCCTCTACGACGCGCCGTAGCGTAGACCAGGCGCTCTGCTACGCTGACTTAGGCTCGGTGCCTCTACGACGCGCCGCCGTAGCGTAGGCCAGGCGCTCTGCTACGCTGACTCAGGCTCGGTGCGTCTACGACGCGCCGTGGCGTAGGCCACGCATTCTGCTACGCTGACGTAGGCTCGATGCACTTATGATGCCTCGTAGCAGTAGCATAGCATACAAATCGTTAGGTAAATATAAAATGCTCTACCCTGCCGTGCCTAGTGTGAGCTGGTTATAATATGACAGTGGCCTCACCGCCGCTACAGTGGTGCACCTGACGCCACGGTGCCATGTGTAACGGCCCTTACAACCATTGAAGTCCCTGGCTATTTAGTATCATCGTGGTTGGATAATTATGGAGTAACAACTCCATGCAATCCCAAACCGTGGCCATATTTAACTTAGAAGCTAATTCGGAAATACGTAGATTACCTTTGTTGGATTCACTGTAATATTATTAATTGGCAATCATATGTACATGTTTCTGAATATACCGTAGGTATGCAAATTAACATCTTTCCACAACTGGCACAACCAATTACTTACCTACACACCATACAATAAACATAATCAAGTGCCTACTGTACTCGAGCCTGCTAACGATTGAACAGCAACTAACACTCTATTACTTTGGGCATTAGACACGATCCGCTCGCCCGCGCCGAGCTTGCTGAGGGTTGTTTTTAGTTTTCCCAACCACATGTGAGCCTTTTGGTCAACTGGCGTGATGTTATATAATGTTTTAAATTATGTTGAGGAGTAAATCACTTTTTTTTTTAATGGCATCTCAAGGCAACCTTTGAGGCTGGCTTCTGCTTAACCGGACTATTCTGTGGGTGCCTTAAGTGTAAGGCCTCCAGCCAGAAGTAAATCACACAATAATTTATTTTATATCAAATGCAGATTTATTAATACACTGATGACTGATTTTCTCACGAAATTAGCAAGGCTAACTCAACGTTTTATTGGTTCCTTAACTGTGTCGTAACTTTAGTAACTCGTATCTCTTGGAAACGATCTTGTTGTCGACCCGGCGGCGAGGATAAAAGGATCAGAGTATTTGTGGGGATTCGGGGAAGGGACACAACGGTTAAGTGCGACTATTCTTCGAACAATGGAGTTGCTTTTATAATCGTACACTTAAATAGTTTTCAATCGCTACCACACCGGATTGATCGCAGTACCTATTATTAATCGTAGTAAGATTGGTGGTAGCCATTCTGTTAAAAGTAGATATTGCCACCTTCAACAATGCTACGGATTTCCTAAGTGAACACGGGTATTATATAAAGTAACATGTCGGCTAAAAGTGTTTATAAAATTTTTATTTTACCCAAAATACTTAACTAAAGAGGAAAGGAAAAGATTATGAGGCAGATGGTGATTTATTATGGAGTTCCGAGTTACGGAGGTAGGGAGGATAGGGTATAGGTAGGAAGTTATAACCCGATCCAGTTCTTTAATTATTTCTACTAGCTTTATAGTATTGAACAATAAGTAACACATACTTGTACATAGTTATGTTAGTATTACAGCAAACAGTTAACAATGCCAAACCGAAATTAAATTGCGTACTTAAACACGTAAATATTCCCAAAGTCAACAGAATAAGGTAATCGATGATCAGTTTTGGACACAATTGGGTTAAGCTAATTGGATTACAGGAAACCCTTCGTACAAAACCTAATAATATCGGTACGGATGTTGTACGTTGGTTCCAGTGTAAAGATATCTTAACGTAATCATTTCATCAATTAAAACAGAGCTAAATCAAAGTGAAAATGGACAGTGCTCGTAAAATTGGGAAATGATTTACAACTAAGTCTTCCTTGAGATTTACCGATGCCAAACGTAAATTGTTTATTTAGAAGATTTATCGTAAAATCCACTTTTTGACGGTACTTTTATTAAGCAGATATAATTATTTATGTTAGAGCACACAAAAATTAGGTTTGGATTGCATGCAACGCTAGAGGAATTTACTGAATGCTCAACTTGCAAAGGAAAATCTAACATTTTCTTTTTTAGTTTGAGGAAATCATCTTTAGCTAATGTTATTTAATTAAGTATTCTTAAACTTCTTATCATGGAGGGTTTGTAGGCGTAGGGAGTGCCTGCACTTTAAAATAAAGAGACTAACCATTACAAGCGGGTTGTTTATGGTTTATTTTTTTTGCAAATCTAGTGGCCCAATTGGTTTGGTGCACTGTGACTAGAAATCTATCATGTAAGCACCACTTCCTATCACCACTAGCTACTGCTCTTTATATGTAGTCGTTAAGTGTTAAATTATTAAGCATTACTTAATTTTAACCAACGTCTGCTAGATAGATACTAAATAGATTACCTATTGATGATAATGATAATTAATCTTTGGTTGCGATGACTTTGATCACGAGTTTTGGATATCGTCGTCGTATGTGGTACTACTATCTTCGTTGATGAATTACTGGGGGTTGGCAACTCTACATTTTTGATTCTTAGAGTTTGCCGGGTTCGCGATATAAAGCTAAAATGAATGGTTTGTGGTGATGACAAGTCAGGATAACTACTACTTATTATTTCAGAGGGAGTATTACAATCAAACCATCGATTGCATCTCTACATGACCTACACACAGACTGCACTGAGCAACTGACGCACCTGATATTATTTAACCAACTGGCTGCCTCGGGTTGGTACAGGGTTATTTTTAGTAAAGGACCACATGGCCTAAGCAAACACGCGAGAAGCATACAAGTAGATATCTGTACATCCTAATTTAGTTTTACTGTTCTATTTGAACAACCACACTATGAAACATTTAATAGCATAATTCTTATTGGCCCTGTGGACGGAAGCCTGACGTGTGGACGGTGCAACATTGGGGCGGCGCGGCGATCCCTTACACTAAAGTAATTATAGTGAATTCACCCAATTAAGTACTTAATTAATTGAAAGTGTGCGATGTTTTGCCGTTTCGCTGTAGCCCTGGAGGAATCCAGCCAGCCACGCTGCGATAATTTTACAAAGAAAACTTTGTAATTTAACTGACTGTATGGAGGTATAGATAGCTGGCCGCAGAATAATAAATTGTATTTGTAGGTCTCAAGTATCATTTTATCATTTTCTGTAGAGTAAAAAAATATATTTAGCCCGCCGAGGAATATTTTATTTCAATTAACGTTTTTTCTACTAATAACTATGTAAATGTTAAGTTTTAAGCGTGTTAGCTTACCGAACGCCTCAGGGGTAGCGGCGTGCTCGACGTACGAGAATTGCTGGAGCTGGTGTGGCTGCTGGTGGCGCTGGTACTGCTGATGCTGTGTGTGGTTGCCGCGGCGCGCGCTGGCGTCGCCCGCCTCCAACGTCAGATCGGGTGAGCGCCACACGCAAATGTAGTATACGGACAGCAGGATGGCCGCCAGCGACACCGACAGCAGGTACGCCAGCACCGTCAGCACGCGCACCACCTTGCTGGCAGGCTTCTGCTTGTAGATGTCCCGTGTCGCCGACGGCGCGGCGGGAGCTCCATCCTCCGTCGCGCTGTCCTCCTCCGCCTGACCGTTTTGACCACACACCGACATGCTGTTGTCGCCAACTACATGTTCGTGAGATTCGGCAAAAAAATAAATGTACCGTGTCCGCGAGTGGCACGTGTAGTGTCCGCGGTCGGGTGAGTGCGGCTGAGCGGCTCTTGGCCGCGCGGCGCTCGACCGCTGGCCGCCGCTGTCCGCTCACTCACGCGCTATTCGCCGAGCCTAACAACTACACGCGTCACAGATTTAGGAATGCTAGGTGGGAATATCTAATAGATACATTCCTATAATATGTACTATTACTTATAAATACATTTTATTGTTATGTATGTACGTGTAATTAGAGATACGTCCATTCCTGAGTGATACCTGCATACGTTTTTTTTTTAGGAAGAGGACTGGGAGGGACACAACAGAAGCCAAACTAAGTGTCACAACAATTAAAATGTACAAGGTATCCTATCTTAACCATAAGTGTAATTACCAGATATTTTTTATTATAGCTGTTTATTCCGGGATCCATTACATAAATCTCCAACATCTTCACGACACGACTGCACTATTGTGTTACCTACCAGACCCTACCAGACTTAGTACGTTTAAAAGCAAAACGTTGGTTCGACTAAAAAAATAAATATTTTAGTCGCCAGATCAGCCGATGATACATTTTTTACGTCTTGATGGAACGCCAATATCAATATTCGGGTGGATTGCAAAATTTGTATGAGGCGTGACGAATTGAACATACCAATGTCACAAGTTTTGCGGTGCGAAGGTGCACAAACATCCCATTAATCTACACAAAGAGGAGGAAGACCTTGTTATTGTTTCTGTCTCTCTTTCTCCCTAAAATCCATCAGTTTGTCTCGGAATAACGAAGATCACTTTTAGCGATAAGTCGCATTTTGTCAACTTACGTAAAATTTCTACTTTGCACGTGTAATTTGTATGGTATACCTGTATAATTTAAAGAGTACCCACCTTTTGCAACTGTTTAAGAGGTACCTACCTATATCTTAAGGAATTGAGATAAGTCTTCTTTTGGCGGTGGTCTCTTTATAATAGATTACAGGAGATAGTTGTAAAATTGGTCAATTGGGTCGGAAGGCTTGGTATATAAAACGGTCTTGTTGAACATACATGTTTGCCCCGCCTGACTGTCAATTAGAATTGTGAGAAAGGTTTTCCGATCAAATTATTACTTCCTAGCTTTTGCCCGCGGTTTAGCCCGCTTTATGGTTGGAAATATAGTCTATAGCTCACGGGGATGATCAAATGTAGCTTCCAATTAAAAGAATAGTGCATGTCACGACGTTTTTCAATACACTTTCGAAGAAATAAAATTGTTAGCGACGATACGAGTAAATAACGTGATCTCTAATTAGTTCCTATTTTATTGTGATATTAATCTAATAAGACGTTAGATCAGTAGGATGATAAGTGTTGATTTTTTCTAATTAGTAGTTTAAGTGTTGCGCATTCCTGCCACCTGGCGGCGCTACTTGTATTAAAAGGCTTAAGTACCTGAAAACTTTACCGTAACGAGAGCCGTTTCACATTTTTGTTATTTTAAGGTGTTAAATAAGGGAATATTGTATTGTTTTTTATTAATTTAAGGAAATTAAACTCATCCTGAGGTCAGGAAAGTAAGGGAATATTGTAAGGGATGTGTGATCACGAGAAACAACATAGTTCAAGATTTCTATAGAAAAGCCACCTGCGCTCTGATTGGTCGAAGGGCGGAGATTAGTGCCGTGTGCAAAATTGAGAGACTGTGATTGGTCAGAGCTGCCTATAAAAAGGAGCATTTTTCCGTGATCAGGCATTCCGAATCCAGCAGTATTATGAATCTGCACCGAATCGGGCGGGAGGAAACGCCCGGGTGTTTCCACTGCGAGGATCGTCCGGAGGACACGGTGGAGCACACCGTAGAGGTCTGCCCCGCTTGGGCGGAGCACCGCCGTGTCCTTGTAGCGGCGATTGGCGGCGGCGATCTCTCGCGTCCGGCCCTGGTTCAAGCCATGGTCCGGAGCGAGAGGGAATGGGAAGCCGTCACCACCTTCTGTGAAGCAGTCATGCTAGTGAAGGAGGTGGCGGGACGTGAGAGGGAAAGAACCTCACGTCCCAGCCGCCGCGGGAGACGCCCTGGGCGTCGGGGGTCACGTGGTGGCTCCCGGCCACCGTAGGCGCGGGCCTGTGGACAGCGAGTTATGGGCTAGCTCGCCGTCCGGCCGTCTTATGACGACAGGCCGTGTCGACGGCGCGTTCGTGTTCCACGCGCGCCTCAAAGAGATGTCAGCAACCGAGTAGGGGTCCGCATGGGCCGATGCCTGCCAGAGCTGCGGGACTGTTCGAAAGAGACACCGTGGCCCTGGAACACAAAGGGCAAAGAAGGAGCATGGATGGGTTTTAGTCAGTACAAGTCTGACACTCCCTTCCACTCCGCCCAGAGTGGGGGGGGTCATTTGATGATTTCCCATCCAAAAAAAAAAAAAAAAAAAAGCAGTATTATGAAGAACTTGAAGAAGCAACAAGAATAAATAAGAAGTTTTGAAGACTAGTGTTATTATTACTCCACCACCGCACTCTCTCCAGTCGACATCCCGCCAGCGAACCCTCTCCACCTAACATTACATGAGCGCAACATTTGGTCCTTCGAGCCGGATTGGGTTCAAGAAACTAGGAAGATGCCTGCGAATACGAGATCAAGATCAGTGCAGTCGAAGACTATAACTACGAGTGAAAGTAACGCTACTACGGAGACTACGGGTACCGGTACGACGGATTGGAGTATGAATACGCCGAGTGAACCTACAAGCGCGACGACTACGAACACGTCGATTTCAAACCGATCGACACTTACAAGAAGATCGCCGCCGGGCAGCGTACAAGAACGTCAGCAACCCGTACATCATCCCAAAAATACTACTGGAGAAGAATCAACACCGGGGGAAGTGACTCGTACCATCCCCCCGACCCGCACCGTCGAAGCGTCGATTCCCGTCCGCCAAGAAGAGAGTCATCCAACGCCGCAGATTCAAGAAAGAAGTGTCGCAGTGAAAACGCGTCTGAACGATGGAAGCACACCAACGTCCAGAGAAGAGAGTCTGCAGCGGCCTCACCCTAAGAAGACGACCCGCGATCCAGACACACATTCTGTTCGCTCGTCGCATAGGAAGAGAGCAGAAGCGCAAGCAAAAATGACAGTAGCACTAAGGGAATTAGAACTGGCAGAAGCACGATCGAAAGTGGCTCAAGCTGAACTGGAACTTCTAGCAGCAGAGTCAGAAGAAGAAGATGGTGCCGGAGAAGAGCTGTACGAACGAGAGGTCGAGCAGTGGTTCATAACGACCGGAGACAGGCCTAACAAGGGTCAGAGGCCGATCGAGACAGAAGAAAAGAAGAGCGACATCCAGGAATTGGCTTCAGTCATACTCAAGTTATCCGAGAAGTCACGTGACCCCGTTTCATCGAAGCACATCGAACTCCCTCACTTCAACGGAACCTGTGAAGAATGGTTGGCGTTCAAGAGATCATACGAAGATATGGCCGCTTCCTTCAGTAACAATCAGAACCTAGCGCGCCTTAGAATAGCAATCCAAGGAAAAGCTAGAGAAGCCGTCCAAAGCCTGTTGTTCACTGCTGAAGATCCACGCGAAGTAATCAAGGGACTTGAAGCAAGATTCGGAAGACCTGGAGCGCTGGCATTAGCAGAACTAGAAAAAATGAAGAACCTGTCAAAAGTCGGCGAGAACCCAAGCGACATATGCGTATTTGCAAGCAAAGTGAAGAACGCCGTTGAGACAATCAAAGCCTTGAAGAAACCACAGTACCTCAGTTCTCCTGAAACACTGAGAATTATAGTAGACAAGATGCCAACATCCATGAAGTTTCGTTGGTTCGCCTACCACAGAAGCAGAAGAGATGAAGAAATCCAAGAATTATTACTCGTCGAAGCGTTTTTAGAAACAGAAGCCGACATGTGTGGGGACTTTGCTCCACCTGAAGTGCCATCGGAGCAAAAGAAGCAAATAAGAAGACCTGTACATAATATGGTACAAGAAGCGTCGCAAGAGAAATACAAGAAGTCATGTCCATTCTGTGAAGAAGAGCATTTCGCAATAGAATGCAAGAAGTTTAAAGAAGCTAACCTAAATGAAAAATGGGATATGATCAAGAAGGCAAAAATATGCTTCAAGTGCCTTCGTTTCAAGCACTCAAGAATCAACTGTAAAGCTCCAGTCTGCAAGCAGTGTAAAAGATGGCATCATACCATCCTGCATTCTGACAAGCCACCAGTACCAGTAGAAAAAGAAGCGAAGAAAGAAGACACAGGAAGCACGTCAGAAGAAAAGGTCGCCTCAATCCACAACGCAAAAGGAGAAGAGAAGGCATACCTGAAGATCATCCCAGTGGACCTTTATGGTCCAAAAGGCCAAGTCCGCGTGCTAGCATTGTTGGACGAAGGGTCAACAGTCACACTCCTAGACGCATCAGTTGCTGAGAACATTGGAGTCGAAGGGAAGCAAGAAAAACTCACAATTGAAACAGTCGGCGGGAAGGTGCTAAGAAAAGATAGTTCACAGAAGATCGAGTTCAAGATAAAAGGGGCTCATAAAAGGGAAAAGAGAACTATCATTGCAAGAACCATCGACGACCTGAAGCTGTCCAAGCAATGCATCAACAAGGACACCGTGAGAAACTGCCAGCATCTAAGGGCAATTGAAAGTCAACTCCTCTACGTCACCGAAAGGCCCAAGCTGCTGATAGGTCAAGACAATTGGGCGCTGATAGTAACAAGAAGACTGAAGAAGGGCAAACCATCCGATCCTGTAGCCTCCCTCACCAACCTAGGGTGGGTGTTACACGGATGCGAAACAGGGGCGACTGCCTTAGTAAACTTCACCCACTACGGCAGATCGTCCACTGACGAAGAAAGCATAGAAGAAATCGTCCGAGAACACTTTCAGTTGGAATCTCTCGGGATTCAGAATCGGTCGCCAACCAATGACAGCGATAGAAGAGCACTAGAAACCCTCGAGAAGACTACAAAGAAACTGTCAAGCGGTCAATACGAAACAGGACTCCTGTGGAAGAAAGAAGACGAAATTCTACCCAACAATTACAGTCAAGCCATCCGACGCCTGGTCAACATTGAAAAGAAGTTGGATCAAAACCAAGAAGCTAAAGAGCACTACGAAAGGCAGATCCAGGATCTAATTGAAAAAGAATACGCAGAAAAAGCTCCAAAAACCTCAAGCAAAGGAAGAATATTCTACTTACCCCACTTCGCCGTTGTACATCCAGTTAAGAAGAAGCTGAGGATAGTGTTCGACGCAGCTGCCAAGTTTGAAGGGAAGAGCCTCAACGACGCCTTGCTTACGGGCCCAGACCTATTGCAGTCACTATTTGGCGTACTGCTACGCTTCAGGGAAGGACCAGTGGCTGTCATGGCCGACATCCAAGATATGTTCCTTCGGGTCAAAGTAAGAGAAGATGACCGAGACAGCCTCAGGTTCCTGTGGCGCGGAAACCGAAGAACTGGCAAGCCCGAAGAGTATAGAATGTCGTCAATCATCTTTGGAGCAGCGTCATCACCAGCAACAGCTATTTATGTGATGAACAAGAACGCAGAAGAATTCAAGAACACTCATCCCGAAGCAGTAAAAGCAATAAACAGAAACCATTACATGGACGACTATCTACAGAGCTTCGCGTCGGCAGCTGAAGCAAAGAAGATATCAAAAGAAGTAAAAGATATTCACGCAAGAGCAAACTTTCATCTGAAGGGGTGGGCCAGTAACATTTCGGGGGTACTATCGGAAGTAGAAGACACCAATAAAGAAGATTCTTTGCAACTAACGAAAGATGAGAAGATTCTGGGGCTAAGATGGTTGGTAAAAGAAGATACACTAGCCTTCAATGTTGGTCTGCGTAACACGTCAAAGGACCTGCAAAATAGTAGAAGAACTCCAACGAAGAGAGAAGTCACGAGCGCAGTGATGTCTACCTTTGCTCCGATGGGTTTCGCAACACCAGTCTTGATACAAGGGAAGAAATTAATTCAAGACATTTGGCGAACGAAGATAGACTGGGACGAATTAATCAACGAACCACAAAAAGAAGCCTGGATGAACTACCTAGAAGAAGTATCGGCGTTAGCAAAACAGAAGATAACGCGTCTTCTCATACAACATTACCACAAGAAGTTTCTTCACGGAAATACAGCTACAGTAATGAACGAGATTCGACAAAAGTATTGGATCCTGAGTTTAAAAGCGACTTTAAAGGCGGTCGCACACAGCTGTCAATGGTGCAAGACAAGGAAGAGTTTACCAGAAATACCCCCGACGGGGAACCTACCGAGCGAGAGACTACAGCATCATCAGTTCCCGTTCTCTTGCACGGCCGTAGATTACTTTGGGCCAATGCAAGTCACTATTGGGAGAAGAACCGAGAAGCGCTGGGGGGCATTGTTTACTTGCCTCACCACAAGAGCTGTACATCTAGAGTTAGTGCCCTCACTTAGCACGAGCTCGATGATTATGGCACTTCGACGAATGGCAGCCAGAAGAGGAACCCCGAAAACCATATTCAGCGATAACGGGACCAACTTCGTCGGGGCCAAAAGGGAATTGGAAGAGGCAGCGCAAGAGAAGGGCATCAAGTGGAAGTTTATTCCCCCGGGAGCTCCGAATATGGGAGGCGCCTGGGAAAGACTTGTGCGAACAGTCAAGACCGCACTATCAGTGGTTCTCAACGAAAGAAACCCACCCGAAGAAGTACTCCACACGTTAATGACCGAGGTCGAACACATTGTCAATTCTAGACCTCTCACCTCAGTTAGCATGGACCCCAAAGACGAAGAGGGTCTGACACCGAACCACTTCCTACTGGGGAGATCCTGCGGAGCTATGGCACCGGAAGAATTCGACGACACAGAGTTAATTGGGAAAGCAAACTGGAGAACCACCCAAAGACTTGCAGATCATTTCTGGAAAAGATGGATCAAAGAGTACCTTCCCCTCCTAATGACGAGGAAGCTCGAAGGGAAAGAAACCAAAGACCCTAAGGAGGGAGTTATCGTGCTAATAGTGGACGCCACATTACCACGAAATTCGTGGCCTCGCGGAGAAGTCATCAAGACATATCCTGGGCCAGACGGAAGAACCAGAGTGCTGGACGTGCGGACATCGGGAGGAGTACTTTGCCGCCCAGCTCGACGGATCGTCGTGCTGGTTCCTGCCGCATCGTCGCCTCCAGAGGATGAAGTGCTGCGCACCGTGGGGGAGAATGTTAGCGACGATACGAGTAAATAACGTGATCTCTAATTAGTTCCTATTTTATTGTGATATTAATCTAATAAGACGTTAGATCAGTAGGATGATAAGTGTTGATTTTTTCTAATTAGTAGTTTAAGTGTTGCGCATTCCTGCCACCTGGCGGCGCTACTTGTATTAAAAGGCTTAAGTACCTGAAAACTTTACCGTAACGAGAGCCGTTTCACATTTTTGTTATTTTAAGGTGTTAAATAAGGGAATATTGTATTGTTTTTTATTAATTTAAGGAAATTAAACTCATCCTGAGGTCAGGAAAGTAAGGGAATATTGTAAGGGATGTGTGATCACGAGAAACAACATAGTTCAAGATTTCTATAGAAAAGCCACCTGCGCTCTGATTGGTCGAAGGGCGGAGATTAGTGCCGTGTGCAAAATTGAGAGACTGTGATTGGTCAGAGCTGCCTATAAAAAGGAGCATTTTTCCGTGATCAGGCATTCCGAATCCAGCAGTATTATGAAGAACTTGAAGAAGCAACAAGAATAAATAAGAAGTTTTGAAGACTAGTGTTATTATTACTCCACCACCGCACTCTCTCCAGTCGACATCCCGCCAGCGAACCCTCTCCACCTAACATTACATGAGCGCAACAAAAATATTAGAACAAAGTATTTTTGTCAGGAATTATTACGAAACTATGATTTAGATTGGTTTTTTCTGCGCTTTGCTTTCGCCAAATTGAAGAAGAAGCAAAGATATGATACCGCTAAACAGCCTATACAAGATAGAAAATTCAAATATTTTTTAATTTAGAACACAAATAAATATTAATTTGTTTATAAAAGTAAATATTTGTTGTAAATAATCATGTTTATCTATGATATTCTATTTATAAACACAATTTAAATACTCAAAAAATGTTACGCCGTAAAGACGCATATCTTTTTGCCAAGATGAAAAAAAAACAAACACCGCCGACTACAGTCATTGAACCCATTTGTACTTAGTATAAGTATAGTATATATATATATATATATCTGTGTAAATTTTAATTTCCGCACGTGTGCGGAAAAATATTAAAATCCACGTGTGTGAAATAACCAGTTTTCGAGAAAGCGTATTGAAAAGAATTTTCGGAATCACATCAGTAATTCCGAAGATTACCCCTACCTACATCAAAACTTACTAACTCAACCCTTTTATAATATTAGTGTAGACTAGCTGTTGCCCGCACCTTCGTACGCGTGAAATTATTCTAAATATATTACTTTTCTATCTGTATCGAATTTTATTAACAATTTCAAGAGTTTTAATTTTTTTGTACGGAACCCTAAACTTTTTTCTAAAACAAAAGAAGCCTGAGTATCGTCAACATCGGTCTAGTCGTTTCAAAGATTAGCCGGAAAAAACAGAGAGACAGACCGACAGAAAAACAGACAAAAAAAAAAGTTTTTTTATGCTTAACAAATTATGCATTCAGTAAAAAGCTGTTATTTTGAAATTCAAAACAGACCTTCAATTTATTTATTTGTATAGATGGGTAATCACTTGAATAAATTAAACTAACTAGATTACTAAAACAATCGTAATATGCCTTGCTATGATTCATACACCACCACACCTACCACTGCTTGTCTCTGCATCACCCAAAGGTTGACTGGTAGAAAATGCCTATGGCATTAAGTCCGCCTCTGTACTTTGTGCTTGAAGTGTTAAATAAATAAATAAATAGCCGGAAATGCAGCGTCAACGCACGGAACTTCTTGTGTCGAATTGGTAAGTATAGGCTATTAAATAATAATATTAAGCTAGGCTACTTAGTTCGTATTGTCCTGTGTGAGCAAACCACGAGAGCGCAGGGAGTTCATCCATTAGACATAATTGGATCGTTGCCCGGTACCTTGGGAACTGTATAATATTGTGTGCTCGCCTGTATTGTTCCGTGCTCAGCAATCAATCATCCCTGTAATGGACAAGCTAGCATCGTCGGGGGATATACTGGAGTTACTCTTTCACAATACTGCATAATTGATTACTTAGATTATCTTCAAAATAAAGATAAACTCGAAGGAATTTTGAGATAGGGAAGTAAAAGAACCGATGTCGTTTTGTAGATAACTACAGTAAAACGGTCGTTGTAGAGTAACCTTGAAATCTGCTTTTCGTTCCTTTTTTGGTTTATTAAATTCCTAAATTGCTGAATCTAAGTATGGAATTTGTACAAAAGTGAAAATGGTGGACAGAAACCGCATCATCGTCCTTATATATAGTTGATAAAATCTAAGCAATTAGACCGGTAGATAGAAGAGCGACTTTATTTTATAGATACTAAGGTGGGAATTAATAGTGAACAATCCTTACTTCACTGATGCTTTCTACGGTGTGCGTGAATTTAGAATTTACTAATTTTACCAGCAGAACACTAAAATTGTGAGTTCTATTCGCATGCTGTACTTATTACTACGTAAGTCTGGATTTTTTATGCTGATTTTGTCTGAAAAATAGTCTTTTGTACTTTGGGATCATTGTCGAGAAAATATAAGAAGAAAGCTGGGAACTTAAACTACGGGAAAGATGTACGAGCTGATCCCCTAAGGGAGAATGCTCGTAGTTTAATCGATATTGAACTTAAGAGCGTTTATACAGAAAGTAGGCAAGTTTTGTTGTGGTTTGGAAGTTTATTCACAACGTTATTTCATAATACGTATAACCTTATAGAACAAATATTCGCATTTTCTAACGACAGAAGTTACGTACTCATGTTCAAGAAAATATGTTTAAACTCACGCTCTTTTCATATAGGATGTAGACAAAAAAATCATTTCGATGTGATAGGTCTAAACGTAACAAAAAATACATAATTATGATTATTTAATGGTTTTCACTTCATACAATGCTTACACATACGTAAACCAAGGAATGTTTTAACAACAACACATTAAACTAATTTATTTACAGTTTGCTCTTTTGTCTTTCCAGTAGTTTCTGTTTGAGTGCTCTGCGGAGGATCTTGCCGGATGGGTTCTTTGGTATATCGTCAACGAATATCACTCCACCATGCAGTCGCGACACCGAAGACAACTGAGGAACAACATGATTAGGTATTATTTATCAAGGCACTATTAAGACCTATTTCAGTAGGGTACGAGCATGTTGCAATTGTCTATAAATACTTCAGGTCGCTACTTTGTACCTAATTCTTGAGAAAAAAATTTTTTTTACTCAAGAACTAGAAAAACCATTACCATTTTTGCTAGGAATCGACCCAGAACCATATCCGCAGGTTCAGCAGACAAAATATTGTACTTAGGTTCCGTATAGGTAAGTAAAAGAGATTCTTAAAATTGCATGAAATGCACCCAAACCAGTGTCTCTTTCTTTGAGTTTCAGTTTAGTTGCATGACATGCCAATTTTGATTTTCCTGCTGTGCATATTTTTTCGGACGGGAACCCTTCCGCACCCTGCATCCAAGCTTGATTTTTTTCACAGAATCAACACTTAATAATTTTTGCAAAACATTAAGGCTGGTTTTAGAGTCACGCTGACCGCACGCTGACCGTCAGCGCTGACAGCCAAAATGTATTAACTTCTAGGAAGCGTTTTAAAATAACGCGTAGCTATCAGCGCGTACGTTGGTCAGCGCTGACCTGTCAGCGGGCGTACGCGTCGCTAGTCGGCGCCGCGTAGCTGTCGGCGCTCACCGCCGCAGTATCAAATCGAAACTATATATTGATATTTGATATCGGATTTCGAAACTATATATTTACAGATACGCGTAATCCGTCTCCATGATGTTGTATCGTTCCCTAAAGCATATTGTGAGAACCACCTAGGTATGCGATATCGTAATACGATTTGTCTCTAGGGAGCTAAATTACAAACAACAAACAACGGTTTTGTCTAGATACTTAGCAGAAGTTTCCAAACATCACTAATTTCACGTGATGAAAAAGCCTATTATACGTAGTTGGAGAAAACATACAATCGTCATCATCAATGAACTGTCCTTCATACTTTCACCATGCTTAGGACATAATACCTACGGATTATTTAGCTATGTTGGTTATATTAATCACGCACTCCCTCTCTCGGCCGGCTGCTAAGTTATTTCGTCGGTAGGGATTGTGTATACTCGGCGTTCATTCGGTAATTCGGTTCAATACGACTAGCATCATACTCGGATACGCGTTATGGAGCAATATAGTGTTTCGCCCGATATATAGATTCAGATTAAGCCGATATCGAATTTTAGATATTTCATCAATATATAGATTCAATATCTATATACGTTTTGTATCACCCACTCCTATGACTGTCTTCAGTGAGCGTTCTAGTGTCGAGCCGAGTGGACGCCGTCAACGTGAACAGTCATGGTGAATCGCGATGTGGACACAAGTCGAGTGATCGACGAAGTACGCTTAAGAAAGCAATTATGGGATGCATCCGATCCACTGTATAAAAATAAAGATGCTAGAAACAAACCCTGGGACGATATTGTTTTCGCACTATTCGAAAATGTGTCGGAAGTAGAAAAGCAACATCTTGGTAGGTGATTATTTTATTATCTTGGAATAGGTGTAGGTACTACGGGACGAATAAAGCATTTAAATTTAAAATATACATGAGTCTTGCCAGGGCACCCTACCGATAGGGCTCAAAAAGTATTCAGCAAAATGTTCTCGTAGAGCGATTCATTTTTCGCTGTGATTGTTCTTTGTGAAATATTTTGATAATATAATAATTCGAGAATATAATATTTTGCGAATATAATATTTTGCGAATGTAATAATATGAGAACAAAGGTGCCAGACCTGTTTGTAGGCACAGTTGGTATGTCTACCATACCCTCAATCGTAAATGTATCTTCTATACGATAACCATCGCGAATTCTTATAAAATTATGCAATACGCAGCATGCTTTAACTATATTCTTTGCAACTTTAAAACCCACATTAATCGGTGTATGAAACACTCTGAATTTGTTTGACATTATACCAAATGTCGATTCTATATATCGTCTACTGCGGCTCGCTAGTCTATAGTTAATTTTTTTTTTCTTATGGGTCATATTGCTTCGCGCATATGGCTTCATAATTTTTCTAGATATACCAAAAGCCCCATCACCCACAATTACATATTCAACTGGACTATTTGTTCCAGGCAGTGGCTTAGGCCCTGGTATATTTAAAGTGTTATTTTCTAGGCTCCTATACAGTGCACTGTCTTGGAAAATTGATGAGTCCGAGTTTTTTCCATATGATCCAATGTTTACATATGTAAAACAATAATCTGCATCGCACATAGCCAGTAGAACTAAGGAGTAAAAATTCTTGTAATTGTAGAACATTGATCCTCCACCTTCTGGATTTACGATTCGAATGTGTTTGCCATCAATAGCTCCGATGCAATTTGGAAAATTGGTCTTTTGTAGAAACCCGTTAGCAATTTCTGTCCACATATCAGAGGTTTTTGTTGGAATGCATTCATCATGTAGTGCTTCCCATATTGTGTTACACACTTCATCCACAATCAAACTGATTGTTGCAATTCCAATCCTAAATGAATAATGCAAATCTGTAGATGTTCGACTCGTAGCCAAAAATCTGAAAAAAAAAAAATCATGATTGTATTATTTCAGGGAAACTGATCCAACAATGATGGAAAACAGCAAGAGATGCATACTTTAGGACAAAGAAAGCTACGAAAAATACACCTTCTGGAAGTGCAGCACCAAAGTACAAAAAATATATCTATTATGATGAACTAAGTTTCCTAAGTCCATCAAATGAGAACGAAGTTGATGAATCACTGAACGAAACTATGTCCCTCCCACCCTCAGAAAATATGGATAATACGGCATCACTGGATAATACGATACCTTTAGAAAATACGCAAGATTCTGATATGTCATCGCATCAAGCTTCTTCAAACACTCTTCAAGGAGAGCAGAATGCCCATGCTGATAATTCCAGCTCATCACAAAGACCTTGGATCCAAAAAAGAAAAAAGAACAGGCCGCACGAAACAAACGTAGAAAGTTCTGTGTTTGAAAGAGAGTTATTGACTTTACTCAGTAATCAAACACCAGAAATTGCCGCTGACGACCTGTCTTTTTTCTCTTCTTTGGGTCCACTTTTAAGATCTTTCGATTTAGAACAAAAGCTAGAGTTTAGGTCGAGAGTTTTGCGGGATACCATGGAAATTAAAAATTACAGATCGAGTAGCTCCACATCCTCCCACTCCCATGACATTAGATCTCCAGGGCAACATGGCTCGTATGCATCGTCATCATACAATTATACTACTCTAGGTTACTCAGAGTATGAAACCAATGATACGACTCCAGGTTACTCTGGGTATCAAACAGCAAGCCGTAATGATGAATAATGTGAAAAATTTATCTTTTTTATGTTTATTAAACACTATGATACCAAGTACCTAAATATGTTTTTTTCTTACCTTAAAGTCACCATCAGTCGTTCAATCGGTGGTATAGGCACACGTCGTAAGCTGCAATGGACCAGTTTATCCTGTGTTTTTGCCAGTAATTCGTCAAAAGTTCTAGTCGACATTCGAAAGTAATTAAAGAACTTTGTTTCGTCAGCCCTCAAAGTGTTGTATATAACATAACAAATTCTCTTGCGAAGGCTCTCTGCTCAATCATTGGATGAATATGAAATCTCCGTCGTACTTTTATCTTTCTTTTTTTTATTAGGTAATATAAAGCAGCAATTATTAATGCGTTTTGCATTTTAGTGCGTCTGTACTCCAAAGCGATCAGCACGATACTGAAACGTCTCTCAGCGCTGACAAGCTACGCGCTGAACTGTCAGCGCCGATGGTCAGCGTGACTCTAAAACCAGCCTAAATGTCATGGATTTCCGCAAAGTACAGTATAACTTATCGTGGAACTAAAGTTAAACATTACCCGTGCAGCAGTAAATTCAAGTAGCTCCTTCTCGGTGACGGTGGCGCCGGGCTTCTTGACGACGAAGGCGGTGGCCAGCTCACCCACGGCCTCGTCGGGCGCGCCCACCACGCCGCACTCCGCCACGCCCGCGTGCCCCAGCACCACGCTCTCTACCGCCGCCGGCGCAACCTGCATGAGACCACGCAGGGACGATGGTCAATATTTACATAGAATAAGCATAATCAGCATATAATGTACCCACTGCTAAGACGGCCTGTGTCTTAGCAGTGGAGGAAATGGGCTGTAATCCACCTCGCGGGCTCTGTGCGGGTTGGTAGATGTCACGATGTTTTCTTCACCGTTTTGAAAGCAGTGGTGATGGAATAACTTACAAATCAGAGAAATTAGGCACTTAAGGAAATATAAGCACAGCATTGAATTTAATAGAGCAGCTATTACCTAAGGTACCGTAGGTAAGTAAGTATTTTTATCTTACGTACCGCATCTAATATTTAATAATGATAAAAAAAATTGTGGAAATTATAAAACTACTAGCTTTTGCCCGCGGCTTCGCTCGAGTTAATTTAGAATTTGAAAATCAATTCGGTATGTACTCTACTTGTAATAATATAATTCAATCATAATTCGAAAGACACGTGGCGCCATCTATTATCATAAGAACGTTTTTGTTATTTTGATCGGGAACGGTACTTTTTTCGGGATGAAAGGAACCCTTTGTCCGTTTCTGTACACCTGACAACGTATATGCAAAATTTCAGGATGATCGGTTCAGTGGTTTAGGCGTGAAAAGGTAACAAGCTTACTTTCGCATTTATAATATTAGTTAGGATAGGATTTGCGCCGTGGAACCATCATATCTCTAAGTACGAATGTAGATAAAGAGTCATAAAATATTGCCGAGGATTTCGATAGTTGATAGATCTATTAACTTTTGGCAAGATAAAGATAAACACCTAATTACTTTATCAAACAAGCTACATAGAGCATAAAAGATTATTTACCTGATGTCCTTTATATTTAATGAGTTCTTTAAGTCGGTCGACTATGAAGAAGCAACCATCTTTGTCGTAGTAGCCGATGTCTCCCGTCTTCATGTAGCCCTCCTCATCAAATATCGCGCGGGTAGCGGCCTCGTCTCCAGCGTACCCCTTCATAATAATCGGTCCCTTGAGGCAGATCTCTCCATTTTCGTTATGTCCCAGTTTTTTACGAGTCTCTATATCTACAACCTGTAATTCAGAGTTCAAATTAAAACAAATATTTACATATCAGAAGAATAGGACCGTATTGAAAATGTGAATTGATGATTCAACCTGAGATTAAGTACCGAATTCAATAGGTAAGTTTTACACGAACCCAAACTGTCCTACCCTTACTTCCGTGATACCTCAAAAATCCTCTTATTGTCTCTAAATTAAATAAAGAAAATCTTGTGCAACTTACTTTTGCCCTCACGCCGTAAAGAGGATACCCACCGCTTCCTGGTTTCCTCGCAATCTTCTCATCGTCGATGTCCTTGGTGGCTGCCAGTGAAGTCTCCGTCATTCCGTACGCTTGGAATATACCTTTGCAATTTTTCATACTGTATGTGAACAAATATAAATGAAAGTGGTAGGACGGTTATTGTAAGCAAAGGGTTTCTTGTTGCGAGTTCAGAGAAGATCTCTACATCTGTAGCCCTACTAAGTGCACTCCGACCTGCTGATCTTGAAGACTCTAATGCCGTCACAGCACACCGACCACTTCCATATTCCGTGAGATAGTCATAAATGGTTCATTACCGTTTCAAAGCCAGTGTGATAGTTTCCGAAGACAGTGGAGCAGCTCCACACCAGACGGCGATGATGGAAGACAGGTCAAACTTCTCTATTATAGGCGCCTTCGCCAGGAACACCACGATAGGCGGAACCGCTGCCAGGAAGGTCACCTAAAAGAAATAAAGCATGCACGGTATAAGAAGACCCATCACGTAGCCTATAGCAGCATTATTACGAACTCCCCAACATAGATACATACCGGGTGTAAACAGATCTTTCACATATCCGTCAACCAAGCATTCTGTACATCAAAATAAGTAACTTTACGCAAATATTATTGCTGAGAATCGACTTTTTTTTTTTGGGTAAAAAATCACGTTTTACGCTAGGACTCGATGGAAAGCACTCATAGCATTGTGCTGATGAATGGATTGAATAGTACGAGGGTCGTGGAGGTGTGTAAAGTAAAAATCTTACATTAAAAACATATATTTAAAAAAAAAACTTGTGAAAAAGTTGGAACTTTGACCCTCAATATCTCCGTAACAATTACTCCCCCCAGGTATGGTCTAGAACAAAAAAATGATCGCAGTGACGGGGAGAACAAGTGCCTTTCGTTTATGTTAAGGGTGTATTTACACCCTTTATATTCATTTGTTATTTAAAAAAAAAATACAGCTCTTTACATTCAAAACTGCAAAACCAACACGCTCAAAATCAACGACGAAAAAATATATCTTGGGGGTCTAGAATCATGTTCTGCATTAATGGTATATCAGTTTGCACGTCAAGGTCCAATTACACCCTTTATTTAAACCCCCCTTCCCCCTCACTCCCCCTTCTTCCCTTATCTCCATAATCCATCACAAAAACAAATGATCACCATGACAAGAAAGAACATTAAGTTATTCTCGACTTCGTTCACTTCTTTTTGTGTGCTGTAAGTAGGAAATAGTTGAAGATTTTTTGGCTTGTAGCGATCTCCCGTTGAATTTATAAAATCTTAAACAACGGAAATAGTTACTTTGTAATTCTGTATAGCGCCTAGATATTTCAGAGGATTGAAACCATTCAAGTACACCAGCTTTTTCTTTACTAGGATATAGTTGACGGTCGACATTAAGCCGTAGGCGTGGTACCATGGCACTATCGTCAGTAATGTGGTGTCCTGAAGATGGGACTCGATTCTGAAAAAAATAAATTGAATTATATCAATTACGACAAAGGGACATTCAACCAACACGATGTGACGATAAAAGGAGTGTTTGTACTGTTGAGGACGGAATCGTGTCACGTATATCTAATTGTATTATTAAAGATGTATTAATTACTAGCTGTTGCCCGCAGCTTCGTTTGCGTGGAAATTTTGAATTGTGAGAGAGAAAAAAAAGCTATCTCCTTGCCAAATTTCATTACGACCCGATTAGCCGTTTAGTCGTGAAAACGTAACAATCAAACAGTTACTTTGGAATTTATAATATTAAGTATGGATATGGATTATAAACCCACTAGCTATCAAGCGTTGTAGTAAAAACGGCTCCTTATGTTTATAAAGATACCTTTTTGTTTCTATGTGAACTGCGTTGCGAACGGTGATTATTTATTTATCATCTACCTAAGCGCTCAAAATTATCAATTACACCTATAATTTATTAAAACGTTAAGTCATGACACAATCTGCGATCTATAACTTTAATTGCCTATGCTGAACTTTGGCCGCATATTTTTTATCTTTAAATACTTTTAGCTAAATAAACTAGAAAAATAAATAAACAAACTTTTGGTAATTACTCAAAACTAGAAGCGGAGTATAACACGTTTAGGTGTGTGAGCATGACTCCCTTGGGCAAGCCTGTGGTTCCTGACGAGTACAGGATGTAGGCGACGTCGGACCAGCCCTGGACCTCTTCTGCCTCGAACTCATTCGGATCTACCTGCACGCCCACACTTCTGTACTCGATGATACCGCTCGCAATCGGTTTGCCATTTAATTGTATAATTTTTTCGATACTCGGCACTGTTTTTATGGTCTCCAAATTCCGTTTTAGACCCACTTCTGAGGCGAACATAATTTTTGGTCGCGATATATTTAGCACGTGCGTCATTTCATCTGAAACAAACGGACATTATAATTTGTGAATGAGTGAATGACTATACTTAGTAGGTACTAGTCGGTGCACCAAATAGACTGATAGGTAGACCCTAATCAAAATGAAATATGTAGCTCATCACCGATGCACTAAATCTAGCTAGTAGCTACAGCTCACCTTATTTATTTATTGTGTAAGAAAGAAAGAAAAAGTATTATTTGTCTCGCTCTCAAAATGATTAAACCTCTTGTATTAAAAAAAATTAAATCATATTAAAAGTAAACAAGAAAAATTAAAATGAGACATACATTAGAGATTACACTAAATTGGTCCTATACGAGGCTAAAAGGCCTAAGCACAAACCATACCAACCGCTCCATATCTAGATGCAGGTACATTATATTTGTGACCGCATATTTGACCTCCATTCACTAACCAGTTACTGCATAACACGATGACAAGACTGGTGTCTGGTGGTCGGGGAAACCGACCTTACTACTAATATGAATATGATTTAGAATACATTTTTTTTTTATCATTATAGGGTAATTATTTAGGAATAGTCACATCAAGCTTCGGACTACCCATATCGACTGTCAAAGATCGTCGACCATAAGCCGTGACGACTTTCGAGCCTTCGGGGATTAGTGGCGTGACGTCATGTGTGTTACATTTTAATAATATTGTAATTTAAATGTAAATAATGATGAAAACTCCGATCATTCAAAATCTGTTGTGGAGTGTAGATGAACAAAACAACCCAGTCATACACACACCACACGACAGGTGACTCAACAAGTGGTTTTTTATAATAACATTCATGTAATATATTGTAGGATTACGCTTTTGCATGTCTTCCGCATATGCCCAAATTGTCAAACTCGAATGTCTAAGATATTTCTTTCTTAAATTCGAGTTTGACAGTTTGGGTTTTTGAGTTTGTAAACACCTGTCTAACTGAAAAGTTAAAAGACTATGGTTTTACCGTTAGTGTAGAGAACGTTGAGTGTGGTGACGGTGGCGCCGCAGCACACAACGGCGAGCGCGGTGGGGATGAATTCATCCCGGTTCTCACTGCACAGAGCCACCACATCACCGCGCCTCACCCCGAGCCGCCTGAGCCCCGTCGCAACATTCACAGTCTCTTGCAATATCTGCCTGTACGATATCTTTTCATCGGTGTCGCCATTGATCTGTCAATATTACTAAGTAGTATCAATTACCTGATTAAATCAGCTTACTAGTAGTACCTATAATTAGTACAGGAAGTACCATTAATCTGACGAAGATTTTTAAACCGGCTGCAATTTAAATCATATCAAATGATAGTTTAACCATAGCACAGCGCTTCAGCTGCTCCAGAAGTGGGGAATCCAAAGTTACAGCAACTCAAAGTTGTAAAAAATAAGGTAAAACAAGTATTTCCATACCGCGTCGAAACCTTCTAAAGGAAAGAATTTTGGAATCGACTTCAATCTAAAAAAATAGCCAGTGTAAACGTAAGTGGGGTAGATACAATTTTTTTTATTTCATGTTATTCAACGAATTCATTGCAGGTCCTAAGAAAGAATCTGTAATACAAAAAAAAAAAAAAATGACAAATGATCACGAGGACGGTTTGTAACATTACGTTTTTTGCGATTTCTGACTTTTTAGTACTCTAACAATGGTAAAAGAAGTTTTTGATTAGTATTAGAAACAGGATCGATTGACATCATACAAAATTTTTTCATGGTTTCCATTTTCAAACAAAATATATGGGAAATGTAATGAAAAAATAAATAATGTAATTTATCAATTTCTAACTTTTTAGTATTCCAACCTGGTTTGGTCCCATATAAGTTTTTGATCAATACTAATATTGATAAAACATACAGGGTGTTATGGACCCTTCACGAAGCCGTCATTCATTATGTACATCAAACTAAGTAACTTTACGCAAAAAATATTGCTGGAAAACAACTTTTTTTTGGGGTCCATAATCACGTTTTACGGTAGGACTCAAGGTTACGCACTCAAAACATTGTGGTGATGGAAGCATTGAATAGTACGGTGGTCGTGGAGGCGTTAAAAGTAAACATCTTACATTATAAACATGTATTAAAAAAAATCTTTTGAAAAACTTGGAACTTTGACCCCCAATATCTCCGTAACTAGAAGGTTCTCAGGTATGGTCTAGAATAAAAAAATGATCGCAATGACGGGGAGAACAAGTGCTTTTCGGCTTCGTTAAGAGTCTTGTTACGCCCTTTATATTGTTAAAGTAACCAATCTATCCTTTTTTTATAAACAGGCATCAAAAAAATGTTTTGTGTAAAATGACCAATTCTTGCTAACTGTACATTTTTTTTGAAAATCTGCGAATAGGGATCAAAATCATCCTAAGACCATTTTCGTGCAGCGGTTAGGATGTTCCCCTTACTGCCCCACTGAAAGTTTCCACCCTGTCTGTATACCTACGTCAGCTGCATAAGTGAACTTAGAATTTCCGATGGTTAATTCGAAACTTTAGGTATTACGACGAAGTGAAGAAACCATGACGCAATTTTAAAGAAAATAAAATAGCAGCATTGTTTTTTCTAAAAAGTTAGTTAGTTATGGATTCTAGCATCTTTTTTTTTAACACCGACATTCATACAAGTCCTACGTAATAGGGGCAGGGAGCTGGCCTATTGCCTTCAACCAGGCAGAAATCCAGACTGTCGCTACTACTGAGAAATACCTGAAGGAAATGCCCAATAACACTTTGGCCGACCGAACGCAGGACGTCATGCTGCAGCAATCGCGCTTGCGACCAATAGACCAAGCAGGCAGTCAAAATTATGATTTTTTATTTATTACGGAAAATTTAAATAAGGAATTTCCCTTGATTTGACACATAGTGTGTTTCCAATACAAATATTGGAAGCCTACCTACACTATCGGTTAGTGCGATAAAACAGGGTGGTATTTTAGTTAAGAAACAGGTTCGATTTTTGGTTCAGCTGAAAACTTTTTCAGGCAAAAATTTAGAAATGTAGACCGGTACCTACTTAGTATTATTTTTCTTCAAAATCTAAGTTATTTGACTGCTTTAACTCATAGTTTCGAATTTAGCTTAGGCTTTCAAAATCCCAAGTTCATTTGACGCAGATGACGCATAGGTAGGTATTCCCTTCACCTTCCCTTTTGTCATAACATTGGCGCGGATTTGAAATTGCTTTTTTTCCTTTTTTTTTAACAACTTTTATATGCTGTAACTTTGGATTCTCCCGTGGGTGCGGTCTTAACTCTGTTTTTTATTACATAGTTATTTCCACTTAGATTGGTACAAAGTCCTTAAATCCAAATTTTCCTTAACATCACATTTACCAGCTCTTTTGCGCTATTTTTAGGACAAACCAGTTAAAGTTATTTTTAGCTTATTTCGAATAAAGAAAACGAAGTAAGCTACAGAGCGAGCGTATCAATAAATACGCGGGATCACGTAGATCAAGGACGACAATATTATACAACAACACAGTACAAAGTCTACACCAGTAAACTAACAGCCATCTCTTTATAAAAATGTGTTTACTTACGACAGCAATAGCATCTTCTCCTTCGCAATGTTGTCTTAATTTGTCTATCGCATATTGACCGAAAGACAAGTGGCTAGGCACACTTAAAGCCGGTCCGGTCGAAACTACTTTGTTTATTATCATTTTCTATTAATAATGCACACCCGTTCTACAAATGTGTTACTCACTGGAACTGTTACCTCAACTGTTGTTAAACTTGTAAATGTACGAACACTACTGACTGAACCGACGCACTAGATAACTAAGCTAACACTGGCTGTTTATCAACAAGGTGCTAGGTATGTCACTAGTCATTAATAAAATGATTAAATCCACACAGATATTAACTTGTAACTGAGCTGAGGCCGCTACAGGGTTGCTGCTGCCTGCTACTGTGTATAACTTCTTGTTTATTGATTTACAATTATTTGGTTAAATATACGTAACTATTTAATTAGATAGGCTCTACTCCAAATACTTAGGAATGATGATTTGAAACTGGATTAAGTAGGTAAGTACCTATCGTAATCGTATACGACATACGTTTTCATTCAAATTACTAATATTTTAGTAATTTTAGTGCATATTGCTCAGCAGTCTTGGAAAAAACACTGTTTTAAGCTTTTACGGTTTAAAACTAAACTTAGCACTTACGAGATATCTTCCGTGATTTTTTTTCGTGAATCACGGAAGATATATCCCGTAAGCGACAGTATAAGTTTAAAAGTTATAAAGTTGTTTTTGTCACTACGACTAAAGTATTTTTATCTATATTGTGTGTATATATGTATGTATATCTGTCCCAGGCATGTAATAAACACAGTATAATAGTTAAAAAACACTGGGAGATAATTATTTTTCAAAGTAAGACAATCTATTCGTTTGTAACAATAAGATCATAGCGAAAAAGTAGGCATATAATCACTCTCTTTGCTTTACACAAAGCGATTTAAGTTTTTAAATGTCAGACACGTGGACACAACAAAACAAAACATATTCAAATTATAACAACATACTTAAAATAATGTCAAGTCAATCAAATTGACATTGACTATGAAATAAGGTTACCAGCGTAATAAAAATCTATACCCGTATTTAACAGCGTCCTTTTTATTTAAAAAACTTTATCTGTTCAGAAACTCCTAACAAAGTTCGACTAACAGTATTCTCATTAAGCACTTTGGAAACTAAACTAGTAATTCAATAATAAATAATAATAATGACGTTTTAAGTTACGAATATTTTACATTTTAGGCCCGGTATGAGTATTTTGTACACTTTCTCCACCATCATCATCATCGTCATTGTATGAGCCTGTGCCCCAGAATATACATATTTATAGGGTAACTAGTAATTATAAACCAATACTTAAACACGTGATTGTATTCGTGATAACAAACAACTTTACCAAATAAACTTGTTTTTAAATACTTGTTAACTTCCAATAACACAACAGACGAATGAAATAGGCACGCGCGCGCCTGTGATCTATCAGGATCAGCTGTTAGCTGTTAGTATGTTCGCATAACTACAAAATATTTAGAAACGCGCGCGCCCTAACATTAACAGTAGGCACGATCTATCAGCTGATAGTCTGACCTCGGGAAAGGGTACATGTCTAGTAGTGGCGTCTCACGCTCCCCCACCGCCCGCACCGCTCCCTTTACCTCAGTGCAGTAGTGACGTAATAACAGTCACCTCGGAAAGCAGGTCGCTTGCGCATGTGCTTTGATTTTATTTGACGCCCACGTGCACTATGCCGTACAATTACATAGCGAGTGAGTATGTACATACAATGATATGGTGATGTCTTTGTCTAGTGATTGTTTAGATTGATGTGATTCAGACTCAAATATCGTTAACAGACTGTAGTTCAAAGCCTAGATAAGTGTGATAGGAAACTTGGAATAATTTGAATAATGCCCGGTATCAAGTAGGTATCGAGTCAGGTGGTAATGTAGTGGTGTCTTCTAAGCCTCTTCTAAACATTGTGTAGGAAACAAAACAAACGCAATTCCTGAAGTTAGTTTGTTTAGAAAGATAATGCATTTATTTATTGTAACACGCACACTTAGAGTACCAAAATACTAGATTAGTTTCCTCACCGTGTCGTAACACTGTGTAAGTAAATGACCACGCAGCGGCCGGGGCGTCGCGTCTGCAGCGTAGGCCTACACTCCGTGGCTGAGTTTTTGTTGTCATTGGATATTATTTTTTATTTTAGCAACAACTTTAACATGTAGGTAAATGTAATGTAGGTCCCGACTGTCATTTGTAGATCTTTGACAGTAGTTACGGGTAGTCAGTGAAACAGTCTGACAACCAGTCTTACCAAGGGGTATCATATCACCCAGTACTAACTGGGTTCTGGAGGTCAGACAGGCAGTCGCTTCGTGTAAAATAATACTGGTATTCAGCTGCATCCGGTTAGACTGGAAGCCGAGCCCAACATAGTAAGGAAAAGGCTAGGCAGATGATTGTATGGCAACATTGAGAGTACTTTCGACTTTTCGAGTGAAATCAAAAATAAAAATCCTTTTATTATGAATTCTTTTCAAAATCTGCTATAGTACGTGAATCATTTTCCAAAATTCTTAACTTTCTTAGTATAATTATTTGTAATACTTTGATTTTTGTACACTTTAGGTTGCACGTTTTGTCCATTTAATTTATCTTCTATGTTTATTTGGTCTCACAATTTACCGCCCGTTCGGGGTTCGGGTAGGTTAATCTACCATTCCCCCGGACGCGATCACCCGAAAGACCGAAAAAAATATCTATAGGGTTTTCTAGTTACCTAATTGATAAACCGTAGCAATTTCAGCTGGATGCAGATTTTCCTTTTCAAATAAAAGAGAATGGAGTATCATTTATGTAATGTCAAATATGAATCCCTACGCATAATAAACTCTACTTCGTCTTCAATCGGAACTGTAGGGTAAAACACCGAGTAGGTAGCCAAGCTTGCACCAGTAGTCACCCTTTTCAAACTTTATTTCGCTTGATGTGTAATATGTTTCATAAGTTATAAAATATATGTTGAAAGTTTTATACAACCGTATTTCTTAATATTAGATAAAATATTTTATACGATGTTGATTGCACAACTTTGCTTCGATATTCACAGTTATTGAACTCTATTTGAAAATCTTGATTTAGTATGACTTGAGTTTATTAACATGATTCATTTTATATCACAAGTATATAAAATACGTAAACACTGGTAGGTAAATAAATATACGGGGAAAATTATTCACCTAACCAGCAGATTTAAGTTTTTTTTTTTCAATATTAATTTTGTGGTCAAAATATTGTGCTACCTGGTGTCTATCATAATTGGTGGTGTGGTGTCTTAGGTGTCTATCAACATTCACATTAGTGATGCATATGTTAAACTATACGATGGCAACCCAGAGTAGTACCCGAACGCCCGTCTGAGAGCCCCCACATAAGCTCCACTATGATGATAAATTATTATAAGTTAGTCAATTTATTATGTTACCCACCAGCAAGCGAATGCGATCGCGGTCTATCTCAAAAGTTCTGTTTTATTTGTGATCTGTGTGATTATAGTGTTGTGTTATTGTGTGTGTGATTATATTCCTAAACACCTACGTTACTCTTACACCAGTCCCCGGCTATAACATATAGTTATGATCTACCTGATTTGATTGAAACAAATATGGGGCTACATAATAATTACATAATATCTTAACAGCCCTATTACATACAATAACTGCCTAACATAGATTTCAAATTTTGATAAAAATAATGATTCATCATTATCAATCGTATCGTCATGTCATATTATGGTTCGATTATTTTCTTTATTAAGGCACCACCCCACCGGAGCATTCGCTTGTTGGTTATAATACCTATTAACTGTTGCCCGCGAACTTCCTCCGAAGAAATGAGTAAAAAATATTACTTTTCAGTTCCCGTTCCCGATTTGAATCGGATTTTGTTAACAATTTCAAGGGTTTTAATTTTTTGCACGGAACCCCAATTCTTTTTCGAAAATAATATGTATAATAAATAGCCTATGATATTCCTTATAACATCAGCTATCTGCTAGTGAAAGTCCCGTCAATATCGGTTCAGCCGTTTCAGAGATTAGCCAGAACAAACAGAAAGACAGACAAAAATAAAATGTAACAAGTACGGTATATTCTTTCACATGCATTCGGTAAAAAGCTGTTAATTTGAAATTACAAACAGACACTTCAATTTTATTTATTTGTATAGATTCGAGATTCGAATTTGAGCATTCCGTTACACCCGTTTCATCTAACATCTCTGAGGTAATGTGTTCAAAACTTTTCGAGGTCGCTCTTGCTTCCATAGCTATGTTAAATATTTTGGAACTTTTAAAATCATCTGTATGAATGGTAAAACAACATAATTAAACGAGGCGATGTGAAAAATATACGAGTTTAATTCGCTCGCTCGCAACATAACTGGGGCGGCAAATTTTAAAATACGTTGAGTTACAGACTATGATGACTTTTGCAACAGTGGCGGATTTACCAGCAGGCTGTGTAGGTTTGAGCTTAGGGCGGCAGATTTTTGAGGCGGCAATTTTTTTTATTTTGCTGCCTCATAGAAATCAAAAAGATTTTGGCATGACGGTTTTCTGTTTTACAGATACAAGTCTGCAACAAATTTTTCCGATGACGTTCCCCTCTCAGTATTATTTTTAACTGTTTGTAAGCGCAATAAAGATTGTTTATTCACATTTACCAAATGTACATTATTGTGTAAGTAGCATACATTACCCCCCGCCTTATTAATCGTACATGATTGAGCTTTGATTAGCTCAAAAATATACCCAAAAATTATTTCACTTGCAATTTCAACGAAATTGTTGGATTGTAAAAATAATGTAGGACATGACAATTGTAGAGGCAAGGGCGACAAAAACTGTACAGCCTCTATACCATGAAAACTTGTAAATCCGCCACTGCTTTGCAACCCCTCACATCACCTAAATTGCTAGAAGCGCCTCTGACATTACAGCCGAATGTTCCCGTTGAGAGAGCGCCTGTACTGTATAATCCTAGGTATAACTGCCATATGTTTTAACAAAATTTTATTCACGAAAATCTTAGATTGAAATCATCGAAACTGACATGACGTTTTCATGTAACTGAGCTGAGATGATCTTTCGCTCCCGTTGTTGTACTTAGTACATAAAAGTTCCATGCCGGTTACAAGTTTAGCCTTGCAACTGCCGTACTGCACTGACAATCTGACACTGACGTGAATTGAGTGAATTAACCTAGAAGAAATATAATTATTGTATTTTTTAATTTTTAATAACTCTATCCAAATCCACTGAAGAATGCCTAGTATATAATAATCTGCCATTCTTTGCTAATAAAATCGGAGAGATACTAGGATTATACTTGTACCTGCCTGATAAGATTATAATTATTTCTGATAACAGACCTTAAGTTTGTTCTTTGAGTTCTTTCTAAGTCAACATTTTCTGAAGTAGGTAGTGTTATTGTGAACACTTTACAAGTTGTTATAAAAATGCCAGTAACTGTCCATAATAATGTGGTGTCGGGGCCCGAAGAACGAAGCATTCCAGCGCATTTATCTTATGGACAATTCCTCTTTGACCAACTGAAAAATGGTGGTGATAATGTAGCCTTAGTAAGTGCAAACTTTTAATGATTTATAACAACCAGATAAAGGTGATGAAAAGGATGAAATGAGGCACTAAGCCTCTCAGATAGTTTTTACAAAAATAAGTAATTCTATACTTACCTCTATGAAGACTATTATTACTATCCTATAAGGAAGTGACTATTAATAAAGCTTGATTATGCGTTTAAAAGCATTGTTGAAGATTGCAGTTTTTGAATTCTTAATGAAGATTTTATAGAATAGCGTGCTTTGTGCTCATTTCTTTGTACAATCATTTCAGATAAGCGCAGAGACTGGAGAATCAGTTACATATAGGTATATTCTTCAAAACAGTGTGAACCTTGCTGTAAGTCTACGTAAGCTAGGATTAAAGAAGGGTGATGTTGTTGGATTGAGTGCTGAGAACAGATTTGAGTTTGTGGTAGCAGCACTAGCTGTTATGTACTCTGGAGGAGTGCTGTCTACACTCAACATCACATATACACCGGGTAAGTAGGCACGTGAACCTTTATGATCTTATTACACATGAAAACAACAACAAAATGAAAAATTATTTGTAGTTTTATTTAAAGTTGTTAAGAGTATATCAAATTCAATGAAACCTCCACATTTTCTCATCTTCTGTATACATGTAAAAGTATAAAAGTGTTTGTTATTTGCAAAGTATATTGTATTTTTTTAATTTTCAGGTGAAATATCGCATTTACTAAAAATAACAAAACCTAAATTCATCTTTGTTTCACCCATAACATCACAGAACATCTATGATTGCTGTCAAGAACTCTCTTCTACTTGCAAACTGATAATGTTTGGAGAGTTTGATGTTGTTCCTGATTGCATCATGTATGATAATCTGATAAAGAATTCGGTAAACGTGGATGACTTTATCCTTACTGATGTCAATGGAGTGGAAGACACAGTTGCCGTGATGTGCTCCTCAGGTACAACTGGCTTACCAAAGGGTGTAGAACTCAATCATATCAATTTCCTGACGTTGTCAGCACATATGAAGTAAGTCACTCAAATGCTCAGAAAATGTTAGCTTCATAATAATTAGTTTAAATGCTTTTCTTGGTAATATTAATCTAATATCATGGGTAACAAGAATAGTAAAGTCTTTGAGCCTAAGAATTGGAAAGAGATTTAGTTAAATCAGGAAACAACACAATAAATAATTTTCGAGTTAACCCTTTACCCCAAAGACTTTTATTATTCTAAATGCCATGGTCATACTAATTATAAAACTGTGATCAACTTCTTTTTACATTTACACATTTTTTTTATTATCCTAGGTACTACTTTGATTATGTACAGACTCAAAAAAAGAATGGCATAGTAACTGGTATGTCACTAATACCATGGTTCCATGCTTATGGCTTCATTACAACATTTGCTGTAATGGCAATGAATACAAAAATTGTATTTTTAATCCGTTTTGATGAACAGCAGTACTTGGAAACAATTCAAAATTATAAAGTAAGTGTTTTTGTTTGTTTTTAAACAACTTTATAAGCCAAATTTACAGATTTATAATTATTATGATCTCATAAAATTGATCAGACCAAATAAAAAACCAATACACAGCGCTGTCAACAGTGACATGAAGCTGGTTTCGTAAACATGTGTGCACTTAGTGAGCTTAGTTTAGTTGTAGTTTGATGTAAATGTGTGTGTGTGAGCGTGTATGCACAGAGCGAAGTGTAGTTTTGAGCATGCATGTATTGTTTGCAGCACTATGACTTGATTTTTTATTTGGTCTGAGTAAAATTGTAGTTGTATTTCGTTCATAACATGACACCATTTTCCCAAGAAGGCTGGCAGACACAACAGAACACCATGTGTGCTGCAATCCTTACCTACTCCACGCCTCTTCCACAATCATTCATTTTTTCATTGCGTACCAGCAGCAAGCACTGCCCATCTGACATACCATCAGCAATAAAAAGGTCAGTATAACCACTTGACTTAGCTGGACGACACGACGTGCGACACTATAAGCTATTAGGCACAAATCAATCAGCACATAGACGCATTTCTGCCTACTGCAAGAGCTTATACACAAGGTGAAGGCGAAATATTTATTAGAGCGCCTTGTCGTGTCGTCCAGCAAGACCCTTTAGTGCGGCAGACACAGCTTATTTATCGAAGTTCTCGGTCATAGTTTTTTTTTTATAATTTATTCACAACTTCGCCATGATAGGCGTAACAATTTGAAAGCATTTTACAATTTTCAGATAAACATGACTACAATAGTGCCACCCCTGGCTGTGTTCCTCGCGAAACATCCACTGGTTCTTAAGTATGATTTATCGTCATTAGTCGAAGTTTGGTGTGGGGCGGCACCATTATCGAAGGATATTCAGAAGGCGGTTTCGGAAAGGTAATATCTAACTGACAACATAAGTGTAATAATTTACAAAGTAATACTGAAGTTTGCCTCAACGCGCGTTTTACGTTAAAAGCGACCTATTAGCATTGCCATGTACGATTATAACGATAAATTTACTACTTGTAGGACAGGCATCGACTTTATTAAACAAGGATATGGCTTGACAGAAGTGACAATGGCTTGCCTGGTGGACCTAACAAGTGGCGAGAAGGTGGGCTCCTGTGGAACACCGGCACCTGGCATGAGTGTTAAGGTACCTACACTACACTTCCTTCAGTCGCTAACTAAAACCCATACCACGCGGGTCGGAGTGACTAAGTTGACGCTCCACAGAACTCGTTCGAAATCTCAATGTCATATTACCACATTTATTTATTTTATCATGTTCGTGTTTTCGCATATTAATTTGGCGTGCCACAAAGAGAGAACAGAGTTTGGGGGCGGGAAGGAAAACGATTCCAAAAATATTTTACTTTACTGTACTCCGGTAAACAGATGTGGTCATAGTGTGATTTGTTTTAAAAATTATATTTCAGGTTATTGATATCGAAAACGGGCAGAAATTAGGACCGGGCCAAGAAGGTGAATTGTGGATCAAATCCCCACTGCGTATGAAGGGCTACATGGGCGACCGCGCCGCGAGCGACGAGCTACTTGACAATGAAGGCTACCTAAGAACTGGCGACATCGGCTATTATGACACCGAGGGTTACTTCTACATTGTGGACAGACTAAAAGAACTTATCAAATATAAGGGCTTCCAGGTAAAATTATTATAATGTGGAGTTAAGCTCTGCTAGCTGCTTTTCGGTACTTCCGTACACAAGTCCCCCGAATAACCGGGGACATCGACAGATCGGATCGCACAAAAGTAGGTCCCACTGCTGGGCTAAGGCCTCCCCCGTAGCCTTACTGAATATATTTATAAAATATTGCTCTGTAGTGCGCTGTTGCCCGCGACTCAGTCTGCTAGTATTGCGAAAAAAAAAAAAATTACAAACTACATAAAACTCATATTTTACCAATAACTTGTAAGCTTCAAAACTGTCTCTAAAGTCGTGGATGTTTGTTCAGGTGGCGCCTGCTGAACTAGAAGCACTACTCCTGCAGCACAGCGGAGTGGCCGACGCAGGCGTGGTGGGCTTGCGGGACGAGGCCGCCGGTGAGCTGCCTCTAGCGTTCGTGGTAGCACAACCCAACTCAAACGTCACCGAAAAAGACCTCGTCGAATTCGTTGCGTCGAAGGTAATAATGTTGTTTCGGCATTCATAAAACAATTCCCATTTTAAGCTTTCACTACCTGCCTACTTACGCACCTTTTTTATTTATAAATGCTACAATGCTAGGGCAGGTCATGGTCAAAGTGGTAGTAGAAATCTGTGCATTATTACTTGATCATTATCAGAACCTCACAAAAAGGAGGAAAAGAGTCTTGGTTAAAATGGGCGTAAGTCCAATAGATTCACAATGTTCTCCAAGGTATACTATTGCAACAAGTACCTGAAGTCGCTGGAGACCATAGCTATGATCTATTGAAAATGTTACAATTTTATAGATTTTGTCTCAACAGTCGTTTAAAAGTAGATCATGGTCAAACCTTGTACAAAAGCTACCTAACTAACACAGTAATTAATCCGAGTTAAGCCAACGAGGTCCTACAATTGCAATGTACAGAAAAAGGTAACATATTTCAAGTGGCCTTAATTCATGTTGTGCTCCGCAGCAGAACCACTTTGACTATATTATATAAAAATTACAGGATAAAATGTAGATAATGTCTATATTTTTGTAGCTTAATATCAAAAATTGTATATTGTTAGTTTCTTGGAAAATATCAATTCAAAGTGGTCATGCTACAGAGCATACTCTCCAGCAGAACCACTTTAAAATAACGCACTTTAAAAAATCAGCTGTTCAATACATTTGTGTTCACTTAAATCGACAAAATGTATGGAACAGCTGATTTTTTTTTCGCGATTTCAAGGTTGGTCCCATAGAAAAAATTGTTCAAAATGATGAGTACAATGACCCCTTTTCGGGTTTTGCGTATACTAAAATTAATGTTGTATATATATTATGTATGTATGTATGTATGTATTAATCTTGATATTTGCTAAGAAATTCATGGCAGGCGCATTCCGATAAAACATTTACATATTACTAAAAATCAGTAAGTATTTATCTACAATTGTAGATGTTACCTCGATATACAATAAATATACATTTGTTTATATTATGACTTGTGCATAATCAACGTGAAATAACCGTTATTTTAAAGTGGTTCTGCTGGAGAGTATGCTCTGTAGCATGACCACTTTGAATTGATATTTTCCAAGAAACTAACAATATACAATTTTTGATATTAAGCTACAAAAATATAGACATTATCTACATTTTATCCTGTAATTTTTATATAATATAGTCAAAGTGGTTCTGCTGCGGAGCACAACATCTTAATTCTGTTCTCCGGCGACTTGGATACTTGTTGTAATAGAATGAAGTGAAGTCCTAATTCCCAAGTATAAGCTACTGCTTGAGATTTTATTGTATGGTGCAGCCATCAATGCAGTTTTGTATAAGGATTAAAACAACTGCTCAGGGTAACCGATGTCGGAGTACTAGAAAAGCCATAAATCGGAGAGAACTATTCCCATACATTTCGTAACTAGTAAATGTGGAAAACAAATGAAAGTCTAAAAGTATTGGGAACAAAAAACTGCTGTTTCCTACATTTTGAAGATGAAGACTTCTATGAAGACGTTTTAATGAGTACAAAGACGTCTTAAGATATTTTACTTGTATGTACAAGCTATGAACATCTCGATATACATTGATAAAAACATTAGTGTAAGTATTAAGATAACAATTTCTTTGGCAGGTGTCACCAGCGAAACATCTACGCGGCGGAGTGATATTTCTCAAAGATATACCTAAGAACGCCTCTGGTAAAATCCTCAGGAGAGAGTTAAGAAAAATGTTGCAAAAGTATAAAAGCAAGCTTTAATTAATATACCAAAGTATTCACAATACCTCATAATAATTTTTATACATATTTTCAAGTGACAAAATATAGACAATTTATGTTATGAATAAATTTTAATTTAATTAAATATTGCAGTTATTGTTTTTTTTTAATATATAGCGATGTGAAGGGAATCTAAATGGTTTTATTTACATTTGATCTCATCAGTATGGTTTACTCTCAGTCGTAAGGCAGAATATGTCTAATTATTAACAAGTGCATCTTTTAATTCTTGTGGTATTCTGTTCAATGCGTAGGTGTGTAGGTCTTTTGAAACGGCCGCTAACACTCCGGTTTTATTTGGGTGTAACTGTGCACTCCCGTACTTGTAGAAATCGCCCAGAATGTCTGTCAGTTTGCCTCCGGCGGCAGACAGGACTGCTTCTGGTGCACACGTGTCCCATTTCTTGCAGCCAGCACTGGCAAACACATAAACTGAAGCCTTACCTTCAAGTAGTTGCAGAACCTGTAGAAGTAATTATTGTTAATGAATGACTCCATCTTTTATGTGTATCAGCATAAATGCGCCAAATTAAACATCAAACGGATTGACAACACGGATGGCGCAGTGGCTGAGCGATTGACTGCTGCGCTTCATGTCGCGGGTTCGTTTCCCGCATGGAACAAAAACTTGTATGGCCTACAGGTAGTTGTGTATGTGAGTTTAAATGTTTGTAAACGCACCCACGATACAGGAGAAATTCCTATTGTGGGGCAATGTTTTAAAAAATAAATAAATAAATCAAAAAAATGTAATGTAGGCAATTCACACCTTATAACCTGCACCACCAACTCTAAGTATCTGTGCAGCATTCATAACTTGCAATGCCTTCTCAACCAGTGGATTGGAATGACTCCTGGTGGTGGTAATGATGAGGGAGTCAGGTGGAGGTGCAGGAGTGAACCCTCCTACACCTACTTCATGTAAGCCCCATATAGTTCTGCCAATTATCTTCTCTCCGCCCAACATTGTTTTGTAATATGGCTGATGAATTACACCAGCCACTGGCTTATCATTGACTGATATGCCAATCAAAACAGTCACATGTTCAAGAAATCCTGTAACAATTTACAAATTATTTTTCATAATAAAATTACTAAGACACTCATGCAACATGCAATTTTTCGATTCCAATTATAATTTAGAACAAGGAATCTATGAGGAAGTAGTTAAAACATAAAATCGGGTTTTCTGTACAGCCAGAAATAAGAACATAAAATCTTGTTAGTCCAATTTGATTACACTGTTAGGGTAATTTTATGTAATTAATATGTACAATACATACATTAAAACGAAACTCTGGACCATGTTCCACTGTGTTCATACAACTACAGTGCATTCTAAACAACAAAAGCTCAAAACCTATGTATATCTTCAATTTACCATAATTTGATTGGAGCAAACTTAAATACCACTTCACACTTATAAAAGGATGAGTTAAGTACATTTTCCATCTTTCCCATGGATCTCTCTTCAACATTAGTGCACCTAGAATTATTTTACATACTTGTAGTAAATAATTTTAAACATGGATTAAATTATGAGAATGCATGTTACAACAGCAGGGTGTTGATATGACTTATGAAGGTGGAAAATTGATTTTGTTGAAATAAATAAAAAAATTAAGATAACAGCAATTACTACAACAAAGTGTAGTGGTGCATACAGCCTGATCGCTGTAACTGCGGTTCTTATATAAACTACTTTTGCTGGAAGGTGCTTACGGCGATCAGGCTCTGTTCTCTAAAATTTAACTGATGTATAAAATAAAAACTAGTGTTTACCTTGAGTGTACTCAGAGGTGCCATCAAGAGGATCCACCCAGACAACTATGTCCTCCTCTTTGACACTCTGAAGGTCAACGGGGCACTTCAAAGATAATACTTCTTTGTCTGCTTCAGATATTAACCAGTCACTGGCAACATCACCCTGAAGTGACAAATACATACTATTTTACTCTATATTTAGAATACTAGAAATAAAATACAATTTGTACCTGACAGCTGTGATTGAAGTACCATTCACAATACAATTAAGGGAACAAAGATTTCTTAACCTTGAGTATCAGGAAATACACAGCTCTCAATGAAATGTAATCAAAATTAATATGAAATCTAGTTTTAACACAGTGAACTAAAGCCCAGGTTGTAAGTGCTTGGCATGAGGTCCACAACTCAGGGGTTTAAAATGGATAAATTAATTATTAATTTCAAGTAATAAATTATGACACAAGTTCTAATTTTATTAAGTACATCTCTTTAATATAGTTTAATAATTCCCATTGTTTAAAAAATGGGAAGCTATTTAAAAAAAACCAGGTTAAAATTTAAAAAAATATAGGTTGTAGGTGATACAGGTAACACAAGTTTAACACAGTGAAAATATTATATATCTAGACTACACATAGTGTGAAAGTTACTGTCTGTCATATAAAGGGTTCTCCATTAATAACATGATGTTTTTTAACAACTTTTTAATCCCCCCCAATGGTGATATGTGGTGAGGTTTTAGACTAGCCCTCCCCCCTTCCCAAAATCACGTGTATTTTTTTGGTACAAAGTATAAGCGATTCTGAAAATATAAGCTGTGATAAACATGACAAGGTCACGCACTGCTTTTAGGTTTAGAAATCGCGCGTTCAAAGGAAAAATAAATACACGTGATATCTCTCTACACCCCCCCTCCCTCCTAATGAAATTTCGTCATTTTTCCTAAACCCCTCCCCCCTTTCGAGCCTCACGTGATTAATGGACGACTCCTAACTTTTCACGCCTTAACAACTGAACCGATTTTGATAGTATTTGGCCAAACTCAAAGCATTTATTCCAAATAGTCCTTTGACAGACACTTTTGCATAGTCAAAAATAAGCTACCTACAGTACAGCCACAGGCATAATAACTGTGAATGGACTGTTGCTCATTCCAAAATCGTAAATCTCATGGAGAAGAATGGGCAAGACACTCTATAAACACTCTTTTCAAATCAAGTTATACAATATAGTTGCTTCTTTATGTGAGCACAATGTAGAAATAGAAAAAGGAAGACAATTAAAATCTTAAAGTTGATTAGGGTTAGGACAGGAATATGTTACTTTTTAAATCAGTAGTATAAGCCCTTAGGTTTATTGCCATCCTCCAAGCAAGCGATGATGCGGACAGAAGTCATTTACTGTGTTACAATGTGTCTCAGAATTGACAAAGTATCACTAAAATTGAAAGTTTGAAGAAACCTTGAGATAAATAATGCAACAACTTCCTATAAACATTTCCCTTCTATAATTTTGACACAGGTAATTAATTATATAAAGTTTTTAGTTGATGTGTCACAGTGGTATTCTAACTGTAGAGCATTATTTTACATTTAATTTTAGTTTGTGTCTCATTGGACAAGCAAATATTGATTGGGGTTGTTTTAATGCTGAAATCACTTTACCTCATTAACAGAGCCATCCTCTTCACCAATTATATTCACTTTGGGATACTGTGCTGCAAGTGATGCAACAATACAACGCTGAGCAGACCGGTCAGCTTCTGTTTGATAGTCATCTTTACCCTAAAACAGTGAAAGCACAAGTTTCTGTGCGTTTTTAATAAGTTAAATTACAGAACAAGTAAAAAAAATAACCATTATTTAATTTGTGAACTTTGGCCCCAATAAAGTTATTGCTTTCTTCGCAATTCTTTTTAAGTAGATGTGATTTTTATTGCCGTTTGTATTACATGAACCAGACAACTAACCTTTTCAACTATTCCTAGTTCCCCTTTACTCATAACATCACGAACAATTTTCCCAGCCCTGTTGGCCACTGATACTGAAGAAGCCAAAAGTCTCACAACAAGAGGAACATTTGCCGTCATTTTCACACAATATTCCTATGTCCTTCGTTTCTTGAATTGTATTTAATTTTAAACTTTCAAATACCTATCAATTTAGCTCAGTACCAAGGACCACAGTATCACGCAAAAGCAATACACGCACTATTTCTATTCCACAGTTCCACTCACAATTCAAAGAAACTCGAACTCAATTCCGTCAAAATATTCCGCTCACTTCTTTCATTGTCAACCATTGACATAATGTCAGATTGTCAGTGTCAGTTGAACAGTGAGCTGAGCAGGCTACCATAGGAAGCAAATTCTATTATACCACGAGGTCCATAAATGTATAACTATACAAAATTACATCTGATTATACAAAAATATTTTTGTTACTATTGATAACAGAATGAGGAACAAAACAAAAATTGCTCTTGGCATCTGTACCTAAACAAGTAGAGTTTGGATGTAGGGGAAATCTTCGGAACTGAAATACCGAAAATTATTTCACTAAATGAGAAGCTACAGTACCTATCCCTGACTGTCATAGGCTATATTTAAGACGTTGCCGATTATACATATGATTAGATACAAAATCTGTCTAATTTGAATACCCTACAATAATGATTTGAATGGGTATAGGGGAGGCCTTTACCCAGGAGAGGGACAGTTAGACCCAACGGGGCCCTCCACTGTCCGTCTGTCTGTCAGTATCTCATGATTCATAATAGCGGTAGACAGTTGAAATTTACACAGGATGTGTATTTTTGTTGCCGCTTTATCAAATATTAAAAATAAATTAAAAATTAAAGGGGGCTGCCCTACTACGATGGCACGAACCCTTCATGCGCGAGTCCGACGCACTTGGCCAGTTTTTTTTTAAATCATCACACGAAGTTATTATCGAAGAAGTCCTCTAAATCTCTAAAATAACTGATTTATAAGGGTTGGGTACGGATGCAACTGTAGACCCTTTTATACTGGAAATTGGAATAGTATAGTTGTGTCGCCATGTCTAGCGTTCTATTAGCATCGGAGTCTGCACAAAAAAATGTTATTTTATGGCATTAGCCTGCTAAGGCCGCTTTGGAGGAGCGTTTTATGTAGAGTGCAGCAAAACGTTACTGCCCATGTAACGCGCGGGACGGACATGCACGGTGTGCAAGAAATGCTCCGGACACCGAATTTGCGGCCTCAGGCATAGGTTTGTAGGGCCGAAATAAAACTCACATAGTTTATATTTAAATATCTATTTTGTGTTGACATGACCAAGCATTATAACCTTCACAAAATACCAACGTTTATCAAAATAAAACTGCGCCATTACCTGATTATGTGCCTACATACTAAAAATGGAAACTTTTATAAAAACATAACGCCACAATGATATTATAAAAAAGATACGCTCATATTGAGCGGCGTTCAAATATCGTTGCATTGTTACGACTGCGATAGATAATACAAAACGTATGATACCGAAAGAGATAGCTATTGCGCTTGACGTATTTAAATTACGACAATTGTCTGAATTTGTCTGTAACAATTTGCGCGAGCTAGTGCGATATACGATGATACTCTTTATTTATAATAACATTGTAACGCCGCCGGTACCGGAATGGACCATCATTATGCTTTTTTTTATATAGGACTGCAGGATATCAACAAGAATATTTAAGGTGGAAGCGCCAGGGTATCCCGCTGGCTACCCTGGCGCTTTTACCTTAACTACACAGAATAATAATTTTCGCATTGATTCAATATTAAAATAATATTATTTAGTAACCCATTTCTTAAAATGACACAAACATAACATTTTCTGGAAGATTTTATTTATAACATTTCTTAATTAAACTCTAAATCCTGTAAGATTGAACAGTGCTCTTCTCATAATTATAGCTTAGTATAAAATGCCCACATAAACGTTAATCAATTTATTGTGAAAAGAAACGGAATTAAAACATAAATAATATACATTCCTGCTACGGAACTCACCATTGTGCGTAGTCCTCTAAGCATTTGGACGGTTTTATTTTAACGATAGTTAAGCGCACATGAAAAGAACAACCACGGTTTGACGGGTAACACAAAGTTACGAGAATTTGTAAAATGCCGCTTATATAAGGTAGGTATTAAATATATTTGATCGTACCCATGATTTGCAAGATAGCAGTTATATTTTCAAAGTTTTCATGTACATGAACGTAACCAATGTGTCATGTCACAGCAACAAAGAATGGGCACTATGTAAATATGGTGATTACATTATTTTATATCTGGATAAAACAATTCATTAATATGATGCGCAAATAATTGCATCAGACAGTTTTGGAAGTCATCTATTAAATTGATCAGGAAGAATTATGCGGTACCTATATGTAAAGCCACACATATTATCGAAGTGTTATTGAATAAATTACAAAGTTGCTAACAATAAGTTTTGATCAAGGGTCATATTATATTATATTTTATTTATGATAATAAAGGCACTAATTAAGAGCCTGTGCACGAAGTCGACGTCATTTTCGATAATTTTCTTCACTGTTTGTTAGAAAGGGAAAATAACACTGTTTGTGTGGCTATCGTTTTCATTAACTCAACTTCAAACGAACCTGTATTACAGACTATAATGATGTTTAAATAAATAACAAAAAAAACTACTGCAATAAAAAAAACACAGTAATAATATAGCATGTAGCTCGAGCATATTTTTCAAGTTTACAAAATATAGCAAACAAATCGAGAATTACCGTATTATTTAGATAATTATAGTCACGGATGTATTTTTTCTATTATTTAGAAAAACTTTCAAGAAAGTTAAAATCCAGCGCGTAAAAGTGATGACAGATGTTGTGACTGGAATGGTTTAGTGCCATAAAAACTAAAGGGTGTAAATTAATATAATTAAGATATACGAAAGGCACTTGTTCTCCCCGTCTTTGCGATAATTTTTTTATCTAGACCATACCTGGGAACCTCCTAGTTACGGAGATATTGGGGGGTCAAAGTTCTAAGTTTTTTTTTTAAATACATGTTTTTAATGTAAGATTTTTACTTTACACAACTCCACGACCCCTGTACTATTCAATCCATCCATCAGCACAATGCTTTGAGTGCTTTTCATCGAGACCTACCGTAAAACGTGATTTTACACCCCAAAAAAAAGTCGGTTCCCAGCAATAATTTTTGCGTAGTTACTTGATGGGAATTATTACTTATTACTTACTTCTAGTTTGATGTACAGAATGCTTGGTTGACAGCTATGTGAAGGGTCTGTATCCACCCTGTATACTTCTACAAACGCTCAGACCTATTTCTAATTATTTTCAGCTTTCTTATTCATTAAAATTAGGTAACAAAATTGTCCAAAATAGGTTTATTTCGTGCACGGACCCTTAGAAGAAATAAGCTTAAGTACTAACTTACAGTAAGTCTGATCTGATTCTATAAACTTTGAATGCCCTGCATATAAAATTGTATAACAAATAGAATTTCATTTAAAAAAAACTGTAAAAATGTCTTTAATTTTACTTATAAATCTAAAATAGAATTTTACGTATCCATAATAACATTTTACATTAATTTATAACTAAGTTTTAATTGCAAAAGATGATAATAATTTTGTGTATCCATAGAAAGACACGCTCAGCTTCTAGAGGCCTTTTTCAAAACCAAACCTGCCTTAAAATATAATGTTAGCTGACGACCGAGTTGGTTGTTTGGTAAATGAATTGCAACAGCAGAGATTTTAAAAGAGAAACGCTTTCAGAAGAAACAAATTGTATTCGTAAAGTACGATTCCGACTTGTCTGCATACCGCACGTGGCTCGTGGCGTGCCCACCCGGATGGAAGAAAGGCAACTCACTGGTTTGCATATTATCATTTGCCTGCATTTGACATGCATAGCGCGGTACATATGCATCCAATGAGTTCGATTTGAGCCCGCACACGGGCTCTCTGTGGGTTCCGCCTGCCTTTGCATCGACACGCTTTTCAAATGTGAACCGTACTACTAACGCAACTTAAACTAGCTAGGTACTATCTTCGCTAACTTGTTTGAGGATATGTTTCACGATTTGATCTATAGTGTGAGTATCGAGCATACGCGCGATGTTCTTGTCTTCGATCACGTATAAGAACAAGTGCTTGGAATTTTCGCGCAGGCGCTGCACGCGAGTCCATTTCTCGCGGTCTGCGGGTTTCGCACCACACTGCTCAATCACTTTTTCTAATATCTGTGTAAAGAAAGAAGTATCCAGTAAGAATTTTATATGTAGATTGCTTAATTTCTCAATATTTTGTATTTATAACGTATAAAATAACATACCACATCTACGCTCTCGTTGGGCCAACCAAACAAGTCGAGTGTCTCCTCATCAATCAGCTGTGCAAGTAACATTTTCAAATTCTCTGTCAACTCTTCCTCTGTCATTAGGGCAAAATTTCCTTTCTGGAACATATAATTGTATTTATTACCCAATGAATTAAGTACGTTAACACAAAAGTATTGTCTTATTATTTATTCACCTTATTCTGAACTTCGCTACTGGAACTGCTCTGGTCGTCTTGCATGCCGCCGTAGAGCACGCCTGCCCCGCTGTAGCCTTGCAGAATACGATCCGACTCCACATCTAACAGGTTTAGTATTGATTCTATTTCAGACTTCTTCACTCTTTCGACTGAATTGTTGGAACCCTGGAAAAATATAAAATTTGAGATCGACGAGAGCATTTGTATAACGTAGTATAATTAGTTTATAATAATGTAAAGGGGGACATTGAATGGAATGAAATGTGAGATTGGTAAAGAACGATGTCGTTTGGAACACGCGGGCTAGTGGGTCGGGACAGAGTCGGACTCACGAGTACGGAGCGCACGTGCTGCAGGTGGCCGCGGAACACGGAGGGGTGGTGCTTGCGCACGTGGCGGATGAGCTGCTCGCCGCGCACGTAGGCGCGCGCCGACACGCAGTACATGCAGCGCCGCGGCCGGTCCAGCGTGTGCGTCTCCAGGTGGCGCCGCAGGTTCACCTCCGAGTGGAACGTCTTGGCGCACACCTCGCAACTGAACGCTGTAAACATTACATACGTTAATTGTATTGTATAACGGGCTGGTGTCCGCAACTCCACGTGCATAGCGCGTATTTTACATACGTTAAACTGACTACCTATATTTCGATAAATACTCGTCTTCTGTCACATGTCAGTTGGATATCAGCTTCCGATATAAAAAATGCACTTACGCTTGTCATCTAAATGCACTTTCAAATGATTATTCAAACTGGCTTCACTGATGAATTCTTTTGTTGAGTAGGCACACGTTGTCAGAGGACAAAATAACTTCTCTAATCCCATATGTTCTCTCATGTGAATCAGCAACCTGAAAGCATTTCACTATAAGTAGATGATCTTGCTTGAATCTGCACAGTATATCAGCTTAAGTTTAATCAATATATTATATGAATATTAAGGCAGACATATTAAGAATAGATGTTTGAGAACGAGGTGGGGACTCGAGGAGCAGATGATACCTGGCTCTAGTAGAGAAGGTCCCGCCACACTTGCTGCAGGGGTTGCCGGTGTGCTTCTCGAGGTGGCGCTGCAGCTGCACGCGCTGGATGTACGACTTGCTGCACAGCGAGCACTTGTAGGGCTTGTCTTCCACGTGCGTGAGCGCGTGACGGCGCATCACCTCGATCGTGAACGTGCTGTAGCCGCACTGCAGAAACACGCACGCGTTAAAACAATTTTTTTAAATATTAATTTAATGGCCCTTTATAATCGACATAACTAACCAGCCAGCTGACTTAAACTCTTTTAATTTAAGCCTTGTAATGCATGAGCTCAGTAGTTAAATATTTGAAAGTAGCTGTTGCCTATAATATAAGCTATCTGCTAGTATCTAATTTGTTCCGGCTAATCTCCGAAACGGCTGTACCGATTTTTGACGGAACTTTTACTGGCAGATAGCTGATGTTATAGGAAGTAGCTTAGGCTACTTTTATTTTAGAAAAAGGATTTGGGATCCGTGCAAAAAAAATTAAAACCCATGAAATTGTTAACAAAATCAAATTAGGTTCAAATGCGTAAGTAATATTTTAATAACAATTTCACGGAGACGAAGGTCGCTGGCAACAGCTAGTGTTAAATAAACTAGCTATTGACTATCCAGCTGATTTTACTTCAAGATTTCAAGGTCCATTAGATCAAGGACAGAACCTGCTGATGATTACTTGTTACCATGTTTCACTTACCTTTTAACTCCTAATACCATGACAGCAGTAAACAAATAATAAATAGCTTTAATATTAATACATCATTTTTCAAATTAATACATGTAAAATAAAAAAAATATACAATTCTTATAAAGACCCCTCACTGGGAGCATTGCATTCGCCTGTAATGTAACATTTCAGATTCACTTGTATTTGTACAAAATCGAATCTTGAATTTTTATATTACAGTTACTTAGGGTTTTTGAAATACCTCAACACAAAAAAGTCTCATTGGAGTTATGGAGTCAAAACAAAAAGCAAATAAATAAAATTACCACATCACATGCAAACTTCTTCTCGCCATGTATTTCAAGGTGCTTGGTCATGGCGGCTCGCGAGCTGGTCCACTTGCTGCAGTGGTGACATTGATATTGATCAGGTGTGTCTGTTGCAAAATCGTTATCTTGTTAAAACATTGTTTACCAAACGTCATGTGTATTAATTTGGAAACCAGTGTTTCTATTATTATTAAAAGACTAGCTTTTGCCCGCGGCTTCGCTCGCGTTAATTTAAAATTCGACAATCAATTCGGATTGTACTCTGCTTATAATAATACAATTCAATCATGATTCGAAAGACACGTGGCGCCATCTATTATCATAAGAACGTTATTGTTGTTTTCCTCGGGAACAGTACTTTTTTTCGGGATGAAAGGTACCGTGTCCATTTCTGTACACCTGGCAATGTATATCGTCGGGAATAGTGCAAATCCACGGAACTAGCATTGGATAATTCCGTGTATCTGACAAAGTAGTAAATTTCAATTACGCATTGTCGTAGCGACTAAATTAATGACTTTAATAGATTTCTTCTGTTAACAATACATAGCAGTGGCTAAGGTTCCATAGAACTCGATTCCTACCGGCTTCCCTTTGAAAAATGGCACAGTCGGTATTCTATAGACAAATTATATAATCACATTAAAGATATGGCTTACCTCTTACAAAAATTGACCCTTCGCTACTGATACATAGAACACATGAATTGTTACTGTAAAAATGAGGTCAAAAATCGTTGAAATAAAAAAATATATAAACTTATAACTTTCCCCTGTAAACCTACACGTAGTGCAGATACGCGCACTTTACGTTTGGTAGATTCGCGGATTTGCACTGTCCCCGACGATATGCAAAATATCAGGATGATCGGTTCAGTGGTCTCACCACTCATGCCCATTCAAAGGTGCTATATGTACTTTCTAAGTTTATCTTGGGCATCACTGACATTGGTGAAGAAAAACATTGTGAGGAAAACTGGACTTATAATTAATATAAATCTGAAATCGCCAACCCGCCAAGAGCCAATGTGGTGATCGCGTGCCTTCTCTGTATGAGGAGCTTCTTTGCCTAGCAGTGAGACAATAATAGGTTGGTATTCTAATCATAAAACACAAGCAGCAAAATATAGAACTCCCCTACCCAACCCTGCGGGCATTATGACACAATGTATGAAAAAAAATGTGTGTATGATATTACCTGAATGTTGTTTGTGCCAATGGTTAACCAATTTGGAAAAGTTCTTTGTAGAGTACAGACAATGCTTGCAATAGAAAGCATTTTTGATGATATGTTGCAACCTTATGTGGACCATTAAATTGTCTTTCCTGGAAAATTTTGCATCGCATATCTGTGAATGATAATTTATTTATTGCAGACAGTCCATACACATTTAGTTACATATTAAAAACAGACAAAATTGATATACAATTCATATATAATTATGTAGTTATAAAATTAAATTGACTTAAGGCCAGATTCCTCAGAATCGACCTATTTTAGATTCAACGTTAATCAGTCAAATATTGTTTGTTTTGATCTGACAAAAATATATGTTGTAGTTTAATAAACATTCTTGATTACTCTACGGTTCAAAACACGATATTTACAACTTTACCTGATCATGAAAAATAGTTAAAACGTTAAAATTTGGACGGTTTTCAAGTCGTACTTGAAGTAAACTAAACTTTTACTCCCAAAAAACATATGAAAAAATTGGCAATGATGTTTAGAAGAATATTCTATGGTTACTTTTTCTTAAAAACTTTTTTATTGTTTTAACAAGATATTATATAACAAGGCGCCCGCGCGAGTCGTTCCATTAGCCCGCCGGGCGTCACCGAGGCAGGACCTGTATTGCTTTTTGCTGGCACTCTGCGTTCCCCCGCTAATCGATCGAAATATACCTACGTTATATTTTTATTGCGTATCGCATGCAACAGGTACAGTCAGTAGGACATTTGTTTGAAATGAAATAAGTAATATAAGATTTTTGTAGTGTATACATATTTATTGACATGACATCTACCAACCCGCACTGGGCCCGCGTGGTGGATTGTGGCCCATTCCCTCTCATAGAGAGGAGGCCTGCGTCCCAGCAGTGGGAACATTAATAGGCTGATTATGCTATGCTATACATATTTATTATGTATCATATATAAATCTATATTTAATTATTTAAACTACTACAGGTAAATACTAGTACAGTACTACAATAGGTAAACTTTTTCTATTCATTTCAAATGTGTCTAATTGTGACTAGGTGACAAAATATATGGAACAGCTGATATTTTTTTAATAACCGATGAAAAATTTCTATGTAGGGGGTTTAGAATGATGTACGAAATATGTGGTAACCGTTTTCGCTTCGGTCTCTCTTCCACCCCTTATTAAATTAGAACTCAACACAGCAAAATCCACAAATTTAATACAATAATTTGGTACAGTAATTATTAATTATCAACGTAGGTAGGTATATAATTCATAAATTAATGTCTGTCTCTGTCTACCTACTACCTAAGACTAAAGAATAGATTGTCCTGTGTATTGTATTGTTATGAGTTTTATCCGAATTTATTTCTTCCAAACTACCGTACGTAAGTGATAATAATAACTAAACTACTGACTACTATAATAAATAACAAGCTTATGTTCGTGACTTCGTACGCGTAGTCTATAATAACTTAGTTTACAAACTACCGAAACTCCCAACAAAATCTCTCCTGTAGTTTACTGACAAAAAGTCCAAAAACCAGATCGTAAGCATAGCATAGTGCGGAAGCGCTATAACAATCATGAAAGAAAAGGCGATTAGGTGAAAATAAAAACAATTGTAGGTAGTAATAAAATAAATTTTGTTGCTTTACTTATATTTCCCTAAAAACTAAACCCCCAAAAAGGACATTAGGACCTTTCTGACCCCCTAGCCGAATTTTTGCAAACATTAATGAAACATATGGTAGTTTTTAGATAATATTACATACATCTTAAATGTGTTGTTTTTTTTTTAAATCTAATGGATAATGTTGAGAAATGAGCATTGCTCATACAAGAAATAGTTTGCTAACTCCTCACCACTCTTTTTGTTAAAAGTCAAATAATTCATATATAAAGGTCAAATAATTCATTCATATAAATAAATAAAGGCAATGTTATCTACTTATGAACTAATAAATAGTAATAAAAATTATAAGCAATAAGCATATTAACATCCTAAAACTTAAAAAAAAAATATTCTATTTTAATATAAAATATTTTTTTGAATATCTCAATATTCCCATTACTCACAATAATGCACCTCACACTGTTATATCTATATACCTTCTGTTACAATTTTTAACAGCGGGTCAGCGAGTTCATTTTAAATGTCGGCTCGCAAGACTTGCCACGCGCGTAGGTATAGTAACGCTAAATGCCTACTGGCCTTAAATAAGATATAATTCCAAGTGGCACATTAAACCATTCTATTCCACATTAAACTAAACTTATTTACAATACTCCTGCCAAAAATTCTTCTAAAAATATGTTTTAAACCTTGGCAATCACAGATTATATGTATATATAATATGAAACAATAATCAAGATAAATATTAAGTTTTTATTAATTGAATAGAAAACTTACTTCACAAGTAAATGAGGCAATTCCCTTTCCATCACAGCCACTCTGTGCCATATGCCGAAGCACATGTGAGCGCCGCACAAATGGTTTCTTGCAATGAGGACATGAAAAAATGTCTCTTTCATGAACGTTTTTGATATGCTCAATCAAAGTTTTCTTATCTGGGGCACAGACATTGCACTGGTCACAAGAAACACTGCCAGCTTGCTTTGAATGTTCATTTCGAAGATGCTCTGTGAAGCTTTTCTTAAATCTGAACTTTTTAGGGCACTCTTTGCAACTGTACGCTGCCTGCAATGAAAATTCAACAGATAATGAGACATAATACTGAGATATTATTTAAGACAAATCAGACATTGACCACTAGCCAGTTCTGACATGAATCTCCTCGTCAATGGCCTTTGAAACACAGGTCAGCACAGGTATCATGACTTTGTTAACCATGGAAGCATTTACATTAAGATTGAGTTGCCATGCATTAAGAACTGTCAGGTAGTCACTTTCACAATACTACAAAGTGGTTTGTGTACAAATGAAAATTCAATTGCCTTATACAACATTGGCTACTTGGTTACTTCATTGGCTTAGCGAAAGTAGGTACAACAAAATGAGAGAAGTTATTTTTTATCCTTTCCACATTTTCTTGTGAAACATCATTATTGAAATCGAGCGCCTACCAATCAATAATCAATTCAAGTGCTCACTGAATGTAAAAGTTATGTCAAATAATGCACTTTGTTTACCTTTGAGATAACCACTTCAGTGTATTTTAGTGTGCGACAGCGTCTATGATGTACCAATAACTCCTTGCCTGTTTTAAAATTCTTATTGCACACATTACAGACGTATTCAACATCTGGAGAAGATATTTCTTTTTCCTTCTTCGGTATCAAAACCGAATATGAGTTGTTTTTCACAAGACTTTTGTTCGCCGTTTTCCTTTTCTTATTTTTGGGCCCAGGCGGTCGCCCTATCTTCTTTCGTTTAGGTGGCATTTGTATAAAAATTCGATGTGATAGATAGTTTTATTCCTTGGAAGATTATTGTTTATGAAACTAAAGACGTGCAATGAGTTCACATTTATAAAAATTGATATTCTTTTCACTCAGGCGCTCGAAATTCCTAACAAACGCCATCAAACGCCACGTCTAAACATTTTAGTGACGTTTTGGAATGGGTTGCCAACCCTAGTCCACAGATAACTTAGAGAAAGGTTTATCTACAAGACCCGGCTTTAATGTAATTCTACGTTTCAAAGTCCCCCACAATAATTGCTGTATGAAGAAAAATTTCATAATAATATTATATACATTTGTAACCTAAAGAAACTAACAAATGGCTACTCAACGCTCTGTCAACTGGTAATTTTCCCAAGAGACGTAATTACTGTATTGTATTAATTGTACTGAATCGATTTCTAGTTAATTTGATACATTATTCAGGTACAAGCATTACTACACCACCAATAATTTCATTTTTAAATACGATCTATTCCTAAGAATATATATTCTAAGCATACAAAAAAACGTTGTATAGGGCAACAATAAATAACGTATCTGTCGAATAAATCTATAAAGAGGAAAGATTTGTATTTTTGTATGTTTGTAACGAATGAACTCAATTCAAAAAGAAAAGATCGATTTAAAAAATCTTACACCATTAGAATGCTACATTATCCCTGAGTAACTTATGGTATATATATTACTAGAAAAAAATTGTAAGGGGGGGGGGGACTAAATGTCCTATAACATCTAGGCAGTTTACAATTACACCTCTGAGCTAAGTTTGAACATTCACGACGAGGAAATCATTTCTCGATTATTAGTCTATCGGTAAAAAAAACTAGTAGTGCTTCTTGAACGCATGTCTACGTGTGTCCTTGGCTCACCTTGGTGTGTACGTGTACGGTCCACAGAGTACATTATACTATGGTACACGAGTACATTATACTGTGTACCTATTAGTTACCATAGTAACCATGTATGTAAACGAAATATTAAAAATCATCATGACAACGTACTTGACACATTCTTGGTTCCGGTGGTTTTTAGTACTTACCAATTAAATATTCTAAACATATCTGGAAGTATTGAGGATTGTTTATTTTTTTACGCTGTTATTGCATTATGAGCTATGGAAAAAGAATTAGATCCAGATGTTATCAAATCAACACAAATATCCTTAGGAAAATATGTAAAGCGCCCGCCGTTAAGTGAAAAATTACTGAAGAAACCACCTTTCCGATTTTTGCACGACATTTTTACGACGGTAAGTGATAATACATACATTTCTTACATAATGTGTGAACAAACAAATAATACAATTTTTATACAAATTAGAACGTGTGTTTTGATATTCGCAGTTGATCAAATTAATATTTGTATGAAATTGGGTCAACGTAAGCAAGTCAAAATGTATGGCTCTCTGATGTCACGCAGTATGCAGAGTACATACCTGCGTCTTCTATGTGACCAAGTTGTTTTCTTTAAACACAAGTTGGGTTTCTATAAATACATCCAAAGCCAAACGATTATTATCTACGTTAGGTAGGTACCTACGTTACGGAATTCTATGTGATTTCTTCAGATTACGGTTCAAATGTGGTTTTGAACCTAACATTACGTACAGAGTAATCTTTTTCGGGAACCAAAGCAGAAGGGGCCACTTACTTTTTTTTTAATCTTTGGCTCTTTGTAATAATTCATTGCGACGAGCTCGTGGCTAAATAATTACAGCCGCTCATGTTGATCTTCAAGGCCGAGTTTGCCTAGGTCGATCTGTGGATGGGTAACCATCATCACATACCGAGTTTCCTCAATGCCTCGAAAAGCAGATTAAGCCGTTGGCTGTCATTTGTAGATGTTTGACAGTCGTTACATGTAGTCAGTGGCCCGAAAATCTGTCAACCAGTTTTTCCAAGGGGTACAGATGACAAGAAAACAGCGTAAATACTGTCTGTACCTAGACATCCACTTAAACGCATGAAGAAAGGGAAAGAAAATTAATGTTCGGAATTCCTGTTGTTAGAGAGAGATAAATATATTTAATTAATTACGTTGTCATTCTGTGGTGCATGCTCATTGGCCGAGCACGCATGGCACGTGACTTACCTCAGGCGCCAGCCGCCATTAGAAGGCATCGAAAAAAATAAAATAAAATACTTAATGCACATTCTTGATAATGATACTTTTTTATCATTCACGGTTGCAGTATAATTTTTACATTTCCTAAAAACACAGGACTGATTTTTTTTTGTTATTTTGGGGAAGTTATTCACACCAGTTATTATTATGTCTCGTACAGCCGCGGCACTGGTTGGTACGCGACTAAATGGAAGTCCGGTAATTACCTTGCATTCATGTTAGCACTACAGAGCCCGGGCAACGTATCTTTAGTTTTTAAGTCATTGATAATCGTGCCTTTAGATTGCATTATTTCAAATAATGCTTATGCCCATGGTCCTGCTCGCGGATCCTGAGCGGGTTGGATTGATGTCACATGTCTTGGTTTTTTTGGTTGTAGGACATTCGGGTTCGGGCTGGCCACTTTTCTATTGAAACTCCGTCCTACATAAAGGTTAGCGTCAACTCCAACTTGCGGTTGGCTGTTCGTCACAATTTAATCGTCACCGACCGACCTACCTATAGCCGTCACTTTCAATTGATTGATCCAGGTCAGTCTAGCTAGGGTAGGTACGTGTGATCGATCGAGTCTACAGTCACGGTGTCCACCTCCTCGACTTAATTTAGGGTCCCAAAAAAGTTTTACAACGGAACCATTTATTTAATACCAAATAGTTATCTGATAAAATCGTAACGAGCATCCTCAGGATGAAAGAAGACCACGAGAATTACATAACTTACCTAACTACCTACTAAAGTGGCCAGCACGCGTAGCATGACCACCGTAGTAACGGGTTTTGTCGACGGTAGAATCGACAAAATGACAGTTCAACAAAAGAAATCTTCAACAAGTCATTTTGTCGATTCTTCTGTCGACAAAACACGTTTCTGCGGTCATGCTACGCGTACAGGATTTCGTCCCGTTTTGACAAAATGCGTTACCTACATACTTGTTCGAATGTTTGTCTGTGGCGTGACTTTTGCGGACAGTCAGGCAAAAGCTGTTAGGTCGTACCATACCAAGGTTATACTTCCCATTTCCAATAAGTATATTACATAAATACCGTACGTATTAGCAACTCCATTTCTGAACATAGTTCTCATATTTTAAGATATTGGAGTAAAAACCAGCGTATGTGGGGATTTATTTTTGGAAGTGCTATTCAACCTCGATTGTTGCTTATCGTAGGTAAGTACCTAAATAATTTTAAGTTTTATTATCTAACTGGGTGTAACTATATTTCAGGTTTTGAAGACAACAGGTTTTTTTGGAAATTTGTTTGAAGAAGATGAGTTGATATCAGATAATGTGAAAGACAGAGATAGTAAAATATCATTTCTTAACAAAGTGATATTTGTTTTGAGTAAGTGAATTTAAAAAAATACTTCTACTATTATACATTTAGTTACGCCGCCATTGATATCTGACCATCTTAACACGTTCACAGGCTTAACTACAGGAAAATCACTGACTGCGAAACCATCTAAAATAGTTGCAGGTCAGGAACCAGACAAAACAAATGAATTACTCCAGTGTCTGGCTAAAGCACTTGATGAAAGATTATCGTCAGAGGAAGCTGTAAAAAAATATAAAGAAAGTGCAAAGTCAGCTCAGATTTCTGAACCAAAGAGCAAGGAGCCAGTCAAATCAACAAAGAAAGCAACCGACCCTAAAAAGTTAACATCACAAAGCAGTGAAAAGTTGGGTAGTCAACGAAATGATGTCACGACACGATCTACAACTAAGCAAGATAAAGAAAAGGCCAATGATGTTAAATCAAAAAGAAAAGAAAATGGACCGGTCAAAGCGGAACCGCAGAACGTCAAGAAAATACAACAATCGAAAACAACTAACGCTAAAAACGGAAAAGACAATAATAAGGAGAAAAAAGACCTTCCTAAGGACGATAACATACAGACCAAAAATATATCATCTAATTATATAGATAGTAAAAAAGATCACAAAACTTTAAACAAATCTCAAAGCCAGGAGTCTAACAGAACAGTAGAGAAAAAAGATCACGTAAGCAATAAAATAAATGTTGACCTAGTTGAAACTCCTAGAATGGAACAGGATGACGAAGGAAAGCTTAATAGCTCCTATACAATAGCCGAAAATGAGTTGAACTCATCGGTTTCTTCAAATGATTTGAATGAAATAACGAATACTAATAAACAAGATGAAATAAGCTCACAAGAAATAAATACAGATAAAGACACAGCATTTATTGATGCTGAACATCAAAATCAAACAAATATTGAAGTTAATGATAGTCTAAAGTTAAAAAGCTTAGAATTAGATGTAAATATTCAAGAAAAACAAATAACCCATACCCAAGTTCGCATTGAACCCGAAAATAAAATTCTAAGTGCGGAAAAAGATCCGGTGACTTTAGTCAAAACTTCAATGACATCTACAAGTGATTCAAAAGTTCCTCGACCACCAAGTGTACGACCTTCTTCTTCTAGACCCGGAGCTCCGCGAATGAGGGAAAAACTTGACAACGTTATTAAAGATTCAGATAATTTACTCTTAGGTAAAGTCAACATAATTATAGAAAATACCCAGAACGAAGAGGTTTGTTCAAATTGTGGCTCCCGTATATTGTGTGTAGTTATACAGTTGTTGAGTTCACAGTGAGTAATTAAATTTTAATTGCAGGAAGAAGAAACAAGTCTCTTAGTAATAGAACAAGATATAGGCTTGAACACAGTTCCTCAAGACCAGCAAGAACTGCAACTATCATCAAACGAACACGGACATCTAGTTCAACAGATTTTAGACTCGCAGAAAGAACTATCTCAAATAACAGGAAAAACAGAGATTGTATGTATTTCAACGTGATTGTTTAAGAAACATCACGCCCGCAATCCCCGAAGGGTCAGGCAGAGGTGTACCTAATAGTACCTACACCCACATTTCGCCAGTTATTTTATAATGTTTAAAAAGAAAACTGCTGGTGTCGGAAACAGGATCCAAGCTAACGGTAGTTAGGGTTCCGGAGTTAGGACCATTCTCTTAAAATTCGTTATATTACGAATTATCGTGAGGCCCTTGATTCAGGTTACTGTAGCAGAGTGGAGGAACTCTTAAAAAAAAAAGTCTCACGCAGCTGAAAATGTTCCGCTTTATAAAGTCTTCGTTATCATTAATCACACTATACCTAATTATGTTCTGAATTTCTGATAAATAAATATCTATCTGAACCCCAGCCCCTTACTTTATCGCCTAGGAACTACTACTCATCGAAGTGCCTAGACGCTCGCGTACTGTAATTTATTTATGTCGACCACAAACACACTATTGAATTACAAAAAAAGTTAAGGGTCAGCGTAGTCCGTAAACAGTGGCAACTAAGTAGACTAAAGTGGTGCTGTCTCGCGGGTGCTCGCGTGCCCTATGGATACCATTATTATTATATAATACCTTAGAATAATAACATAATTGACTGTAAGTGCACGTGCAGACAGAAATTAATATTACATTTAACTACTTTTTTGATTATTTTTGCAGGAGTGGCAATTCGGAGCTCAGAAAGCCAGAGAGGCGATGAACCAAGAGATCGAGCAACTTCGGTTTAATATCCAAGCTCTGTCTCGGGTAGCGAATCCATTGGGAAAATTATTAGATCACATCCAAGAAGATGTAGAAGTGATGCGTCAGGAACTAAATCAATGGTCAAACATTTACGAAGACGTTACCAAAGAGATGCTTAAACAAAAGACGTAAGTGTTTTCGGTTTCGCGTTTTCCTTTTGAATCGATAGAAAATAAACCCTTCCCTGTCGGAAGTGTCTTGATCGCCATATTATTATGATTACATTGACATACATTGATTTTGTTATGTGGGCGTGATTGCCAAATCAGAAACCATTCAAGGAATAGCGAAAAATACTCAAAGGAGTCTCAGTTTCAGGAAGTAATGACATGCGGCAAATTTAAGGAAAAGGTTAAATTTTAGGTTTTTCACATTTTTAATAAAAATGTACTTGATTGGTGTCACCCGCAGCGCAGTCATCTTCACAAAATTGTGCTAATTTCAAATATTTACGGTTGAAGGCGAAAGTAAAAGCAAAAAAAGTAAACAATTGAAATTAGAACTTAAAAGTGAGTTGACGTTTCGTTGATTGTAACTGAAAAACTAAAAATGTATTTGCATACTGTTACGTATTTTATCAAAAATTAACTATTTCCTTTGTTTTGCCGAATGTCATTACTTCCCAGAATGTGATCTCTATTAGCGACACTATCGAATGGGGTGATAATAGTGTTTTATTTTTTTAAACCAACGGGTTCGATCCCTGGTTAGAAATATTGATTTTCCAAATATCTAATGTTGCAGTTTCAGTTTTCATCAAATTCGCCCTCAAGACTCGTTTGGGCATTTTGCGCTATTCCTCATAGTTTCGGATTTGGCCATGCACGCCCACTTGAAAAATTCACCCTGTATATAACAGGCTAAGCTGACGCACATTTCGAGCGCTCCGCACCACAACGCAAAAAGTACATTTTGTATGAACCAGAGATGGTTCACACACTAGTGATGTGATGCTGTAATATGCACAGTTCCTAGAACATTAATTTTAAATAAAGGTGTCCCAAAATTTACGCGTGATTTGAATTAAATTTAAAACAGTTTTATTTTATAATTTTATTAATTGAATCTTATAGTACCTACACAGAATAGGGTTATATATGGAATTACACATCGAGCAAATAGCCTCCACGGTTTTGCTGGCACATACACGCTCTTCAATAGTTTTCCATTACCATTTTAAATTTGGCTGTATTTCGTTGATACAGTGTTGTTAAACTTCTTCAATCTCCTTCAATGCATGGGTAGTTGCAGGCTTGTTAGCCCTTTGATTTCAAATAACCCCATAAAAAGAAATCTAGTGGTGTGATGATCTAGGGCATTCTAGGGTCGTAATTCTGATCACCGAAACGAGCACGAGCAAGAAATGTCTCATGCAGTAGGTAATTGAATTGTTTCAGGGGCTGCTCGGCGTTCTTCTCTCGTGTAGTGCTCCTTTTTTACTAACCCACAGAGTACTTTTATATGTCTAACTCTAATCAGTCAATCTGTGTTGATTTTGTTGCCAACATGGCGGCAAATTCAAATATTGTGTGAATTTTGGGACACCCTATATTATCATGGAAGTTCTGAATTTGCTTACATCTTCAAGGGGCCCCTATTCTTTCAAGATACATCCTAAATGTATAAATCTAATACGATCATAATTTTATCTTTCAGCCTGAATGAAGACTCTTTGACGCCGTTCCATACTAAATTAAAACAAATAGAAAGCGACATTGAAGAGAAGCATCATAAAATTAACGATCTAAAGATATTGATACACAAAAATGCTTTTAGAATTGAAAGGTTGCTTACGAGTGGGAATGTGCAATAATAATGTAATGTAAATTTAATATTTACAATAAACATAATCCGATTAGGTATTTGTCAACTTATTTCAATAAATCAATAATCACTTTCATTACGAAATGTTATTTATTTAGAAATAATAATTAGTTAATTACATAAGATGTTAGGAAATCAGTCGATAACATAATCAACTGCCAATCAAACATTTTTATAATACAAAAAAGGTTTATTCAATCATAATCTTCTACAATAAAAACTTTTATATTTGTCTTATTATATAAATCTTATCTTCTGTAAATATTTAGATATTTCTTCGGATACCTATTTGTAATACTTGCATTTCAGAAATTAAACGAACACAACATGGATGACACAGTAAGAACCTACACAGGGAACCTTGGCTTACGGTTGAACATAGAAGATAGGTCAGTAAGTCGGTTAACTGTAGGTGGGACTCATCCCTTTCTTAAGTTTTAAGTTAGGATAACTTTAAATAAGAATATCGATAGAGTTTACTTTTATGGATACCTACTAAATTAAAGCTAAAAACTCTTTTCTCAACTTTTGATACGAAAAACAAACTAACCGCCATTCAGGAGTAGGTATTCAACCGTCGCGAGTGCGTACTCCCTTCAAGTTGTTGAGATAGGCGAAAGTTTTGTGGTCTATGTTGCTGCGTGTCAAGGCCGCGACTTCGCATTCTCAAAATTAAATTAAAGTTTTTATATTTATCTAAATTAATCATCGTTAAGTTTGGTGTCCGTGCTATTATCCGTTGAGGAGTTTTCTCGTGAAGAGAAGATCTTGGCTGCAGGATTAAATCATGTCTGTCATAAAAATGTATTGTCATATGAACCAAAGGTGTGTGCAAAATTTCAGCTCAATCGGTTAGGGGAACTGGTTTGAAATTCAGTTGCAAGATTTGACCAATACATAAAAGCTTCAGCATGGTTCAATGTTGAACATCTGACCCTACTGTACCGCACTTAAGCTTTTAGCCGTAACATTTGTGTTTGAGTTGGATGTTGCCTAAACCACCTACATAAAATTTTGTAGGAGAGGTGGTGGTCGCCCGCCATTTGACAACCGTGAGCAACGGCAAACAAAATGTTCTGCCACTAGAGCACCCCACATTTTGTGGGGTCCCCAACATCCGAAAAGTAGGAACGAGTGGATAACAATGCGACAAAATCACTACGTAGAGTATAAAGTTGAACATGCTATTATTTGACCATTTGCGCTAATCTGCATTACATGGGAGTGCTCTCCACACTAGTTTGTATGCTTGCTCCAGAATATTCATAAATAACATAAAAATCATTAAATAATGATTACCTAGTACCTAAAGGATTTTTATTATTACGTCAATAATAATAATTATACAGCCGAAGGTTATTTTCGCACGAAATGTAGGTTAGTTAAAGCCCTTGGCTGCGGCGATTTGGAAAACAAGGCATGAGCGCTGCGCCACGCATTCTTGCTGTCTGCAGTTGTTCATTACTGAGAAAATCACGGAGGGAGCGCCGCAAGCGTGAAAGAGACCTAGGGAAGAAGCGCTTGCGGTGTGCCCCCTGTTTAATTAAAAAAAAAACAGTTCTTAGGTAGGTACAAAAGAAAAAATCACATGAGCTCTGTCTTAGCTATCAACCCAAAACAAAACATTACTAAGATGCTGGCAGCATTACCACACTGAATGATAGTGTTGATTTGCAAGTGATGAGATATTTTTGTAACAGGAATGTAAATTATTTAGAATCAGAAGTAGGACAAATGTAGTTTTAAAATCAAATTGTTTAACAAATTACTTAGCTGCTCCGAAGAAAGGTGATGGCATTCATGATACAGGGTAATCCTAGTACTAATGCCAAAGCACTCCTTTGACACCCAAGTTCACATTATACACAACCAAATTTGTATTTAAGGTGGAAGCGCCAGGTTAGCCCGCGTAATTTAATTTTTCTTACGTTTTTTGCAATTTACAGGTCAGTGTCAGGTTTACAGAGTGTTATAGTAATTCAACTCATCAATACAACTGTAAGTTCATATAATCCCATATTTTTTTTAATGGTAGACAAAGAAATTTATTTATTTTCAATTTTTTTTTTATTTTTTATCCCATTGAATGGCTTTTTCATAAAATAGTCATTGCCCTAACATAGATCTCTATGGAGAAGAATGGGCAAGTAACTCCATGGACACTCTTTTAAATCAGAAGCTTGGTTACATCATTTATGTTGAGATGGAACATTATGTGAGAATGATGTAGCAAGATGTGTATGTTAAGTGTCCATAGTAAAAACAAATATAAAATAACATAATTGATTCAAATCACACCTGACAGTGCCTGTTCACGAACATGACCCATGTATCAGCATCATTCGACTCAGCCGCTTTGAAGGGAACCAAATGATCCGACACACGCGCCACCATTAGCGAGACATTTGAGTGAGCATGACATACTCTTAACCGCCAGGGCACACTCACTGGTGCTTCCACCTTAAGGAGATTTACTGTACCCATTTTTCTAATAATAAAAAAATACATATTTTCTTCTTTTCCCATTTGAACAGTTTCTACAATAATTGTGATGATATGCTAATAGCAGATAAGAGTTTGTAAGGTTACTTTTCCTTCAACCCAGGTTTTTCGTGAAAATAATGCTACTACTGATTGAATTGGGCAGTTTCGGGCAATATTGTAGAAAGAGCAACTGCTTTTATCTGAGCAGTTACATATGTACTGCTCAGAATCACCTCCTAAGTTACACAGTAGAAACTTAAAATATTAATTATACAAATATTTTTTGATGAGAGTAAGCAATAAAGTAATTTTTACAGAAAGTCTCCTTTCCTAATAAATTACATTGATACTTAACATAAAATTAAGGGGTTGGTGCATCATTTTTATTGTTGTTATCACTGTTTTCCTTTCCACGGTCTATTTCTTGGTCATTTCTTGATCGTTTTAGTATAACAGCAGCATGCTCCATCACCTGGACTAGTCTATGTTGGCTCTCCAATCGTTCTAAACAACCCTTGCAAATTGTTTTTGGCAATGGATCTGACTTTGACACCTGAAATTTAACACACCAATGTTATCTTAATATTTTCTTAAAAACAAGCTAACAATAATTGGGTAACAACAATAAGTAACCAGATAATCTGGTTTATTCTTATTTAAGGAGTTAAAGAAATAATTGGCACATGATATATTGAATTAGTGAACAACTATTTGAAAATACCACTATAATCAGTTATGTAAAATAACAAGTCTATAACCTTTTTCCTAATGATTTCTGGATTAGTCTCCAATCTAGAATTCGTCAAGGGATTTTTACATGTTTCAGATTGCTGACATGTATTTGAGTTGATACTGATTATTAGGGTATTTTGGTCGTTCATATTATTGTTTTGCAAAGAAATTATATGCATGCTTGGTACCAGCACATAAACTCAAACACAAACACCACACAAAATGACGAAGCTCTAAGACAAGATTATATAAAAAGAAAAAAAATCAACGTACATTTATTGATAGATATCTGCTTATTTTTTCAGATACGCTCAAGCGTGTGCCTTCTTCGCCATAAATATGAAGGACAACTCGATGCATTTCGGAACATAATCGACATATAAATCCGGTCAAAACAGCTCTATCCAGACTTCCCATGATTACGGAGTAGAATCCCGCGAGGGATTCAATTAATTTTGGTAATATTCACTTCAATTTTACTAAAATAATGTTTTTTGATAATCAAACAGTTTCGTAAACACTTTCTTCTCAGCTTATTGATATAATAGTGACATTTATAAATCTGATTAATGTCTGACACTGACAAGTGACAGAGCGACAGCATAAAATACAGTCCGACATGGATCTAAACTAAACGTACAGCCTCGCAAGCTAAGTCAAAACACCTACATGTTTTGCTTATCATTAATGAAGAGGTAACCATCATACAGGACGCGTCACAGATCTTCACTAATCTTGTTTTTCCAGTACATTTCCTACAGCGCAAACAGCGCCGCCCTGTAAATAATAATCAACAAAATCGAAATAACACCAAAAGATGCTTGCAGCAATGGAACTAATAAGTACTAATTGCAACACTGTGTCATAATACTAGGTTTTGTCCGCGACTTCGTTCACGTGATCGGAAATTATATCACGGGAACGTAGGGTTCCCGTGATATAATTTCGTGAAATTCAAGTCTTCTTACGTTTTTTGCAATTTGCAGGTCGGTGGTTCTATGTTGATGAAAAATGATTCGCGCAAGTATATCACGTATGTAGTTACAGAATTAGAGTTGGGAGATGATTGAAACGGCCGTTGTTCTTGTTATAGATATAAGTTTATTTCCTTAGCAAATTAATAATTCTTGTTTCATAAATAGCCGAACTATCGAGTGCGCGCGAGTGCGTCGACTCTTTGTGTCAAGAGTAGATTTACGTCGGAGCCGAAGAATTCAAATTATGAATGCGTGTCATGCGCGTGTACATCCATTTAACCCCATTCAATAACTATTTCATGAAAAACTCATTTACTGACAGTCGAGGAAAATCTAGCTTCCCATCAATGAAGGAATATTCGGAACGGGTATTGTTCAAAAAATCTAATTTTTAAACTAAAAAAATCAACACGTGGAATGTTAATTTTTTTAGTTAAAATAAGTAGTAACAGTGTAAGTATGTGTATGTGTGTAGTAATTAGGGTAGTAATAGTGAAATGCGTGTGTGTAGTAGTAGTAGTACTTACACTACTTTTTACTTTACGTTTTCTGAGTTTTCTAGTAAATATTTTTGTTTTAATTAATATTTTTTAAATTTAATGGCTAGTTTATGGTTCATTCGACGACATACAGAAAAAAGCTCTAGATATGGCATAGAGCGAATTGTGAACAAAATACTCTGCCACTTTTTGCGCTCGCGCTTGCACACTACGGGAATTTAACAGTCACAGAGACATGCATCGTATTGCTACAACTACAAGGCACACGAAGAAAAAACCACCACCCAATAAAGAAACACACACATGCTGCCTAATTAACGTGTATCTATGTACAATCATTGTCCTAGTTCAAAAAACAAACAAAGCGTACTAGTGATGCAACACAACTTATGAGTGATATTTCTTTCTGTGCATAGTTGCGGAAACGCATGCTTCTGTGAATCGGTATCACGACAACTCGACTCCAATAAGCTGTTGCTGGAACCAGGAATCGAACCTGTTTTATAATGAATTAACCTTTTAAGCGCTTGGCTAAATATCAATTGCCGTACCCTTAGCGCGCGGCTACAAATCGATAAAATAATACCCACAATAAATAAATAGGAGCAATCGTTGTATCGATGAAAAAAGTCATTTTTTTTTTGTTTTTATTTTAAATCAGCCTTATGGCTCCTACAAACAGGTGCGACACAAAGGAACCGCTCGTGTCGCGCTTGTTTGTAGGACCCTTTAAATTAATCACCCTAATCAGTTTCTTCGTATCACAACCACAATCGTTCATATTTAAGGACGCTGTTACATTTTCGATGAACTCAAATTTAGGTAAATAAAGTCGCACACAACAACATCACGCGTACGCACACATTGAACAACTCTGAGCGCTCGATTTTATACTTCACTTATATAATCTTGGTCCATTTTATTATTATTTAATTTTATTGATTCTGGAAGATTACTTGGACCTTTGAAAATGCATTTGATAACTGTTACTTAGTACCGTCGTCTTGATAAGCAGGTAAGTATTTTAACCGACTTCAAAAAAATAAGGTGCTCGACCCGTATGTATCCGCGATTTTCTCAAAAACTACTGATCCAATATTAATCGGGTTTTCGTTTACAAATGGAAATGTTTTCAGGGAAGGTTTAATTGTAGAATGTATTAGGATCTGAGATTTTCGAAGATAGACAATGGAACTTTTCAAAAACAAACAGCAACAGACTGGCGATCGCAGTGATCGTCTAACTATCTTACTTATAATATAAATGCGAAAGTTTGCGCTGATGAATGGATGGATGTTACTCTTTCACGCAAAAACAATTTTGAACGAATTTGGATGAAATTTGGTACACAGATAGTTTATAACCTGGATTAACACATAGCATACTTTTTATTATGGTATGACGTTCCCGTGGGATAATAATAGAACATCACGCCGGCAATGCCGCGGGCATAATCTAGTATATATGCATTTTGGATTTTGGTTAAGACCCCATGTTCGATATAACCGACCCCAAAAACCATGAAAATGACACCCATGAAGAAAAGTTATCAAATTTTTGTCGGTGCCATTTTGAACTTTGTTTATTATCATATATCCGATACTTGCGACCATGAAAATGACACTCATGACAAAAAATTGTCAAATTTTTATCGGCACCATCTTGTATTTTGATTTTGTCTCTATATTCGTCATACACACATACATACAAACCGGTTAACATCATAACCCTCCTCGCGCCTATCCACTTCCAAACCTCATCGCCGACAGCTTAACCTTATCCATCCCAATCCTAACCTTACTTAGAGCTGCTTAACTCCACCCATCCATTCCGCAACCTTGTCAACAACTGCTTAACATCACCCGTCCAAATTCCGATCTTACCCAATATAATTTCTAAACCACATTCTAATAATAAAGTATGAAACTCGTACTTAATTTTATTTAAGTCCGAAAAAGTATCAACTCCTTCCGATTACGTTATACGACGACGGTACACTCACGCATACACACTGCAATATTTTCTAGTAATTTTATCGGGATCCCTTCTTTTCGCATAATGTTTTTTGTCCTAATATACTTCGGCATAACGATTTTGGCACAATTTGTTTTGGCATAATAATACTTTGGCATAATTTTTTTAGGCATACATTTTATGTTGGCATAATCATGTTAAAGACTAATTTGTTTTGGCATAAATTTGATTCACATAACGTTAGTAGGCCTAATGACTATTAGCATAACGTTAGTAGGCCTAAAGACTTTTAGCATAACGTTAGTAGGCCTAATAGCTATTAGCATAATAATATTTAGGCATACAATTAATATAAATAACAAAAACAATGTTCATGCAAATGATTTATTATAAATATACATGACATTTTCAATCGCGAGAAACGTTTATTTCACACAGCAGTGAATTAGTTAACTTCAATCAGTTAACTTCTATTATGAGAAATAAATATGGCGGTTATTCCTCAGATAGAAGTTAACTGATTGAAATAGTAGTCCTTAATTATTTATTTTAGGTGTATATTTTTAGCAATTGCTTGTAAATATTCTAGTTTAGAAGGATACTCATCTTTTTTACCAATGATTTTTTCAAGTTTTTTGGTTTTGTCCGTGTATTTTTTCTTTTTTTTTTGGTATAAGTGTTGTTACGATATCCAGTTTATCTATTTCAATGGTTTGATGTCTTATTTCTTGAACTATCTTTTTTGCCAATAAATAAAATCCAGTATGGTGTTTTCCCACAAAATGAGCAAATCTATTGTGCCATGCCTCTGCATGATTTTGTGTCCTGGGTATATTTTCCTTTACTAGTAAATACGTACTCCAGACTTTGGGTGGAAATGGTGGTGGTGAACTTGTAGTGCCCCATACATAATTCTGAGCAAACCAATTAGCTATAGTACCTGTAACAATCAAATAATATTGTTGGTTAAAAAATTAATATACTGTGCAACAAAAGTTAGTCACAGAACCGAATTGCTGCAAAACCGACTTCACGTAGTCTTGTTTGTCCTACCCCTAGAGTGTTATTTAAAATCGCGTAGGCGCGTAGGGGCGAGGCGGCCCGCGGGCTGAGGAGCAGGCGGCTGCGAGCGAGCCGCCGCGGCTGAGGCTGGCCGGCAAAGCCGGCCAACAAGCCGAAGCTGCGGTGGTGAGCGAAAGCCGTCTGCGACGATTAGCACGCGTGGGGCCGCCGGAGGGCCGCAGCGCCGGAGCCGTCACAGAAACCCTGCCTGCTGCATGCTGCTTGCTTGCTTGCTTGCATGCTTGCTTGCATGTTGCATGCTTGCTGGCATGCTGCATGCTTGCTTGCATGCTGTATGCTTGCTTCCTACAGCGAAAAAATACTCACAAAATTGTTCAATACGTTATAATATATTCATATTTTATATATTACCTGATTCAGGAGATATGGCTTTTCTCCAATCGTCGAAATAAATTGGTATATCCTCTTCGGGCAAAAAAGCTAGGGCGTATAAACATTTAAGTTGGTGTTTTAATATTTTTATGCGTTATTTATGCTTAACTTTTATGCTTTAGGATATTATGCTTAAAAAAGTTATGCTTTAGAACTTTATGCTTTAAAAAGTTATGCTTTAGAACTTTATGCTTAATAAGTTTATGCTTTAAAATATTATGCCTAATCATTATTATGGTTACAGACATAATGCTTAAAAAAATTATGCATGAGCTGTTATGCGTAATTATATTATGCGAAAAAATAATTATGCCAAACAACATTATGCTAAGTTATATTAGGTCTTAAAATTTTATGCTAATGGATAGGGAACCAATTTTATCGTATTTATTTTTTGCGAGAGAGCGATACACCCGTCCTTCCACGAGCGCTTCTGAGCGCGGATTTATGAACCGCGAGTGCAAAATGTATGAAGAATTCGGCAAATGTTTTTATTTTAGCTAATAATAGAAAAAATATGTTGATTTTGATACAAAATAATTAGCTGAACCTATAAAGGACTATATATACCGCAATTTGTTATAATTTTTAAGATAAAATATGCAGTAAATTTACCTTTACTAGTGCCTATTCTGACCCAATTTTTTTAAATTTTCTGCGATTATTGTGATGGGAAACACGTATTTGTGCGAAAATGTTGTATGACGTCATATAATTTTTCTGATGCCAATCTGGATATGAATATACTATCTTTAAATTGAGACCATCATATTTTGACATTTGTGATTCCTTATACATTAAAATGGTACCTGAAAAACACTGTTATTTGTAGAAAAATGTAATAGCGTCCTTAAGCTAACAAGTAAATGTTTATACCAGTTACTAATTCTTCGTATTATAATAGTTTAACTTTACTAAATTCGAATTGTTTACGTATATCACAATAATCTCTTATTAATCGACTAGTTACTTATTTATACCTATACCTACTGAATAATTTGCAACTAACATAAGAAGTAATTGAAATAGGTACTTGCCTCTCCATCACTTCAAATAATTCCGCTTCGTCGTCACCTTCTAATGTTCTTATTAATTTTTCAGTAGTCGTCATTATTGAAATGTGACTATTTTATCGACAATGCATAAATACCCATGAACAACATTATAGTAGGAGAGCCGAATGCAATATTTCCAACCTACTTGATACCGCGATAAAATGCACAATGGTTTCTCATAAAAGTGATGCTAAGTCCGAATTTGATAGTCTGCCACGGCGGAACTTGCCGAAAGTAAAAAAAAAGACATTTCCGGTTCGAAAAAGTGGGCGTTACCCATCTGATAATGAAATAATAGTTATGGCATCAGTTAGAAATTTACTGGTAGATACAGAAAAGCGAAATCTGACAGTTATTAAAAAAAAAACTAGATGTTACTAGCGAGTTGTTTTGAATTTGATAGAACCATACTACAGTACATATAAAAATTAAAATTGTAATTTAGGATTATACTAATAACTTTTATTTAAATTTAAGCTTTATTGCTGTATGGGAATTTTTCAAAATAAAAATTAGAAAAACCGAATAAAAAAAACACCGGTGTGGCCAAGACTGAGTTCTTGGGCCTGAAGAGATAGCAAATGACCTCTCCATTCGGACAATTCAATCTGGCAAACGATGCACCAAACACCCTGTATAAGTCTGCCAACGCTTTTTCTGCCGAAACACCTTGACAGACGAGATTATGTAAGCAACATCCGTAGAAACCGTATTTTGGAATTGTACAGATTACGGACATTTTAATTACTGAAGGCTTATTGTATTGCATGTATAATCATTATAAAGATCTGTGTTAGGTAGTAAGTGATAAAAATATCGACCAGTGAATTTTTTTTCACTAGTAGTAGGTTTGGAGAATATTAGCAATTCTGGTTTAGCAGCTAGTTTGGTATATCCTCTATAACGCGTTTCCGTAAAGTTTTGATTGTAATTATATCGACATAATACCTGGCTTAATTTTTAGGCATAGCCATAAAACAAAAACAGAGGGTAGACGCCACCGCCCGCCATTTGCATTGCCGCTTGACTTGGTACTGGGAACTCTTTTGTTACAATGACAGAATGTTTGGTTGTTTGGAATGTCTGGGTGCTGCGTGCCGACCTCCCTAGTGGCATTAGCGTGGTTTGCTACACTAACGACACGCTGGTGCTGGCACAAGGGAGGTCGCACGAGGCGGCGGCCGAATACATGGTTGCGATAGTCGTGGAGAGGATCCGGCAATTGGGTCTCGAGGTGGCATTGCACAAGTCCGAGCCCATGTGCTTTCATGGGCCTCGGAATGCGCCACCCTCGGGATTCCTACTGACGGTAGGAGGGGTTTCCATCGCCGTCGGGTCAACTTTGAAGTACCTAGGACTGGTCCTCGACATCCGGTGGAACTTCGTGGAGCATTTTCTGCCTTCAAACGGCTCTTGGCCAACCTGAGGGGTCCAAAGGCCTCCTGCCGGAGGCTCTACGCGGGCGTTGTGAGGTCCATCATCCATGGCCCTTTACGGAGCCCCGGTGTGGGCGCGATCTTTGAGGCGGCGAGCCGCCCACTACCTGAACGCGCCCCAAAAGGCTAGTCCGGGGGTACCGCACGATCTCCGGCGAGGCGGCGAGCCTCCTTGCCGCCATGTGATCTGGAGGCGATAGTCCTCGCGCGCCTGCAAGAATGGCGCGCGGAGGCACTAAGACGGGGCCACGGGGGGAAACTCCGTTGCCGCGGCAAATCGCCGCTTAGCGGACAAACCTCCGGCGCGATCTCATGGCGACATGGAGAGAGCGACTGTCGCAACCTTGTGCAGGGCATGCCACTATAGTGGCGATAAGTCCGTTCTTTGAGGAGCGGCACGGCACCCTCACCTTCCGCCTGACGCAGGTCCTCACCGGACACGGTTGTTTCGGGCCGGACACGGTGTAGCACAACGTGGAGGTCTGCCCCGCTTAGGCGGAGCACCGCCGTGTCCTCGTAGCGGCGATCTCTCGCGTCCGGCACTGGTTCAAGCCATGGTCCGGACCGAGAGGGAATGGGAAGTCGTCAGCTCCTTCTGCGAAGCAGTCATGCTAGTGACGGAGGTGGCGAGACGTGAGAGGGGAAGAGCCTCACGCCCCAGCCGCCGCGGGAGACGCCCCGGGCGTCGGTGTCACGTGGTGGCTCCCGGCCACCGTAGGCGCGGGCCTGTGGACGGCGAGTTATGGGCTAGCTCGCCGTCCGGCCGTCTTATGACGACAGGCCGTGTCGACAGCGCGTTCGTGTTCCACGCGCGCCTCAAAGAGTTGTCAGTAACAATGTAGGGGTCCGCAAGGGCCGATGCCTGCCAGGGCTGCGGGACTGTTCGAAAGAAATACCGCGGCCCTGGAACACAAAGGGCAAAGAAGGAATACAACCAGGGTTTTAGTCAGTAGAAGTCTGAAACTCCCTTCCGCTCCGCCCAGAGCAAATCAGATCAAATGACCCCCTTGGTCATTTGATGACTTCCAATCCGAAAAAATGAAATAAAAAAGTGTCATGTCGATATAATTACTATCAAAACTTTGCGGGAACGCGATAAAGAGGATATACCAAACTAGTTGCTAAACCAGGATTGCTAATATTGAAAACAGCTAGTGACAAAAAGCTCACCTGTAGATATTTTTATCATTTACTACCTAACACAGACCTTCATAATGATTATACATGCAATACAATAAGCCTTCAGTAATTAAAATGTCCGTAATATGTACAATTCCAAAATACGGGTTCTACGGATGTTGCTTACATATTCTCGTCTTTAAATATTTTTATACGCAGACCCTGCGTAGGGAACTACAGTTGTTTTTGATATGGAAAGAAAAATTCCAGTGCGAGCAGGGTTTGAACCTGCGACCTTCTGATTCTGTACACCGGAAGTCTTAACCAATTAGACCATCGCACCCTGCTCACAGTTCTTGAAATTTTCGTTCCATTAATAACGTCTTACGGTGACAGGGCACAGGCGGAGCAGCGCAGCGCGTATAACGTGTCGAATTTATGCGACACATTATTCCGTGCCCCTACCGCGCTCGTGTCGTATTTCTGCGACAGAGAACATGCATGATTTTTTCGTTCTATTTTCGTCCTATTAACTGCGTGGTACAACTAAAACTATTATTAAATAGAGATATTATTTTCAACAATTACTTAAAATTATGTTTCATAGCTCTAAGTATTGAAAAAGCTTAAACAAAAATAAGTAATTGGCAGTTTGTACTTTTCTTCGGTGTCTATCGCGCGCGTCGCATAAATATGACCATAGGGATGGGATACAATGCAATGCGCATTTAAAAAACGAAATAACAAAAGGTTAAATAATCAGGTATAATGCATCATTCAGCATAAAATAAACAGTGTCATACGAAATAAAGTTTATTTAACATATTGCCTTCTGTTATTAACCGATTGTATTGCTCAAATTCACACAATCGGTTTGTGCAATAACACAGGTGATTTTGTGCAAAAAAAGTGTTCGACTCCAGAGATCAGGCAAAAGCTTTTTCAAAAAACTAAAAATACAGTTTACAAGTCTCAATTCTCTTCCATAATCAAGGTCATGGTTCCTTTAACAACTTTGCTCTACTACCCATAGTTTCAGATTTAGCTCTCATGCATGAGCCAACGTGAAAATCACACTGTGTTTCAACTGATTTGACTGAGTTTTGAGCTTCTGAGGTTTTTGCTTTTTAAAGTACAAAACTTCATTTATGTTAACCTATATTATGTAATATGTGAGTAATCAAGATTAGTTCCCTGTTAGATAGGGTTAGTAGGTAAATAGTTAGTGCAGGGAAATTTAAAATTGATGGCAATATAAACATTCCTAATGTTCATATAACAAAAGGTGGAATAAATGTGATATAAAGTTAATTAAATTTATTCAATTCATCCAAAAATGATTTACACTTATCCCGTAATATTTTAACAGCTTCTACAAATATAACATTAGGCTGCATGGCTCCAACAGACTCCACATTAACTGAAAATAAAGTAATTGTTAAGTCTGAGGTAATATTCAACACCACTATTTAGCATCCACCACCACCATTCACCATTTCAACCAAAAACATCCACTGCTGGATATAGGCTCCCAGCATTTCGCCAGATCTCGGTCTGAACTACCACTGCTCGTGTGTTTCTCGCATCCTTCTCCTTTTTTATAACTTAATCTTACTTTTAAAATAAAGTAGTTCAATTTTTTTTTAATCGTTGTTTACATAATCTACAAACTTTAAATAACGATAAAATATGAAAAGAAATACTTACATATAAAATGGTCTCGCACTCTGCTCAATATGACAGCATCTTTTATTTCGTCGTATCTGTAGACATTTCTGCTGCAAGTGTCATATCTGGCGTCTCGTACATAAGCCCGCCCTTCTGAGTTCAAGCTGATAACTCCTGGTGCAAAGCAACTTTGTAGCAACGTCGCTTCACTGTCGCGCACTTCACGTGTCAGCGTCACTTCAGGTAATAGCCGGTAAGATGCGGTTGCTGGGGAAACAAAACTATAATGATACACGGCGTGTATTGTGAGGAGGTTCCTTTCTCACGAGCCCTAACCACTGGTAGCTCAGACAATTTTTTTTTTGATTTTGGTATTTTAATTTTAAATTCAAATTCAAAATCATTTATTTGCAATATGGGTAATTACATAAAGTTGTTAAAAATAGAGTATAGTACAATCATATTACGCCTTGAGGCATGCAAATCTCAAGCTTTATCTGTATCACAAGTCACAACATTATAATACAATTACTTGCAACAATAATCAATAACACAATTTTAGTAATTTCAGAGTGACAAATAGTAATGAAATATTAGCAAATAATAATGTCGATAGAACAGTTAAAAATTGAAATGGAATATATTAAATGAGAATGTTAAATTATTTTTGTAAATAAATGATAAAATAATAATAATAGATAATTAATTAGGTCATTAATCACATGTCACAACAACAGCTCTGAGAACAATATGTCCTCACATCCTCTATTAAGTAGTCCTGAATACTATAATAACAATTTTTAATATTTTTATAAGCAAACCCAGCGTAGGGAACTATAGCTGTGTGTGTATTGGTTAAGACATCCGATGTACTGAATCGGAAGGTCGCAGGTTCAAACCCTGCTCGCACTAGAATTTTTCTTTCCATGTCAAAAAACTACTATAATAACATTTAAATAGCAAGAATCATTTTAATTTATTTTTAAACTCATTGATGGATGGAGTTTCTAGTATAGACTTTGGTAAGTGATTGTATACATGCGGTGCCATACTGAAAATGCTTCTGGTATTTAAGACCATCTTGTTAGATTTGCAACAAATTTTATCACTATGCCATTTACTTCTATACTTCAAAAAGATGATTGTTAGTTCTTGTGAAGCTAGCAATCTCATAAATGTAGACACACGGCAATGTCAATATATTATATTTGATAAAATATGGTTTATTTTAATTTAATATAGAAGTTTAATCAACATATTTTTAGAAAATGACAGGACATTTGATTACTTACCAACAGGAGAAAACTTGGCATGGTCTCTGCCAATGCCTTTGACAGCAACAAGGCTTAGATCCAGCTCATGTCCGGGCCTCATCTTCGACACTAGTATGTCTCCATGCACAGGGCCAATGTCTGTTTCTTTATGGACTGAAGCTTGATTTCCAATAGGCTGCCATTTTATTTGTGATGAATACACTGAAAAATAAATACAAATTATTAAGTAACACACAATCAATAATTTTAGCATTCAAATAGCACATGAAACTGCTAATGTTTGCATGCCCGAATCCTGCGTCCTGTTTCCATTTACTGTTAACTGTAAAGTAGGTAAACACTCACCACTATGGTTTTCGTACAAATCTTCAGCCCTATACGAGTCCTTTGGTTGTGATTTATTTAAAGTGCACTTTACTTTCATTGAGAACTCTAAAGTGTTAAATTCAGTTCCTTCTGTTGCATCTGTGTAAATAAACATTAATATATGAAACCCAACCATGTATGTACACTTGTACAGTCCACCACAGCGCCACTTTTAAAAATGTGTATTTCAATACACATTTTTAAAACTTCACCAAAGAACATTTTATTGTTGCTGAAACTATCTGTCACAATGGTCTAAAATTAATGAAACATCACTCAACATATTATGACATGTAAGTGACATTGAGCATCAGGGTGATAAAGCAATTACGAGGTTGAATATATGAAACAATATATTGTGCTTACCTTCAGGGCGATACTCAAACAATCTCGGGTCTGCTTTGAGGGGAATCAACCCTAATCTGTGTGCCAACACTTCATCCTGAATAATTGAAGTATTATTTCTTATCATCACTTTTTCAATAGCCATGCTTGGGACTTCACTCAACATCAATCTCCGGAATGCATTGGCGAATGCAGGCTGTATTCCAATTAAGTCAAATTCCATTTCAAAATTGTCCATACGTACGATAACTATTCGAAACTTTTTTGTGAATTTTTTAAAGTTCCACTTTTCGTCTGCCATACCGTAATCGTTAGGTGCATTCTGCAATAAATAAAGAGGTTGTTCAACTGTGAACATACAAAAGTTACACACACCAACAACAGCATTACAGCATTAGCATTAAGAGCGACAGACATTCAGTCCAAGAGCCGGTAACAGCAATAGACTGTCAGTGCTAAGAAGTGGCCTACTGAGATCTTCACTTCATACGCTCGATACACACACAACGTACATGTAAATAGCTATCAATGTGTCTATCGAGTGTGATTCATCTCCTATATCTCACTGTGGCTAAGACACCTTTAGCCATTGTCGGTCATATGAGTCTGTGGGATCAGCAGTGAGAAAACCATTTCCTGTGTATATTGCACAGCGTACACAAACCCCTATTACTACCCAAATTCCGTCTGTTACCATAGGTCTCCTTGTAACAGACTTCCCTCACGTAAAACCAACGTAACCTACGTTTAGTGTGGTTTGTATGGTAGGCTAGGGCGTTACGATAACTAGGGTACTAGGTAAGTAATTACTATAGGGCTAGGATAACTAGGGTGCTGGTGGTCTTAGGTACTGAACCAGGCTCAATTGTCTCAAACATAGCCACATCATACGCATTTGGAATAACGGCCGTAGTAAGCTGTAAGTGTAAGTGCGTACAGTGGTTACAAACAACAACGTTAAACCGTATTGTCGATGTTCTTGCCAAGATTGGTAAAGGAATACCTTTCATGAATCATTTTAGTATGTTTTATAAACAGACTTATAGCTTAATTTTTTACTTTATATGCTGTTTGCTCCACAGTAATTTATGAACCCACTCAATAAAACCCCATCAAATTACCGTCACATATTCGTCGTGCAATATAATGTTTGAAAGAATTTACCTTTACACGAAACTCTTCTAGAAGTACACGCGGTTTCTCATCTAATTGAGGCATTTTCTGTTTTGTTTTAATTTAATACAATATTATTTTGATATAAACACGTGCACCTTGACGTTGGTACACAAAAGTTCAGTCAGTTGACATATCAGTAGACTGACACACAGATTACTAATATGTAGCAAGCTAGACTGACATGACAAGAAGAATGACACTGACAATGACAGATTATACTACCTAACCGCCAGAAAGTGAGGCGCCGCACCCCACTTTGCCGAGGCCAAGGAACTTATATACTAACTGGAATGAGTACAAACAATATTTTGATGTCAAAAAACCGTTTGAAAATTAACTTTATCTCAAACGAATAGAGTACTTATTAGTTTAATTAATTCAAAGGTGGAAGAATACTTCAGAGCAAGAACGCGATCACGAGTGGATTGTGTCCTTGTCTAACAATTGCCAGTACACAAAAATTTTTTTTTTTTTTTTTTTAGTATATTATTTGGAAATCACGTTGATAGCTAAACTAGCACATAAATCGTATCGGGATTAATTTAATATTCAAATAATAAATATTAAAATAATAATTTCTTGCGAAATACAGTTAGCTTAAATAAATTAAATTATTTATGAATTATGTTATTTCTGAATGGCAACATAGATGACACTCATATAAACAAACAATATGGCCGATACAATTTCGCACTGACGTCATATTTTTGCGTTATCAAGTTCTTTTTACATTACTTAAGTGAAATCTTCCTTTTTAAATGTCGTGAAATCGAGAAGTGTGAAGGGTGTAACAGTGAAGGGTTTGCTGGATGTGGAAATTCTTTTTTCAGGTAGTTCGTATAACTTTGTTTTCAAATTACGACTAGGGTGACAATGTTCTAGATATGTAAACGGGGATCAAGAAAATATTCTAAAGAATATGCCTTTTCTATTATCCATATCGGTACCGTATTTATAGTCTTGTGAAAATGCGTACAAAATACATCATTTATAATGCAGTAGCAAAACTTAATCAATTACTCCATTTTAATAATAACAAAAATAACTTCTTGAAAATAAACAAATTATATCTTTACTTTTTTAAATACTGTTTATTGTTTGTGTATTAAAATACTGTTTTGTTTCCATGCAGACTCCCTAACAATAAGAATCTTGAAGCGGGCTTGAAGTTGTCCATTTAAAGAAGAAGTATTCAACCTATTGCCTAGTTTGCAACTGTCTTCCATCATCAGCATCTTCGCACTTAAATTTAAGATTACTGACTCATACTTAAACCAACAATAACATAAAACCATAAGTTTTATAATTTATAGTGTGATTAATAAATTTATCAAATACTACATATTATGTTGTTTGAAAACGCTACATGCTCATGCTTCATCTATGTCAATGTTCCAGCCCTGTACGCTTTAAAATCTCTTTACAAATGAAGGATGTAACCTAAGTGTCACGTATTCTTCACTTCATAGACCTATCCCATTAGAGTTTTACAGTATGCGTAGGCTTCGGCTTCGCCCTGTTTTGATGTGAAACATATATAGCCGCACGTAAAACCGATTTCTGGCGTGGCGACGCGTCGCCACGCTATATGATGGTATATATATACAGTCTATATGCAATTGGCGCGCAATTCGAAATTCAAATAAATTTTATTCGAAAGCCATGTTCTTTTAATTTCAAATTCAGTCATTTGTTTTTAGATAGTTTTTTGTTTTTGTGAAATTGTGGTACTTTTTGGCGCCATGGATAAACTGAAAATTCGTACAATTTTCGAATATGAGTTCCTACGTGGACATACCGCTGCGCAAACAACAGGAAACATTAACGACGTGTACGGGCCTAACACTGCTTGCATAAACACGGTCCATTATTAGTTCAATCGTTTTAAATCTGGAAATTTTGAGTTGAAGAATGAGCCTCGCGGTCGGCCGGTAACTATTGTCGACAACGACGAATTGAAGGCGGTAGCGGAAACAGATCCAACTAAATCTACGGCTGAACTTGCTGCGGGCCTTGGAGTTAGTGTCAAAACGACATTGAAGCACTTAATAAAGACAAACTACCATTGATTTTAGCTGGGGATTTCAATGTAAATTTTGCAAAAGATGAATCAATGCCATTAATTACGTTTCTCCAAGAAGAATTTCAATTGCAAATTAATAACAATCCAAGAGAACCTACCACCAGATACGGAACAACAATAGATGCTGTATTTATTAGATATCTTGATAATGTTATGTCCAATACTTTTGTAACATACTTCAGTTACCATCGACCAATTGTCACAGTAATACCGTCCTCAGAGGCAACATCGAATATAACTATTACCGAAGTCACTGATTAAACGAATTAAGTAGTCACGATTTGAAATAAATTCGTATTTTTTTGTATTTAATGAAATAAATGTTTATTCAATAAATAGTCATCGTTATCTGGAAAAAAAATCGTAATATTTTATTTTATCATTATGACATATTTAGTTCCTATCACAATCTGTTCTTTTCTGCATATTACTTTTACAAAATAATGTCGATGTTTCACATCTGCCAGGCGTCCCGTGACAGCTCACATTTTTTTTTGATTAGCCCATGGTATAATAATATACTTCGCCTAGTATTCTCTTCCCGTGACAGCTGGGTCACGTGATTGGCCCAAGAATACGTCATCAGTTGCGATGCTGTCGATGTGTTGCCACGGTGTGTGATTGAAATACCCGAGCAAAAAGCATTTTTTAACTTAACAAAGCAATTATGAACTAATAATTCAATATGTAAATTAATTTAAAACTAAATAGATGAATCACACGAGTTACTAAATAGTTAAGCTAGTTAGTAATTTTTTTATTTTCTTTCACTAAATGAGAGTCCCTAAATTTACTGAAAAGCACAATCAATTGTAACACTTATCGTGTCGTAGTCTTGGGCCATCGTGAGAAGAGAATACCAGGCGAAGTATATTATTATACCATGGATTAGCCGAGTCGGATTCGACGATTAACCTCTTTCTCGAAGTTAGACCTACCTAACTGGATCGTTTGTCCCAGATAGACATAATCGTCTACAACTTCGAGTGTAGAGTCTCCGATCTTGATAGGGTGTTACATGGGCATTCAACATGACTTTGGTTTTGTCCATGTTCATTTTAAGACCCACTCTTCCGGAAGCTCAACTGAGGTCATCGAGCATAGTACTGAGGTCCTCCATGGTCTCAGCCATGACCACTATATCGTCGTATCGTCTCCAGTCCAGAACCTTGAAGACATCCTCCAGTGCAGCGGTGAACAGTTTCGGAGATATGACGTCTCCCTGTCTCACACTTCGCTGCAGAAGGATAGGTTCCGAGGTCTGGTCCTGAAGTCAGACTGACATGGTGGCGCTTTTGTACAAACACTTCAACACCTCGATCTACCGATAGTCAATTTGGCACCGTTGGAGAGACTGCAGTACAGCCCAAGTCTCAATCGAATCGAAGGCTTTCTCGTAGTGCACAAACGCCAAACAGAGAGGCAGGTTATACTCTTCGGTCTTCTGTATAACCTGCCGCAGCGTATGTATGTGGTCTACGGTGCTAAAGCCTTTTCGGAATCCGGCTTGTTCAGGAGGCTGAAAATCGTCAAACCTGCGCGCGAGACGATTCGTGATGACTCTTGAAAACAACTTGTAGACATGGCTTAGAAGTGAGATGGGCCTATAGTTCTTCAGCCGGGCATTGTCGCCCTTTTTGAAGAAGAGTACCACCACACCCCTGCACCATGCCTGCGGCGTTTTCGCCTCGAGTATGACGGAATCAAACAGCTTCTGAAGGGCCTTAAGTACCGGTTTTCCACCTGCCTTCAGGAGTTCGGCCGTAATTCCGTCATCACCCGGTGCCTTGTTGTTTTTTAGCTGTTTTAGAGCCATCCTAATCTCGTACAGGCTGAAATCCGGAATGTCTTCGGTATAGTGTCGGGTCAGTCTAGCTCTTGGGTCGTTAGCTAGATTTGCAACGGGTTTACTGGTTGAAGTGTATAACTGCCCATAAAAACTCTCGATCTCCCACAGCAGCTCCGGTTCGGCGTATACGATCCTGCCATCGTCGGTCTTCAGTTTCGTGAGCAGGCTCTGCCCAATAGCCAGATCTCTTGAAAATACCTTGGAGCCTTTATTCCGCTCAATAGCGTCTTTAATACGCTCGGTATTAAAGCGGCGGAGGTCGCTCTTCAAGGATTTAGAGATCCGTCTATTGAGCTGAAGGTATTTCCACGCCTCGTCTGAAGACTGCAGGATCATCTCACGCCTCTGACAAATGACAAAGTGAAAATAGGCTTGGAAAAAGTATATCTTGCAAACTCAATCTCGAGGTTGTAAAAAATCGAGTATTCGAAAAATGTTTATCAGCTTGAATCGGTCTGTGAAAACAAACTCGTTTAGAGCTTTCTAGTTGAAATTTGGACGAACGGAACCATTGCCTTTTGGTACCAAAACTATTGTTGATAAGAAGCTCGGGGATATATCTGCATTTTCTAGAACGCCCTGTGTTTTCATTGATTTACATGCATTGACATTTCTGGTGCCCTCAGAATATTGAAAGCACTGTTTGTTACATTTGGGACAATCAGTGGAGGTCTTCGAAGGAATGATATTCGATAGCCATGTATTATTTTTATAATGAATTTTGGAGCTCTCAAGTGTTCCCAACGGTGGGCAAAGCGGGCCGGCTCTGAACTCTGTGCTCGAGCGACTCGAGTCAGATCCTTCGTTTTTTAAACTGATCATTTTTAGACGCGCTATTGGACGCGTTCTGATTTCGAATGTTTTTGAATTGGCCTTTGCCTGATCGATTATAACGACCGGTTCGGGATCGAAAGAAACCTCTTGTATTGGAGGCTCCTCGTCGATTAGAGTGGTTGTCTACATATCCCTGAGGACATTGAGAATGATAGCTCCCCTGCGGAGAATCGTTATATGCCGGATGTGCAGCATGAGCATGGCAGCATCTAGGTACAATACCTTGCGAATGCTTGTTGTAACAGACCTCCCCCTGCGGAGGGCGATTGTTAGATACAGCTTTACTAGACCCAGCTTGATGGGCGGAGCTGTCGTTACTTTTCCGTGGTAAGAAAGCTTTCTTAACACCACCGATTTTTTCGAGGGTATTCGTAAAAGACTCGGCAATAAAAAGATTTTGACACTAAAGATGATTTTATAAGAGGATCTCGAATAAATTTCAATATGACATCAAGTCTCATCTGAATAGTTTCGGCCCTATGGCTACAAAGTCATCACCTTATGCAGTAAATCGGATGGTACCTTGTGCACATTACCTTTGAAATTTTTCAATATTTTTTTTTTTTGTAAATTATCAAAACACCATACATATCTCGTTCGTATCTTGCCCATGTTAGGAAACTTTCCATAGAATCTTATAAAACCTCCCTAAGTTTTAATAAACAGAAAGTTTGGGCAGCGAAGGCCCTATCTGCTTGAGCTAAATGACGCGTAGATTCGTAGGCTTTGATTTCGTCATTAATCTCTAAATCTATGAAACAGCTGTACAATTTTTGAGTATAACGAACACCACTCACTATTATCAAAATGCTGAATACCGTTTAGGGTATTTAAAAAATCGCTAGGTGCTCTAGGGACTGGCGGTTCCTTAAGCTTGGCCTGAATATTAAACGAAAACTCTTTTGTGGCTTCACTGCTACCCTCATTAATATCATTATCACAAAATAATTCGCAGCTTTCATTTAAGTTAATACAGGACTCATTACAAAAATCTATGGGATAGGTGTGTGCCGTGTGATTACTATTATTATTATTACGGTCAAGCAAATCACGAAGCTCCTCTACTTCCTTAGATAATTTATTAACCCTAAGGTTCCTAGAACGTCGCGAACGTTTTGATTTCTTATGACGGTGGCGTCGTGAACGTTTTCGTTTACGGCCTACCGATTTCTTTGAACTACTAGAGCTACTCGAGGAACTGCTACTCGATCGGCGCACTATGTGGAGGGACCTAAGAGAGCCTGGCCATAAATACATTTTGTAAAAATCGGCGTAGGTATTTTTTTTCAAGATTATTTTCTGGTGAGCTAGCAATAAAAACTATACAAGTATTATGCCATTCCAGAAATCTTATAATACATACTTTCTTCTAGTATGCATAAATATGGTATATATTCGTTACTAGAAATATTTATCTTATGAAATATCATTTTTTCGAATCTGAAACTTTCAATTATTTCAAGAAACCGACTCAATCTCCTCATAGTGCGGCGGCACCATGGGCCCGGAGTAACACCACCATCACCAGGTTTGGTTACAGAAGGTCTAGCCCTGCCTGCCATCCTAATAATACGAAATAACACTCATGTGATATAACTAGTTGCAAGAATTAACAAAAAAAAAAAATCAATACAATGTAGGGTACAATTAAGAAATTCTTGTAGAATAGAATCTATAGCATAAAAATTTAAATCTATCCACATAAAGACAATGTAATCTATTATGTGGGTATAAATAAATCGAACAGCAAAGCTGTTAAGGAGTTAAATAATATTTTTTGTGCAAACACTTACGTGAGAAAACTGCGCTCGGTGTAAAAAACTTGACTAGCAACAGTAGATTTAATTTTGGGGAAATATAAATGGTTCGGTCGAACCGAACGCGCCAAAAAACGAAACGCCAATGAGCAAGAGGCTCAGGCGCATCAGGCCATGAGCCCATGGTGGTGAGGGGGAGAGGGGATGGATGTGCGAATTTTATGTAAGTGATACTCTAAAACCTGCTACATTGGTGTCGTAGTAGTTATTTTGTACTTTTTACTTGCATCAATGCCATCAATGACGCAAACTGTCAAACAATCGATCTGAATTAGAAATTAGAATTGCAATTTTGAATGGAAGACAATATTTGTAACCCTTAAGCTTTGGAGATATAATCCAGTCTGTTCTTGAAGGAATTCAATGTGTTATTTAACAACAACAAATGTATTAACGACAAACTCGGTATATTATTATTAATATTTGACGAAATGTCGCTAAAAGCTAACATTACTAACAATAAAAGAAAAGATTTGATTCTATTATGTATGACTAACTACGACGACTGTTGCACCAATGCTTAGGGAAAAATAAATGACTATGATTATAATAATATGGGTTTTATTTTCAGCAGCCAAGTAATTCCTTAATTTATTCATATACGTTGATCTATGAGTAAATTACGGGGTTAATAAGTATAAATTACCAAATTTTTATAATAAAAACCTGCCTGGAAGCAAAAATGATGGTAGACGTATAAATCTACACAATTATAATACATATCAGGAAAGTTGTAAGTTTGTGGTTACAGATGGCGCCACCAATCGCTTTCCTTCTAAACCCGTTGAGTAAAGCCTCTATACCTATATATAAAAGTACTCTGTGAGTTAAACATAACATGCGAAATGTAGGTTGTACAGTTGTTCTAAAAGGTACACCTCTACCTAACCCGTCGGCGATTACAGGCGTGATGTTATGTTATGTTATGAGAAATGACTGTCGTAAACTTGTATAAATAAGCTTGATATTAACATGCCATATTTTTTAAAATTTAAATTTTAGGTGTTTAAATGAGTTTCGGTTTCGCGGTTACGGCTGAAACTTGAGCCGATATGGTTCGATTTTAGATGTTTAAATGAGTTTCGGTTTCGCGGTTACGGCTGAAACTTGGGCCGATATGGTTCGATTTTATATGTTTAAATGAGTTTCGGTTTCGCGGTTACGGCTGAAACTTGGGCCGATATGGTTCGATTTTAAATGTTTAAATGAGTTTCGGTTTCGCGGTTATGGCTGAAACTTGGGCCGATATGGTTCGATTTCGTCTGAAAATCTTGTTTCGGTGGGAAACTAAATTAAACCAATACAGTGCAATTCTGCATGTGAAGGTAAATATTAATTCCGACAACGAAACCCTTCACTTTAAATTAAACTCCTTTCCATAACACAGAAATGTTGAGTTTTTTACCGCTCGGCTCAGCCTCCAGAGTTGAAATTGTAAACAGTTCAATAGTATAAGGTATTACTTTATGTGTCAAATAGTGTTAGCGAAAACGAGTTTGCCAAACAAAATTCTGTGAAGCAGGACAGGCTTAACTACCTCACTAACATGTCGAATTTGAAGTCGATAGCAGCAAAACTCGCTGATTGAATGGCCGTGACATACAGACAGATACAAAGTAAGCCGTCAATAGCTCAGTATACACCACTACGCAAACTGGTGCCAGAGGTTGTAAGGTCGATCCGCACTGCGTTTCACTCTTGAAGTGACTACTTTAGTGGATTCATAATAAGTGCCGACTGGTCGACTGTAATTATGAATCCACTATCACAAGTAATCTTCATATTAGACCTATTTGCAGGGGGCAAACAGGATTAATAGGAACTAGCCGCCACGCATTCCATACACATTTTCAATGCTTGTTTCACCCGCTTAAGGGTTAAATTTTCCAAAATCCTTTCTTATTGGATTTCTACGTCATAATAACTACCTGTGCTTGTGGATAGTCAGTCAGAACAAACGATTTTATAGGTAAAGATTTGCAATTTGCACTCCTCTCCTATCGTATAAGTAAATACTTAATATTAAAACACTTTTAACAGAAACTTAAAGATAAAAGATGTACCTTCGTCGTACACATAAACGAATGGCTGAAATCCTAAAATATTATTGCAATGTTAAAATTTCTTCTCTTGACGCTGAACAGACCCTTGAAGAGACGGTAGATAACTAACAGTACGTTGTATTTGGGCGGGCGTTTAATTATCGCATATAGAGAAATTCAGTCAGACCTACAACTATCTGTTGGTCATACAACTATTTGTTACATGCGGGAGACGAACCCTTGACACGCAGCGCAGCAGCCGGTCGCTCAACCGCTGTGCAAACCGTGCAATACATCCAATACAGATTGGAAGCTGGTATATGAAGATATAATGGTTATATTAGGAATTGGATAATTATGTTGCATCGTGTTTACATGCGGAGCTGTGTCAATAATTTCTTCCTAATAATTATAATGGTTCGAACCCAGGCAGGCGCATAACTGTGTAATTTATTTCATCACCACTGCTCTCAAAAACGGTGAAGTAAAACATCGTGAGGAAACCGGCATGTTCAAGAACCAAAAAATTCAAAGACTTATGACATCTACCAACCCGCACTGGGCCGTCATGGTGGATTATAACCCATTCGCTCTCATAGAGAGGAGGCCTGTGTCCCAGCGGTGAAAACATTATTGGCTGATTATGCTTAATTATAATGGTTCTAGAAAGCATATTTTGAAGCACTGTAGCCCGATCCACCTCCCCTATACCGCTTATACTGATGATGCTCAACGCGCTCGTGGAGACCAACCCCGGATTGGATTTGTTGGCTAATGAATGGAAGACAATAACTTTAGAATGTTTGTGGTTCTGTGAGAAGACAGAGGGAAAGGATTAACTCTGGGATTAATGGCTGGTTCTGTACTAAATGTGATAAATAAATATTATGAGGAGTGGGAATGAATTATGAATCAACTGTTTATTATTACACTGATTGCAGGCGTTTTTACAAACAGGTGTCACATCTTTGTACTAGTTCTTCCAAAGATACCGGATTGACCTGTGCCAGTTATTTCGTTACTTCTTAAGGAAATTGAAACGGACATGACTGTCTCCGGCTATACGTGCATACGTCATCCGCGGGCGCTATCGAAGGTGCTGACCTGGTTTTTTATTCTTAAATTAATATTGGCTTACATCACTTTGATTATACCTTTTTACTACTGAACTACCAGCATGGTCATATTATTGTTAGACACTTTCTAAGCAACGTGTGGAGCATATTTCCTTATAAAATGGGTAGAAGAAAATGTTCGCAATTAAAAAATAATTAAAAGGAAGAGATAGATTTTGATTGTTTGTTTTTTGATTGATTGATTGAGGATCCTATGTAGGAATGTAGCAACCTATCTAACGTCGGAACCTATCTAAGTGTATAACAGATTTTGTAATCAGAGCATTGGTTGAAAGATACAAGCTAGGTTAGGTAGGACACAGCTGGTAGTGTCACGCAAGTTCTCTAAGCTAGGACATGTTACACAACACACGCATGATTTGCGTTTACAAATTAATATTATGAGCATACGCAAGCTTTAGCTTTTTTTTATAATATTAGCTGACAAGGAGAACGACTCTTTCAAATCATATCTACTGAAACAAAATAAATGTAGGTAAGTAGCGAAAGTAGGTACTGGTGTCCCCCAAATGATAATCTGTATCAACTGTGGCCGGTACTTATGCAACATGACGAGAGGCAAGCGCCGTTCGCCAGCATCAGTGGCCACCTTACCGCCAGCTGCGACGGCCCGACCCACCCGACCGCACTACCGCGGTGCTCTACCTCGACCAACAAACACCCCGATCTACAGTGCCATAACATTAATCGTGATTATATGGATAAAGATTACTTAATTAATTAATATATATGTGAATCTAATTACTTCATAACTAAATTGCATCAAAATGCACTCGTTCAATGTTTTGATGTTGTTGGCAGTGCTCTCTATCGGATATATAAATTCAGGTAAATATTTGATTCGTTTTTACTCTCATTACCTACTTACCTTCAATTTAGTAGAATCGATCACTACTTTGCTTTTTATTTTTATTAGTCTCATTGCCAATACTTTAGCACCAATTACAGCTACTCGTAAGTACTGGTAAGTAACTAAATAACAAATATAATGTTTATAAGATATGTTTAGCATTATATTGTTATTTATTTATTACATTTCATTGCTATTTAACACTTATTTCATAATATAATTATTTATACGGTCTACCTACTGCGACAACTCCTTTTGATGTCCGGAAATTACTTTCAAACTTCAATTGATAGTGGATATTTATTTCCTTTCCTTCCGACAATGTATTACTTAATTTATTTCAACCATACCAACGGATCGGCACTTTATGAACTTTAGCTATCTCGTCACTTGCTTTCGCTGTAACGACTCTTTTCTAATGGTTGTAGTTATACATTATACAATACCTACATACTTGGTAGTACCCCTACTCCGTAGTGTCTGTAGTATGTACCCGTATCTACCGTCTTTAGCAAGCTTAGGTATTTATTTGTATTGTATGTTGAATAATTAAAAATAAACGAACAAGTACTTTATACAATGGAATATTCTCTTGCCAACCATACCTACTTTGAAAGTTTTTTTTTAAACATGTTGGTAATAGGAAGGTAAGCGGTTTTTTTTTTTTACATAAACTAACTAACCTACGTTTACCCGTGAACAACTTATATTAAATTGACTTTCAATATTTACATACCTACACAAAAAAAAACCGTTTCAAATATCCTAATAAACCTAACAATAACAACTCAACACCGTTGATCACATCTTAAAATACGTCTACGTTGTCTGGCAATCAATGCTTGGCCTCTGGAGGCTATGGCCTAGGTAAAAGCCAGCCCTTGGGTCATCGAAAGCGTCAATCAAATGTTTAGTTTTTTCTTTAAACAGAATATTAGCTTTCGACCCCACACGGCTCGTTAGTTTTATAATTTCCGGAAAGGTTAAGCCGGTTGAGGTCGCACAGCCGCTGCGACAGTGCCAGCAGTGTAGTTCTAGACACTCGGTGCCACCAACCCTTCTTCCCTAATAATAAGAGACTTGCGAACGAAGATATTACATCTTCATTCATCATTTTGTTATGAACAACTTTTACTATATAAGACAATATTATTCTTCTTCTTCCTCCAGTCGCTGGTCCGACAGAACGTCCGTCTGTCTTTTTACGTCTAAACCACTAATCTGATCGTTGTGAAATTTAACAGACAGGTAGCCTGGGATCTGCAGATGGTTACAGGCTACTTTCATCCCGGATAATAAAATTAAAAAAAAATGGAACACAAATAGTTCAACCCTGACGATGTAGCGGGCTAGCAGCTATAATGCACTTAAGCAAATTAATGAGTATAAGCATTAGGTACTAATTCTGAATTTACAGTTAAAAGTGAAGAAAACCATATTTTAATTAACTTTTAATATTGCTAATGAATTCATTTTGCAAAACTTTGAACGCCATATTTAAATGGTGGGGGTCAAAATGTCAAGGCTTTCGATTTGTTCACAACTATCTATGATGATCAATTACAATCGCTCTGCTGCCTATGAATGACGATATCGTCCATTTATGTATTACATGGAGATGTTGCAGACGTATTCACCATTGGTTTCGACACTATTAATTTTAATGTTTTATGGAACTAGGTAAAGTTTACTTACCCAATAGCGTGAAGTTATTATATTCGATAAGTAAAGGTCATAAGAAAATGTAGATTAGATAGACCTACCCACCTCATTCATCATGAATCAATCAATCATTATGAATGATTGAGAAAGGTATTAAGATTTCTTCATCGGAGAGAGACTAAGATTCATAAGAGACCGATTTCAGATAAATGTAGAATTACAGTGGATTTTAATTCGAGTTTTTTGAGTTACTCATTACTAGAGATCGATTATATGCAATTGCATATTAGGTATGGCTGTTTTTGAAGATAATGCAGCTAAAATCGGCTGCTTGTGCATTTTTCGGGCATGTTTCCTTTTATTTTAACTAAAAAAATTCAAAAATGTATCAGAGGTGATACCGCAAAAAAGAACCACAATTTAAATAGTGTCCATTAACCTCAGTGATACATCATCACTGATATAAAATTAAAAAAAAAAAATTAATGAATAGAAGGCTCTCGGTACTCGAATTATTGAGCTTGTAAAAACAAAAAATATATTAGTTATCTCGTTAAAAACACAGTACGAAAATTAAAAAAAAAAAACATTATTTGTTAATACCTATTTTCGCAATTTCAATACAATTTCATGTTGCATATTTGGGCAGTTTTGTTGAATCAATCATTTATGAATTTCATGATGCATATTTCGATGATTTTAAGTTGTATAATCCGGTCTCTACTCATTTTTAGCATTACTTACTCTCGAGATTACAGCTGGACCCGAATTACTAAAGCGTAATGGAGAGTGGATATGACCCAGAATTCAATAGTTATGCAGTTGGTTTTTTAGGGTTACCCGAAGGGTAACCAACCCTATTACTAAGCCTCCGCTGTCCGTCCGTCCGTCTGTCTGTCAGTGGGCTGTATCTCATAATCCGTAATAGGTGGACAGTTGAAATTTTCACAGAATATGTATTGCTGTTGTCGCTATAACAACATATACAAATAAATTAAAAATTAAAGAAGGCTCCCCTACTACGATGGTACGGAACCGTTCTTGCGCGAGTCCGATTCGCCGGCCGGTTTTTTGTGCATAATCTCGAACACTAACTTGGTAACTGCAATTTGTAACCACTTGTCTACTTAACAATAATTAAATCTAATCTTTATTACGGTGCACCATAACAGGTACACCCTAGTCCTTTCACCGTTATTTTGCATCTAGTTAAGTTGGCTTAAATGTGACGTTTGTGTAAAAAAAGTTAAAGAGGAATCGTTTAAACCTTAGATTAATAGTAATTAGACTCTCGTTCACCTAAGACAGCAAACAAGCAAGGAAGGAATTAATAAGTATTCTTTTGGCATAGCTGAAAAAATTGCGTAGGTAGGTTAATGGTTCAAAGTGCATCGGATATTTTAAATAATTTCAAAAGAATTAGCAAGAACCTTCTATGCAGGCCGCTAAACCTACTTAATGAATTATATTTCAAGGCTATTAGTGGAAACTTGTTGTGAATATTATATTTTCAAGATTTTAGCTATTATTTCGCAATTACTTAGGTATCTAGTTAAAAATGATAGAACAACAAATATTAATACATCAAAGTGGTAAAGAATAGTTTAAGATTAACAACTTGTAGGGAAACTGCAAGGTTTTTTATATTGATTTGGGTTGCTTGAGAGAAGGTAGGCTTACCATTTCGTAATCTGAACCCTGAAGTCCTGAGAAAAAAACTATTTTTTTTTCAAAAATTCTGGACATCAACTTAGTGGTCTTGAACTTTTTATTTTCTAAAAGAAATCCTTATGGCGAAAAACCCAGAGGAATAACAAGGTCGGGTAAAATCTGGACAGGGCCTAAAAAGGCGGACATGACCGGACAAATAGTAACCCTAATTGAGAGAGACTGACATAACCAACACATAAGGAGTGAAAGTATGTTATAGTTATGTCTATTACTTAAGTTACAACGTTATCCGGACTGCATAAACCGATAGCATAGCAACGAGACTTGCTATAAAATACAGGCGTATTCGTAGAGGAGTCACATGGATGACCTGCACATTTGGGCGAGCGGAAGGGTCTATATCAGACTTTTTTTCTGGCTTAAACTATACGATGTTCTTTAACTACTTTTGACCGGGTGCTGGAACACTCTTTCAAATCAAATCAAATAATTTATTCGCATAATATGGGTAGATAGATGGTTGCGGAGCCCCTCATCGTCTCCGCTACGGACCACGGCGCGCGACCGTCTCGGGTCTGTCCCTGTTCAGGCGACAGTTTTCCCAAGTCTGGTCTTCTACATACCTAGTCGTAGTCATGAGAAATGACGATCTGAGGGTTGCTCTTCCCTCAGTTCTTTTTTGATGGAACTCTATCAACAGGATAACGCAATGCGAGTAAATAATGCAGTCCATTTTTGAGGCCAACCTAAACACAAACTGCCATCTGTCTGCCTTGCCTTGCACAGTGAAGATCATTTTAAAAATCAGGTGGACTTTTATGTCAGTGGCTCGCTTTAAAAGGCCGATTCCTAGCGAACTTGTACTTCGATCTATCAGTAAATTTTGTGGCGATTTTATTGGATTGAAACTTAGGTAAGTTCCGAGTCATCTATTAAAAACTTCTTGACATGCTTCTTCACGCAGAACCCACCTACCTCTCTTAGATAACTTGAAACTATCGTCCGATAACAGAACACGCTATAAAAATAATTGATAAAATTCTCTTATTCCGTGGCTTGTGGCTACATGCCACTTTACAGAGGAAGCACTCTGGATTTTTTTAAGGCAGTATGTAAACAGGTAGTCCGCATCTCTACAAACAGATTCCTATGCAACTGGGTACCATTGATCATGTCATGTAGATAAAGTTATAACTACGTCTATCTGTCCAATTAGGTAGAGGTGTTTAACCCACTTAGCGGTGCATTTTCGTCGACCTTCACCGGTGCAGCAACTGCGCGAGGTGCCGGACCTTTACGCCGCACCGCTCTCCGACACGCCAGCTTACTGCGCCACTATTGTTGTATAATTATTGTACTCGTTATCTCAGTAATTACACACCATACAGATATAAGTAGATGTCAGACACAAAGATCAATAGCATATCATACAAATAAACGGCTGGTAGTAGCAGTGATAGCCTAGTAGTGTGACCGTCGGTTTGTCAAGTAGGTCTCGAGTTCGAACCCAAGGCACGTACCTCTTAATGTTAGGATTCATGCGCGTATTGTATAATTATCAATTGCTTCAGTGAAAGAAAACATTGTGATGAAACCAGCAAGCCTGAGAGATATTTCTTGACGGCATGACAAGCCAAGTCAGAGAAGCCCATGAGCGGCATATAACTCTGACATAGGTTAGGCACAAACCACACGATAAAGAAAGAAAGAACGGCTGGTACCTACCTCAAGTCAGAGACAACGACAGAGCTTCGATTTCGCACTTTCTCCACTTCGACGAATTCCTTTAAAGAATAGTTTTGGAAAATTAATTAGAACTATTTAGGTACCTAACTTGGGAAGATATGCATAATGTATGTGTAAACTTTTTAACCAAAGAAATAATATCGTCCTTGCAATTCCCGTGTGCATTCGATTCCGACCATAAATACTCTAAGTCTGACTACAGGTCTCTTTACCCACCGCAAGTGGAGGACATCCATGAGGATTTCCACACGTAAAAAAGAACAAAGCCGTATAGCTAAGAAATAGTGGGAACATGTTTTCCAAAAAAACGGCCCAGTGCGAGTCGTAATCATACGCACATAGGGTTCCGTAGCACCAAAAAAGGCTCATTGATATGTTGTACCAATTGTATTACATTCAACAGCAAAACTAAATTTGTTTTTCATTGTACATATATTTATGAAAAACAAAGTTACTGCTGCAGTTTGATGAAAAAGACCCATACCTCAAAAACTAAACATCAAATCTTATTCAAACCAATTTTCGTTGACCTACACGTAAAGTGGGGATATTTTTTTCTCGCGTACCCCATAGTGTTGTATGTTTTTGGATAGGTCTTTAAAAAACATTGCGAGTTTGTTCAAATTTTTATTCGATTAAGTAAGGGATTCGTTTGTGAAATATTAAGCTTTAAACTGCTAATTTTTGTTAGACTCAAATGCCCTACTCTACCAGCTAAATGGTTGTGTTTGGGTGTGTGAAAAAAATAATCTATCACAACTAAGTTCCCTTTACAAGTTTATGAGTTATATCGACCAATTTATAAAATGTACTTGGATATAATATTTTCCTAAACATAATATATGGGAGCACAGGTTTTTCAACTGCAAATTAAAGTTTATTTTTATTATTACAATAAAAATCATCGTTCGGAGGCAAATTCGCATATTTTGATGGTCAACTACGGAACCCTACATTGTGCGTGGCCCGACATTTTTTTCTTTTTTTCTCTCGAGTTACTTTTTAGACATGCTGATAACAAAACACATTGGTGTGACTCATTGTCTGAATTTGTCTGCAACAATTTGTGCGCTAGTACGATATTTACCTCTTTTTATTTATAATATCATTGTACAATATAGAAGTTTATTAACGTTACTGTCATGCATGAAGCCTTTAGAGCCCCTTCAAATTAGCGTTTGTCCCGCGTGAGCGTTCGATGAAAGTATAATCAGCGCAGACGCCGCCACAACGCGACGCGTGCGTCACGTTATAGCGGCGTATCCTCTGCAGTTAATTAGACGCTGCGCTAGCGCGGCGCAGATGTCACACAATTTCGTTGTGTTTCAGTACTGTCATTAACCATGTATTGATGGCTTTGCTTTTAAAAAGAATTTTAGTGCAAAAGAGTAAAAAATAAATAAAAGGATATGGGAGAATACATTAATGAGTGTGCGTTCAAGTGAAAGTGATTATTTTGTGCTTTATTGTAAATACTTAAAAAAAATATTCAAAACACTTTTATTCTTACTTTCGAATGGCGAAACCTGTATTTTTGATGAATTGTTGCAAAAAATACAAAGTGATGTACAATATAAGGATTTTGATTTATTTTATTTGAGGCCTTGTGTATTGGCCGAAGAAAGACTGTTTATTAGGTACTTTAAGGTGAGTAGGTATAATTATATAATTGAAAAAAAAAAATCTTTAATATTTATTATTTTATTGTGTGTATATTAATACTTTATTAAGAAATGCGATTGAAATTAAAAAAGAAAACAATTCTAATCATACAAGTCATCGAAAAAAATTATTTTTGATTGTACATGACACCGCAGTATCGCGGCGATCGGCGATACGTCGCGGGCGACGCTAGCGCAGGGCACTCATGTGCCCCAGCAGAGGCGTCTGCGCTGCGCATACGTTCATCGAACGCCTACGCTGGACCATGGTATAATAATATACTTCGCCTGCTATTCTCTTCCCACGATGGCCCAAGACTACGTCACGAATTCACGATAAGTGTTACCATTGATTGTCCTTTTCAGTAAATTTAGAGACTCTCATTTAGTGAATGAAAATAAAACAAATTACTAACTAGCTTAACTATTTAGTAACTCGTGTGATTCATCTATTTAGTATTAAATTAATTTAAATATTGAATTATTAGTTCATAATTGCTTTATTAAGTTAAAAAATGCATTTTGCTCGGGTAATTCAATCACACACCGTGGCAACACATCGACAGCATATACGCTCGACATACGACACGCTCGTATCGACATATTCTTGGGCCAATCACGTGACCCAGCTGTCAAAGAAGAGAATACCGGCGTAGTATATTATTATACCATGCGCTGGACAAACGTGTGAAGGGGCTTTTACATACAGTTTTCTTATATAGTCCGTCTGTCAGTCCATCTCCCCGCGGTTTAACTCGGACTCTTGATGCTAGAAATCTGTAATTTAGCAAGATTGCACTGATGAATCACGTCTACAAAGTTGTGAAATAATATATCCATATTCATAATTAATAAAATAACTAATCTCAGAAAATTATTATTCAGTGCTCCAATACAAACGAGCACCGAATCTTGCCTTCCATCGAGGCTTACAGTCCGGCAAGCTGGGAGTCGCATCGTCAACCTTCGGGTGGCACGGGCAGGGCGGTCCCGGGGGCGGCTCTGACTCGGTAGAATGTATGCGACCGCGGCAGAAGTATCCAAAGTCAGGTCGCGACACGCCCAGCTTATCCTGCATACAGTCGTCGAACACTTTCTGCGTTTTACGGCAGTGCCTCAAAGTGTAGTCCCCGGAGCTTTTGTCCACACAATTAGCATATTGTTTGAATTCATGGAGGCATTCGTTCTTAATCTTGCGGAGAACTCCCAGGGTACATTTTGTAACTTGCTTGCCGAGGAACAGGCATTCTCGAGGGTCGTTCTTCTCCTGGCGACAGAGCACGAACTCGTTGTTGTAGCTCTCGCATATCTTGCCGATGTAAGGCGAGGCAGTAAGAAGAACCGATGCCGACATTTTCACTTCATCTGTTTTCAGGTCCTCGAACTCGGGAAGGGGCACATCAGTTGTTATACCCATCTTGATCGATGGTCGTTAAAACTTTAATAATAAAAAAATCCTGAAGTAGCTCAATAGGATTCAAGGGTATTTTCGCAGTTGTTTTATTTAGTTTGGCCAAGTTTAACGCGGTTTCAAATTGGTTTACAATAATGATAGTCAAAATATGATAATATTGATCTTAATTTGACGTTCAGTCAGTGTCAATAAAAAGTCAAGGACATTATCGTTGCATGTTTCTTTTGGCGCGTGGCGATAGTGGGAACTAGCGCCGCCATCTCGTTTTTTTTTTCAAAAGTTTATTTTACCGGAGCACTAACATCTGTATCATGAAGGACATAGGAAAATTAGGTATATGTCACCGTAAAATTGTAAAAACCTACATTATAATCTATCTCGCGAGATTGTAATCTGTCGAAAGATTGTGAACCGTAACATACTGTTTACATTTTATTGCATTAGTTTTCGGTAAATTATCACCTCGCGCGCTGATTGGTTGAACGTCATGTGCCCCGCGCCGCCATATTAATCTACCGAAATATAATGCGTTAAATTGTAATCTGTATGCTACGATTCACAATCTTTCGACAGATTACAGTCTCGCGAGACAGATTATAATCTAACGGTTTTCACAATTTTACGGTGACATATAACATTAAACATGGTTTGCAAAAACAATTTCACGCATATGATTTCCAATTTCCCATAGAGCCCTAAGAACGAACCAAAATAACTACACAGCGTGTAGACGGACCCTTCGAAGCCGTCAACCAAGCATTGTGTAGGTCGCCAGCACATCAAGCTACTACAATCTGTCATATTTCTTTAAAAGATTTTTAACTTTATCGTTAAAACACTAGGTTCAAAGTTGACTAGAAAAAGGGGAATGCAAATTTTAAGCCCAAGAGTGTGTAAGAAATTTGTTTTTATTAGAATTCACGACACGATAGCAGTTTGAAACATATTTGAAAAAATAAAAAACTATTGAAACAATAACGAAAATCTCAGTTTCATTTAATAGAATCCTAAACCTTAATAGTGGTCGTGGTCGCTCACAATGGCCCTCATCAGAAGGCTTAAAGTCACCCAAAGGGCAATAGAGAGGGCTATGCTTGGAGTTTCCTTGCGTGATCAAATCAGAAATGAGGAAATCCGCAAGAGAACCAAGGTTACCGACGTAGCCCGAAGAATACCCAAACTTAAGTGGCAGTGGGCAGGGCACATTGCTCGCAGAACTGATGGCCGATGGGGCCGTAAAGTTCTGGAGTGGCAACCGCGAACTGGAAGACGTTGCGTTGGAAGGCGTCCCACTAGGTGGACCGATGACCTGATAATGGTTGCAGGGATCCTCTGGATGCGAGACGCACGGGACCGGTCAATGTGGCGACACTTGAGGGAGCCTATGTCCAGCAGTGGACGTCTTTCGGCAGAAATGATGATGATGATGAAACCTTAATAGCGAAAAATTTAAGATTTGTTGCAAAAGATTAACAAGCGTTTACACATGTTTGTGCTTTACTATTATTTGTTCTTTTGTGTAAAGAAATTCCAATGCATTTTAAGTATTAAATATAATTTACAATCGACTTACAATACATAATTTAATAAATTCAATAATCTAGGTACAAAATGCGCCGATCGAAAAAAAACCTTAAAAATTAAAAAAAAAACACCTTATTATTTGGAAACTGAGTTTTTTCAATAACTTTCTTTTATCAATAAATTATTTGTGGGTATACTAATATTAGCATTCGGTCTTACATGTGGGCAATCAAGGCCTAAATCCCTATAGCGGCCTGGCATTCCCCTTTGACAGTTTCGGGTAGCTTATGATATGCTGACGTCTGTACATCAAACTAAGTAACTTTAAGCAAAAAATATTGCTGGGAAATTACTTGTTTTTGGTGATAAATATCACGTTTTATAGTAGGACTCAATGTTAAGTAACATTGTGCTGATGGATGGATTGAATAGTACGGGGGTCGTGTAGGTGTTTAAAAAAATCTTACATTAAAAACACGTATTTAAAAAAAAACTTGTGAAAAAGTTGGAACTTCGACCCCAATATCTCCGTAACGTAAGACGTCTCCGTAGAGTCTAGAAGGTTGCCAGACTCTAGAGTCTAGAACAAAAAAAATATCGCTATGACGGGGAGAACAAGTGTCTTTCGGCTTCGTTGAGGATACTTTTACACCAATTATAGTTTTTTGGTAAACTTATTACGATTTTGAAGAAAAAGTTGTTAACGCAAGTCAATCATCGCCGCGCCTACATAGAATAAAGCCGGCCATTAGCGAGTTGGACTCGCGCACCGAGAGTTCCGTATACACTTGTAGGAATTTAGTTATTAAACTACTTACTTATTTACGGTTTCCAGATTTTTTCCTTTACAGGTGCTGTAAGACATAGCTTCTTGCCAAATTTAATGATTCTAGGTCAACGGCAAATAGGAACGGCGTATAGGATTTGATTATGTGACATAAACGGTCATCTTTTGATCCCGTTGACTTACAAGTTTCAGCTTTATACGTCTAACTCTACGCGTTCCTGAGAAAAGGGTCTTGTTGACAGACGAACAACCAAGCGATCCTATACGGGTTTCGTTTTTGCCGTCTGAGATACGGAACCCAAAAAATAACGACGTGATGATAGTGTTCTATTAAGACAAAGCCATACACAAAGTCCTGCGTTGTGCAAGTTTGACAAGAGCGTTTGGCACATGGTCGGGATAAATGATGGTAGCGAATTGTTTTTAAAATAGGTTCATACTAGTATTCTCTTAAAGTCGGCTCGCCTACTTCATGCAAAGTTTTTTCGAATAGGTCCCATCGTTAAAAATATTATTATATTAAATGGGTTTTTGGTCCAGTAGGTGATCACACCAATATCTTCTTCAGTGACGTATTTAGGTCCTTAATATTAATTACTATGATAATGTGTTCCTCCTCAGTGGACTGCCAATCAGTGGTGTGCCCTGCAGTGCGCACAAGCAGCGGCTGGTTGGACCTGTTCCCACTTCCATGCCAGAAGAATTCTGAGTGTCGGGTTATGAGCAACCAGCACCTCTGCTGCAAAGGCTTCTGCACGAAAGGTGTGAAACCATCAGGTGCGATCCAACAACAACGGTTAGTAACTATTTATTTTTAGTTTTTCTTTCATCTACAATTCAATTCAATATCAACCAAATATAAACAACCTCAGGTTATTACTATTACATAATTTATAGCGGTATCTCCGTTTTCACAATTAAACATACACACAGCTTTGCACATCTTCTGCTTCAATGGTAACAGTGAATTTCGTGCCATACACACTCATACAGAGGTTCGCCAAATTAATATATTTGTTAGGTGAATCTTTCTCTACCAGCAAACATTGATGAGTCATCCTTGCAACCAAAAGATTGCATTAGTTGTTAATATTTTTAACCTCGTACTATTTTTCTTTTGCGTGAGGATATCTGGATCTGTGTACCTAGTACCTACCTATGTCAAACTTACTGATTAAAACTACACGGCGTTCTTCAAATACCTTGAGTTGGGCGCTAAAGCACTTGTGCAGTTCGTCTCGCTCCCCCATTTACGTAATGGCCTTGACGTCATCTTAGGCCTTGGGCCAGTGCCTGTTCAGGCGACAGACCTCCTAAGTCGCCTAAGAGCCGAACGAAGTATAAAAAGGGGCTCGTCCGCCTCGCTAGCTGGCGGTGTGGCCTGCGCTTCAGGGCCGTATCTATGCACACTGCCTTGATACCTTTAGGTACCTACTGTGAAATTGTAAATGGGTACCGGCTTCAATTTCGCTAATATGACTTTGTTACTAATTATTTTATAGGTATGTAAGTATGGCACGGAACATGTAGCAGGCAAGACCGTCTCTCGCTTGGCCAGTAATTTTGCACTGTTAGGTTATTTTTTGAAGGTTAATTATTTCGATCTACACACTCCAGTAACTTTCTAGGACATTAGGAAATTTAAAATAGGTACTTATTTCATGCAAATAATATGCATTTTTAAGCAGAATACAAAACAAAATCAGCGTTTGTAAATGTGCAGGACTTACACTTGTAGTTTCTATGACACTACAAGTATACGGGGTGGAAGGGACATCGAAGCGCTAACGATTACCACGTATTCAGAACATCATTTCGAACCGGGGGGTTCGCAATACACAGATTTTTTTATCGGTAACTATTTTTTAAACGGTTTGAAATGATGAATAGATACGTGGTAATGTAAACGTTTGTGCGTTGATGTCCCTTCCACCCCATATACTGCAGTGACATAGCAAGAAGGGAAGGATCTGTACATTTACAAATGCTGATTCTGTTTTGTATTCTGTCCCTTCCACCCCGTATAATAATATCATGTAAATCAGTTGAATACCAATGTTAATGAGCAAGAACGTAGGCTAGGTATGTGCACAACTCCTTTAAACTCAGCTTTACAAATAAATGATACGCAGCAGTCGAAGCATCCGTGAATAAATCACAGTCGCTTTCATGATTTTGTTTATATTCGTCTGTGCGCAACGCATGATGTACTAGGTACTTGGGTACCTACCTTGCTGCAAGCTGCAAGGGTATTTGGTGCTCGAATGTCTGGAGGTAAATTTTTTTGGGAAAGTACTGTTCTTCTTGCTTACAAAATAATATAATTGTAATTTATGGACAAAAAGATGATGTTGCTAGTGTCTCAGCAATTTCGTAAAACATTTTGAAACAATAAGGAAGTTGTCTATTAGCTTTTTAAACATGTGTTTATTGTTACAAATAAATACTAAAATAATTTATAGGTACCATAGTTTGATGTGCTGGCGTCTGTACCTAACTATCATAGAGCTGCATGATTCTTTTGGCGCGCGGCTATAGTCGTGGAAGTAACGTCGCCATCTTGTTTTTTCAAAACTATGTCCACACTATCAAAACGTCCTCTTAAAAATGTCAGTCACGCCTCACGCGTCTAAAGAACCATGCTGCACTAAGTATAGGCACCTACGCTACGCACTGATGAGATCACCGGATCTTATATAATCTACCGACTAGACTGACTAAAACGCCGGAGAACTCATTTGTCATAAAAAATATATCTATATCAACGGACTTACTAGAGAATCGGCAATCACTTCACATTTTTAAATTGAAAAATATTGGCACACCAGCACCGCTTTTACGCAATCAGTACAATTAGAAATCCTTAACTTCATCAATTACATTAGTCATTTTCATCAAACTACTATCATCGCTAAATCACTTCATCAGAACTGTTCTAATCAGCTTAATAATTATATGAATGGCAAAGAAAACAGGTGACATAAGGACGAATTAACTTTAAAACTGTTTTCAAGTGCGATACTTTGTTTGCGCACCAGGCTTCTTTACTGCATATTGAGCCTGAACCTGTTGTGTAACCAAAGGGTCCTAGTGTATACCACGCCATTCTTCACTCCACATGATCATGTCATCTAAGTAGCATCCATGGTGGTTTCCATTGTAGAATGACCCAGATTACGGCTAGCGTAGTGGCGCCGAGTAGTACAAGCCCGAGCACGACAAGCACTAGCACCACTAGTAGCACAACGACCACCACCACCACCACTACATCGACTACTACTACATCTGCCCCGAGTACCACCAGCTCGACCACCACCACGACTACCACGACGACGCCGCGCCCGACCACCACGACCACGACCGAAGCGCCACGCCCCTTCTTGCAGCTACTGCCCCTGCAGATACCGCAGGCAGTTAGCGCACCAGTCAAGACAAGTGAGTATTGCCTTATGATGTAATAACTAAGGCCTGTGTTTCACTAGTGAGCGGGAATATTTTAGACTGATTGTTTGGTACAAAGTCAAATATTAAATATTACGTGAAGACAATAAATAACTTTGAAGGATCTTTTTGAATTCAAATATGACTAACATCCTAACTACGTAGTTCATTTCAGGACGTAAGGTTTTCAGAGCCATTTAATTTTTTGTCTGCTACTAGATAGAATACCTAGTCCTACCTCTCTTAAATTAAATTCATCCAAAGGTTGTCTTGAACAATCGCTTATATAAAACCACCCATTGTGTCACCCTATTTAAAGTTCTAAATTGTAATAGATACCTACCTGTAATTTGTATGGTGTACCTACGTAATAAAGAGTTTTCTATCTATATAAGATACCTATGTATTTCAACAGCTGTTTGTATTGTACCGCTACTCATACATATAATGTGAGTTTCTTCCTCCTTATACATTTAAGACACGCACATCCGACTGTGGATGCAAGTAGGTGGTAGGTAATGATTGTTTCCTTAATTATTAATATCATTTAGAAGACGCTGGATTCGTTTCAATAGATTATAATATAACGGCTTTGTCGTGAAAACTTGACCAAACGATCAAGGCTGTTATGTTCTTGAAAATATAGGACGTGGCCAACCGGAACTCTTGCGCAACAAAACCTTAGTAACTTTTAGGTAAAAATTCTAGAAGTAGCTACTTTTGTTAATTATTTTTATTATTTATACCTAATTAGGTACTACCTAGGTAATCAGGTATTACCTATCCACATATACGTGAAACCTTCGGATGAAGGAAACGGTCGAACAACAAAATAATTACTTAACGGCCTAATTTCTTTTGGTGTTAATAGACAAGTGGATTTGACAAATATACAAAAAACTACACCTTTTACCTGACCTATCGCTATATTCCTAGATAGGGTGAGCCCTATCTAGGAAGGTATACACTGCTCCATTAAGTGGTTACCCCCAAAAGACATGTGCGTTCAAATACGTGATAGGCTCGAAGTTGGTTTTTTTTATTTTGCAAAAACATTTTATTAAAAGTAATTAATGTATTGTTTTGGTGAATATAAGTTTGTTAGTATTTATTTTTAAAAGTCGGTTTTTAATATTATTTTGTTTCAATAAAACGTCAATATTTTTATTATTGTTTAGAACGACAAGCAATAATAAGGTTAACGTTTACATAGACCGGACGTCTAATTAAACCGGAGGTTTCGAAACCGCATTGACTGGAGGTTTAAATGTTAGGCACGATAGATTTCCGCGGAGATTTCATCCACAAAAACTGATTTTGTATAGCTTGACCGGCCGTCGTGCGTACTTTAATGATCATTTAATAATATTTATTATTGCTATTATTAAACAAAACTGATCTTATTTTACTACAAAGATTTATATTTTACAATTTGATAATAATTTACAGTTATCATTCATACAGAACAACAATTTTTGTTCTCATATAATAAGAAATCATTTTAAAAATTAATGGGTAAATCGTAGTCGTTTAGTCTTCGTAATTTTAAGTGAACTTATATATGTCACCGTAAAATTATTGTAAATACCGTTAGATTATAATCTATGTCGCGAGATTTAAACTGTCGATAAATTGTGAACCGTAATATACTGTTTACAATTTAACGCATTATGTTTCGGTAGATTATAATCTATCGAAGTGAAACCGTCAAATTGTGAAATGGCATACGAAGGAACGCACCTCGCGCGCTGATTCGTTGAACGTCATGTGCCGCCAACAGTGTTTTGGCGATTGTAAATTGATTTCGTGTTGAAAATAACTCAAACTTCATAATCTTCATGATCCATGTCGAAAAAATGAACTCTTTTTGAAGTATTCTTTATTCGTAACGAATTCAATGTTGTAGCAGTGTAACATATTAAAATTGAGGGGTTAGCACATACTGGTGCTGTGTGTACTTAGTTGACCTTTAGCTAAAATCATAACAAAGGTATTCGATAATGAACTAGACTCATAATATTGTTCTTAGGCAATACCGTAACTGCTGACGTAACTTACTCACGCTCACACAACTCTGAATCCGTTTATGGCTATAACGTGGATTACTCGAGTGCAGGCAAGACGCAGAAACTGGTGTGCCCGAAATCCGGACGAGCACCTGTGGTGCTATTCCCGATCTCCTGCGAGAAAAACTCGCAATGCCGAGCGACCAGCGGGCCCGACCAAGTGTGCTGTGAGGGACGCTGCGTGAAAGGTGTTCCGGCGCCACGGCCTACCTCGGCACCCAAAACACACCAACGTATGTTTTTTTTGTACCTATAACTACTTTAAGTAATAATCATGCTGCGAATTACGTAAATCAGACCGGTTTACAAGTTGACCTGAGAAAAATGAATGTGCCTGCACCGCGCTGCTGCACGCATTGGGGTCACTTTTGACTACATTTAAGCGCCGCAACAAGAAAGGTAGGTAGGACCTATTTATTTATTAGCAGCCTTTTTAATTTTATTTTTAAGTATAGTAACATATATGAATACTTTAGTTATTATCAATTTAGCCGTTAGGAGCTTCTGTGGTGTGATAGAGTTGGACGTTGACTGTAAGGGTTGCACCACATCTATTTGCACGGAATTGCAAACAGAGCGTGCTGCCGAGCGCATCATCGCGTCGATGCGGCCGCGTGCGACAGCAGCACTCCCAGTGTTTGTCGCTCTAACAAATGATGGTTCTGAGCGACAGAAAAGGATAGGACCATGGAAAAATGCGATTCCGTACTGATAGATGTGGCGCAACCCTATTCCACCGCCGAAGATGAACCTGCTATAACTATAGAATATTTTTTCACTCAAGAAACGTAGAAAGGATGAGACGTCCCGTGTCAGTAAAGCGCAGGCCACACCGCACCGCCAGCTAGCGAGCGAGGCGGGCGAGGCATCGTTTCACCTTTTCATATTTTGGTTCACACCGCGAACGACGAAAGAGCCGAAAGAAGTATCAAAAGCCTCGCCTGCCTCACTAACTGGCGGTGCGGCCTGCGCTGCTATAAAGCCGCTGTTGAGTAGGTACTCTCTTTTGTCACAGCGACATGAGCTATCAGAGTTTTTGGTCAGCGACGTTACGTCCTGGGTTCGATTGCCAGTGTGGTTAAGTGTTATAGGGTTTTACCACCAGGAATTTCTCAGAAACAGCCACGGCAGCGACTAGATTTGTGTCCGGTTGATGTTAGACAAGTGGTCGCAAGGACTAATGCCCAATATGGATTTTGAAATATTACGTGCGACACCTAAACCTTTTTATAGCCTCAGGGTCCCGTGACCCTGAAACCCTGTGAAATATCAAACAAAGCCGCGCTTGCTTAGGTTGCTTCGGGGATGGGTTTCCTCCGTACCGGTCGGTAAGCACGTACGCCGTTGGTCCCGGTTGTCATTAGATCTTTTACAGTCGTTACAGGTAGTGGCCCAAAAATCTGACAACCAATTTCCAAGTGGTATCGGATTACCCAGTACTAACTGTGCTATGATAGTCAGATAAGCACTCGCTCCATGTATAATACTGGTATTCAGCTGCATCCGGTTTGACCGGAAGCCGACCCTAACATAGTTGGCAATAGGATGATAAATCTATTTTGCGGATCGTACCCAACTTCTTCGAATTGACAGTTATGACGACGGCACAATAGGGCGCGAAGTTAGTCTCATGTTAGTAAAGTGTATCAAGTCCATATTGTAGTGTTTCCATTTTATATTTATTTGCAGCTTTGTTGGGTGTTATTCCTCGTGAATGTCCGTCGGCGCCGCTCGGCGAACTATTGTTTGAAGTCCAAACTTGCAAGGCCGATTCGGACTGCTGGCCACGGATCTGTTGTCCTGATGGCACACGCTCCTACTGCCGTACTGCCCGGGCTCGACTCGATCTGGTACCCGTCGCTAACCAAATTGATGGACGTAAGTTACCATTTGTAGGCAATGGACCATTTAACTTATTGAAAAACCAAGTACGTAAATCTATGATCATTATTTAGCCATTTTTAACCTTAAATGGCACAGGGAAGGATTTTTACTGTACACCCTTGTCCTTGACAAACTGGTATAAGGAAACCCTGCAAACTCGTAGGAATGCAAAGGGTCTTCTGTTAGTCAAAATGGGCGAAGTTCAACAGAGGTAAAATATTACATCTGAAATAAGTGTTCTCCGACTTATACTATAGTATGAGACTCTAGTACTACTGCAACAAGAACCAAAGTTGCCAGACACCAGAGGGAGAGATTTTGTCTAACATTTGACTATAATCGTCATTTTTTTAAGTAGAAAACATTGTGCTACAGCTTAGCACACAGTTATTAATCTGAGCTAGGCTAAAGAACAAAACATTGACCTACTACTTTAGTACGAAATTAATTGTCTCGTCATCACGTTTCAGCTGTGCGGATGTTTGAGCAGTACTTGCAGTGCACACCTCCTCCTCAATACGACCTGTTCCCTCAGAAGTGCAGCTCCAGTGTGGACTGCTTCCCCAACTTGTGTTGTGCAGAGGGTGGCAAAAAGCACTGCAGGCCACCACAGCGCAGTCTTCTAGCATTGCTAGCTGGAGTCGGACAGGTACACACAACTTCTTACAGCTTACATATTTGCAAGTCAAAATTAAATGATCATGCTTAACGGTAACACCTATCACCTAACTAACCCAACAGAAACCTACATAGTATATGTGCATTTCCTCTAAAGCCTGTTTATTTATTTTCAGAGAGTTGGATCTACATTGGGCAACCTCCGTCAGGTGCAAGCAAACGCAAATAAATCATAGACTATCAATTTTTATTTATTTTGTGATTTTAGCAGTTAGTTATTTTATACTTTTGTACAGTTTTGTAAAATAAATGTTTTAATAGTTTCCATTTTGTTTCAATTATGTAAACAATAGCTGTCTGTAAATGTGGTTAATGCATAAATTACCAGTATCAAAATTGGGTACCTAAACTGATATGTATTTGAGGATTCAGTGCTATAATAATATTTATAGAAATATGCTTTACATGAATGTATGAACTCAGGGAGACAAAATCTTTATCCAGGAATTGAGTTTGTTGACCATCAAAACAAGTTTTTTTATTTAACTTACAAGTTTATTAGCTAAACATTTTAATCAAGCTGAAACAAAAGAAACAAATACGTTAATTATAATTTTTAATATTCTGCGAAGGGAACTACAGCTGATTTGATATGGAAAGAAAAAACACCATCACCGTAAGACGTTATTAATGGAACGAAATTTTCGAGAGCTGAGAGCAGGGTGCGATGGTCTAATTGGTTAAGAGTCCGATGTACTGAAACAGAAGGTTGCAGGTTCAAACCCTGCTCGCACTTGAATTTTTCTTTCCATATCAAAACAGCTACGTTAATTATAAGTTCTAGAGACTATTGAACACTGATAATAATTCTGTTTGTATTATCAAAACTGCTGTTAAGTTTCATCACATGAGCAGTATAATTACAACAGAAATTATTTGATATTGCATTCATCAACACATTGCTATGGTTTGTTTCTTTCAATGTAGCAGAATGAGACATACAATTGCTTGCAGAAATAAACTTTGTCCAGCAGTGGCATTATGCACACTAACAGTATCAGGAGAACCAACAGCTATAATACCTTTAATAGTAAAAGGATAATATAACATCATGGGAATTTTAAGATCACCAACAAGCACAGTAATAAGAGTAGGTAGTGGATAAAATAACACAAATATCTAACCTCTTTTCTTAATTTTAAAGATATATTACTACAATATTGTTTCAAACAAACGGATGTACCAATTTTATTGTGGCCGAGAATATAAATATTTAAGGTCGATTTATGCTATGCAGTATGTCTTTAAAATAAAATGAGGTGATCCTACTCCCGACAGGTATTTAGTGGTATAATTATTGAACGAACTAATCATAGATTAGATCTATCGGTAATATAAACAACCAAGAGTAGTTGACATGGATACATACCTTCTTGAAACCAATGTCGTGAGCGTATTCTCTGAAGCACTGTCTGCAGATGTTCAGCCCGTACTTGCGGATGAGACCGTGTCTGTTGGAGCAGGCGCGACTGAAACATGCAGAGCAACACTTCAAACACGTGTTCTAACCAAAAACATTTTTCCTAGTCAATTTACATTCTTTATGAAATTCATACCATGAGCGGGAGCCCTGGCCGTATCTGCGAGGATGAGAATACCAAATGTTAGCGTGACCCATTGTGCAAATTATTTAATTCTTGCGCTGCACCGCAGTAAGGAACACGTCCAAAATGGCGGATTCTACACATGAAAAGAGCAATTTTTTTAATCTGTGTGACCAGGATTATTGTACTTCCAAGTTGACAGTTATTACTTAGTTTGACACCTAAGCATTTTGCTACGGCAACGTATGTTAGTAAAAAAGGGTAGGCTAGCGAAATGAAATAAAGATTTTTCTTTCGGAAAACCCATTCCCCATTATTTTGGTAGACTTAACAAGACTGTTAAAATTTGATCAAAATCTTTTATTTGCGCAAAAGAAACGCGTAAATGACAATAATTATTAGCAATAATTACAACATTCATATAATATTAATTTAGTGGCTGGTGTTTACATCTGCAGATTACATTTGTAAATAGCTATCGTGTTGGTCTAGCTAGACAAGTACACGCGGTGAGTGTGGCGACGCATTAAGCTATACATTTTCAGTTTAACATGGCCTCGCTTTGTATAGATTTCTCGTGCAATGATGAATCCGCATAAACTTGAATGTATAGCTTGATTGGTCGTCGCGCGTAACTAACATTGACCACAACACCACAGATATTTTATAAAACTAATTCCTTTACCGACAGACTCCTTTGTGTATCGTTTTATATCGCAAACATGTGCTCTCTTAGAATGGTCATTAGCATCAACATCATTCTTCAATTTATTTAGGGTCAGCGAAGCATGCCTTCTTTTTCCATACTTCTCTATTTCTCGTCATTTCAACAGTCACCTCCTTTCTAGCCTTATCATCCTTCACACAGTCCATCCATCATCATCAGTCATCACTCATCCCTCTAAAAATGGTCAATTGAGTAAAAAACGATCTGCCACTGCAATTCAGAAAAACCATGGTGTTTCGCATGTATGTAGTACATACTAAATCAAATAAAATGAAAACATTTATTTAACAGTTCATAAAATAAAAGTTGTTAGTACTACATACAAATCTTAAACACTAGTGTTAGTTAGTACATAATAATATTTGGAAAATTTTGGTGTGATTACTAATAATGTCAAAACAATTAATTACAATAATATAAGATTTTAAACTTTCATAGTCACTAAAATTATTATAACTAGAAGACGAGATATTTACCATGTTTATTGTTTTCTTTGAGTTCCCGATATTTCGGCGCTGTTGCAAGCACCATGATCACGGATAAACTGAAGTTATTGCGGGTGGGTGTTTATGAGCAGACAAATCGTCTACCTTCTTTCATGTCCGTTTTTTGCACTCAGTACCGCTACCACTGTCACTCACAACTCGATTCTGTTCCCGACACTGCGCACGCGAACTTTTTTCGGCAAGTTTGCGAGCAGACAGTGAGTTTCGTGTGTCGGGAACAGAATCGAGTTGTGGCAAGCCAAAATGTGAACAGCGTCGAAATATCGGTAACTCAAAGAAAACAATAAACATGGTAAATATCCCGTCTTCTAGTTATAATAATTACAATAATGTCCATTAATCATGTCAAAATCATTAATAATACAATAATCAGGAAATAATGATAATCATAAGTCTTTATTTATCTCGACATCAGAAATTACAGGCGCTGTTATATGCACAATCTTAAATAGAGAAAGGTTTTTGAAGTAGGAAGGTCACGAGGTACAGTTCACCATAATAAATAAAGGATAATAATCAAATACGCAATAATTAAAAGAAACATGGTTTGAAGGGAATACTTGTGTTGTGGTCCAGTATAGACCTTCCGCCCTATCGGCCACAGTGACCATGTGAGGCTGTCGGCGCTGCCCCACACCCACCGCATCAAAGATAGAATCAACACGCTTTCGCATGATTGCGTATAAGTCATCTATACGTGCCTCTGCGAACATCCCTGATGCACTGCAGTGTCGTGGCAACCCCAACAACGTATGCGTCATTGCACTAGACGCGTAAGGCGCTGTAAGCCTTTGCGTGTAGTCGATCCATAGACTGCTGGTGTAAAAAGATTGAAAGTATGCCCTAAATAGAAGTTGTTTTTACACCCCTCGAGCACTTTGAAAAATTACGGATCAACATATTGCTCCTGACTGACAGCGCCTTACGCTCCCTCTCCACGTCAACATTATTCGTCTGCGTTTCAGTGACCCAGCACCCCAGATATTTAAAAAAATTCACCCATTGGAACTCAGTCCCACCCAGTGTGACAGGCGGCACTTCGCGATAGTCCTGCCGGCTGTCTGTCGTGCCTGCCTTGAACAACAGACACTCGCCCTTTTTCGAGTTATATCTGAGACCTTGGGCCTCCGCATATCGCTCACAGACAGACATGACTTTCCTGAGGGTGCTGATCGATGAGGCCAGCAGCACCATGTCATCGGCGTAACTGATGTTATTGACGATTGTTCTGTCAATGGAACAGCCTACCATAGTACTACTGAGCTAACGAATTAGCCGATCCACGTACAAAAAGAAGTGTTTCGGTGAAGTTAGACCCCTCTGTCTGACTCCGCACTCCAGCCCGTACGGATCGGATAGCGAGCCTGCCCATTTCACCATATTTGTCTGATGGCCGTACCAACACCTAAACAACTCAATCATCTCTCCGGGAAGTGTTGTATCCTCATACAGGTTCTTCCATATAACACCATAAGATACCAGATCGAAGGTTTTCGATAGATCAAGAAAACACGCGTACACGGGGATTTTCCTGTCCGTGAAGTATCTGCCAATGTGCTCGAGACAAAGTACAGCATGCTCTGTCGAAAGACCCGCTCTGAAGAAAAGTGAGCATCGGGTATGACCATGACAGATGTTTGTTTAACTCCTTGTTGACAAGCACACTGTCCAAAACTTTGGCAATGATCTTCAGGCAGAAGCAGAAGTTGATAAACATAGCCAGCACTCTGGGCATGTGAACACCTACATTTTGTAGATTCTCTATGCTGAGAGAATCGTGCCCAGGTGATTTACCGCGCTTCATGATTTTTAACACTGCAGCTATTTCTTTAGCTGTAATCCTTACCAGTGATGATTCTGTTATTGGCTCCCTTATCGTTGCTAATGACTCTCCAGTTATCGGTACCGAATTAATGATAAAATCAATGTTTTCAGCTACTTATTAGTCTAAATTTATAGTGTCACTTACGGGATATCTTATGTGATTGTCCATTATTTTGAGCTTCTAATATTTTGACGCTGTTGCAAGCGCCATGATCGTGGAATGACTGAAGAATGCGGGTGGATGGTAAATAAATTGTTAGGTGCAGACAAATCTGTCTACCCTTTCTAAGTCTTTTGCTACGCGCACTACTGGATGGAACACGACACCAAGTGACAGTATAAGTTTATTTTTAAACCGTGAAAGCTTAAGCAATACTTATTAGTATATTCAGCAGGTAGGTAGTTTTCTTGTGTGTGTCTGACAAAAAAGATAGAAGTAAGGATGAAAAAAAACCGAATTAAGTACGTTGAGTTGTTCAATTCCCGTAGTGTGCTGTATATGTTTACCTTGCTTCCCGCAAAAAGTGGCAAGTCATTTAAATCTAAAATTATAGAACGTTTCGCTTTTGGTTTGTTCAGTGTTTCGCACTATGCCGTCTCTAGAGCTTTTTCCTCTATGATTACATTCTTAGAATAGATGCCTATGTATAATACATTGAACTAATATTCTGCCTTTTAGAATATCTAAAACATGTATATTAAATAGGTGTACTTTACAATACTTACCATGTGGTTTCACTTCTGACAGCAGATAGCTGTCGGCAAGATGTCTTCATATCAAATCACAATCGAACCGATTGCTCGGCTTCGGTTTTGTGAATAGCAGTTAATCGATTGGATATATTATAATTGTGAAAAACTATACAGCCAGCATTTAAAAATAAATTGGTCGTTTTTGCTTCAATACAATACAACAATACACATACATGATATAACTGCCGCAAATCAAATTTTGTTATCATCATATCAGAATTGTAATCATTAAAATCATTAAATACAACCCTCTAAGTTCATATAACCCCATTCATTAACTATTTCATGAAAAAGTCATTTAATGGGGTTAAATGAACTTAGATGATTTTATTGATGATTTTAATGGTTGTATTTCTGTAACTACATATCTACGTGTTACTTGTGCGACTCATTTTTCATCAACATACAAAATGACTGCCAAAAAAACGCAAGAAAATTTGAATTTCGCGGGCCACCCTGATGCTTCAAGTGAGGATAATGAACTCTCGAAATATTGTCGGAAATCAAATGTCGTAGGACCATGGAACTAATATGTACTCAACTGAGGATACATGAGGACATGCTAAGGACACTGTCCATCTGTTTTCAATCCAACAGCAACCACACAAGTTAAAAAATAATGAGCACTCTAGTTTTGACAGATATGCATGATCAGATGTAAAATAACTGGAAAAAGTAGAACATAAACCACTATTTATTACTTACTAATTCCATATTGAAATAATTCTGTGACGTCGATGACGTCCTTGACATTGACGTGTTCAAATTTAAGTCAATAGTGATGGTACATTCAAATTTAAATAATCGAGTAATTATTGGCGTCTTTTAAATTTAAAATTATAGAACGTTTTGCTTTTGGCTTGATCATTTTGTAGAAAATTTAGCATCCGTTTGCAGCAAAAGAAGTCATAAAATATTAATTCAGACACATACGAAACTAAAAAAATGACGAAGTAAGTGCAATAGAAGGTAGTTGAAGTTTTGTATAGTAGGTAGTAATTCGCATGAGTAAAATTGGATTTGAAAGGATTGGAAACATGGAAGGAAGAAATTAGAATTAAAAGATTAATTTGCTTTTTATGGCGGTTACTCCAATTTAAATTTATAGAGACAGAACTCTGCCCTTAACAGAGAAAGAAGATTGATTTTGGAATTTTTAAATCGATTAAAGTTCAGTCGGCTTAAAATATCAGGTCAAGACTGAGTCAACAAAATTGATATCGGTATCAAGAAGTCGATTAACGAGTTCTTCGTCACTTCGCTAGTAGTTGTCGTGGTTGACGATTTATTTATGAATGGAGCATCAGCTATTTGAAGCTTTAACGTGATTTATTGTAAGTGAATGTTTCATTTTACTGTCTTGTTTCGTGTATATATTTATTACAAATCATTTGCGGCTAGGTATTAACACAATCAGCTAATGTTTGTCAAACGGTAGTAGTTTGCCGTTAGATTGTTGTCATTGTTCGTCCTTCTAAAAAACAACATATTTCAATAGATCGGGGTTATTTCGATCTCTAATAGACTGTAAAATATTTTCTAGTTCCTTTCAATTTCATAAGTATTCATTTAAAATTTACTGCAACAGCCACGTTGGCGTTTTACATGTTGGCGTTTTTTTTGTCATACCATAGAACTTGCAATTGCTTGAAACAATAAAATATTTAACTGATATAATCATTAATTTGTCGTGCGAGGCAAATCAAAATGCGTGCTACAAGATAATTCTTTGTTTCAACAGACCTACCTAATAAATAAATTATTCTAAACATTATTCCCTGATAAAATGAATTATTATGTCAATAAATAAATGTGGTTTCTGTTTTGGTGTACAATAATCTGAATTTTATGTAGAAATACAAAATAGACAAGATAGCACTGTGGTTCATAGGCGATAATATAACAGGTATAGAGTTGTTTATCACTGTAAGGTACTTACCCTACAATGATAAACAACTCTACACCTGAAGTGTACGTATCCAAGTAATTTAGCTTGGGACATAATCGTTATCTATTTCTTCTAGAGTTTCTTCATACTTCTAATCACTGAAACACCCGTTCAAAAAGGTCCCTCCTAAAATTATGAAAAACATTAGTTGCACAAGCACAATAATTGTTAAATAATGTTACTATCAACAACCTCATCTTACTTTTCAGGTATCTGCTTTCACAATGGGGTTCATATTTAATGCTGTAAAGAGGATATTAAAGACAATCATAAGGCTGTCTTTGTATTTGGCTGTGATTGCCACCATAATTGTTTTAATTCCTAATTTGCCACCTTACACAAAGTTTACAAGCATTGAGTGAGTGAATTAAACAAATCAGATTATTTTATGACACTTAATAAAAGTTTCTTCAATTTTCCAATAAGAATCTTTTTAATGTGTACAACTTCTTTCTATTTTTAGGATAACACCAACACAACCAAGAGTCGGTCCACTAGCCCTAAATAGTGCCTTAAACAATGCTGGGAGAGCATACAATGGAAAACTGTTAGGACCTGAAGCTTTCCAAATATTTAAAGGTGAACTGTACACCGGTCTTGCAACTGGAGAAATAGTAAAACTGTCTCCGGAAGGTCATGTCACATTTGTGACTACAGTTGGGCAACCATGCAGTAAGTAATTTTCTTTCAATACTAATTTCATAATCAAAATACTCATTAGAGTAACTATCCATCATCATCAGATGATGATAGCATTCCTCTAACGAGTATTTTGTACTCTAACTAGGAGGAGAATGAATCATCATTGTCCTGCCTGCCAACTCTATCCACAAGGCACAAAACAACATTAGGTTGCAAATTATATGAAATTTATGCAGAATTCATTCTTTAATGGTTCAGTTGTGTTGTGGCAAATACTTATAAACCAAGTAGAAAATATTTTTGTAGAAGAATATTATACCTTTGAAGTGACTTTTATACACAAGTTTTAATAATATTCTGTGCATTGTATTCAAATTTTTAACCAAGGGTTAAATAGTAATTGAATGCATAATTAAATATACATACAGTCAAAAAAGTATCGGAAATGGATGATTTTGTTCATGGTTCCAAATTTAATTTTTACCCGACTGCGGCGAAGCCCAATAGAAGGGTGGTTGACTTATATGTATGTATGTATGTCCGTTTCTATGTTCCCTCGCTACTCCTAAACAGATGAACGGATTTGGATAAATTATTATACGTCGTTAGATTCGTGTCGATGGCGCGAGTCACTGGCTACATGGAAACAAAAAAAAAGAAAAATTTCGAGTGCATATTGCACTCGAAATTTTTTTTTTTTCGTGAAGTTCGAATTTTGTTCTTCTTCCAATTCCTTCAAGTTCTCAAAATGAAGGGTTTAAAAGGGTGATTACAAAAATATAAACAACTTATGTGTTTAAAAATAATTCAAAGTGACAAATCATATACAGACTGCATAGAGACTGCGAAATCTTTCACTTTACTAAAAAGCTTGAAATAAAAAAAGTAGTCGAATAAACTAAAAAAAGCGTTTAAAAAATGTTTTGTTCATTGGATTATTCGTTGGCGTAAGTGTATCGTTTGTGAAGGAGCATACTTTGAAGGCGATAAAATAACTTTGGATGAATAACTAACATTTTGTGTATTATTGATCGTTTCCCGATAGTTTCTTGACAGAGTAATATATTTATGTTTATAGAAAGTTTTTCCACAATATTGTCAGTACCTAATGGCAAAAGCAAAATTAAAAATTTTTTTGGAGCCATTATTATTGATGTATTTATTTTAGGTGGAATTATCCATGAGCATATCTGTGGTAGACCCTTGGGGATCGCAATAGATGAAAAAGACGAATCCTTGTATGTGGCTGATGCTTACCAAGGCATCTGGAAGGTAAACCTGAAAACAAACAAGAAGCAATTGCTAGTCTCGCCCAGAGTGGAAATTGAGAAGCGCCAACCTAAACTGTTCAACTGCATTGCATTGGCCAAGAATGGAGACTTGTACTGGACTGACTCTACTAGTGACTTCCACTTGAAGGATGGTGCAATTTCCTTTATGACTGACCCTTCAGGAAGGTACCTAATATGAGTTATCATTAATTAATTATACTTATTCGAATTATTTTACTGTTTCATTGTGACCAGATTGATTCACAAATGCTTATATTTTTAGATTGTTCCATTATGATGCAGCCAAGAACCAAAGTAAAGTTCTTCTCGATGACCTATGGTTCGCAAATGGGGTGGTTGTGTCTCCTAACAATGACTTTGTAGTGGTCTCGGAAAGTTCCCGTGCCAGAATTATGAAATATTATATCAGTGGACCTAAAAAAGGACGATCGGAAATATTCGTTGATGGGTTGCCAGGTAATTGTTAATTTTAACTTTTTTAAATTCTTCATAAAATTAAGGCTCTTATCTGCTGACGTATGAAAAGAAACTTAATCATATCTTTTAATCGAATCATAGTCCTAAGATCAGATGGTGTATCTTATTAAAATATTTAAATAAAAACACAAAAAAAAATTCAGTTCTTATCAAAGAACTTTATTAGTCGTATTGAATTTTAATAATACACCTAATAAATGTTTTTGTATCCATGTTGAGGGGTATTGAATAATTTCTTAATCATATACACTTGCAACATTCCAACAACAAACATTAAGAATATCTGAAAGCTCGACCACACATCTACGATAAATGTGTCTTCAAACGCCATGTAACTATCACGCGACTTGGTCGCAGCATAAATGTTAAGCAGACGTCGAGACTTCACCACGTGCCCTAACGTCAGAGATAAAGAATCTGCCATTGGAGCCACTTCCACGTAATACGCTTCGCCGTTTTCATCCACTCCCTGCCACTCCAGCACTTGTGTTTTTTCCGTGCCGTTGCCATCCTCGACTGTCCCCTCTGCTTCAACTTTACTTGTTTCCGTGCCGTCGCCATCCCCGACTGTAACTTCTGCTTCAACTTTACTTGTTTCCGTGCCGTCGCCATGCTCGACTGTCACTTCTGGTTCAACTTTACTTGTCGAGTCTTTGTCTTCTACAAGGATAAATAAAAATACGAGTTTGGAATTTATTAAACTAAACGTGTTATCCATACAAAAGGCGTAATCTCCATCCACTTCCAAAAACATGATAATTGAATTTTCTGAACTTTTAATGTCCGTCACAAGTTTAACTTCATTAGGGTCAGTTACTTCGAAGGTAATATCCAGATCTCCGTGCTGTCCGTCCAACACCTGGTAGTACACTTCCAGCATCTGTCCGGCTTTCCCTGATTCAAAGACGCACATCCGTGATCCGGGTTCTATTCTAAAGTTGATATCACTCACGTATATATTTTGTCCATGACATTTTGTGCTAAATATTATAATAGCAACAAAGAAAATAGTGTTGGAATACATTTCTGCAACGACGTTCTTTAAGTTACTATTAAAACTAGCGAATACTGAAAATAATGGAAGTAATTCATTACATCATTATGGACATAGGTGTTTTATATAGCAGTCGCTCGCCTCGAGCCGTCATCGTGCTCCGAGCGTTTCATTGTGTTGAATTGACGCGTTCTGATCACCTGTACAAATAGGCGTCCCCGACAACTTGCGCGCGCTGCCCGACGGCTCCGGCCTGCTGGTGGCGCTGTACACCGTGTACGAGGAGGGCCGTCCCCCCCTCCCGCAGCTGCTGGCCGCCACGCCGCTCATCAGGAAGCTGGTTGCGCGTCTACACAGACTCGTTGAGATACCCTTCGAATATCTCAACACCATTTACCCACACATTGTGTTTGAAGAGATTGTATACTTTGTAAGTACAGTTTTGTTTGTAAATAAGAGTAAAATTTACTAAAATATATATATTGTGCTAGTGAAAAAAATAAATACAATATTATATTCCATTAAAAATTAAGAAAGTTGTGGGCAAGCCCGCAAATTTTACTAATATAATAAAGAATCAGATCACAAATATAAGTAATTATTTGTGATCTGATTCTGAAAAATATTCACTTATTTGGAGAAACTACTATCCCTGAGTGTAGCAGGCTATATATTTAAGAAAAAGGAAAGACTTCCCGTGAGATAATTTCCGAGTATAACGCGAGCGAAGCCGCTGGCAAAAGCTAGTTTATTTTTAAGTCTGTAACAAACACTATGAATATTCTATCTACCTATACTCTGTTCCAATAATATTTGGTGAAAATGTAAACAAATGCACCTGTGAATGCTAATGTGTAGTATCACTTGACCAGGGTTTGTTTGCATTTTTATCAAACGCTGTTTTTATTTACTTAAAAGTTAAATCTTATCCATTACAGGTTGGTCACTTTAAAAGTTTGTCCGGCTTAACCCCACCCTTGTCTGGAGTACTGCAGCTGGATTGGGATGGAAACATTGTGGCTGGATATTACAACACAGACAGAACTTTAGGCCACGTCAGTGATGCTATTGTTTTTAACGACAAACTTTATACCGGCAGTCCACATCAACAAGATTTCGTAGGAACAGTACCTGCCCCTCCTCTTTTGAAAAAGGCATTTGAAACGTCTAAAAAGGCTGAAGCTCCTAAGGTTGAGAAGAATGCACAAAACGCCAAACCCGTCCAACAAGCACCTATCAAGAAGACTGAAGAAAAACCTAAAGCTAAGGTGGAGGAAAAGCCAAAAGTGGTAACCAAACCTAAAGTTGAGGAAAAGCCGAAGGTGGAAGCCAAACTTAAAGTTGAGGAGAAACCTAAAACGGCAACTAAGCCAGTGGAAGAGAAAGCGAAGGTAGAGAAAGAAGCACCGAAAGTAGCGAAACCAGTCGCGGAAGCACCCAAGCCAGCGCAGCCACCCAAGCCTGCCGCGCAGCAGCCTGCTGCTACCAAGCCTGCCGCGCAGCAGCCTGCTGCTACCAAGCCTGCCGCGCAGCAGCCTGCCGCTACCAAGCCTGCCACGCAGCAGCCTGCTGCTACCAAACCTGCCGCGCAGCAGCCTGCCGCTACCAAGCCTGCCACGCAGCAGCCTGCTGCTACCAAGCCTGCCGCGCAGCAGCCTGCCGCTACCAAGCCTGTCCCGCAGCAGCCTGCCACAACCAAGCCTAGCGCGGAGACGAAGGCGCCCCAGCAAGTACCGAACGCGCCATCGCCACCCAAGCCTACACCTTCTGTAGCTAAACCAGAACCTACAAAAGCACCAACGATAACTGAACCTAAAGCAACAGCTGCCCCAAAGCCGGCGGAGAAAACAACTCCACAGCCTCCGACGAAGCCTCCAACAGAAACTAAAAAAGATGAACCCAAGAAAGTTGAGCCAGCAGTCAAACAAACTGCTGAAATTAAACCCAAACCAATAAAGGAGGAAATCCCGTCGGACACTGCCAAGCCGCCCAAGGAAACATTAAAAGTGATAAAAAGAGATGGTCCTGCTGAGATCCATGTGCCTAATCAGTAAGTCAACGTGGTTGTGGTTGTAGCAGTTTAAAGATCTCTCTTGAAGGAACAAATTATAAAGAGAAACAAACATTGGTTGTAGGTATTATACTGTGTTGAATAATTTGATAGGATTTGCAAGCTGCATTTAGTTGCTCGTGATTAGTGGTACGTTTGTTTAAATCGTTTTAATGTCATTCCAATTTAATTCCTTTTGTAGTTTAAAAAACACCTCATAGAAAAAAAATTAGAATCTCGGCCATGTAAACGTAAACTAGATTAAAACTATTATTTTTTGTTTTTGGAACTTAAAATCCTTTGTTTGATAGTATAAGGGTGGGGTCAGAAGAGAATTTTCGCAACGATATGTAATTATTTTGCGACGGCTTTCTCGTGTCGAGTGTGGAGCTTTGTACCACAAATTAGTATTACACTTTCATTAGTCAGTTCACGCTCCTCGTGACCCTGACTTATATTAGTATAATTGCGAAATTCCCACAACACTGTAGGTGAATAGTGTTTGCACTGTTATTATTCCAATTATTAAAATACGTAGTATTAGTATACATAAAGTTAAGGTATAGGCATATTCTTTATGTCGTAAAATTTGATTCCTTCCTTTTATTTATTTTGATTGTGATATATGTACCTATGAGTTAGTTAAATTTTATCAAATTGGACCAATTTATAAATTATGTATTTAAAAACATATATGTTAAGAACATCACATTTCGTTTTCTTCAAATCTCATAAAGATAACTTTTAATTATGTTTTTTACTATTATGTATGAACAATCATTCTGTTTAGAAATATTTTTTAGTGCAAACTATTGTACCTATTATACTGCCCTCTTAAGCCAAAAACCGTTATTTCAAGAATCTACAATACTGTTGTTGCTTAGACATTTTATTTAGAAAACAATATAAAGTATATTTTTATTACATAATGTACATTTCTATATTAAACCATTTTAAATTTTAGAAAACAAAGAATAAAACACTTACAAAAATGTACAAAGGCAATTCTTTTTTGTAGAATAAGACAAAACTATTTTCAAATAATCCGTCTTTTCACAAAACAAACACTGTTGAGTCAGCGATTTTTATCTTACGAGTGTAGTATAATCACCTCACTTGTTACATGTTATGCTATTTATCGTTACTTAGATAGTTACCAGTCACCCATTAGTGCAATTATATGGATTACATTTTGAATGTTTATTTGGATTATTACAAGTCAGGATGTACTTACTTGGAGCTTCAATTGGGAATACTGTTACAACGAGAAGAATCTGTAGTTGGAGGACTTCCAAACAACGAGAGAACAAATACAACAACCAATTGTTTCGGACGGACTCACCGTGTCTTACTGTTTCAACTTAGTAATAAAGAAATGTGTTAAACATAGTAACAAGTACACCTTCAATGTTTTATCCAAAATAAAATATAACAGCAATATTTGTCTTGTAAGCAATATAAAGTATATTTTTATTACATAATGTACATTTCTATATTAAACCATTTTAAATTTTATAAAATCTTTTTTTTTTGACGCTCATGAAAGGAGCGGGCTGTGCGACTATCGAGCGTTGCACGCACGTGTAGCGGCGATACGTAAGCCATGTTATGCAAATCAACTAATATTTTCAAACAAATTGCGCCGCGCAGAGGGGCGCTAGAGCACATGTGCCATTCCATCAGACTAGTTTAGTCATCAGTCACAGCTTGTGCCCACAGAGCATCATATCTGATTACAAAAGGTTGATTTCCACGAAACGGTTCGCATCGTATCGGATCGGAAAGGATACGAACGGACGCGACGACAGCCAATCGAATCCGGTAGGATGTCGACGCATACAACTTATGATCGGCTCCGTATGCTTGCGAACGTATCCGATCGGACAGCCGAAAGGATCCGATCGGATACGACGAATCGGCGACTGAAGCCGAAAGCGCGGCGCGGCATACTTTCGGCAACGATCGCGTGTCGCGGAAGACGCCGGCGGTCAAGCTGCTGTGCGCGGCTTGGTAATACAGACTAAATACTGTGTACACGATTTAATATCGTTTATAGATTGTAAAATACGTTCCGATCCGATGCGATGCGCGCCGTTTGGTGGAAATCATCTTAAATGCTTCTGATAATAGATGAAAAGCCATGACACGGGCAAAAATGTGTAGTAATTTTATGTAGTTTACGTAAACCTTCCTAAAAAAGATTTTAAAGTAACATATAATTGTGATTAATTTAGCAGATTAGGAGACGACTGAAGTGCACCATCGTGCACTTAGTGTTTTATCTATATTAAACACTCAGGAGATTAGCGAGTACAAAATATTATCGCCATAAACTCTTGTCTGTGAAATTTTTAAAAATAATGTCAAAATCAGAGTTTTCATAGTCGTCCGTGTGGTACCGGACTCGAAGAATGCCACCCTATCTCATCCAGCGGGTGTTGTAAGAGGCAACATAGAGGAAAACTTAGCATATTTAAAATCTATACTATAATATTATAAAGCTGAAGGTTTTGTTTGGTTGAACAGCGCGTGCGAATCTCAGGAACTACTGGTTCGATTTAAAGATTCTTTAAGTGTTGGATAGTCCATTTATCGAGGAAGGCTATAAAATTTCACGCGGATGAAGGTCGCGGGCAACAGCTAGTAAATTATAAAGATATGCACAATAGCATTCCCAAGGAGGTTGAAGTAAGGCAGTCGGCCGGCCATAAAAAAAAATTGCCAAAACCCAAAGCAGAGTTTTCATAGTCGATTTAGAAAAAGCCCACAACTTCTCAGTCATATTTGCCTTTTAAAGATCGTTTAAAGTCAGGAGGATATCAACTGTCCTAAAGGTCACAAAGTGTTCTCAGATGAAATGGATAGTGGGACATCCTGAACTGATATTTATTTAAATGATAACAATAATTTTTGTAATAGCTTGGCCTACCATAATTCCAATTATAGCGCCACAAAGGAACAAACACATAATTATATGTATAGGCTGATACACATTTTATACCTCGCTAATTCACTCAAACCCAATCCGAGCAAAACACAGTCTTGCATTTTCCACCTTAAAAACAGAGAGGCTAGGCGGAGACTTAACATCGTTTGGGATGGGGTGTCTATCGAGCACAGTAACCTTCCAAAGTATCGCGGGGTTTCTCTGGACAGATCATAGACTTTTAGCAAAAACTGCCATACCATCAAACAGAAGGTGCACTCTCGCAAGTCTTTTACGGCGACTAGTCTCTTTGAAGTAGGGTGCTTCGCCTAATCTTGCGAACTACTGCACCGGCGCTATCTTTTTCAGCTGGTGAATTTGCATGCCCCGTGTGTAGCCGTTCAGCCCACGCAAAGTTAGTGGATACAGCTCTGAATGAAACGAAATCATCACTGGTTGCCTTAAACCGACCCCGGTACAGATGCTGTACCCACTGGCAGGAATAGCGCCACCAGAAGTTCGCAGAACAGTGGCGAGCTCAAGCGAAAGAGCCAAAATGATTTTGAAACAGCTTTCTGAAGTGTCGCCCCAGTCACTGGCGAGCGGTCTACGGAAAGACTAAAGCTGTGGCGAGGTAGTGCATCCTTACTTAACCCATTCGTTCCACCTGCTGACAGTCTCCCACCTGGACATGCGTTGCCATGGCTGACCTGGAAGTCTTTAAATAGACTCCGGACCCAGGTTGGTCGCAGCAGGGAAAACCTGCTCAGGTGGAGATTCATTAATGAGTCTGCCCTGCAGTGTAAATGTGGGGCTGTTCTACAAACGCACTTAATATCGTGTCCTGTTGTTTGTTCACTTCAGGAACTGATGGTCGCTACCGAAAGCGCCAAACTAGTAGCTCAGTTCTGGGCTGACACAATTTAGATTGCCATCGACACGCTAAGAAAAAGAATATTACCCTCCTCAGTCGGGTATAAACAATAAAACAATCATTGTAAATGTTTAATTACATTTTATTTTTGTTAGAGAAATATTATGAATAATATATTTACGGTATATTGATAAATAAAGTAGGGCTCGAGTAAAAATGGAGTGACAATATGCGTAATTCTACAATGATCCACGGTCACAGACTTAGTGACGTATTCTGGTAGTAGAGGATAGATTCTTCTTAAAAAAAGATGCACCATAGTAAGCTCCTACAGTCAGTCATATCGACATGTTACTACATGTAACACACATGTACATGTTGTACATGTACGCTTACTAGCGTAGGTTAGAAGGGTGTTCAATGTGCTTCATACTTGTATCGGGACTTTTTCAAGTTACTCGAATATTCCAGGCAGATGCCGCAAACCATGATTATATGGTTCATATCATATACCTATTGCAAAAATGGGTCGTGTAAAGTCATCTCCATGCATGAAGGGCGCGTTTCGTTGCGATACAAGAAGTGCTCGCACTGATGTCGGCTCGCTGAATGCGACACATTATCACTCCATTATTCACAAATAGAAAACACAACGGTTGCAGATGCAAGAGAGCATAATTATTTATACAAATGATGCACAATGCGTAACTTAATGGAATGTTTAATGTCAACTATATTATTATCTAAAAAGTCCGCAATATATGCTTACATACCTACATTTAAAAAAAATAAAAGGCATTCCTTAGCTTGAACAGCTTTCCTTCTAAAAAGTAAGAGCATTTTATGGTTCAGCCACATAGAGGTGAGATCAAATAGGAGAAATTCATGAACTGTCACATTTGTTATTCATAATACCTTTTTTATTTTCAATAAATACCTATTACTATGTACACTGAAAATATTAACACTATTGGTGTCTAATTCAATTTATTGCATTAAATATTCAATTCTCTTTTCCGCGCTATCTCCTAATATCTACACTTATTATTTCAACTTGAACGCCACCATTTTTTATACCTGTATAGTCGATCCTCCGCACATTTCGGAACTTTGTATTAAAAAATTGGCATCTGAGCCCTACAATCTGTTAAAACATAACTATGTTGTATGTAAGGCAAACCGTTACAGCGTGTTTCATTTACACCATACATCTAGTGATGAACAAGTCTTGTCTATGTTACTAAGTGAGCAAATAAGGCGGTTGCTATATAAACACTTGCTCGGCCGCAAGCGCGTCCGCAAACGGTTTGACGACGCATCTTGTTGCGAAGTAAAATATTAAACCGAATGTTATTGAGATGGGGAGCGCCGGCAGTGCTTTCTTGAGTATCGCAAGGAGTAAAAGAGTCAGGCACAGACCCTGTAGACAAATTAGAAAACAGTTTTAATTCAGTCAATTGAGACGAGTTGCGCTACATCGGCTGCAGCAGAGTCACATATCGGTCAGCTGCAATCGAGAAACAGCATGGCGCTAGGTTCAGAGAACACTTTGGGACAAGCTCTACGCCGTTTCAATATCCAAAACAGTGAACACTTTGTAATAGAATAGTCGCACTACATTATTATTTGTAAAAATACTCACGATTAATATAGCCACGAAGCACGCGAGAGTTGTGTTCCAGTCTCCGTACGAGCTGGCCTTACCGACCAGCACGCTGTAGAATATGAAGTCGCCCAACCCGAGCTTCACACCCTCTGAGAATAAATCACGAATTCAACTTAGTTACAGTTCCATTCAAGAAGTTTTCTTTTTGTAGTCACGAAGAGACTCACAGATGATTTTAAAATCTCAAGTCTGACCGCCAGTCGTCCTGTGGTATGTACCTAGCATAAGGTATCCGAATTTATGTTCAGAATATAATATCATTGTAACAGCTAAGTTTTAAGTTATTAATTACAATTTAGGTACACCGGAAGATCTAAAGAAAAGTAATCGTCTCGATCGTTCGTTCGACGAACCGAACAAACGATCGAAATGATCACGTTCAGCAAGTTTAGAACATTCTAGTATCACAAGCTAAGCTTTCTTACTTCTTTATAAAAATAATAAGAAGAAACGAGGAATTTGAGAACAGTTTACAGTCAATAGCGTACAAAATAAGATGGACTCACTTTCCTCGTCGTCGGCGCCGGGCGGCGGCGGTGGCGGCGCGGGGCGCTCGAGGCGCGTGGTGTAGCGCGCCGCCTCCGCGCCGTCCACGCGCAGGCGCCGCTGCTGCGCCGCGCGCGCGCGCCACGCCGCGTCGAAGCCGGCCGCGTCGCCGCCCGCTCCCGCTGTACCCGCTGTACCCGCTGTACCCGCTGTACCCGCTGCGCCCGCGCCTTCCCCACCGCCTGAACATTCATTTTCATAACTCCTATTTTGTAACACAGTCGAAATGACAATCCTTTTTTCATGATTTAAGTATGTGCGGTGCAAAAACCACAGCAAATGCGTAATTACGCAGCACGCAAAAATTCCTTAGCTACCGTAATGGTAAAGGCGCAAACCCACCGCGGCGCACGGATAGGCTACGCACGTGTGTTAAGCTTTGCTTTGCAAGAAGATGTATGTGATTGTGTCCACTGCAAACCACGGACACGTTATGCATCAAATGACATCATTAGTACATGCGTGGCTTGCTCGAATTAGGCGCTCACATAGCTCAACGCTGTCAACGCCATGCACGCTGTGCACAGACACGCGGCGCATTTTAGCTGCGTGGATTTATTTGTTTGACAACTTGGGTCTACGTTTCCACAGCAGAACACGCTACACAACGTAGCGTGCGTGTCCCACCGCGGCATAGTCGTGGATTAATATTTGTGTATAGCGTGTACCGCGTGCATAGCGTTGACAGTGTTGAGCTATGTGAGCGCCTTATTCGAGCAAGCCACGCATGTACTAATGACGTCATTTCATGCATACCGTGTTCGTGGTTTGCAGAGGACACAATCACATACATTTTCTTATAAAGCGAAGCTTAACACACATGCGTAGCCTATCCGTGGGCCGCGGTGGGTTTGCGCCTTTAACTCACGACTTTGCCAAGGTGGGCCACGCATGCTATGGTTGTACTTAGTTGTGGGTGTGTAGCGTGTACTGCTGTGGAAACGTAGAACCCCGTTGACAAACAAATGAATCCACGCAGCTACTATGCGCCGCGTGCCCATGCACAGCATGCACCGCGGTGGGTTTGCGCCTTAAAGTTCCTCCATGGCCATTGTTTTCACTATGGTATTATTATTTAAACTGCTTTTGAAAATTAACTGAGTGCTGCTATTATTGTCATAATGGACATGTTTATTATTAAGAAGACAAATAATTTTTAGTCATGCGAGAAAACAAAAGTCGATTGTCGCTGCTCTTTGGGTAAAACATAAAAAAGTAAGAAAACTAAAGCTTTGGAAGGATTAAAGTTATGTTAGAAGTTATGACTTGTGACATGTAAGTTTTTATTATAAAAACAAAGCTGTTTGGGTACAGTTAAGTCTTTTATACCTTTGTAAGTTTTAAAATTATTTTTTTAACAAGCCAGGATCACAACCATAAACCATTTGAAGCTACAGCTGAGCAGACTATGGCATTGAAACTTATATTTTATATAACAAAATTCAAGACTGGCTGAACATCATTACACCATAATGCTAAGTCCGAAAAGTAGATTATCGTGTAACGAGCAGTCATAACAGCCTTAAGAGGGAAAAGGGCCTACGAGGAATTTGAAAAATAGGTATTTGAAGAAACGATTGCCGCCGCGCTGCGTCAAGCCTGTCCCCGTAAAGTGCGATAGGGACAGCTGCAGCTCAGACCGATTGTGTCACAAAAATTTTGACCAGATCGACGTTTCGTATTCCCCTTTTTGCTCCTCGAAAACTGAGCGGATTCAATTATTTTTAACCCCCGACGCAAAAAGAGGGGTGTTATAAGTTTGACCGCAATGTGTGTGTGTGTCTGTCTCTGGGACCGTAGCTCTTAAATGAGTGAACCGATTTGGATGTAGTTTTTTTTATTTGAAAGCTAGTTTCTTGGCGATGGTTCTTAGATACGTTTTATCAAAATCAGTGCAGCCATTTACTAGTTATGGGGGATGAAAGTGGGTGTGAAAAATCTAATATTTTCAAATATACCCAAGTGGGGTATCAAATGAAAGTGCATGATGTATATATTACAATTAGACGATGTTTTATCAAAATCGCTGTAGCCATTTACTAGATTTGGGGAATGAAAAATCGAATATTTTCAAATATACCCAAGTGGGGTATCAAATGAAAGCGAATGATGTGTATATTACAATTAGACTTGTATAATCAAAATCAGTTCAGCCATTTTAGACATGGGGGTGAAAGTGGTGATAAATAATCGAATATTTTCAAATATACCCAAGTGGGTTATCAAATGAAAGGGCATGATGTGTATATTAGAATAAGACATGTTTTATCAAAACCGGCTCAGCAATTTTATTGACTTTTCAAATGTGTATACGCTTTTCTTTGTTGCGTTTGGTTTTTTTAATTTTAAATTTAATTTTATGTTATTTACATTCAAAATTTCAAGAAATAGTATATCTAGGTTTCTATCAATTTCTTTTTTGTTAAAAACTTTTCGAATTTGTCTAGTCCTCTAATCACGGCCGTAAAAATGGGTCATTTTTGGAGGGTCATATTTTCTTTACTTATTAGTTGCTGTAAAAAGCAAATGTCAGGGACGTGTCTACAGTAAACCTTGATTTTATGAGAAAAAAAAGACATTATTCAGGAAGAAAAAAGGGAAATACATTTGTGTGGAGAATCACAACCCCTGTCCTCTCTAAAGGTTACGTAAGCACTGACAGGTGGCTTGCTTAGCGCCACGGGGCTGGCGGACCGCCTAGCGAGTAGCGAAGTGAAACAAACGTTCTAAAATGTGAATAAATAATGATACATACAGCGCGCCTGGGGCTTAGTGTGTATCGAAGTAGCGTGCCTCTAGGCGCTAAACAAGCCACCTGTCAGTGTGTTCGTAGCCTTACGGCGTCGAAGGTATAAAAGACTCGAGTGAACAATAAAATGTTAGCTTATGGGAAAAGTGGGATGCGGGAGAACGGACCGTGCGGGTTGAGAGGACGCAGCTCGCGCGCGCGCGGCTCACCTTCCCGCGCCGCCTCGGCCGTCTGCTCCGCGCCGCTCGGCGTCGTCGCCGCCAGGCAGTACATCACGGTCGCTGAAACATTCATCATTATCATTTCAGAGCAAGGCCTAACATAAATTGTTACGAAATCATAAAAAAGCTAAATTGAAAACTACAACTTCATAAAGAGTATTAAAGTTGTAGAATAATTTGGATTCACTGAAACACTTACTATTGTTGGTTGCAACTAAAATTACCCAAATTTTAGCTAAAAGAACTACTAGTTCAGCAATCGACTGATAAATATTTAAACGAAAATGTGTTCCATACTCACATGAATAAATTAAAGCTGGAAATATTGGTTCGTTCCGTTCTTGTGCTGTTTCTACAAGTATTCTTAATGGACCTTTTGGTGTTAACACTGCTATCAAGTCTGAAACATAACATTAGTTCAGAAATAAAACTGAGTAAAGTTAAAAGGAGTCAATTGATTTTTAGGACAAAAAAAATATTATTACACTAATAGTAAATGTTGCTGGTAAGAAACAAATTTGAAAAGATATCTTAATTTTGCAATAATTTCTATACTTTTTTGGTAAGCAGATGAGTTATATTATTTACCCCAAATAGATATTACAGCAAGAACAGCCCATGTGGTCCACTCGGGAAGGTACTTGATGAAGACTAGCGCCATCAGCGCCGCAATGAAAATCAGGTAGGCTTGCTGCAGCCGCAGCGGACCCTTCCAGTGGATCACGATCATGCCCATCACGCCGAAGTTCCACATTCCGAACAACAGAGTTATGTAGTCCATGGGAATGTTGTATGCTCTCAGTGCTTCCCTGATAATAGATATTGAAACATTTTTTTTTTAAATTAGCTTATGACACTTTTTAATATAACAATGTTTACTGGAGGAGAGGAGGCCTGTTGCCCAGCAGTGGGAACATTATAGGCTGATTATGCTTATGCTAACGTTTACTATGAATACGAATGTATGTAATATCCTCCTCATAATAAAATTTTGGTCACAGCAGCAAATTTCCCGAGGTATGGGGTGAAACGGTGAATTGAGACACAGGGGTGAATCAAGACAAAACTTTGAAATGGATTTTTATGTTGAATTCATATGATAAGCTACGAACCAGTATTCTATATGTTTTATTTAATAATTTAGAGACCTGTTTGGGAACATACCATATTAATTCAATATTAACATCCTTTTCAAAGTTTTGTCTCAATTCACCCCATTTTAAGGTTTTGTGCAAAAATAGAGGAATTGTCCAAACTATATTATAATTTATAATAATAAGATTTTTGCTATAACTTGTACTTAATATCATTGGACCAGTAGGAGTAGTAGACTCTCAACAAGTAACAACAATTTGAGGATTGAAATATCCATTTAGACCCTAGACCTACAGCATTACAAAAGATGGTGCATTAGCATACACATGTATAAACAATTAATGCTACCAGGAAAATATAACAAATAACATTTTTGTCAAGGACATTACTTGCAAAATATGTACCACAAGGAAAATTACAAACTTTAGTTTCCAAATTAGAGTGTTTAATAGTTTCTTTTTTAACATCTTTCAGCGAAATTCTTAGAGGTTTAATTAAACAAAGACATACTCACTCAATATATAAATATGAGAACAAGAACAGCAGCATTAGCGATGACAGTATGAGCCACCCATGGATAATTTTGTAACATCTCTTCTTGTACAGTACTATGAGCAATACGGTCATTAAGGCAATTACACATAGCAGAATCAATGAGTTGGCTAGAGCATTCCATACTTTTGTTACTGCATATGGACTTTCCTCATGAAATGGTGTGTAGGCTCTGAAAAAATATTAAATACAGAGTTATGTATTTTAGAACTAAATGACACATTGAAAAAAGAACACTGTTTTAATTTGAGTTCCTCAAATCACATCTTCTACAGTTATAAATCAGTTGACAATTTGCACAGGTATGGTATATGGTATGCTAAGGTGGTAAATGTGTATTAACAGTTAATTTAAATTATGTTTGTTAAGTGGATACTTACAAATATACATCTTTAACGGAATAAAAATTGATTGAAGATATAGTTGCAACTACGACAAGCATACACAGCGTGACAGGCACAAACAGTTTGATGACATGACGAGCTCCATATTTCAGTTCAAGTTCTTCTAATTGTGGCTCTGGTGGTGGTGGCTGGGGGGGCATGCTGGGTGCGGAACTGCTGCCCGCCCCTGACCCACTGCTCGGAATCCCTTCAACACTCTGAACAAGAAAACATTAAACTTAAATACTGCAAAAACAAACATTTGTTTTTATTAAAATAAGGTATTCAATATTAATATAAATAATATACAGTTTTCTGTGTAACTTAGTTTTGGATAAACTTGACAGCTAGCTGGTGTGAGTATATCAAGATTCAGTTTTCTCAAGGCCTGATTTCCCATAGCTTGTAAGGCCTCCTGTTGTTTCTGGAGACTTTTGGTACCTTTCACTGTAATTTAGTTTACAAACACTACCACTCAGTTTTCCCAAAAAATAAGTTAAAATTATGTACTGGATTTTAGAAAGCAGTGAAATCAAAACTTTGATTCATTCATTGCAATATGTAAGTTTACAACATAGCAGTCAATTGGTGAAACATTGGAACCACAAGACTACATAACTTAGAGTAACTGTATGTTTTTCAAACAGATTAGATAGTGGGTGTTGAACTATGGTTTAGTCATAGTTTAGGCCTAAACAGGAGCAAGCAAGAGTCGCGTAAATGTTACAAATAAAGTGCCGTTTCATAGGCAATTTACTTACGCCATAAGAGCGCTGATTATCTGTTTTAGTCTTTCGTTTTTTCGCTATCCGTTCTGCTATCACCCGATCGGGGCGGGCTTCAGCGATGTGGCCGTCCATGAGTGCCGTGTGCTCAGTCGCCTCCTCTGTTTCGCTGACGGTGTCACTCATTCAAGTATTCTTTGAATCTCTAACATAATGTTAAACACTGTTTATTAATGCTTTAATTAATGCAGGCTGGCCTTTAAACGAGTATTCAATAGCAAAGTTTTTTGCAAAGGTCCTACGCGTTTCGAAAGCCTATGTTTAGAATCACAGACTATAAATATATTAATCACTTTTTGGACCACAGATTAGTAAAAATCCAGTTTGACTAAACTGTGTCAATGAGGGTTTTTGCACTAGCCAGTTCCGGACCGGCTCTACCAGCGCAACATAATTATGCTTGTGGCTCCTGCAAGAGTATTTACTCAGTCAAACCGTAGACAGAGTCAAACCGAGCGGACAGGACTACGGACACCGGATTTTGATATATTATTACTGAAAAATCTGACAAAATCGTGGAACTAGTAAGTACTAACTCCGGGGTCCTGAAGGCTCTGTTATACATATTATGCAGCGAGCGGAAGCAAAAATGTATTAAAATATTGTGAATTGTCGGTGATGGCGAAGGCTCTTTATCCTCACGCATTGATTTGCTTCAATGTCTGTCAGGCGATCTTTGAAGAGCCGGTGCTAGCAAGTAATCTTAAATAGAAAAACCCAATATTTTCTTGATCCAGGGCCATCTTGCAATCATAGATTTTATTTTTGACTGATTGGAGACCAAAATGAGGGTTATTCATTAATCAGTCTATAACGTACCACTGCTGGAACGCTAGGACACAGGCCTCCTCTCTGTGACGGAGTAGTTTTCCTTTCAATACAATGAAATTATCCTTACATGAAACTGAGCATTTTAGAAAAAAGCGGTTAATTTTACTATACTTTGACTTTTCTTACAGGCCCAAAATTTACCAAAGGTAACGTTATTACTCAGTTCTAACTGGCTTTTTGGAACACAGACAGTTACAGTATTCAGCTGCATCCCTTTAGACTGGAAGCCGACCCCAACATAGTTACCTAGTGCCCTCAACGCCATGCAACAATTTCACTTATCATTTTGTCACATGTTAGTGTCGTTTGGCGTACAGGGCACGTTACTTGTCACGTATATGTGACAAAGGCGTACCAAAGGTTAAGGCGGAAGCGCCAGGGTAGCCTGCGAATGCCCCATTCAATAACTATTTCATGCAAGTCATTCAATGTGGTTAAATGAAGGGGTTGTATTGATGATTTTAATTCTGTAACTACATACATGTTACTTGGGCGAGTCATATTTTCATTAATCGAATTTCGCGGGCTACCCCCAAGCGGACTGCCTGCAGACTTCCGACTTACGTAGATATTTATTTCAGTACATTATCTGTCCGGTCTCAAAACGGCGTCACACGACACAAAGAAGCGGTGCGAGATCGTCCAATCGTAAAATTAATAAAGGCAAAGATAAATGCAAATCATTTCATTATTACATATTTTATTTACGCGGAAAATATAAGAATACAGATGTGAAATAATAATTAAACAACTATGTAAACTGTTTATAGGTAAAGTCCTTCAGGAGTACCTTCCTTCTTGCGGTATAGGACACTTTCCTTTGATTTTTTGAAATCTTCATTGGTTACTTTCATGCGTCGTTCTCGTAACGCCATTAAACCCGCTTCAGTGCAAATAGCCTAAAAGAATAATAACCATAATGTACTTATTTAAAAAAAAGATAAACACTATAATTATTATTATAGACCCGTTTTACACGGGTCCATATCGAAATCCAAATTGTCGCCAAAAAATTACTAAATCAGGAATAATTTTTACCTTAATGTCGGCGCCAGAGAGATCATCTTTTGACATGATGAGTTCAGACAAGTTGACATCATCAGCTAGAGTCATTCTTGATGTGTGGATGGTGAAGATCCTTCTCTTGGTCTTCTCATCAGGCAAAGGAAATTCGATTTTTCTGTCTATACGGCCAGGGCGAATCAGTGCCGGGTCTAGAGTTTCTATGCGATTTGTGGCCATAATTACCTACAAAATAAAGACTATATTAGTTGATAGTTCTGCATGAAAACCTTCTCTTTTTGTAGTTGGATGGAGATATCAAGACCAATTCAAAAGCTATTTTAAGAAAACTAAACCTTGGCATTATCTTGGAGAACTATGCAGCAATAACAAAACAATATGCCTTCTGGGATGCACCCAACTTACTTTAACATCACCTCGTGAATCAAATCCATCAAGTTGGTTGAGCAACTCCAACATAGTTCTTTGGATTTCTCTTTCACCACCAGAGTTAGAATCATAACTGTAAATTACAATAAATAAATATGAGTTTTTTTTTGACAAAAATATAGTCAGTAATGATGAATATTGAATTCTTTACCGTTTTGTGCCTACAGCATCAATTTCATCAATGAAAACAATTGATGGTGCATGTTCTTCAGCCACTCTGAACAGCTCACGAACCAGTTTGGGTCCATCTCCCTGTGTACATCAAACATATTGTTTAAAGGAGAACTAATTTAGATAATTTATTATTTTAGAAAGTCACATATTATAAAAAATAACCAGGAAATACATACCAAGTATTTTTGGATGAGTTCTGAGCCAACAACTCGCAGAAAGGTAGCAGAGGTTTGGTTGGCAACAGCTTTAGCTAACAAGGTCTTGCCAGTTCCAGGTGGACCATAGAGGATGACTCCCTTAGGAGGCTTGATACCCATCTCCTCATAGTACTCAGGATGAGTAAGTGGCAGCTCTACAGATTCCTAAAATGATACAATCAGATAAGTTATAAATATTTCACTGGTTTTTGTAACAATGATTTGCAGTTCATTAAAAGAAAATACAAATTGATTTTGACCAGCCAAATGATAGATAAAGAAACTAATAACACAGTTCCAATATCCTACCTTAATTTCCTGTATCTGAGTGTCGAGTCCTCCAATATCAGCATATGTCTCCTGTGGAGCCTTCTCCAGCTTCATTACAGAGACCATGGGATCTGTGTCATCACCTAACACTCCTACTACAGCATGGACCTAGACATAACATATTTATTGGTATTCATTAATGTTTTACAACAACAGTTTTCTTTTGTTAACAGATGTAGCTATATTCACTCATTTATCTGACATTACATTTGAAACGATGTTAAATAGATATTTTAGTTAAATATCCTACAAGGGAGGAAAGCTAAACCAACTACTGATCTTTTACAGTATGTTTATTTCTGATTAGGGAACATTCTCAATTTGATAATGATCTTTACCATCATTCTAAGAATATTGCTGCTTGCTTGCAGCTACTAAGTCTGTCAAATAACAGTGATCTTTATAGTCATCAGAATAAGTTTGTTGTTGTATTGCTGCTGTTAGAAAATGAGTGTACGTTGTTGGACTAGAGCAGGTAATATAGAGATAGAATTTATGAAATTAATCATTTACTTTTTTATTTACCTTATGATTTAACAGCACCGAGCAGCCAGGCTCCAGCTGGTCTTTATCAACAAAGGAGAGGATACTGACATAGTGCTCACTGCCCACCGATGTGGAAACAATAGCATGGTTGTCATCTATGATCTCTTCCAGGTTGCCCACGGACATTGGTGTCCCTCTCAAGTCATCAACCTGACAAGATTATTGAAAACATTTACAAAAATATAAACAGACAAGTTATTCAAAATATTTCTCTGGTTTAGACAGGCTATTTATTGCAAAGATATAACCTACTTTTATATATTACTTTATGAAGTATGGAAGAAGACATGCTGCACCAACCCCAAATAAATTGGGATAAGGGCAGCAGAATGATGATGATGTATTACTTTGATGCACTTGATTTAAAGAAAGAGCCTTTACACAAAGGCCCTTTCTTTAAATTGAGTCAATGAAAATAAATATCTCACCTTCGACCTTTCTTCTTCAATTTTTTCCTCCTGTGGCTTCAGTCTTTCCTGGTTGCGAATAAATTCCTCCTCCATGAGAAGATAATCCTTGATTCTTTCTAATTTCAGCAGTTTCAGCCGACACCTTGTGTGTGGTGTCACTTGAGGCAGTTTCAGTGCGGCATCGGGTCCCTTTGCCTTACGCTTCTTCTTACCTACCCTAGTCGGGATTGGAGGTTCGTATTTCTTCTTCTTATCTTTGTCATCTTTCTTGTCTCCACCGCTTCCTCCGCCAGATTGGTTCTGACCCTAATAAAAAAAAAATGGTTTTTCAAACTCAATGGAGACAAAAGCTAACAATGTTGGTAATCAATTAATATACAAAAAGTTGTTAGTTACCATTTTATCTTACTATATTGTAATTCTAATGTACAACAATAAAATTCTCAACTATATTCTCTCAAAATCAATGACTTCACAAACCGATGATTACAAGGCGGAATTTCAGCCACAGATAAATATTTGTTTGACTACAGGTACAGAAGTACTAGATGACAGACACTACCCTCTATACTTACTTTACTCTTTGGACGCTACAGTGGTACAATTTTATTGCTTGCTAGGATGAAAACAGCTTACATTCTCGGTATTGATACCGAAGCTACGTTTTGTTTATTTTATGCAAATTAATAGATGTGTTAATTATTTATTATTTTAAATAAAGCGTTGAAAATGCTAACAAAAATTACTAAGGCAAAAACGATGAAACTTTTGTAAGACTGGTAATGTAGTATAGTATATTTGACAGTATTTGTAATGAATAGTCAAACCGCTGATTATAGACATCTAAACGCATCTCTTTAACTTTTGACGTGTCTGCTCGTCGTGTACGCCTCATGTCACTTTATCGTTTTTGTGGAATGGACTATTAAATACTCGCGAAGTGGTGTTGTGAATTTAAAACAAATAATTTGAAACGTAAACTCGATTATTAGATTTATAAATAATGACATCTTAAAATGAATCTGAAATATTTAATTTTCAGTGTCCATTTTCGTTAAAAACAAACACTTTCTCTCAACAGCTGATGCCAAACAAATTTGGCTAAATTCTTTAGATTGCAGCCACTTTTAAATAGTTTTCAAGATGGTTTTAGCAGATTTAGGTCGTAAAATTACTACTGCTTTGCAGTCCTTAAGTAGGGCAACAGTCATCAATGAAGATGTATGTTTGGATTATGCAAATATTTTTAATGAATTTTGATGTCTGTAGGGTACTCAGTTTATAGTAATTACTCATAAACTTGCAGGTATTAAATTCTATGCTGAAACAAATATGTGCTGCTCTTTTGGAGGCTGATGTCAACATTCGTTTGGTGAAGAATCTTAGAGAGAATGTTAGAGCTGTCATTGATTTTGATGAGATGGCTGGTGGTCTCAACAAGAGACGGATGATACAGTCGGCTGTGTTCAAAGAACTTGTCAAGGTATGTTCTTCTTAAAATACTAAATATAACAATCACAAAATTAACTTTCCATTGTGTATTGTTAAAATTAAAGGTGTATTAATTTAATGGACACAGATGAAAGTGGTCAGTTGCAAGTTGCAAGTAATGTATTTGTGGATTTTTATTTATTCATCCAAAAATCCAATAGGAATCTATTTGCAACAAAACTTAGAATTGTGTCTGACAGAGAATGAACCACATGTACTGTGAGATGGACTTATTCTGTTGTTCTCTGGGTGAATTCACAAGGCATGCATTGTTTGTTTTCAGTTATAGTTATTAGTATCAATTACAATAGGGTTAATTAATGCACATTTATTGTATTAGATTACCCTGTAATTGTAGATAACTAAATAAATACTATGGGGTCCTGGGAACAAGAAATCCTTAAAAAGAACGATGACTATTTTCAATATCATCATTCTCTTGCCCTTATCACAATTCATTTGGGGTCGGTGCAGCATGTCTTTTTCTTCCATACTTCTCTCTTACTCGTCATCTCGCCAGACACCTCCTTTCTTGCCATATCATTCTTTACACAGTCCATCCATCGTTTCTTTGGTCTTCCTCTACTCATATACCCATCCACATTCATACTCAAAACTTTCCTCAACATTTTCCTCATTCCTCCGAATCACATGCCCATACCACGACAACCAATTGACTGATGACTATTTTCAATAATAGGGCTGAAAATTATTTTGAACATGTAGTGTGAGCTACAAATATAAAAATTAAACAAATGTAAATTAAAGTTAATGTATTCAATGCATAACAAAAGCTGTTTAACATTTCAGTTAGTAGACCCTGGTGTGAAACCATACCAACCAATCAAAGGCAAACCCAACATCATCATGTTTGTAGGCCTCCAGGGGTCTGGTAAGACCACAACATGTACAAAACTGGCATATCACTACTTGAGGAAAAACTGGAAGTCATGTTTAGTGTGTGCTGACACATTCAGAGCTGGTGCCTACGATCAGGTCAAACAGAATTGTACTAAGGCCAGGATACCTTTTTACGGAAGGTAAGTTTACTTACTTTTGTTTTATCAAATTAACAGTTTTCATTCCTTGAAAGATGGAAGAGTAAATGGGCAACTGTTACCTCAAACAAAGCCTTGGTCACGTTTTATCCCAAAACTGATTATTTCTACTTCTCTACTGATAATTAATCAGGCCACTGGCCACCCATTCATACCTGTGAATGTATTTAACTAAACCGGGTGTCCTGGTCATTACTTATGAAATATTTTATTTTATTTTATTGGCAGATCTCCATTAAATAAATAAACATAAAATTTTATGTTTATTTATTCAATATTAATCTGTCTAACGGTATCTGTTTACAGTTACACAGAAGTAGATCCAGTAGTTATAGCAACCACTGGAGTGGAAATGTTCAAGAAAGAAGGATTCGAGATGATTATAGTGGACACAAGTGGTCGTCACAAACAGGAAGAGTCGCTGTTCGAGGAGATGTTGGCTGTTGCTAATGCTATTGTGAGATTATGAATACGTTTTTAAATATTATTTTATTCTCTGAATGTTTTTAACAAATATTCTAACGGATTTGCTTACTTAAAACATAAATGACTGATTTGTTCTTATCAACAAATGAGGTTAAGGATGTATCGCATTATTCCTGCAATGAATGTCCAGCAGGAGATACAATTTGGAAAACAAGTATTAAAATAATTTGTTTCAAAGATGGTTTTTGCATGTGTCTGCTGTCCAGACTTTTATACCAATCTAACCATTTCTGACTTTAAACAGAAACCTGACAACATAATATTCGTGATGGATGCAGCAATTGGTCAGGCCTGTGAGGCCCAAGCTAGAGCCTTCAAAGAGAGAGTAGACATTGGTTCAGTTATCATCACCAAATTGGATGGCCATGCTAAGGGTGGTGGTGCATTATCAGCGTGAGTATTTAACACCTTGTATGATTGGAACAATTAAGATGAAAGATTATAAGAAATAGATCACAGATTAAAATTAAGATAAAGGTACATTTGCTGCCTCGTTGGTCTAAAGTGGTCGCAAGCGTGATTGCTGAGCATGAGGATCTGGGTTCGATTCCCAGGTCAGGCAATGTGTTATTGGATTTTTTCATCACAAATTTCACGGTGGCAGCCACAGAGTCTGGTTTCGCCCCTATTACATGGCACTTAACATAACTGGTACATACATTTCCAGGATAACATGGCCCCACTTTGTATACATTTCCAGTACAATGAAAGATCCGCATAAACTGGTTTATTATAGCTTGATTCGTTACCGTGCATACTATTAGATACAGTTTAGCCTAACCTTTTAGTGATTACAGACATGATGTTATGTTACATTTAGGAAAAAAAGATAATTTTTGTTAATTACATGTGACTGGCGGGCCATCTAGTTAATAAAACTAAAAAAAGTATAAAGTAACATAGATAACTACTTAGCTTTTAAAATTAAACAAAACTTTAAGTTTTTTTTTTTTAGGTACTCATAGTTTAACTGCAATAATGTCTGCATTTGGAATTTACTTATAAAGACGTGTGATTTCAGATTTTTTGTAATTCCTAGCTGGATATTGGCTTATTGCAAATGTTTTTTTTTCAATCTGATTTGAAATCAGTCTGTTTTTGAGACTGTTGGTGGCCCATAGTTTGGCCCTGGGCCTGTGGTTGAGCAGCCTAAATTTCAATCATAACGACAATCAAAACAGACAGACAAATAAAACAAAACAGCACTTTTTCCGAAGTTGCTTTTGATATGCTAATTATTACTTTCCATTGTTTTTTCTCAATTTCAGTGTGGCAGCTACACAAAGTCCTATCATATTCATAGGTACTGGAGAACACATTGATGACTTGGAACCATTCAAAACCAAACCTTTTATCAATAAGCTGCTGGGCATGGGAGATATTGAAGGTCTCTTGGATAAAGTAAATGAGCTCAAACTTGACGATAATGATGAATTACTAGAAAAACTTAAACATGGACAGTTCACATTACGTGCCATGTATGAACAATTTCAAAACATCATGAAAATGGGACCTTTTTCACAAATTATGGTATGCTAGTTTACTTGTTACATTCGTCAATGTGATGCAAAGTTATTGACACAGAGGTACTTAATATTTTTTTTTACAGGGCATGATTCCTGGATTTTCCCAGGATCTAATGTCAAAAGGTAGTGAACAAGAATCAATGGCTAAACTAAAACGTCTTATGACCATAATGGACTCAATGAATGAAGGAGAACTAGATCACCGTGATGGCGCTAAACTTTTTTCGAAACAGCCCACCAGGATCACGCGAGTGGCACAAGGTGCAGGCGTCACAGAAAGGGACGTAAAGGATTTAATTGCTCAGTATACTAAGTTTGCAGCAGTTGTGAAAAAGATGGGAGGTATCAAGGGATTATTCAAAGGAGGAGACATGGCAAAGAATGTAAACCAAACACAAATGGTGAAGCTTAACCAACAAATGGCAAAGATGATGGATCCACGCATCTTACAACAGATGGGTGGCATGTCTGGTCTTCACAACATGATGAGACAGCTGCAGCAAGGCTCCAGTGGAATGAATAGTTTAATGGGTGGCAAATAACACTAGATTTAGCTATGCCATAAGTCAACTTTAATTTGAACTGTATTTTAACCAATAAAGGTGGACACCTACTTCTGGTTTTATTTCTTTAGTATAGTGATAATGAGACCGTAAAGGTTAATGATGAATAGAAAAAAAATTGAGAGTATGCCTTCCCAAGAGAAAATTGGTCTAAGTAGTATCTATTAGCAGCTGGCATTCTATATTTTTTATTATATTTTCTATTATTTTTCCCATGGGAAAAAGGCGTGAGTTTATGTAGTACTTACTAAGTCCAACCAACTTGACACAAGGTACAAGTTTAATATACACTGACAGCCGTCATGCATGACATCAACGACATTGATTTCTTTTATAAATAATTATAACGTTATGTCATTAAAACGTCAAATCACAGAGTAGTCAGTAATAATTTTAACAAGTTTGATTATCCGCTCGAAGTAATATTCGTAAAAAAAAAACAGTTTTTGATAGCGTTATGCACACCATATGTTTACAAATATTTAAGTTTGGTAGTAACATCCCGAAGAGGGTAATTGGTACCTATTTTTATAGGTTATGTTCACTTGAGAATAGACTTTAACAGTTTTGAGAGACTGTATTGGTGCAACTCTTTATATAGCCCCTTTTGTCGCATGGTCTTTAACACAACTGCTGTGTGGGAGTCCTGGATTCGTTGCCAGGTCGGACAGTATTATTTCAGTTAGTAATTTCTGTTTTCTCAGAAACAGCCTGAACTTTGTTTAGTGGTGGGTGATACCTCTGTGCCTTGAAAAGCACGTTAAGCCGTTTATTCTGTTTCTGATCGAGCTTCGGTCGTGTTGAATTGCCATACTATTTTACTATGAGAACAGAAGAGGGAATGCACCTGTTTGCACACTTGGCTATAATAAGTCATGTGCGCTGTTACTTATAAACTCTCTTTTATACAACTTTTAGGCGTACACAACTTTCAACACCAATAAGATTGTGAGACACAAAATACACTCCAAAATGAACCAAAAATTAAAATGTCGAGAAGATCCAGTTGTGCTGAAGTTAGAATCAGCAGAATTCAAAAGCATGTTCACTCCTGAAGTTACAGAGCTAAAGAATTTGTTTGACAATTACAAATATGAAATAAGGATAGCTGGTGGTGCAGTCAGGTAGTTAATCTAGGTATTCAAACATTGTACATCATAACATTGTAAAATGAATCTATCCAGTAAACTATGATTCCCATCTTCCTGACTATCATTACTGCCATAGATTGATTTGTTAGCTGTTGCATTACCACAGTGATTATTGTGTGTAATGTTTGCAATACATATTTATGTATACAATAGGTACATTTAATTTTAAATAATGGAAAAATTTACAGGGATCTATTAATGGGTCAGAGTCCGAAAGACCTTGATTTTGCCACTACAGCAACTCCAAAACAAATGAAAGATATGTTCACTGCTGAAAACATAAGGATGATCAATGCTAATGGGGAGAAGCATGGCACTATTACAGCCAGAATCAATGATAAAGAGAGCTTTGAGGTCACTACACTTAGGATAGACATAGTCACTGATGGACGACATGCTGAAGTTGAGTTCACTACAGACTGGAAACAAGATGCCAACAGGAGGGATCTCACAATTAATTCCATGTTTTTAGGTGGAGGAGATATGCTTTAAAATTATTATTAATTTCAACAACCACATATTTTACAAATTTAATTTATATTTTTATAGGTTTTGATGGTGCTGTGTATGACTATTTTTTTGGATATGAAGATTTACAAAAGCGCAGGATAGTGTTTGTTGGTGACGCTGATAGAAGGGTCAAAGAAGATTATCTCAGGATATTGAGATACTTTAGATTCTATGGAAAGATAGCAGAAAAACTTGATAATCATGATGAAAACACACTCAAAGTTTTAAAAGAAAATGTTAAGGGGCTTCAAAATATATCAGGGGAAAGAATTTGGGTGGAAGTTAAGAAAATGCTTCAAGGGAATTTTGCTGGAAGCCTTTTGAAGACAATGATTGATGTGGGAGTTGGAGAATATATAGGTGAATGTTTTATATTATATTATACATCATTTTTAAATAAACTATTAATGTTTTTGTTTGCATTGGTAAAGTTCTATTCCACAAACAATTATTGAATGCAGGTTTACCAGCATCTCCTAATATTGAAGAACTAGATAGAGTGTTAAAAAGAGCTGAACACCTAAAGCTGCACCCAATAAGTTACCTAGCAGCTCTTCTAACAGATCTGGATGATGTGACAGTTTTGTACAACAGACTCAAGTTCTCGGGCTATGATAGAGACCTTGCTTACTTCCTGGTAGAACACAGGGGAGACAAAGTAGCCACCAGGCCATTATTGTGAGTTAACTTTGTTATTTTTTTAATTTATCACATTAGACATAATACCAGTCCGGTTGGAGGATCCTCCCTTGTCAATAGAAGATGAGAAATTTACCACCTCTTCCCGTATCTATGAATTGCATGTTAATTTCACAGCATTTCTAAAAATTATGTTTTGATATTTCAGACCATATGAAAAACTAGTTTTAAACACCAAGGTAAAACAAAAGGATGCAATTGAATATGTAAAAGAAGTATTGAAGTACAGAGGAGATGAGCTCTTAAAGCAATTTAATAAATGGGTAGTGCCAAGGTTCCCCATTAGTGGTAAAATGTTGAAGGATGCTGGAGTTCCGCCAGGCAAAATGTATAGTCCCATTATAAATAAGCTAAAAGACATTTGGATTGAAAATGAATACAAACAACCCACTGAGGAGCTAATTAAACTCATCCCAAACATTATAGAGGAATTTGAGAATAAGAAAATAAAACACAAGTAAACATTATAATTTTTTTTTTCATAATAAATTAAATATACACATAAGTTTATCAATTATATTAAACTAGCTTCTTTATACCAGTAGAACATTTCCTGTGCGATAATTTCCGACCTAAGCAAGGGCGTCGCCAACTTTTGCGCCAGATGGGTGTGAGTAAAAACAGATTTGTAAGCATTACCGTAAAACGCTGTAACATTGCCTCGCATACCCAACTTTGCCAATTATATGAATTTACCAATATCTTTTTAAATATTGGTTGTAGCAACTTCAAATTGTTGGTAGTTATTTAAATCATTACCTGGCAACACGAAAAACCCGCCGCCATGTTTGTTTCCTTTAAAACCACATGACAGCGAGTTGTCAAACGCAACGAGTGATAGCCGGCTTCGAAGCTACGCGACAAACTTTTTCGGTAAGTCCATAAATATTTACAATTTCGACAAAGTTTCGATATGTATATGTTACTTGTAAGTTATCCTATAATTCTGAATTAATTTTGAACGTTTATTGTGACAAATAAAAAAGTTATAAATATTTCGGCAAAGTTGTCACAATCATTTCGATCTTGTATACCCAACTTTGCCTGAGCTAGGGCTGTCGCTAGCACCGTTGATTACACAACTGCTCAAAAAAGGAGAGTAATGCTTTCAGCGCGTTCATATGTGGATGTGGTTATATGTATGTTTGTGGCTTTTTTAATTACCATAACTTCTAAACGGCTGAATTGATTTAGATTTTGTGATATCGTTAAACATCATCTCGAGTGAGATAGGGTAGTTTTTTCCGGTAGGTAGTCGGGTTAGTTAAAATCTTAATTTTGGTAATGGTTTTGCTGTTGGTATGAAATGCATGTTGCATAACATTATAAAACAAAGCTTATCATTTGTACCTACATTAAAAATGAACTTCATATGTGTTGTAACCACTCTGTTGAGACACATTTAGCAGCTACACTAACAGCTACTATAAACTGCATGATTCCTAATATTTCAGTCGTGGTTTCTTTCTTTTAGATTAAAAATGAGAAACAGAAGAAAGCCAGGGTCCAGGCGGTATAAAGATTATGAAGATAGTCTTCTTAATGTTGCTGTAGAGCTCGTAAAAAATAAAAATTTGTCAAGTTACCAGGCTGAAAAGCAATTTGGGATCCCCCGGCGAACTATTGCTAATAAAGTTAAATTAGTTCATTTGAAAAAAATTGGTTCTCCGGTTAGAATAAGTGAAGAAGACGAGAGAAAAATAGCAAATGCCCTAATACTTTGTGGAGAATATGGGTGTCCACTGACTCGTCTTGAGTTGCGTATGATAGTACACAACTATTTAGTTAATAATAATAAATCTTGGATTTTTAACGACAAATTACCAGGTGAAAGGTGGGTTCGAGATTTTCTTAGTCGCCACAAAGAGAGATTGACATTGCGATCTACACAAAATATAAAAACTTCACGCGCTGCTAAAACAGTAAGTGAATATGAGGAATATTTTGAAAACCTTAAAAAAAGTCTTGCGAATGTTGAACCACATAACATAGTAAACTATGACGAGACTAATTTATCAGATGACCCAGGATCGCAAAAATGCATCTTTAAAAGAGGAACCAAATACCCAAACAAAATTTTGAATAATTCTAAAACTGCTATATCAATTATGTTTGCTGCCACAGCTTCAGGAGAACTTATTCCGCCGTATATAGTATATAAATCTGTGCATTTATGGACCAATTGGTGCGAAGGTGGGCCGCCAGGTTCAAGATTTAATAAAACAAAGTCCGGATGGTTTGATACCGACTGTTTCGAAGACTGGTTTAATAATATGATTTTACCCTGGGCACAAAAAGATCGAGAACCAAAAGTTTTGATTGGAGATAATTTATCATCACATTTGAGTATACAAATTATAGCTAAATGCCAGGAAAACAATATAAGATTTGTTTTTTTACCCCCGAACTCAACGCACGATACTCAACCCCTGGACGTTTCTTTTTTTAGACCGTTAAAAAGAGCATGGAAAAATATTTTACTAGATTGGAAAGTCAGACATCCATCGGCAAATTCCTTGAACAAACAAATATTCCCAGAATTACTCCGTACATTAATTGATACAATAAAAATGAATTCAGATGCAATAATCAAGAATGGGTTCAAGGCAACAGGTATATACCCCCTACGACCAGAAGCAGTATTAAGAAAACTTCCAGAATATAAAGAAAACAGGGAACCACAAACGACCATCGACGAAACTTTCATAAACTTTTTGAAGGACTCCAGGTCACCGTCTACCAGCAACACTACAAAAGGACGTAACAAAAAAATATGTACACGACCAGGAGAATCTGTTTCTACAGATGATTTCAGATTGAATTCCAATAATAGACTATCGGAAATCAATGAAGACTTAGAGGCAAATGTTAATTCTGTTATTTTCCCTGGTACTAGCACCAGTGTAGACAAAAACTTACACATTTCAAAAGACCGCTTTTTGTTCCGTAAATCACCTGTTGATAAAATAAATACCATTTCTGAAAAAAGAAAACAAATAAAAATACTTTCCAATATAGTTTTAAATTCATCAAATAAGCAAAACGATCACGATTCTAGCAGTTCGTCAGTATCGTCATCATATTCTTTACACGATGATTCCGATGATGATCCATTTTATACCCTCTAATAGCGACACAGAGAGCGTTCATGACAGCGATTTGTTTTCAATGGAAGAAGATAAGTCTTCTAATGATAAACTAGAAACTGGAGGGTACGTTCTGGTTAAATTTTTGAACAGCAAAAATGCCAAATATTATGTGGGTAAAATAATTGATTGTAGAGATAACGAATTCACAACGAAATATTTGAGAAAAAATTCAAAAGGATCTTTTTCATGGCCCCTAGTCGATGACATATCTGTAATTACACTGCTCGATATTGAGAAAAAATTACCTAAGCCCCTAGTTGGTCGTCGTGGTGAATTAAAATTTATTATAGACTGCAAAATTCCAATGTCAAATATTTATTAATCCGTTATAAAACATTTTACATTGAATGTAACAATAATCAAAAGACTAAAGAAACCAAAAAGTGTGATATTATGTTTAGAATAGAAGTAAGTAATTGATAGTGGCGCTAGTTAGCTTCTTTCCCTTTTATCGCTTGACTGTGCTAACAGAATCAACATAAGCTCTCTCTCTAGTATAGGTATGTCATGTGTCAATACTCACAGAACAGCTCAGCTTATAGTAAGACATTGTCACTGACTTACGGTCGACTGTTCTATATTTACAATTTTGATTATTTTGTAACTAGGTAAGACCTAAACAAATAGGCACGAAAGAACACCAATGACAATGTTTAAGTTTGTTTTAAGATTTTTGATAAAGATTTATACCTGATTTGATTATTTTGTACTATGTGTAGTAGGTTCTAAGTACCTACCTATTTTTTATCTTATGAAGGCGGGTCATGTGACTTTTAAGACTGATTATATGGTTGAAAGTGGAATAATTTACCAACCTTAATGAGATAAAAAGACTATAGGTACAAACAAACCAAACCTCAAACATTAAATAGGTGATGTCAATGAGAATAGTTTTAAGCTCTAACTTTTTATAATAGATTTTTGTTAAAAATTTATAATGTGGATTATTTTTATAAGTACTTACTAATACTAACCAAAACAAATACTGGATGTTATACAATTTAATTTCTTTCTTTATAATTGATGAGAATACAATTTCATTTTAAAATACAGTTTTATATAATAAACAGTATTAAACACATTTTAGGTCGTTTTACTCCATAGTGTATGCGACAACCCTAAGCAATATCAAATAAAGTATGAAACTAACAGCAAAGTCGAACACAACATTGCCTAGCATTGTCTCTAGTGGTATAAGCAAAAAGTGACTGTTTTGCAATTCTTATCCCTATGTCCCATTAATAAGGGTTAACTTCAAGTGCAGGAATGATGTACTTAAGTTGTTTAGAGTGTCAAAATTGAAGCAGGCAATGTTACAGTTTTGTGGCCCAACTTTGCCTAGTGATTAAGACTGTTATATTTCGAAAATGAAACAGAGTAATCATAGTTCTAAGTACACTGCCAATGACCATTAATATAAGCTTTATCCCCAACCTGACAAGGGTGAAAATTGATTGTAATTTTTCGAAATATGTCAATGTTTCTATAAAACTACGGCAAAGTTGCAGCAGTTTACGGTAAGTTTACTTTTTACGGATGCAGCTATATTTCTTCTAAGAAAATGCAATAGCCACTTTAAAAATGAAAACCTTGGAGACCTCGGATCGTTTAGATTTTCCAGGTACTTGTTTATACATACAGAAGTTATTAATTTTGAAGAGTCATTTGAAAAGTCTAGGAACTGAAAGAAAATTCCGCCTATGTATCACTATTGTACATGAAGTATAAATAATAAAATTAAAGGTCCAGACAGGTTAGCTTTTCTTTAGTCCTCGTTTCTGTAGTTTTCTTATTCAGAAATAGGCGTTACTTAATCGACTTAAGAGAGACAATTTCAAGAACAAAAGGAACTTAGGCTCCAATATTTTTAAGACCCTGTCTTGTATAGGTTAATTGTTTCGACCCTTCATATAAGAATTTCTTGGTCGACTTACGGACAAAGTCGAGTCTGAAAAGGAAGTAGGCTGCAAGAGGGAGCGAAGCGAGCTCGAACATTTTTGACGCCTTACCTTTGACAGTTTAGAATTGTTTCGATTCTTTATAAGCAGTTACTTGGTCGACTTTTAGACAAAGTCAAAATTATGGGGATTAGCGAAGTTATTAAAAGATTTTTTTAGCATATTGCCTACCGTTGATAAACTTTAAAAGAATTCGAAGATCTCGATCGCTTTTTTTTATAGCAATTTAAAGTTGAGTTTTAAGGTTATTTTTTCTTTTTCCAAAAGCTTTGGGAGTTATTAAAAAAAACTAGATGTTACCAGTGAGTAGTTTTGAATTTGATAGAACCATACAACAGTACAATAGTATGTATAATAATATAAAATAATATATACAGGGTGTTTGGTGCATCGTTTGCCAAATTGAATTGGCCGAATGGAGAGGTCATTTGCTATCTCTTCGGTTTTTTTATTCGGTTTTTCTAATTTTTATTTTGAAAAATTCCCAAACTTAGCATTAAAGCTTAAATTAAAAACAAAGGTATTAGTATAATCCTTAAATTACATTTTAATTTTTATACCTACTGTTGTATGGTTCTATAAAATTAAAAACTAGTCGCTAGTAACATCTAGTTTTTTTTTAATAACTCTACTAACTAAGCTTTTGGAAGAAGAAAAAAGAAAAAATAATCTTAAAACTCAACTTTAAATTGCTATAAAAAAAAGTAAAAGCAATCGAGTTTTTCGAATTATTTTAAAAAGTTCTCTAGTTTGTCCTCTTTCCAACGGTATGCAATATGCTAAAAATATATTTTAATAACTTCACTAATTCGTTAAATTTGTGTATTGGGACGCACCATCAAGCTACTCCAATAAATGTAATTTAAAGACTATACTAATAACGTTTTTTTTTTAAATTTAAGTTTTAATGTTGTTTGGGAATTTTTCAAAATAAAATTAGAAAGTTGTAATAAAAAAACCGGTGGGGCCAAGAGTGAATTCTTGGGCCTGAAGAGATAGCAAATTACCTCTTCATGCGGCCAATTCAATTTGGCAAACGATGCACCAAACATCCTGTATAGTGAGTGGTGTTAAAATATTTATAATCAAATCATTGATTTGGTTAATGAAGGAATTTACATGAGTCATTATTTCATTAATTACTGATTTTTTGGAGCTTCATAAGGTTCAAACCTATTACAGCCATCATCATCATCTCTGTGTTCTAAAAAGCATCTCTTACAAAACAGATATTGGCAGCCTAGGCACCTCATCCTTGCATCTTCATTGCATATTTCACAAAAGGGCAGTTCATCAGATGGTTTTATTATGTCATCCTCCAAAGATGCCTCTGCTTTTATCTAAAAATAAAGTGAAGCTTTGTTTAGTTACATACTGTTTAAAATAATAATTATTTTAGCTATTTAGCTCTATGTTTCTCGAAAAATTACCTTTTCAACTATGTTTTTGACAGTGGCTTCTTCATCGTCTGACTCATCATTTTTCTGAATTGTTGTAGAACTCTGTGCTGTAGATCCTTGTGAGCCAGGGTTAGATCCTTTAAGTTTGTGCATACGGGCCTCAATATCACTGATAAGACCGTCAAACGCATCAGTGTATTTAGTATCAATGGTAGTTTGTTCCATGTATTGCTTTATTAAATCATTTGCTTGCTCTTGTTCTGTCCTTGTATCCGGTGGTGGTAATACTGGCTAGAACAAAATAATGCTACAAATAAAAATGACCAGAGCAAGTAAACATGCAAAGATTATTAAATCTATGCATATTTACTGGCTTGCTTCTCATGTTTGTTTGCTTGCTTGCATGTTTGTTTGCTTGCTTGTTTATTAAGGCATTTAATTGATTTGTGATTTAGAATAAATTCTAAGTTACCTTAGTGGTCACAACATCAACGGGCACCCCTTTTAACTTTGCCAGTCTGGCATATATTTCAGCATCTGAGGCAGGAGTTTCACTTTTGATGTTCTGAAGACGGCTTTTGATGTCGTCATCATCTGTTGTTGATGAAGAAGTTACTTTTCTGCCTTCTTTTAATTTTTCTAGTCTTTCTGATATAAGCTGATCTTCTTTCCCTGCAGTACTGTTAGAATTACCAGGTTGTTTTTGTTCCATGGCACCAATTCTCCTAAAATACACTACATATTTCAATATTTTTTTACAGTCACCATAATATGATTATGTTAACATTGCTAATGTCTATCGCTAGTATATTTAAAATCAAATGTTATCAATTTAATTTTACCTGTAGTATGCATCAGGTGCTACAATATTTTTGGACTCATCGGGTTTCGAATTGTTTTTACATTTTGCACATACCTAAAACAATGAAGTAGGTAGAATATAATTTTATAAACCAGAAGTTAATGACATAAGCATTATTACATAGTGAAACCTTGATTTTTAGATAAGAAACTTGATATCTGCAATCTATTTCTTGGTTCTACTCTGAAGAAAAAAATTCAATGCTTAATACTTTCAAGTTTCCTATAAATAATATTTTGCTCTGACTGGATAACCGTAATTTAAGCCCGCATAATCAAGTTCCACTTGGATGTATTTTTTTGTTGTCTGACCTTAGTTGCAACGTTAAGTTTTGATAAAAACATTTTGCTGTCCAAACATTTGGAGCAATAGCTGAAGCCGCAACTGGGACATCCTCTCTGAAAACATATTTTAACCATAAAACAATAAATACTAACTAGGCTGGTTAAGGATATGATGTCAATGGATACTTAGAACGTAAATAAATAAGAAATTAAATATACCTCTTTTCGAAGCAATGAAAACGGTTTTGTACAAGAATTACAAGACATTTTGAGAATAGATTATTTCATGAAAATTGTAATCGTAAGTCCATACGAGTTCACAACAAATAAATGTCAGACAGACTGTCAATAGCTGTCGTGTCAAACAAATAAACATCCATGTCAACAGCGCGTTCCCGAGCCCGAGTCAAACAAAAAGGGGTCCTTCCTTGTATAATTTGGCCTAGGACAAACTAGTTTGGCCAAAATCGGGTTTGGCCGGTAATTATTATTTTTTTTTTAACTTGCCCCACTAATTTCTCCTGTATCCTGGGTGCGTTTAAAAACATTTAAACTCACATACACAAACAGCCAGAACTACCTGAAGGCTATTCCAAGGAACTTATAGTATATAAGTGCAGTGGGCTATACAAATATTTGTTCCGTGCGGACATCGAACCCGCGACACGCAGCGCAGCAGGCAGTCGCTCAGCCACTGTTCCAACCACCAACCGCGCCATCGAATATTGCTGATCTAATACTCGTTCTCTTAAAATGTTAGTTCGACAACTACTACCGGCAGTACCCAACCAGATTACCAGACGCAACACCCGCGCGGATCTAACCTTTTCAATGTAGAATGAGGAACTGTCAATCACATACTTGATCTCATCTCTCTCTCTCTCTTTTCTTGGTCAGTTTTGTGACTACTCTAGTTCCAAATGGTGTCGTGTCGTCACGTACTAACGTAACGCCATGTTGGGGTTTTGTTTGTCACATGTGTAATCTGTGGTTCTTGGTCTACGGCCTATGGTCAAGAGGTTATCTGTGGGTCAAGACAATTGTCATGTCAGATTTAAAATCGTGACTTTGAAAACTGAATGTCAAATTATTGATTACTTACTTGAACGCAAGCTTACATCACGTCACTGTTCAATGTTTGTTGTTTTTTTTTATTGAAAATCATTTAATTTAAAATTAATAGTATTATTTAATTGATGACACTAAAAAATTTATTACCTCCAAATATGTATGAAGCACTAGATACAGCTGGAATATCTACGGTTAGACAAATAATTATTCTTTCTATTTGGGATATTATGAAGTCTACAAACTTATGTGTAAATGATATCGTGCTTTTAAAAAATATTGTGACTGAAAATATATGTCCAATCAGTGCTACGGGTAATGATTTGAAGAAAATGAAGACCAAAAAACGTAGTATATCAACGGGATGTATTGGCATAGATAATAAGCTATTGAATGGTGGCCTACAAATAGGTACAATAACAGAAATTTTTGGAGAAAGCGGAAGTGGAAAGACACAATTCGCCTTACAAGTAACTTTAAAGAATTGGGCCCAGGGGTGTGTTTATATTTGTACTGAAGATGTATTTCCAACTAAAAGATTTGAGGAAATTAAAATGTATCTTCCACAGTTCAACACCAAAATTGACTATGGCAAAAATGTCTTTGTTGAGCATATAACTGAGGCAAATGATTTGTTGTCTTGTGTAAGAATACGGTTACCTAAGCTGCTTGTGCAGCATGACTTATCCCTCATAGTTATTGATTCTATTGCAGCACCTTTTAGATGTGAAAGTACAAATTATCTGAAGAGAGCAGAAGAACTGAGGGAAATTGCTGTTGTATTGACAACATTGGCACAAGAATTTAACCTAGCCGTTCTCTGTATAAACCAAGTTACAGCTTCCTTTGAAGATTCTTCTAGTGTATTGCCATCGCTGGGTCTGGCATGGTCTAACATGGTCACCACTAGGCTTATGATAAAGAAGACTTTAAAAACATTTGATGCAAATCAGCTGCCAAAAACTAGAAATCAGCTACTTACTTGTAAACATGAAACTTATATTAGAGAACTAATTGTAGTATTTGCTCCCCATTTACCAAATACCATGATACAATTTGTTATTACTTCAAATGGTATTCAGAGCATTCCTAATTATAACTTTTAAGTTAAAAATATGTTTTTTTATTATTTGAATTGACCTAAGGTGACACACTGTAATGCTATAAATTACCCAGAGGAATATCTTAACTAATATTATTATAAGCCTATGTTGTCCCACTGCAAGGCAAAGGCCTCCCTTCCCTCCTTCTACACTTCGCGATCTAGTGCGATTGTAGGCCAATCCTTTGAGAACGAGTGCAGCTCATCCCGCCATCTCCTTCTAGGCCTGCCGCGTTGTCGTTTCCTGCTATTTGGTATCCACTGAGTGGTATTCTTTGCCCTTTGCTCTTTCGACATGCGGCAGCTGTGACCAGCCCAGTTCCACTTCAACCCAGCAGCTGTAAGGCCAGCATCTTATATACAGAACCAGTCAATGGAATATAAAATAAATAGGGTACATTAATAAACTTACAAACTAACACAATTTGGTAATGTCGGTAAAAACTAGTATTAGATATTATCTAATATTAGTTATTATCTAATATTAGTTATTATCTGTAAGAGTGCGACAGCATGGTAAATGCGCTCGACAGCTGTTTCTCGCTTTAGCAAATGATGGTTCTGACTTACATTGTAAATTTTCTTAGAGAGCGAGAGTGTGCAGACAAAAGGCCTTATAAAAATCGGGGTGGGTAGTACCCTAGTATCGCTACTTTACTGTTATTATTTTGTTTGAATCGTCTGAAGGTTTATACAAAAGTAACTTTTCAATCGTCTTACAAAGGTGGTCCACTCAATGTACCCGACATAAAATAGCTCTAGGCGCGATTTTTTTTTATCTTCCATAATAGGTACAAAGAAAAATAATAATAAAAAATTAGAATAAATTATGAAACATCCTGTTAATGATGTTTACGTGTCAAACGGGAGAACATCCCAGCAATCGAGTCCAGTAGATAAACGCTCGCAACAGGGTGATTTAACTACGTCATGCGTCATAATGCTGAATAATATTTTTATTTTTAAATTATTAAAATCTCATAAATACCTATTTTTTTTATGAATGTTTAGTATTCATTGGATACATGAAGTGGGCTTCCGTTGTAAGACTACTATAAAGTCACGGTGTATGCGCCCCACGTACACAGGGTGAAATTTTTCAACGCCACCTGGAGGGAAAGTACTCAAAATACAGGAGTTAGAAAATTTTACTCAAAGGAAACATTCCTTTAATTTTAAATAGAAATAAATATGCATACTAAGATTTTCGAAAATTCGCTTGCTACACTCTGGAATCGAACCGGCTAAATTCCAAAAACATAACACCCCTGTACTTTTATGGCATCAATAGATAGAGTCAATCATAAGAATTAAATCTCTCTAATAAAGATAAATATTAAAAGAAAGGCAAACCATGATATCTTAACAAAAAACAAAACTTTGGACCATCAAAGTTTTTATTTTTTAAATACAGCTCTTCGGAAGTCATTGGACGTCAAAAAAATCATCCGCATATCGCAGTAAATACGAAAAGTTCCCAAAAGGCTGGCAGCATTGCAGAGATGTCACTGTCAAGTGTCAGCGTCAGATGAGACCGTCAGATGTGTTTGCGGGAATTAAGGATTGTTGATGAAATAAATTTAAAAAATAGGAAGGAAACCAGGAAATATTTTTTTATTTAGACTACTTGCCTGATTCATACACCTTACTAAATTTATGAATTAGTAAATACGAACACAACGTTTATTATCGTTGGTTGCCGCATCTATTGACACATCTATTCACAGATCGAATATTATGAACAGCATTCGTTATATAGCGATACACTTTCACCCCGCAGGGTCGAAGCCTGCGCTCAATGCCAGTCTGTCCGCCGCGCGATACGCCAGTGTTTCGTCGACCGCGCCCAGTAGAAGGAAAATGGTGTGTTAAATACTTCACTTAGGTTTTAAGTTAGGCTACGTTTGTTTCTTTTGTACGTGAAAAATCTCATGCTGTTATTGTTTTTTAGGCTGATAAATTGACCCATGAAGAGCGTGACGCACAGCTGCAGCCACTGTTACAGTCTGGTTGGAAAGTGCAAACCAACAGGGATGCTATTGAGAAAGAATTTCAATTCAAGGACTTCAACCAGGCTTTTGGCTTTATGAGTCGAGTGGCACTACTGGCTGAGAAAATGGATCACCATCCTGAGTGGTTTAATGTTTATAATAAACTTCAAGTAAGTAGTAATTTGATTCAATCAAATTAATATACTTATTCTCGTTTACAATAATAATTTGCAATCAAGATTGAGTTCAATGTCATTTTTTGCAATTTGCTGATTACTGTTGATTCAACAAAAACAAGGTAGGTAGGTACATAATGTTAATTATTATTGGTTCATTCTTTTGTGAAGCAAATCAAATACAAATTTACTATGAAGAGGTACTCACAATAAAATTACTTGAAAAAATTTTATACCTACAAATATTGTAGTATTTTTTAAACCCATACCTTTCTAAATATTATTGAATTATGTATTCTATTACAGGTAACATTGTCTTCGCATGATGTCAATGGACTGAGCAAGAGGGATATCAGAATGGCTACATTTATGGAAAAGAATTATAGCTAAGCATGCTTTGTAAGTTATTAAACAAGACAATATCAATACAAATATTTACATGTACCTATATATTTTGAATGTATTCAGTGTTGTATGAGTGTAAGAGTAAACAGTAAGTTGCATTAAGAACAAGAAATTGTTTTATTTTTCATCTATTTAAATGTTGATGTTGGTATACATATTATTACAAATAGGATAGAATTTTTAAAAGGGGCAGTAAGGGCAGTTTTTTATTAAAATGAAAAGAAGAAAATTAGGTTTAACTATCAACATTGAACAACAATTTTCAAAAGAATTTTCTCGTGTATTGTGGGTGCGTTTACAAACATTTAAATTCACACAAACACCCAGACTCGGAACAACTAATTGTAGGCCATACAAAAAATTGTTCCGTGTGGCAATCGAACCCGCGACACGCCACGCAGCAGTCCATCGCTCAACCACTGGACCAACCCTACCTTGAAAATTTGAATTTTTTTGCGAAACTAGCAGTAATTGTTTTTCATTAACATTGTATGAAAAACAAATTTAGTTTTATTGTTGAGTATAAATTGACCTATGACACAGATAATATAACTACGTACGTAACTACGTACCTATGATTAAGCTTTAAAAATAATATAAATATATTATTTGGTGCTACGGAATCCTTTGTGTGCGACGCCAAGTCGCTCTTGGCCGGTTTTTAAAAGCTATCGTCGATATACATCGATACAGTTGTGCACGTAGAATATTTTTTTTCAATGCACTTTCTCGAATACTGGTTCTTACTTAACGCTGGTTCAATGACTACAGTCGGCGGTGATTGTTTTTTTTATCTTTGCAAAGAGATATGCGACTTTACGTCGTAAATATTTTTTGAGTAGGTATTCAAATTGTGTTTATTAATAGAATATCATAGATAAATATGATAACCCCATCAAAAACATAAATTTGAAATGAGAGCCAAGTTCAATATTATGATATATGCCTTGGTTGTTGACTTCAACGACAAAGGAAGTGAGATCTAAATGGGTGCCAAGTTCAATGGTCAGTCCTGAAATTTATTTATAACAACATAATTTTTTTATAACAACTTAAAATATCATTTCTTTTTATAACTTAGGATAATAATTATATTGAAGCCTAAGGTCTAGTCAGTGCATTGCGCCCTTTGTGGAGAACACACGCCTTTTTTTATTTTTATCATGAGACGACCCGCGCGCGCATTGTCGTGATTTTATGATAAGTTTTAGTTGTTATTGTGATTTAAAGACGATTTATGATAGTTGGATTAGTGCATAGGTTAGTGTGACTTATTGTTAAGTGTTAGTGTATTATTAGTTAGTTAATAAGGCATTTAATAGGTAGCTAATTTCGTGATTTAGGTTAGGTTTGTAAGTTTTGTAGTTTAATTATGCCTCTAATAAGGTACCCAGCTGCCGAGTACACCGACATGATAGTTACGTAAGGAGAATATAACCAAAATGCGGCTTTACCATTGCATACATATCTGGAGAGCTATGGTGACACAAGAACGTTTGATGGTGTAAATTCTGATTGTGATGTGACATTATGTGATTAATTATTCAATCAGTGATCTTTTAATTAACAACGCACAATTTAGTGAGTTTATGCAGCTGATTTGTTGTTCTTCAACTAAAGTACCTACCCTACGTAAGATATTATCTGTGCCTACTTCCACCTAAGCCCCGCACCGCCGCCGCTGGCCACTGCGCCCCGCACCGCGCCGCGCAACCGGTCAGTGACTTTTCGTAGATAAAGCGTGTTTGCATTTTATGCAGTTGATTCTGCTATTTATTTTGTTTGAAAATTTCAATTTTTAAATTTTCAATTAACTACTAATTTTCGTGTTTTAAAATGTTTAGATGGACTAGTACTGTGCCCGTTTTAATTTAAGGTCGTAGTTCCAGATCCACATTGTGTGAGCCAAATCTGACATGTTTATGTGAAATAGTTTTTGAGTTATAAGGGGGTCAAAAGTGGCTTCAAATGGTTCGTGTAATATTACACACGGTGCTGCTCGCCAGTTCTGTTAGCTTGAACTTGGCTTGACACGCTGCCGCGTATCTAGATTTAAAACAAATATTTACTTTTAAGAACCAATTAACACCTTGTTCAAATATTTTTGATAAATTCAAATATTTTTGAATTTATCAAAAATATTTGAATTTATCAAAAATATTTGAATTTTCTTTTTTTCATAGAAGGCTGTTTAGCGGCATCATACCTTTGCTTCTTCTTTAACCTGGCGAAAGCTAAGCGCGGAAAAAAAGCAAATTAAATTATAGTTTCATAATAATTCCTGACAAAAATACTTTCTGTTCTAATATTTTATTTCTTCGAAAGTGTATTAAAAAACGTCGTTTGATACGCGTGGGGATTTGTTACTGCAGTTCTTGGCTCCATAACAACCTCGCTTGGCGGCTCGGCTGTGAGTTCCGCCTCAAATGCAATAACAAAGTTTCCCCACTTATATCAAAATGTACTATTTTAACCTTCATTAGATATTTATGAAGAAGGTCCACCCCTATTTTTTAACCGATTTCTAAAAAACTAGGAGGTTATGTATTCCACCAGCATCTTTTTTTGCCATGTATGTTCACAGATTGCTTCGTGATTGCAGCTGTGGTCCGATTGTTTTTTTTTTTAAGTTTTGATTTAAGTGATTTTCTTTTCATTTGGTAGAAGAAGCTCGCGCGGTGATCCCATATACTTAAATTTTATTAACTTTGCTTCGGTACTTTGTGAGTTATCCTCGAAAATATGCACTTTTTCTTCGTCTATGTGAATGATGTTCGTTATAACTTTTAGTTACAATATAAAATTGATACTTGGTAAGGAGTCGGTGGTAAAAAAGACAATGAAAGATTTTCTTCATAATTTCGTTTCAGTAACGTTTCACCAAAACTGCTTTGATAAATTTTCAGTTTACGATTAACGTTTCATATATTTCACAAACAACTTTTTACGGAAATGTTTTTTTTTTGTCACTCACATAACAAACATTCGTTTCGCAAATGCTTCTATTTACAAAAGTTTCGCGTCACAAAATCACGTTTAACAAAAATTTAACTTTATCAAAAAAAAAAAACTGAACCAGTCGCAAAATAAAGGGTTGCATAAGAATAACTAAATTTAGTTTAAACTTTAACATACCTGACGGCTAGTTATAATATGATGTCATGGCGCTGCCGGTTGATTACGTAGCGGGAAAGACGGCGCGGCGTGTTTTTTTAAGTCTGTTAAAAGATCGAAACTACCCCAAAAAAATTGGTATCTACTACCTACATAAAAAACATTCTGCAAAAAACAACCGACTTTAAAAAAAAAAACACTAAATAAGTCTAAAATCATTTTCGGAAGTCGGTGACTTTATTTGTCAAGGTTTTTCAATTTTTTATAATCTGTAACTAAAAAATAATGCTTTGTTTCTGTTCAATTAATATTACAAAATATATTAATGTTTTTGATACAGAACAAATAAGAACAAAACATGTCATTTACGCTGTAAAATGTGCGAAAAGTAATTCGCTTAGGTACGTTTCGATTCAGGTAAGTATTTAAAAAAAAAATAAACAGGAACCTAGATAAATACTGTCTAAATCCAAATAACAGTATATTATTAAGTTAGAAATGTGCTCGAATCGTAAATGATTTTAGTATTATGTTTGTATGGACAATTCATTTGGCCTCGGCTTTCATAAAATCTGTCGAATCTTTTATTTTAAGGAAAATGTACCTATCTACTTAATTGAAATTCCAGTAATGGAACTACATAATGTAATTCAATTACAAATAAAATACAAAAGAAGTTAATTAAACCCAATACTGCCACCATGTCATAAATGTAAGCATTACCTACATTACTTCACAACGAGTGCTGTGTCAAGGAAAACTGCTTTCTATTTTATTAACTTTAATAAGTTGCTGTAAACAAACAAATACGGATAGCCACTTTTAGGTGATTCTACCACTACACCGCGCTCCGCCGCGTAGCGCGAGGCCGCAGATTTTAACACTTTACGCCGACGCGTTTTCAGTGTGTTGTCTTAAGGACTAACCACACTTATTTAGCTCTGTTCAGTTTTGATCCATAGAAAACAATGATTTTGTATGGAGATGCGTACGCATCTGAATAAAAGCGGAAAGCTTCAAAAAGGAAGTGGTTATCAATTCGGATGTTTATATATTTTTTTATGTATGTTCGGGCATAACTCCGAATCCATATATAGACGGATTAGCAAAATTCTTTTTTTGTTCGAAAGCGGTTTATTCCGAAATGGTCCCATTTATATTTCATATAGATTCTGATGACGAGTTTCGGAGACTGACAACGGAACTCTTCAAAAAATGACAGCAAATCAAACCGCGATTGCTGCTATCGCATAAATAAGCATTGTTTACGCAATCACACAACATAAAATTTAACCGACTTCAAAAAAGGACGAGGTTCTCAAGTCGTCGGAATCTTTTTTTAATATATTTTCACCGTTTACTCGAAGACGCCTGAACTGATTTGGGATTTTTTTTGTTTGAAAGAATATACTCCCAAGTTACTCCCATAGCAATATTGTCATGATCTGATCATGGAATTCGGAGATATGGAAAGGAACTCTTCAAAAATAGACAGCAAATCTGTCGTGATTGCTGTAATCGCTTGGATGTTTATTGTTTACACAACGTCATAACATAACATCACACCTGTATGCTCTGAGGAGGTACGCAGATGTGTACAGTGTACCCACATTTCGAAAGTTAGGTTTGTTAAGTTCCATTTTATTGGGGATATATTACCTTGAAATGTATTGTTAACAATGTAAAAGAAATGCATAGCAAATATTTGTATAGAATATTACAACTAAAAATGTAAAAATAAAAAACTTTTTAGTAAAAAATAAAACCGACTTCAAAAACACAAAAAAGTGAAAAATAACTTTATCTTCAGAAGTCGGTGACAAAAAAACACAAAAGTCACCGAATTCTGAGGATAAAGTTATTTTTCACATTTTGTGTTTTTAAAGTCGGTTTTATTTTTTGCAGTAATAGCACAGAATAAATAGTAGGTAGTAGTAGTAGACAAGTACCTACCGAAATACATATAATAACACATCCAATTTAATTAAACATTCAATTATAATATATTGTTGTACAATTTCATTTTGTAAGAAGGTATAATGAAACGTCCAATCATGTATATTGTTGTACAATTTTATTTTGTAAGAAGGTAGAAAGGGACTTATACAGATTTTAAATCTTAGCGATTTTTTTAATATAGCAGGGACATGTTCTCTTGTCGTTAAACGGCTCATTTTCGAATGTGGAAGTGCAGGGGTAGGCTTTTTCTATAGTTCTTTTCAATTCCAGTGCATGTGCCAAATCTTTTGTCTCGCAAACAACTTTCATCTGAAAAAAAAAAATTATAAGGAACTTGATTTATAAGGAACCTGTTTTCGAACGAAGGTCTGGTGTGGTAGCGCCTTTATTGGTGATAGCGATATCTTTGGACGGACTAAACCAGCGGACGGCACCGCCTACCAAATATTTTTAAACATACTTACTCAATTTAAATAATATTTTGAAACATACAACTACATACGTTTGAAAGTCACGTGGAATCTAGCTATTACCTACTAATTATTCTAGAACCTATTTTACAATAGGTACACACATAAGTAGGTATCTACAACTTTACTGATGTGATGAAAAAAGACCCTGTAGGTATAATTACTTAGATGAGGCAAATACCATATTAGTAAGTATACAGAACAAATCATTATGAAAATATATATAATAAACATTTTCAACGGTATCCTGAGTTCCGGACCCTACATAAAACTACTTAACCCTGGATTAAACGAACTTTAATTATAATGTGGGTTAGTTACTTTAATTTTTGGGTACAATTTGTTTGAAATGTGAATGATGTCCTTTGGTAGGAGTTCTAGTCTAAATGTACCTCAACAAAGTAATCTGCGCCATCTGTCCACGAGTTGTCTTGAAAGTGACGATGAATATTGTAGCCCCCTTCTGCGATCAGTGATATGAGTTTAGATTTAGACACAGGGTCGTTCCTTACACCAACCTGTTATCAAGAGTAGCAGATTACCATTAATATCGTAATTTAATTCGTTCTACAAATAAACAGACTTTTGTAAAAAATCAGCAATGTCCGGGTATTTAACTCTTAAATCTTTCTTTTTTCGGTGTGGTTCTTTGATTTTGTTGTTAGCAGGGTGCGATGGTCTAATTGGTGAAGACGTCCGGTGTACTGAATCGGAAGGTCGCAGGTTCAAACCCTGCTCGCACTAGATTTTTTCTTTCCATGTCAAAACAGCTTCTTAAAATTGTTGCTTAATCGTTCAACAAGAGGAACGAACCGAAACTATAAAGAAATCAACCCATCCCAGGGCGTAATCCTAAAATTTTACCTTTTCGAGCTCGCTACGCTCGCTCTTGCGTCTTGATATAATTTTGGTTTTCAAAAGTTGTTCCTACTAGTTTAACCCATTAGTTTAACACTGCCCCCCCCCCCCCCCCAATCTATTCGGGGTAACCGTCCCATCCAAATTCCGGGCTACGGCCCATTGTGACCTCCCCCAAAGTCATAGGCTGTGACCACGCCTGGATATACCCACCTAATTTGTTTTTTTAACCCATGGCCGTTGGTGTAATGTCAATTATAAAACAGTTTATTTTTATGTCAACTTTACAGACGTGGTTTTAGACTTGTTTTAATTTGGTAAGTAACACCAAGTAAAAACAAGTCGAAAAGAAAAAAACCAAATATTTTTTAGTTTTAAATACATGGCGGCAACGGACAATGCACGCGTGTGAAATACCTTTAGCTTCCTAGGTATGATCCAGAACAAAAAAAACATAATGACAGGGGAACAAGCGTCTCCTCTCCGCTTCGTTAAGGGTCTTTTACACCCATTATATCCATCCCGTTTGTCGAGTTCCGGTATTTATTAAATTTGATTTTGTATATTATTTTATTAGTATTGTTGTTAGTAAACTGATGAATGAGTAGAATGACTGGAACGGTATGCTGGACAATAAACCAGTGAATGAGGGGTTATAGTGAGAAAGGTTAGTATGGATGAAGTGAGAATAGCAGTAAATGGAATGAAGAATGGTAAAGCTTTAGGACCTGACGGTATACTAGTTGAAGTTTGGAAGTTATTACGGGTGGATGGATGGACGTGGTTAGCTTTATTTTTCAATAAGTTGTTGCTGGAAGAAGCCATACCTGACGAGTGGTGCAACAGTTCGCTGGTTTAAAAATAAAGATGATGTGCTGGAGTGCAATAACTATAGAGGAATAAAGCTAATGGCGCATAGTATGAAAGTTTGGGAGAAAGTTATTTAAAGACGACTGAGAGAAAAGAGTGAAATTTCACGAAATCAATTCGGTTTTATGCCTGGTCGGGGAACGACGGATGCCAATTTAGCCATCCGCCAGCTGTGCGAGAAATACAGAAGTGCGCACAAAAACTTGCACATGGTGTTCATCGACCTCGAAAAGGCATACGACCGGGTACCTCGTGAGGTTTTGTGGTGGGCCCTGAAAGAGAAAGGTATGCCTAGGAAGTATGTGCAGTTGATCCCAGCAATGTACAGTCGATGTAGTACCCAAGTCTGATCTACAGCGGGCTCTACCGGCAGCTTCAATGTGGCTGTCGGCTTGCACCAAGGGTCGGCTCTAAGCCCTTGCCTCTTCCTGGTGATAATGGACGTGCTTCGTCGGACATCCAGGAAGAGGCTCCCTGGTGTATGCTGTTTGCCGACGACATTGTGTTGGTTGCCGAGAGTGGCCTAGATGTCCAGAGCAGATTGGAGGTGTTGTGGCAAAGACTGGAGAATGTTGGCCTGAAAGTCAGTAGGACCAAAACAGAATACTTATTCTGTGATTTCGGCGGTCTCTCCAGTCCTGTGCCCATAACTCTTGCCGGAACGCCAATACCGATCGGTTCCGATTTTCGGTACCTCGGGTCGCTTGTCCAAGAGGATGGCGAAGTAGACCGAGACGTAACGCACCGAATCAACTCAGAATGGATGAAATGGCGACAGGTCACTGGAACAACTTGCGACCCACGGATCCATCATCAAGTTAACGGGGAAAATATACAAATCCTTGATTAGACCTGTCGTACTGTATGGATCGGAATGCTGGGCTGTGAACAAGATGAATAAAAAAAGATTGCTAAAGCGGAGATGAGAATGTTGAGGTGGATGTGTGGTGTGACAAGAATGGATAAGGTAAGGAACGAGTATATTAGAGGTTAAAAAGTTGAAGTTTAAAAGTTGCGCCAGTTACAGAAAAGTTGAAAGGGAATCGACTGTCTTGGTATGAATCGCATGTGCCTAAAAGAGTGATGAATACATACACCGTGACTTTTTAGTCGTCTTACAACGGCAGCCCACTTCATGTGTCTAATGACTACTAAACATTCCTAAAAAAAACTAGGTATTTATGAGATTTTAATATTTCAATAATTTAAAAATAAAATTTTTATTCAGTATTATGACGCATGGCGTAGTTAAAACACCCTGTTGCGAGCTATGATATACTGGACTCGAGCGCTGGGTAGGTATGTTCTCCCGTTTGACATTTAAAAATCATTAACAGGATATTTCATAATTTTGTTCTAATAAATTATTTATTTTTCTTTGTACCTATTATGGTAGGTAAAAACAAACAAATCGCGCCTAGAGCTATTTTATGTCGGGTACATTGAGTGGACCACCTTTGTAAGACGACTAAAAAGTCACGGTGTATAAACGTTGAAGGATGGAGACGGAGAGGAAGAACAAAGAAACGATGGATGGATTGTGTGACGAATAATATGAAAGATAAAGGAGTAAATGATAGCGTGACGGTTGACAGAGGAGATTGGAAGAAAAAAACGTGTTGCGCCGACCCCAAGTAACATAGGACAAGGGCAGGAAGATGATGATTGTTGTTAGTAATACTTATAAACTATGTTAGTAACATTTCTCATTATTATAAGTACTGTCGCGGACTTACAACTTACGCAAAGTTCCATAGTGATAATATGCTCGTGACTGTACCTAGATAATAGTGTAGGTCTTTCTTACCCTAAACTTGACTAAACGGCCTTCGGCGGCTAATCCTCTTTCCAAGCAACGAACCATCATGACATTATCAACATTTCCTCCGGTTAGTAAGCAGACCACACTACAAAATACAAAAGATACACAAAATGAAACGAGAAGAATCTAAATAATAGTTGATCAGTCGTTCACGTTTTCTGTCTGCAGCATGCCACGGAGACAAGGGCGCCAGGATTAATTTCAGGAGAGTGCATATTCAGCTATGTATGTATTCATGCCTTCTGATATGTATGCTAGTTTCTCGTTTATCCATTTACAGGGAGTAATTTTGTCGAATTATGTAGGAATTCTTACTTTATCGTACAGTGGTCTGATTTTAGAAATTTCTAATAAAATAATAGAAACATACTTCTTTGCTTTCAGTTCGGGAACAAGATTTCCGATAATAGCAGCCAGCGTACATGCTCCTGCGCCTTCCACTATGAACTTTTCTCTTTCTGATAAATTTAGCATCGCTCGGGTGATCCAGTCCTCTTTCACTAGGAGCTTCAAAAGATATATAAAATAACACACATGGCTTATCTTTCTAGTTTATGCAATACTCAGTAATGATAACTATAAGCAGTGACGTGGCTAGGGGCTAACAATACGGCAAGCCCATAAGGAAAGCAGGCTGTTCAGAAACCCGAACAGAGTATTAGGTTAAAAGGGCAAGCCACGCTTATAGGCTTGTATGAAAGTACCGCCACTACCTATATGTGTAAGGTTAACCTGCTTTCTTCTAAGATACAAACCTAACAATCTTAGTTCACTTAGAACAGTACGTAACAGAGGCAACCAACTGGAGGACGTACGACGAAGTTGTATTCAGTTTTGGGCGCGCGGCGTAATGAGGGAACGGAGGTATAGCGACAGTAGGTAGCTAATATTACTAACCATTTTATCTAAGCGCGACTTCGCATTTGCAAATGCGTTACAACCAACGTTACTGACACTAATGGCATCAGCGACGTTGTTTTGTATCGGCAGTGGGGTCGGTTGATCGGCTTCCAAAGATTTGAAAAACGTCGGAGCCAGCTCAGGTTGGACACCCTGCAAGAAAATTAGTTAAACTTTGTTATGTAAATAAAAGGTACCTTATATTTACATAACGAACTCGTACGTACTCATTTGGGGATATGTGTGAGGGCATTGCATATTGGTAGGTGCAATTAACTAGATACAATAGTTACACAACTTACATAAATAAGAACTGAAGGCTTCTTGTGCTTAATAACAGTAGCCATAGCAGCGGCTAATCCTCCGGTGCCTACTGGCACAATCAAAGCGTCCAGGAACGGCGTGGTTTCCAGAATCTCTATTGCCAAGGAGCCATACCCAGCTATTATATGTGGATGGTCGCGCCTTACAAGTAAAAATGAACCAAGTTAGAGAACGAAACTGTTAACACGCTGCTAGGTACGCTAAGAAAAAGAAAGATCCGTATCGATCTGAGTTTGAGTTTTTTGGGAATAGATCCAGTACATCAAGCTTCTCGAAACTGTCAAATTTTCCCAATCAACCTAACCTTTAGCTAGAACCTAATGCTTTAGCGATAAAGTTGAAAATCTATTAAAGAAATTTGACAGATTGTAGTAGCTTGATGTGCTGGCGTCTGTACCTTAACACAGCCGATCTTCACCCGCCCAGTCTGCTCACCCAGTAATTTACACATTTGCCGTCCTCCTCGATTAAATTTTCTTTAAGAATTGCTGAGGCCAATCCCATCAAATGTATTTCAGGTGGTGATATGCCTAATTGCCTATCCACAGTACGGAATAACCGAACCACGCGACGCTGCCGGTGCGTCTCCTTGCTCTAATTACAGTAAATCCTAAGATTTATAAGTAAAACCTAAGATTTACCAATTTTCGGACTATTACAGTTACATATGCTTATAATACCCATTAATATAAGTAAGTCCTTTGTCTCTTGCCAGAGCTCGCGCATGTTTTTGAGCTTCCACTAAGTTTGTTCCGTGCACGACAACCTTCGCTCCGTACGCATGGCATCTTTGCATCTTGTCAATGGCCAATGAAACGGGCATAACCACAATAACCGGGATGTTCATCTTTGCAGCTTGATAGCACATACCAATGGCCTCATTGCCCGATGATGCCAAGACTACACCAAGCTTCTTCTTGCAAGGTGGCAAAAGTTGAAGAGCATTCAAACAGCCCCTTTCCTTGAAACTGTAATGAATGTGCTAGTGCAGATATACATTCAGTCAAAAAAGTATTAGTCCAGTAACTTTATACATCAGAGCTTGCGTCAAATCTGGTAGTACTGATTTTTTGCAGACTTGTTTATGATGTTGGCCCAATGAATAATACAAGTTTGTGACAACGAAAGCGAACAAAAAACCTCCTGAAAAGGTCAAAATCTATTCCTTTAGGGTTGAATCGCCAAAATCTGAAAAATATCCGAAATTTTCGCGGTTTTTTCGATTTTTGACAAAGTTGCGTTCGGCGCTCGAAGTCATAAACTTGGATTATTTATTGGGCCAACATCATGAACAAGTCTGCAAAAAATCAGAACTACCGTATTAGACGCAAAGTACCCAGTACTTTCTGGCGACAAGGTTACTGGACTATATCGGGAATGAATGATTTGTTTATGGTTCCAAATTTTTTTTTTTGTTGTTTTATTGGCACAACTGTTTTCCTTTTTGGCGCGGAGTTTGAATTGCATCTGTTATTTAGATTGAATACAGTGCTGTTTTTAGTTAGATCATACCTAGTGTGTATTGGGAGTTTCATAATGGACAAAAACATCGAACAAAGAGTTTGTCTTAAATTGTGCATCACCAATGGAATTTCGTGTTCGGAGTCCCTAAAAATGTTACAGAAAGCTTACGGTGACCCAACTTGACGACAAAAACACCTGCTTAGGGCCTGCGCAGACGACAGACTATTTGTCTGCCGGATAGAAATTACCGTTTCTGTTCATTGGTTGTTGTGTTGTTTTTTCATCTATTGATTGACGTCCATTGGTTGTTGGAAATTGTTCGCGGACAAATTGTCCATCGTTTGCGCAGGCCTTTATGGTTAGTAAAAAGCGTTTAAAAGCGGTCGAGATGTGATAGAAGATTTGCCTCGCTCTGGTAGGCCATCAATGTCTTCAACTGAAGTTAACATCGCAAAAGTGAAGGGAATAGTGACTGAAAATCCTCATTCAAGTTTGAGAGAGATAGTCGCTGAACTTTCTGTGTCACACGAGTCGATCCGTACCATTTTAAATAATCACTTGGGCACTTGGGTATGAAACATGTTGCCGCTCGGTTAGTCCCAAAAGACCTAAATTTTCTCCAAAAATTCCATCGCATAAGAGTTGCTGAGAACATGCTAGAACGAGTCAATTCCGATCCAACATTCATGGAACGCTTAGTTACTGGTGACGAGACATGAGTTTACGAGTTTGACTTGCAAAATAGTCAACAAGCTTCGGAGTGGCGCCTTCCAACTGAACCGAAACCGAAAAAATCACGCCAAAGTCGATCAAAAGTCAAAGTCATGTTGATCGTCTTCTTTGAGTATCGCGGTGTTGTGTACTCGGAATTCTTGCCGGAAGGTCAAACAGTAAATAAAGAATATTATTTGAGCGTTATGCGGTGTTTAAGAGAGCAAATAACTTTGGATGAATAACTAACATTTTGTGTATTATTGATCGTCTACCGGTATTTTCTTGAAAGAGTAGTATGTATCTTACGGGAACGTACGCTTACAGGAACTCTCATATTTATTAACCTATGGGATAATCCAGATCACGGTCTATATGGTCCACCTAGTGTAATTTTATCCTAATCCGTTTAGCCGCTAAGGTGAGATTAATCAACAAACGTCTTTTTGCACAAATACACAGACGTCCGTGCACGAAATCAACCCATTTTGAACAATTTTGATCACTACTTGTGGATAAGGCAAGAAGAATTTGAACCTTCTTTTTTGTTATTATAAGAGTCGAGTTCTTATTCTTGTCGACAGCCGGAAAGAATTTTTTAAATAATGAATGTATTAATGGCAATCATCCATATTCAAAACCCCTTTTCCGCAAAAATAACGAGTGAGTCATGTTTGAGCTTAAATACGAATAACATCATTATATCGTCTACTCTTCTCTTCTCTTCGTCTAAATGAGTTAAAAACACTATTTAGCGAAAACCGCTTGTACGGACATGTGATAGGCGAGATGATGGTCATATCTCTAAAAGAGTCGTGATTATAGAAGACGGAAAAAGAGGCCGTAAACGATCACAAACAACCTAGCTACAAAAAATAAAAAAAAATGAGATGATAGCGTGCAACACAACAAAAGAGACGACCCACAACCGTACGTTCAGGTACCGAAGTACTAGGAAGGCTGACGGACCCCAAATAAATTGGGATAAAAGCCAGGAGAAAGAAGAAGACTAGCTTTTGGGTCCAGAGAGTTTACCGGGATTAAAAATATTAATCCAAAATGTCATCCAAATCCATTCTGCTGTCTTTGCCTGCTTGTGTAACACATATCCAAACATTAAAACTTTCGCATTTAAAATATTTGTAGGAGAGGATGTAGATATAAAGAATAGAGAAGATAAATTATTAGATCATACATATGTAGAGACGTAGGTATGAGAAAAGAATAAGGATACGTACCTGCCAGATCTTTGCATGAATTCCAATTTATAATAAATGTTTACGCCAAATTCTTTCCCGGTATGCGCGACCTGAAATTTTATTCTGTTATTAATTATGGGTACGGCAGATGTTTTTATACACAAAATGGGCTTGCGTTTGGCTGCAACTCGCCTGATGTGAAACGATGATGTGGCTAAGAGTGGAGCACGCTTGACTAGAAAAAACCGATTCACTCGAACTTTGTAGAGATCCAGATAATAATGATCGTGAAACAGAGAATCCGGCAGTGAATTCCACAGACAAATGTGGAAGCAAAGCCTTTGTTCGGGTCCGTGGGACTTCAACCATAATATAACCGTGACGCTTCGCTGTATTTCTGCTCGTCCGATGATAGAATGGGGACGGGGATTTAGATTATTGCGTAATTCCAAAGTACACTCCAAATAATGTAACTGATAAAAAACCGATGTTTAAGGCTTTGGAGCTTGGCTTTGGCAAGGGAGTCGTTCTCATAAGTTTTTCATTTACAAATGATTTATTCATAAAATGTAATAAAAGGTACAAATAAAAGTATTCAAAAAAGAAGCTCGTATACAATACAATTGTTTTCCTCGGGAACAGTAATTTTTTTCGAGATGACAACGTAAATGCAATATTTCAGGATGGTTGGTTCAGTGGTTTAGGTGTAAAACTTACTTTCACATTTATAATATTAGTTAGGATAACTCGGTAAACTTGACGTGCTTTAATTTGTCATTGGACTCTCGGCTAGTCGGCTTCATAACGCCAATCCTGCCGTGAGTGCAATCATACGCTTTGCACACTAACTTGTATTAGTATGTACCTTGTACCTACCAGTCAGTATCTAGAACTCTCAAGTAGTGACTAGTAGTAGTGTACTTGAGAGTTCTAGATACCATGCAGAAGCATGCCTTTTAAGTTCTGTCGTTTACATATTTGCCGCCAATTTTGAATTTAAAACTGTTCAATATTCGAATTTGTTGGAATTTAGAATATTAAAACAATTAACACGTTGAGTGCGAAACCAGGTCAAAAAATTTGGTCCGTACCTCGTTTTAAGTGCGGCTAAGACAAGCATAGACTTCTCTGTCGTGCGAAGGGCATATTTGTTTCGGGATAGGAAAGAGATGAATGTATATCTAAGATGTGCTATTAAAATAGAGTCCAGTGGTGTACCTACATTAGTACCAGATGTTTTACACCTGGTACCGCATGAAAAAAATAAAAATTTCGTCATAGCGCGAAACCAGGTCGAAGGCTCCTGGTGTCACGCGCACCTTGTACCGCACACCGCGCAAGCTTCGCGCGGCCAGTGTTGGATCGCATTCGAAAGAACGTGTCGATATGGCTGACTGGTAGAGAATGCCTTGTGGCATTAAATCCGCCTATTTACCACTCTTGTACATACATGAAGTTTAAATAAATAAATATGGCGTCAAGACCGACGAAAAGGTGCCGTAAAAAAATTATTTAAACTTTGATTTATCAAATACAAATACTTTTATTTGTTGAACATAGGTAGGTTTGTTGAACAAAGACTGGTGAGTCATCAATATTATATATTTTATTTACCTAATTACGTTTCCTATAGGTAGCTAGGTTTCCGTACTCTGTTTTAGAACAAATAAGTAAAAAAAAGCAAAAGCAGTGTTTCGAAGAGCTAACATCTGTATTCCATGATGAAGCCCCATGTCTGTGGACTGTCGAACGCTGATATTTAGAATTCTATCGTGGAAATACCATGGCAGTGTTAGTGACAAATCTCGTGAAGAACGTCCCAAATCCGCCTTCACTGAAGATAACATCGTTGCTGTGAGACAACTAATCCTCGAAGATCGTTATGGGCCATATCGGGAGATAGAGGCGGTATTAGGCATCTCAGGGACAACCATTCAGAAGATTTTGCATGAGGCGCTCGGTGTGAGAAAGCTAGTTTCCCGTTGGATCCCGCATTTGCTTTCTGACGATCAGAAGGTGGCTCGCGTCAGTTGGTGTAAGAAAACTCTTCAAAAGTTCAACCGAGGAGAGTCAAATCACGTCTACGACATCATCAGTGGTGACGAATCTTGAGTATACTATGCCTACGATCCTGATTCCAAACAAAAATCTACAATCTCGGCCTTCCAAAACTAGCGAACGACGAGAGCGAACATCTTTAGTCGGCCAAGCGACTAAAGTTGTTCGATTTCGAAGCGCTTCAAAGAAGACGGTGGCTACGTTCTTGGTGAAAACCGGTCATGTTGCGACAATTGTACTTGAAGATCGTAGAACGGTTAATGCAGAGTGGTATATCACAGTTTGTTTACCACAAGTCATCGCCGAATTTCGGAAATCTAACCCAAAGCGACACATCATCCTACACCATGACATCGCAAGCTCACACAGCGTTCGTCAAACGATTGAGTATTTGAAGCAGGAAAACTTAGAATTTCTTGACCATCCTCCATACTGTCCTGACCTAAGCCCTAACGATTCCTTTACATTTCCTAAAATTAAGAAAACTCTGCGTTGGCAAAGGTTCCAGTCTGGTGAAGAAGCAGTCGACGCTTTCAAATCAGCCATATTTAACACCCCTACTTTGGAGTGGAATAATTATTTTAATAACTGTTTCAAGCGAATGGAAAAGTGAATTAAACTACGTGGTGAATACTTTGAAAAACAATAAAAAGTACTATAAGGTTCTAGTTGTTTTTTTTTTGTTCAAACGACAAAACTTAAAAGATACGCCACGTATTAAGAAAATCTTCTAATCTGCAAAACTGCATCACTTGCATAACTTACCATGACAGCCGAGTTGATAACATGTGGCCGTACTCTTTCTGATGCTTCTACAATGTCTTCGTACTTGAGCATCTTGGGCTGGTCCGGGTCACAACATTCATCGAAATCTTCCTAAAAGTTAATTTATATAAATCTCATCTTTGCCTAATCCATCGGGGAAAACAGTTGTGAGAATAAGAGCCAGGTTTCGTTCTAGAACGATACATCCTGCAGAATCCAGCAATAAAATCATTGAAGCAAAAAAATATCTAAACAGCGTCTTCGGTTAAACTTACATGTTTTCGACTCATTTTTATTAATTACGGAAGGATTGTATGTATGACTATAGTAGTTATGTATGGGGTTTGTGAATTTTGCAATTTTTATGGTATTTTTTCCATTGATGTTTTATTAATAAACTTAAAGTTGTTTCTTCCTGTTGTTTCTGAAAAATTGACAGGAAGTCAAACGTCAGTCTTTTTGGCCACCGTAACAGTGCAGTTCAAGGTGGCGCTGCTCATCAAGAAAATTAGCATCCATATGTCTAGCTTGATACATTTATTTTAGTTCTGTGTTTTCTCGCCTGCACAGATAAGTTGGTTGAAGTGCTTTATTAGCCCTATATCACAGTTTAACCACAGTTTTAGAAACATTACTTTTAATTGTAATTTTTTCGACCAAGAAGGTAATGCCTATTCTTTATGAAGTTTATGATTTACTTGATGAACAGACTTGCATCACGGGAACATTCACGCAAGTTAAGGCCTTCTCACCGAAGAAACAAAATCGCGTTTAGACGAATAATTTAAGACATTTTCAAAAACCACCTTTGTTAAAAATTTCATGATATGAGTTAGTTACGTCATCTTGTAGAGGAATTCGTAAGCTTTCCGATCACAATTCATATTTCTTCAACAAATAGTCAACTATGGTTTCGGCAAAAAGCAGTCACGTCAGTAACATAGGCTGTTTATGAATAAAAACCAAAACTGTCAGAGTAACTATTTCATATAATGAAATTTTTGACAAAGGTGGTTTTTGAAATAATGTCTTCAATTGCACTGTAGGTGCAGATGTTTTGAGATATTGTTGTGACAGATACCAATAGATAGTGACCGTGTAAGTTTGAAGTGCTGTATCTCGGCTTCTATTAGACCTACATAGCTACGGTTGCGATCAATTTCCCCCCAATTCACCCCCTCCTGCCCGACTGAGCAGAAATGTTGGACAAACAAAAAAAAAAAAAACCACTACAACTAAAACTATTTAAATTGCAATGCCTTAACAGACAACTAAGTTCTAAGAACCTACCTATTGTTAAGATCTTCAAAAAACTGTACACTTAGTTCGCAAGAATTTGAATTTGAGAATGCAATCATAATATTACCTATGTTTATAAATACTCGGTGTTAACGCAGGTTTATTGGGGTTAGAAACAAACAAAGTAATGTGGGTAACGCTGTTTTACTATGATAACATCATAAGAAAGGTACATTTAATAAAATCAATAATAGTATTGCTTTTTATTAGTATAAAACCTTTGGGAAGCATACGCATCTGTTTCTGGGCTTGAAGGTGTCACCTGTGAATTCGCAGGTATTGGGGAACAACCTTTCAACCATTTTTTTAAACATACTCGCTTGCTTGAAACTTTTGGTTTCACAAACAATGCTGAACTGAAAAAAAAATAAAAAGAAAAAGATCATTAACATAAACATAGGTATTTCTTCTAAGTTAGACAGTATGGGAGAATTTTATTCAATAAGGGGCAGGGGGGAAATGTCGGTATCAAAAGAACAAAAACTTTTTCTCCTTTACTTTCTAAGGAATCATTTACCTACTCATATCAAGAAAAAAAACTTGACCTTCTTATTGTCGTAAATGAGGAACGTGAGGAGTGTTTGTCATGTATAGACCCGCAGCATCCGCCGCTACGAGTAAGTATAAGTCGGGTGCGGGTGACTTCTAGCCCTGGTAACCCTGTACCGCAGGGTTCCACCTTCCTACCAAGATGCAAAAATGCGGACTTCCCTTCTTTTTACTTGGGACTTGCAGGGGTAGACTGGAGCGCCCTTTATGAAACGACTAATACCGCCGAAGTATATATATAAGTATATATATCCTTTTATAGAAATTTTGGATGATAGTACTCCAAGAAAGAGCTCAACGGGTGATTGCTTTCGTTGTAACTACCCTGAATGGTTCACTGCTGAAAAAATAGGTCATATGAAGAAAAAGGCTTTGTGGCACAAATCTTTTAAGAAGACTGGTTTAGTCAGCGACTATGTTAAATGTTCTCACTGCCGTTCTCTTTTTAAAGACAAAATCAGTACCGCATACCGCGATTATCAGAGGCGTACGAATTTGTGAAGGAACCGAGGTCCTTTTGGGGTTTTATTGGAGGCAAGCGCTCGAAACGTAGTAGACCGAAGATAACTAGGAATGGTGAGTCGTTGCCAGAGCATGAGTGTACTCAGTCGAACGCTGGCCACTTTCATTCGGTTTATGGGGCGGTGGCACCGCGGTTGGATGCGACTGCCGCTGGGGAGGCGGCGCCTAAGCGCGGCGCACGCGTTAGGTTATCAATTCGGATGTTTATATTTTTTTAGGTGACAAAACTAAATCAAACAAACAAAAGTCACCGACTTGAGAAGCCAAAGTTATTTTTCACTTTTGTGTTTTTGAAGTCGGTTTTATTTTTTTGCAAAAATGCTTTTCATTTTTCCATTTGTTACGAGAATGCTCGTATCCCAACGGCTGGAAATTTACTAGGGTTACTCCGGTACCGAAGGGGACTCCAAGCTCGGATGTTACCAGTAGCAGTACTGTCAGCTTTTGCTAAAGTCTTCGACTCCGTGTTGTGTTCAACTATCCACTCGCAAGTAGCCTCAAAGCTCAACGACGCGCAGCATGGTTTCCGTGTGGGCCGTGGCACAAATTCTAATTTAATAATTTAAACGTACACATCTGGCTGCATCGTTCTCACATAATGTACCATCTCAACATGAATGATGTAACCAAGGTTTTGTTAAAGTATTCTGATTTAAAAGAGTGTCCATGGAGTTTCTTGCCCGTTCTTCTCCATAGAGATCTGCGTTAGGGAATAGGCAACTACAGTACTTTCACAGTTTTTGTGCCTTGTGACTGGGACTGTAGCTATATTTTACTGTTATCTTTGTTTCGACAATTCAAAAGTGCCTGTAACTGGCCTACTTGAAATAAATGCTTTGATTTTGATTTTTAATGTATTTTTTAAATCGGGCCACCACAGTGCTGGACTCGGAGACTGGTGTCCAACTGGACGTCGCTTACTTCGATTTCAGGAAGGCATTTGATAGTGTGGATAATGACATACTTTTAAGTAAATTTGCGAGGGTCGGTTTTACCCCAGCCCTCCTAGAGTTCTTAGCTAGCTACTTGGGCAACCGCAAACAAATGGTAGAATATGCAGGTTACACCTCTGACTCGTATTTCACCCTTACGTCAAGGGATAAATTAAAACAAAGGGGTAAATCAAGGGACAAATTAAGGACCTTTAGAATTTATAATTATGATTAACTAGGTTATGCCCGCGCCCTCGTGGAGTTTGGGAATTGCCCACGGGATCTTACTTATGGGGTAATAAGTAATCTATGTATGTATAGTACATACATAGGTTTATATATAACTGATACACTACACATGTCTCATAATTTTAATTGAAGAGTGTGTACACCAATTAGCGAGGCCATACATCCAGAAAATATTAAGTTTCACAGAAAATTCAACAAAAACTCTTTCATAGTGGATACTCTTCACAAAGAATACACCCATTAAGTTTTATGTCTTTGAAAACAGCAGTTTTAAATTGGGGGTTGATTTTGGAAAAACTGTGATACACGTTTCTCATAATTTTATTTGAAAATTATGTGAAACGTCTATGGGTTTGGGATGAAACTCTGTGCAAAATTTCAGCTTTCTAGGTCCAAGTGTTTGGGATGGGCGTTAATGAGTCAGTCAGTCAGGACTTTTCTTCTTATTTATACACTGTGACTTTTTAGTCGTCTTACAAAGGTGGTCCACTCAATGTACCCGACATAAAATAGCTCTAGGCGCGATTTGTTTTTTTTGCCTACCATAATAGGTACAAAGAAAAATAAATAATATATTAGAATAAAATTATGAAACATCCTGTCAATGATTTTTAAGTGTCAAACGGGAGAACATACAGCTTGGCCATAAAGAGTAGAAATAAATTGAGGGCGCTACTATCGCTTAAATGGTATTATTTATACCACGACATAAATGAATTTGATACTTGAAGTACTTTTAAAGAAGAATCAGAATAGGGAAGATCTAATTGGAAAATAAACAAGCCTAAGAGGGTTAAAACATATTTATTTATATTTTAATTACAATATATTTTTCAATCATTATCTAAACTAAATATTCTACACCTGACATGTCCGATCCAAGCTCTTGATCATCTTCAGAATCTGAGCTGCTGTCACTGCTGTCCTGTCCAAGACGAATTACCAGTCTGTCTATATCTTTATAAAGTGTTCTTCCTCTGTCATAGTAATCTTGTTCTATTTTCTTTATGTGTTCAACACAATTATTCTTGTGTAAATTTGCCTTCGTTTTTATTGCCTTCGTTGATTATTCGTCGGACAGTACTTTCTGATTTCGTTGAAATCAAAATAAAACATTAATGTAGAATGACATGCGTGATCAAAACTTATGCAGTCGTTCTATACAAAGTCACTTGTCAAACTACTTTCCCTATGTAAACATAACCTTTAAAGTTATATTAAATCCGTAAAAAACCTCGATGATGTGGCATTTTTTAAAGACCTAACTGACACTAACTGTAACTTATATCGTGAACTATGTATATTGTATAAAATTAGAGTGAATAAATACCTGTCATATCAGCAACTCGTTTGTAGAGGTCATCCATTTCTGTTAGAAGTTTCCCGGCATGATATTCCGCCAAACATCTCTTAAAAACATTGTAAATAACTTCTCTGGTGCCACTTTTTATCGTCTTGCCCATTTTTAATAACAATTCACTGACTAAAACGATTAATCTACCAATAATCACAAGAATTCATAATACTCTTTTTTATTTTGGAAGTTTGAATTAGTTCGAATGATATTTGACATTTCTTTAGAGTTGTCATGTGGAGAAAAAAATTAGTTCATATTTTTTTAATTTGTACACTTTTTGTCCAAGCTGTACCTACCCAGCGCTCGAGTCCAGTATATCATCGCTCGCAACAGGGTGTTTTAACTACGTCATGCGCAGGCGCGGTCCCAGCCTACGTCTTTGGGGGGGTCACATGGGACCATAGCCAGGAATTTGGTTGGGGACCGAGGGGGGGGGGGGAGGGGTGTTAAACTATTATCAACAACTTTTGAAAAACGAAATTATATCAACAATCTCTGGATTTAAATAAACAAAACAATCAAGGGCGCCTAACGTTTATTTCCGGGGGTGCATCTTTAACTTTCAGAAATAGTGTCAGTTTATAAAGATATACTGAAAAGAACACAGAATGTGAGAGCGAGCATTGCGAGCTCGAAAATTTTAACTCTACATAGGGTAGGTTATATTTTCTTTTGACCATTCATATAGGAGTTGTGTATGTACTTCGACACAAAAGCGAGCGAAGCGATCTCGAAAATGTTTGCACTCTTCCTCGGATAAATTAAGTTCTTTTTGTTCATTTATACAGGAATGAGTATAGGAAGAACTCTGTCAACTTGAGGAGAATTCAAAAGTGCAGGATGTTTTAGCGAGTGAAGCGAGCTGGAAAATTTTAGCACCACTTATTTTTTTTAATTTATATAGAAATAAGAATAGGAGCACTCTATCAACTTTTGCGGAATTGAAAAAGTATAGGATGTATTGGCGAGCGAAGCGAGCGAGAAATTTTTGCATTCCGCCGCGGATAGGTTGATTTCTTAATAGTTGTCGGAGATTTCGGGAGGTTGAACCATCATCACCCACCCCTTGCTGACGGCCCTGCCCCTGAGATAGTTAGATTTTTCAAGTTTTAAAATGAAGAGAACGCAAGAGCGAGCGAAGCGAGCCGGACCTCTTTTTATTTTATTTAAGCCATGAGTTCAGAAACATGATCACGGTCGACCTAGGTCCAACCCAGGCGGGTGGTCATGACGCCCAGCCATGACCCCCCCCCCCTACCGGATCCGCTCTTGATACTAATAGAATGCAAGAGCGAGAGATGAGAGCTCAAAATTGAAGCAGCCCGTCTCCACCCCGTGTTTTAGGATTTATTTATTAATTTATACAGAGATTAGAAATAACTCATTAACGAGCGAAATGAGCTCGAATATTTTAGAATTCTGCCTCGAAAAAGGTTAGTTTCTCTTGTTGAACGAATAAGCTGGAAATTAGGTAATAATTTATATCCGAAAACAGCTATTTTAAGACGGTTTATCAATTTAGCGTGTATGATTTTGGGGGGGGGGGGGGGGGTGGGGTCATGACCCCTGTGACTCCCCCTGGGACCACGACTGGTCATGCGTCATATACTGAATATCATAATCATGCGTCATATTTTATTTTTAAATTATTAAAATCTCATAAATACCTATTTTTTTATGAATGTTTGGTAGTCATTGGATACATGGAGTGGCCGTTGTAAGACGACTAAAAAGTCACGGTGTATAGATGGTCTTCCAGAAGTCATTAAAGATGCTAGCTGTTTGTTATGTGCTGACGGTCTCAAGCTATTCTTGCGGATTACAGACGAGTCACACTGCAGAATGCTCCAGCGAGACATCGATCGGGTGGTAGCGTGGAGTGAAGAGAATAAACTACTCTTTAATTCACGCGGGCTGTGGTACCCCGACGCCATGATTATTGCATGGGCGGTCACGTCATACCGCGGGTGGGGTCAGGCCGAGATCTCGCGGATACTTTCGTTGGGGATCTTTCGTTTCGTGCTCATGTAGTGCAGGTGTGCAAAAAAGCGTTTAAAAATCTTGGTTTTGTCATGCGTGAAACCCGTGACTTCACTAATATGGCAGCAGTAAAAGCACTTTATAATGCGTTGGTGCACAGCAACTTGGAAACGAGTGCTATCATCTGGAATCATTATGAAGTGAAGTATTCTCAGATGGTGGAAAAGATGGAGAACAAATTTACCCGATACCTGTACTGGAAGTTTGGTGCCTACCCTTTCTACCCACTTATGTATCCAATTCTCTTTGTTATAGGGATGGTTGGTTACTACAAGTTTGAAGTAAGGCGCAACCTCGCTCTCGTAAAATATGTTTTTATGGTTTTTCGTGGTATTCTGAATAATCTACAAATATTGGAATCCCTGGGATTCCTCGTTCCAGACAAGAGACTACAATTGTGGCCGAGGGAGGAGCTTTTTAAAGTGCCGGAAACCTATACAAACTTATTAAAGTTTGCAACAGTGATTCGTGCAGTAATACTAAATAGTGTCTCTCTGGAGTTTGGACATATATTTTCTTGCTCTTTGACGGAATTCCAGAGAGTGGCACTTAGTATGTTGTCCACTGTGTAATTTGTGCTTCTACCCAAACCCGTAACTTGGGAGCAATTAGCAATTCATGACTACTTTTGTTGGTTTGGGTCTGTTAATGAATAAAAATAAATAAATAATTTTGGTAATTTCAATAAAATAGACACTATAAGTAGGTCTTTTAACAATCACGTCAGACACGCGTGCGTGTCGGTTAGTATATGTTACGAAATGGCTTCGCACGAGCTAGTTCGTAACATTGATTTTATGGCTTGAATTTTCAATGGCGAATACCGTTAAAAGCTAACTGTAGATGGTGCAACCACAGCGAGGTCTCAATCAAATTACATTACCAGATTTTCAACCTACAAACCAATGACGATGCTTGGAACCGGCTATGCTAGTACCATTAGTTCCACAGTAGCCATCCCCATTAGGAAATTTGTCAACATGACACCACCTGTGAAACCACTGTCCGTTTGATCGCAGGAACGGTGGTTCTAAATAATTATTTATTCAGCATCCAGAGCTACAGAGCTACAGTAACAATTAAACGGCCATTTGCGGGGCGGTAAAGAAAGCACCTTATCGAGTGGAGTTTTTGGATTGTAGGTAAAGTACCTAATAACTTTATTACCTATGTATTTTAACGTTATCTTACGAAGTTATCAAGTAATTTATCTTCCTCAAGCCACTCCCGTTCCGCTTCAGAACAGAGAATATTGCATTGTAATAATTTCAACAATCTGAGGATCTTGTTTATTATATCGTCCCTTCCTGGCGCCACACGTATCTATAACCAGTCGTATAATTATAGGTACAGTCAAAGACCATAAGTCCAGTAGCATCTCCAAGTTCATATTTGCCCTCACAATTCTACGCCTGCACATATCTTATTGTGTCTGTGATTTTTCAACGCAAACTATAATACGTCATACAGTATAACTACGGGAAGGGGATGGTAGTCACATGTCATGTGATACACCTAAGCAAACGATTTTATACCGCGCTCTTTCTGATTGACTCATGATGATAAAGTGCGATATACGGGTGTGAAATGTCTTAATTGAAGAACGTCGTAAATGCGATTAGTTTTGATGATACAGCTTTGTGAGAGTGCTACTGGACTTCTGACCACAACCGTATATATTTTAAAAAAGATTACAAAATTATGTTCTACTAGTTTGATGAATCGGTCCTTACGGTCAATGTGAAAATTCGGCCTTCAGCTGCCTTCCCTTGTATAATAGCCCGTTTTAAATGCCATAATTCTATATTGCCTCCAGACACGATACAAACCACCCTGTAAAAAATGTTCACTAAGTTCATCTTCGGCCGTGTCTTAACCGAAAACGATCGTCGCGCAAGTAAACAGTGCAAGTAAGCGATCGTCGCGCTCGGTTATATTATGTGAAAATAGTGCGATCCATCAAGTCGCGTTTGTTCGTTATTAATCCATGATGGGTGTAAAAAGACCCTTAACGAAGCCGAAAGGCACTAATTGCTATATGCACATTTTAAAAAAAATACTTATTGCTTAAAAATTGTATACTTATCATGTTATATTTTACTTTAAATACCTTCATGACCGCTGTACTGTACTATTCAGTGAATCCATCAGCACAATGTTTTGAACACTGTTTGAGTACTGCTTTAAACAGATTTTGCACCCCAAAAAGTCGTTTCCCAGCAATCATTTTTGCGTCGAATTAAAAAAATATAATAAAATTGACGGCTTCGTGAAAAGTCAGTTTACACCTTGCATTAATAAGCCATCGAGTCGATCACGAAGACGCGCGACGGTCCTTTACGGTTACGGGCCACGGGGTTGAGCCATAATCGTAACAGCAATCCCAAGTTCGAAAGAGAATTATTTGAAGAGTACCATTCATGCATATATCCCTACCTACTTACCAGCACAGGAACGTAACATGTATATTATATGCATTGTAAATTGTCGGAGTCGATAATTGTGTCCGTTCGCTTGTCGTGGTGGCTCCGTAGATGTGATATCTTGCCACCTCTGTGCCAAGGGATGTGCTAATTTGCAATAAGGCTAACCAATCTGTACCAACTTCGCTCGGTGACTGATTTCCATTCAAACTTTCAACCTCTTTTTCATTCACCCGGTTAGGGTTTAAATTTTTCTAAATCATTTCTTAGCTTAATTAATTGTAGTCAGTTCCGTCCAGTGGTTTGTGCTGTACATTGATAGTCAGTCAGCAGGAGAAACGATTTTATAAGTACAAAGATATATATTAATTACTAGCTGTGCCCCGTGACCTTTGTTCGTGTGAAATGCTTATAAAAATATAATGATTTCCCTATTTGAATCAGATTTTGTTAAAAATTTCAAGGGTTTTATTATTTTAGCATGGAAACTTAATCCTTTTTCTAAAATAAAAGGAGCCTTAGTTACTGCTTATAACACCAGCCATCTGCCAGTTGAAGTCCCGTCAAAATCGGTCCATCCGTTTCGGAGATTAGCCAGAACAAACAGACAGACCGACAAAAATTAAAAAGCTTTTTTGTTATAAGTACCGTATATACTTTCACTAGCGACCCGCCCCGGCTTCGCACGAGTGCAATATACACATATAAACCTTCCTCTTGAATCACTCTATCTATTAAAAAAAAAACCGCATCAAAAACCGTTGCGTAGTTTTAAAGATCTAAGCATACATAGGGACAGACAGACAACGGGAAGCGACTTTGTTTTATACTATGTAGTGATAATAAAAGGCTGTTATTTTGAAATTACAAAACACACACTTCAATTTTAATTGTTCGTATAGATTAAACTTACTTTTTGCCTCGTAACTCTGGAAGTACGTTCGGTTTGCACAAAAGGGCGCCTAAACTGATAGCGCCTGCGCCTTCTGCTACTATACTTTCCTCTTCTACTAAATGTAGAATCGCTCTTGCCGTCCAGTCGTCGTGAGTCAATACCTTAAGTCATTATTCATTAGAATCTAGCTACTCAACAGAAGTTTATGTGTACAGTAGGTACCTGGCCGTTAAAAATAGCTCTGATGAGTTTTAGAAAAAGTCTCAAACACAATCCAAAAAAATAAAATAAAATGTTTTTTTTTTTTTTAAATTCCTTTTTCGAAAACTCAATGTTCCATTTTATAGAGCAGGTAATGCTTCAAGTATAATAAGTATGTATGTGAGGTGAGACAAACCAGTTTGTCGATAAGTGAGCGTGCTGTGTGGAATGCGTTTACGCCTGCTTTTGGCACAGTAAGTGAGGCCGCTAGACTCTGCTCAGCTGCAGTCGTGTAGAGTTGCCCGTTATCTAGGGCTTTAGCAAAACTGCAGCTTTTTCCTGCTTCTATGCCCTAGCAATAAAATAAAGTTTAATTAAGTATTGAAAAATTAATAAACATCATGCACGAAATGATAAAACTATTAAAAGTAATCAAGAGGTTATCAGTGTGAGACGATTCTGATGTGAATAACAATATTAAGACACACTACTCTTACAGTGATTTTTTGTATTGACGCCAAATAAAATATTTTTTATAATGATTCTGAGGCTGATTCACTCGCATTCGTCAAAACACTATCACACTTCCTGGTGACCTAGAAACTTGAAATTTAGCATAAAGGTACATAGTTCTAGGCCATTGTGCTTGTAAAAATATTCTATGAAGGTGAAAGAAAGTATAAGAGTGTCAATTATATAAAAGTTCCTAACTGTTGAGAGTTTGAAAACTTGCCAAGCTTGAGGAGACTTTGTATCTTTAAGATATAGGTTTAAGTAATAAAATTATGAAGAAGAACATAAGTTTACATATATCAGAATATCTGGTTTAATGTGCTTGGCCACTGTGGCTATGCCTGCTAGCAGTCCGCCGCCGCCGACAGGCACAAGTATGGCGTCCGTGTCGGGTAACTGATTTAATATTTCAACGCCAATGCACCCGGCACCCGCTATCACATTAGGATGGTCACATCTGAAAGATCAACTTCTATTAATTAATGTCAAGGTATTTTTCAATTTGTCAAAAATTTCCGAGGAGACCTCACTGTGCCTTAGAAAGCACATTGAGCAGCTGTTGGTCTACGATGTCATTTGTAGGTCAACAGTCGTTAAGGTGCCTGAAAGTCTGATAGCCATTCTTGCCAGATGGTATTATATCATCCATTAACTGAATTTTCGAAGTCAGCATAGGCATTTCCACCATGTCAAATACCTAGATATTGTTTTTCAGATGCTTCTGGTTACACTAGATGCCTACTCCAACACTGTCAGAGCCTTAACTTAGTATGTGATCATGATATTAAACAAGCTGAATTTATGACAAGTTGAAGCGATGCACCGACCATTTACAAAAATATTGCTACTACATTCTCACCCATTTAAATAAGTACCAATTCCACCTGCGTCATTTAACAGTTTGAAAGCGTGAGTCTTAGCTTCGTCGATATTCTTCCCATGGATCGCAACCGTGGCCCCAAAATTTTGGCACTGACTTACGATGTCAAAACGGGTGTACTCGGGGAGTACCACAGTCAGTTGGATTTTCAGTAGATGCGCTTGATATGCTAATGCCTGTGCACAGAAAAGTTACAAAATGTGATGTGTTTTAGTTGCCCTTACAGTACGGTAAGTTCAGCTCAATTTCATGACTTTTGTTTTTTTACGGACTTTCCAATTAGGTACCTACTTACACTGCAATATTTAAAAAAAAAACTTTCTTGCGTAGGTTACCCACAGAAAAGAGTAGGTAGTGATATTTATCATTTTCACTGGACTTACTTATTGTGAATCGATGCTGAAATATGCGATTGTGATGAACATTTATCCCTAAATGTTTAAGAAACTCACCATAGCCCAATTTCCTAATGACGCCGTGAAAACACCACTTTTGCGCTCATGTTTAGTTAATTTAAGTAACGTATATAATGCCGATCGTTCGTGAAAACTGTACAAGTAAAATATGAGTAAGTATGAGATTTACATAGCAAGAAGGTATGTAGGATATATTATATCTAAATTGTTTAAATGACCAAATAACTACCTTCCTGTTTTATGCCGAGTCTCTTGTTTAAAATATAGAGACATGCCAAATTTTTTACAATTTTTTGATTTCTGAAAATTAAAAACTATTAAATAAACTAACAAAAAACTGTAAAAGGACATTAAAAAACCCCTCCTCAACGCCGTCAGCTGGTAATGTGCCCAAGACACTGGCGGCGTTTCGTTTCTTACGTTGTATGGCAACACTTAGCCTCTGGCCAAGGCAAAAGCTAGTCCTTGGGACACGATAAGCGTCAACTAGGCTTTTCAAAATTTCCTTAAACGGGCTGTAAGCAATCGGACCCCACGGCCCCAGAGTTTTAACACCAAACGGCTCGAAAATATAGATTACACAAAGGTTACTATATTTAGATTTACGCCGCTTGAGGTTCTCTGCAGCCGCAGCGGCAGCGCCATCACAGCACGATAAGCTTGGAAGATGTGATGGCGCAAGAGTATGGACACATGTTGCGTCCCACATTAAAGGCCTACCCATCTTCCAAGGAACGTCCGGTTCCGTCCGGTCTTTTGTCATCGTCGCGTTTGCCAAACCATGGGGTTCTAAAAGAGCTGGAACGCCGACGGTGACAAGAGCTCGTCGGATGATGTCTTTTATGTTCGCGTGCCGCGCAAAACAGCCAGCACTTCGGTTGCATGACAGGCCGTGGCGACCGAGTCTGTTGACAGCTTCACCATAGTGACAGCAATGAGGAGAACAGCAGGCGGCACCAAAGCGTAAAGGAGCGAGGCGGAAGGTCGTGTCATCGAACAAAGTGTCTATGTTTGACGACGGCAGTGTGTGAAGCCAAAGACTATATAGCAGACGTATTCAGTACATTGTTCTGAACTGCTCTACAGAGCGCCTTGTCCCACCGTCTCTGGGAAAATGGATTGTCGAGTTCTTCAGTATTCAGGCAAGTTTAGAAGTGTCGATAGCCTCGGAGAAGCACGGTACATCAAAATGTAATTCTGAAAATAAATTGTAAAACGTTCACGTTAAGGTGTTACCTACCTAAAGGGTGTAACAAGACCCTTAACGAAGCCAAAAGGCACTTGTTCTCCCCGTCATTGCGATCATTTATTTGTTCGAGACTATACCTGGGAACCGGAGATATTCAAGTCAAAGTTCCAACGTTTTCACAGGTTTTTTTTTTAAATACGTGTTTTTAATGTAAGAGTTTTAATTAAAACATGTCCACCCACTGTGGTGTAATAAATTAGATGCTCCAGGATTTTTTCCTTTTCTAACCCCATAAGGAGAAATTTCAATCATAATATGATAACAATAAATTTCACTTTGAATATTGGCCATGGGTCAACGATTAACTCACTGAAACCTTTTAAAAACTTTCGGAAAAAGGTTTTTTAAAAAGGTCTTTTGATTGCGGTAACGAGCCCGTTCAAGGAATTTAATTTAGTGAGAGTTTTGTGCAAACCTTATCCCGGAAAAGGGAGAAGGAAACCCTTCCCTTTACAGGACGGTTCACCGAAATGGTGCCTGGTGTACAAACAGAAGTTCAAATAATATTGAGATCCAAATAATTACCAAGAGTGGAGTAGCGGGAATAAATTGTTTCAAAATGGCTTCTGCTTTCATGACGTCGCTATGGTATATAGTTTTAGGATGCATTGGATCGCAATATAGGTCAAATTCAGGGCTCGGTGGATTCTGGAAAAGTATTTTTTTTAATGTTTATATATTCTCCAATGCTTTGTTTTCTACGATATAAGTATCGTAGAAAACAAAGCAGTTGAGCAGTTGAGGCGTGTCGCGAGTAAGCTCGCGACACGCCTCAACTCACCTTTGCCACCCACCAACTCACCTCAACTTTGCTTGGGTTATCTTAGACTTTAATCGTAAATCAAAATAGTTTTCTGTATTAAGTTATCCTGATGCCTTTGCCTGGTAATAATCTGTTACGGATCCTTATTTATCTCTATCATCGTTGTATCTGGTGATCTTGCGTGACAGCGTGGCACCGATCCGCTGTCGCAAAGTAAGACACCACGGCCCTGACCAAATCGTGTTGAATAAATAATTTTGGACTGTTAATAACAGATGCCACTCAATAAGCCCTAAGTTTTCAATTGGCTGGTTGCCATTTTATGATTTATACCTAGATTTGGTCGGTACCAATGTGATATCTACACAGAATGCTTTTTTTCTGTGGTCATCGGTTTCACAAAATGTCACCTCTTACCCTGTCCATCACAAGCGTTTGTAATAATTACGAAGTATTAGTTGTCATTTGTTGGCATTCAAGTGAGCTTAAGGAGTAGATAGGCTTGCAGTAACCTAAGTAGGTGGTATTGTGTGCACAATACATATCCTCATCATCTAGTTACTGCTAATTGGTACCAGGAAATAAGCCATTTGGTTAATGTTTTTCCCCATTGCTCTCAGATAGAGGGTGTGAGTTTTCAAAAAGATTATTTGACTAAATAAGTAACATTTTACACCCTCTCTTAGAGTAATCAGGCTTTTCAGTAAAAGTAATCTAGGACACTTCACATTTTTTTGTCAATTGTATTTTATTGAGTCTGGAATAAAATGAAGCTCATAAATAATTTTCAAACAAACTTTAACCCCAAATCAAAATTACCCCTAACTACTTTTGAAAAAATATGTTGATAAAAAATATTATTTCGTTATCATAATATTAGATGGATGAATGGATTTTTGATACATACATGATCACCTTAAGTTCCATTCTCCCAGTAATTTTGAGGTTACATCCGAGGTAGGATCTATTGGCATACGTATAGATAACTGGGTATTTGGTTCATTCAAAATGGCCTTTTGCTCTGTTACAAATCAATTTTAAGGAATGCACCTAATTACCAGTCACCCTGCAGGTATAACAAGAATTTTAAAACAGTTACTTACTGGAAACCAAATGGCTGCCTTATGGTATTCACGGTTAGCGAGCACCGACGGATCTAATCCCAGAGTGTCCCTACAAACTGGGGGAGGCGGAGGTGGGAGCGGTTTCTTGGGCATGTTGGTAGCTAAACCTTATCTATTAACATATGTAACCAGTAGTAGGCAAGGCCATGTTGGCTAATCTGGGCAACCTATTATGGTATGAATTCAAATTTCATTACACATTGCATTAGTTACATATCTCCATATAGCTGTTGCTATATTGATGCTCTGTGAGCTGTTGTCACAATACCAAAGAGTTCAATACTTATACCACAGACTTATACTAAACGGAATACTGCCCTCATATTGCCACATTTGACACCCTAACAGATGATAAGATAATACCTGGGAGTAAACTCTATAGTATGTATTTTGTAGATCTATTTATTGAATCCATGTTCTGTAATACATTGCTGCATGGATCTTTCAATGACATTGCCAGGCCCACAGGGGGCGTTATTTACAAACATTTTAATTTGCAATGAAAAAACAGAATGGCGGAGTTAGTTCAGATTTTGGCCACGTGGGAAAATATGCTTTTTTCGATCATAGTAAACATAAGAAAAACAACAAAACGAGAATCACTAAATAACAGATAATAAAATTATAGTGCCTCTTAGGGTCTACAGTACGCGAGTTCCTTAAGAGCGGCGGGCACGGCGGGTACTTTTGGCGGGCGGACGCACGTTCGTGCGATCAAACTTTCTTCCTGGTCGGAGCTTCTCCGTCCAAAAGTCGACGTCGTGGCCGTGTAGTTCGCGAGATCCCTAAACGTGCAATATTTTCAATGCAATATGTGAGCAATATTATATGTTTATTACAATATTGTCAACTATAGTCCCGGCCATCACAAAACCCATTTGATGCCGATTATTTCTGAAAAATATATATTATATCTACTGGTTCAGACACGGTCAGGGTCACGTTTTAATCTTTTACACGGGCTACAAATTCCGCAATGGTTGTCGAAATCATCCGCGTCCCAGCGAAAGACACGTCAGAATATAGCTGCAAAACCCGACGTGTCACTCCCGCGAACCTTCATGTCACTTAAGAAAGGGATGCCGATGTATACATGACATACCTATGCCACTTCATGAAACAACAATAGAAATGGCCGGGCATTCAAAAACGTTAAAATTCGTCCTGCAACCAGCCGTCAACACATAAAAATGCATTTGGCCATACCAAAAGTGTGTGGCTATATGGCTGAACCACATTTAAAATATTCAAAGTCGTATTGCGAAGTCTAGCTGTAATTGCCGGTTATGTTGCCGGCAACTGTATTGCAGCCAAATATTGCCCGTTTAGAAGCACATTTAGGATAACATCACGCATTTTCAAGCTAACGAAGTGACTTAATTATTAACAGGGGTTAAATAAAAATAAAATAAAAAAATAAAAATCTTTATTAACAGGTGATTGTTAGTAACATCAGTGTAGCTCTGGCTCTTGTACTAGGATTCCCTGTATCACAAGAGCCAGACCTCTCAATTCACAGGGAACATATAAAAAAACGATAGACAAAAAAAAAAAAAAATGGGGGATACACTAAAAGCATGCATGCATTAAAAGTGTTTACAAACATAAAATATAAAAGAGATAGAAAAAAAAAAGTTAATTAAATGAAACCCTTTTACTATACATAAACATATACAACTAAACATATAAACCAACGCTATGTGTCCGACAGTCTGGCGATGGCGATCTGTGATACGGCTGTATCAGTTGAATGTTTCAGAGAATACGTGATAAAGTGTTGTATGGTCCTGTTGGCGCGTGGCTATAGTAGGAATCGCAATCTTTTTCGTTTTTTAAATATTAGTCATGGAAAATTTCGCAAATGTTTTCCAACAGCGCCCTCCTAATAATGTCACCCTGTCACGCCAAAAGAACAGAGATGCACAGTAGATTACACCTGGTTTTTTCGCTAAACCACAGAGACGCACTATTATTTTATAGACCCATGCAGTTGTTGCGGTACAGGAACCATTTGCAGTTTACTGATGTTCCCTTCCATGACAAACACCTTATCTATGCTAATATTATAAAGAGGAAAGATTTGTATTTTTAGGGTTCCGTAGCCGAATGGCAAAAAACGGAACCCTAATAGATTCGTCATGCCTGTCTGTCCGTCCGTATGTCACAGCCACCTCATTCCGAAACTAATAGTGTATTTTGTGTATTCCTTTTTTATTAGATAACGAGTAGATTAGATTAGATTTAGAATTAATTGTAACGGATATATTATTTGTGTACCAACATAAACTGAACGAAGGAGCCTGGAACTCACGGCACAGGGAATCCTAGTGTGAGTTTCAGGAATCAATGCATTGAATGTACTTTTCTAAACAATAAATTATTCTTATTCTTATTAGGACTACACAGTTGAAACTTGGTAGTAGTTTAATATATAAATATGGTATTTATTAATATATTAAACTTTAGGTTTATGTATTCAAATAAATAAAATTGAAGTGTCTGTTTGTGATATTAAAATAACAGCTTTTTACTGAATGCATATAAAAATATATAATATACGGCACTAATACATATTTTTTACAATTTTTGTCTGTCTGTCTGTTTGTTCCGGCAAATCTCCGAAACGGCTGGACCGATTTTGACGGGGCTTTTACTGGCATACAGCTGATGTTATAAGGTCTAACATATGCTACTTTTATTTTAGAATAAGACTTAGGGTTCCGTGTAAAAAAACCCTTGAAATTAGTAACAAAATTCGATTAAAAAAAGATGTTTTTTATACTAATTAATTTCACGCGTAAGTATGTAAATACTAACTGTTGCCCGCGAATAAAAATAAACTAGCTAAATAAAATGAACTTTTAAACAATAAATAAAATGCACCATTCCATATTTATTGTATTTTTATATTATATAAACAATTTTTATATTGTGATGAAGTAATTATTATGATCGTCTCATGTGAGTTCACTACTGCATGCACACAGGGTTCGGTGCGAGGCACGGGCCGCGCTTTCTGCTCGTGGTTTTGTCAGCCTTGCCATTCATATCTTGGAAGAGGTAATCTTTATAGTTTTTCTTGATGAGGTCCACCAACTGCTTAGTGTGGTCCCATCCTCTGGTTTCACAAATTATTTTAAACTGAAACATTCAAAGTTTTTGTTAATGTTTCTGCTGTGATTATAATACATTACCTTGTGATCGCACGCCAATCTTTCATTCGTTTCAATCGTTCATTTATTTCGTTCGAATTAATTAATTTTAAGCTCAAGACTTCATCATCTGCCAATTACCAACTAACCGATCAGCTGGAATAAGATTAGGTAGATGCTGATGACGCCACAATAGTGCGGGAATGCAAGGTTACTAGCGCGCGTGTTCAATACACTGCATTGTGAAAATAAACGCAATAAGAAACACTTTACGAATAAGTGTGGAAAAGAAAAATTTGTTATTGTTAGCGAAAGTCCTTGCCTGAAAGGTGTACACGTTATGGCCAACGCAGCATCGCTCCGGACAACAGTCGCGGAGGGTGACGCCGATGCTGGCCATCCTGTTGCACAGCTCGGCCAGCCCGCCGACCTTGTCTGGCACCGACACTTTAAATTTTATTAGTCGACCTTCCGCCGCCATGCCTCTATCAAGGGTGCGTCCTAACGTCGTCGGGTCAATATTTCCTCCGCTAATGATGGTCACAACTCTAAAAAGAAATATACTGTCCAATGTTCGATCGATTCAATAATTTACATCTGGAATTTGAAACGTTGGTGCTTCGGAAATTGATAAAATCAGTATATGTAAAGGGGAAGTCGACAAGAGGCACAAGTAACATATGCGTTATGTGGCAATCCGTTGTCATGGTATGAGTAATGTGCATGTGATACGAGCATGCAGCGCATGAGCATGAGTGTGGTTGGCTGTCAATATAGAAGAAGGCCAAAGAAACAATAGATGGACTGTGTAAACGATGACATCGATAGAAAGTTGGGGTGACAAATGAGATGAAAATTAATAGAGAAGTACGAGTATGTGAGATAAATCCTACTTCCTACTAATATTATAAATGCGAAAGTTTGTGAGGATGGAGGGATAGATGATGGATAGATGATGGATGGATGTTTGTTACCCTTTCACTCAAAAACTACTCACCGGATTTGGATGAAATTTGGCACACAGATAGTTTATAACCTGGATTAACACATAGGATACTTTTTATCCCAGTAGTACGATCCCGTGGGACATTGCTGAACTCCACGCGGGCGAAGCCGCAGGCATAAGGTAGCACCAAATAAATTGGGACAAGTTCAAAAAATTATGATGACGAAGAACATAGTGAAACTTTTTCGGGTGCAGAGCTAAAAATATATCCATTGTGGTCTTATTTACAAGTAGGGTAAAACCACGGAACAGAAAAATACTAACAAATCCATTACTTTCAATTTTTCATTGAAGATTTAGAGAAAATCACACACATTGCTAAACAAAAGGGTAAAGTAGACACCATTAATTCACAGATCGGCAGGATATGATAATGTGGATATTCATTGCTCACGTTTTGCCTTTTAAGTTAGGCAGCAGGCCGCACATAAGAGCAGCAATACCGACTGCCCCGGCGCCTTCTATATTAAACTTTTCCTCTTCAATAGTATGCATAATCGCACGCGCCACCCAGTCTTCTGGAACAGATACCTAAAAAAAAACAATATAAAACACCGACGAGCAAGTCAAAACCGCGGTAATGTGACTGCCGTTGTGGATTCACGGCCTGTCTCTGCTCATCGGCTGACGGGCTTCGAGTCTAGTTTGGCTTAGTCGTTATAGGAGAGTTATTTTTAGAGGAATCTCGGAACATACATAAGGGTGTTTTGGAAAGCTCATGGAGTCGTCTAAAAAAAAATTACGAACTTTAATTCTTGGGCCATTCTGTACACTTAGTAAAACATTTTTACTTGAACTACGTTCAATCTTCTTATACGGTCTATAACAATGAAATTGCCGTTTTTTTCTCACATTTTGTTCTGTTTGTAACTTTGGCGTATAGTAATATTTTTGCCTAATTCACATTTATTTGATGAATTATTCAATAACGTACCTTTTAAAGTTTAAAAACCGTACTAGTAGTTGCATATTACCTAATAGGGTAGTGTGTCAAAACACCTGTTTCAATGTGCCGTCGCCCCGTCGGCCATAGACTGTGTTTTGGAAATTTAAGATACCTACGCAGTGTAGCGCAGCTTTTTTCACTCTGTAGTTTGGAATTGCATCAAACGTAATCGGTTCAGACGTTTCCAAATAAAAAAAAAAAAATGTTAGTATGGAAATATCACTTTTCACGAAATCGTCAATACAAATCGGCAATTTCATACTTTAACCCCTAATGTTTAAGGCTTGTGTTTAAACGCCTACCAGAAACGTACCTTACTTTACTACCAATAAATTCGAAATATCTGCCAGAATGGATAAATGCTCACCAAATTGTGTTTTAAGAAGCTATAAATGAAGCTATTTTGATTTTCTATGCTATAAAAATATTAAACGCCTTTAAAGTTAATAATTTTTGACCAAATATTTTATATTAGGTATCGCTAAATAGATAAATTACTAAATTGAAAGTGGTGAAATAAACTATTGGTAACATTATTTTTTTTCACGACTTTAATTTAGTAATTTTTGCTGAGGCAAAAAAGCTAACGGTCGATCGTACAATTCTTTTTAATACCAAATATAATATTGCGTATCCCAAACACATTGTACTTGTTTATTGTTTTATGGATTAGATTAAAATATGATAACATAGCCAAATAAATATTTCAGTCTCAATATTACAATATTATTACTGCAACACATGACTAAGGTAGATAATAGAATGAATCACTAGTAGGAAAATAAAAAAAATAAAGTAAAATGAAGTTATGTTTTATTCTATGTATAGGTACTTATAAGATTAATTTGTACAGACGCCAGCACATCAAGTTACTACAATCTATCAAATTTCTTTAACAGTTATTCAACTTTACCGCTAAAGGGTTGAAAAATTTGTCTGTTTCGGGTAACTTAATGTGCTGTGCTGGCGTCTGTAGGTTCTTAAGATTTATCAATGACACTTTAGGGAACACAATAGTTGTAATCAGTCTATCACAGAAACTTTCTAAAAAACTAACAAAAGAAATGAATCAACAGAGCTTTTTTAGATTTAGCTGGCCGCCCTCTCTTATTCTTCTCAACAATAGGGATATTCCTGGCTTCAGGAGGTGGTTCCACGTACTTCAGCCTGATTGCTAAACCCAGCAAATGTTTACAGATTTACTGTTTCAAGAATGTAGAACAGTTACATCTACCGGTTAGCCAATCATCACTGTTGATGGTGTCATTAGTTTCCATTCTCTGAAAAACTGTTGATTATAATCGTCGAAACTTTAAATAAAGGGAAACGACTGTAATCTTAGTTTGACAATAATATATCTTGGATTCAGGTTGGATAATTTGATTAAACTAAAGCTATTAATTTAGAACTGTAATTTTCGGTATTAATATGTTACTATTTCAGGGAAACAAGATTTGGTGAGCATATTTATCCATTTTGGTAAGCAAAAGGCAACACGTACAATTATTCTGATGAGTGTATATTTTTTTGGAACTTAAAACGTTGTTCTTTAGGTATGGAATGGGTTTAATTTATATGATGTTAATATATTTTACTTAGTACTTAGTCTTAGGGTCTAAAAATTATTTTAGTGAGCATTTAAATTTTACCCTATTTAAAATGCTTTTCAAGTCTCGTTCCACCTTCAAAGGCTTGGCATTATGTAAATAAACTAACCATTTTAGTGACCTTCCCTTTGATGTTTTTGAAAGTGTTTACTCCGACTCTATTGACAGCTAATCCATCAGCAATTGTTGTGTCTATTGGATAGAAAATGCGTTCGTTTTTCTTCAATGACTCCTGCATACTGGCAGTGTTCTCTGTTTCGATTCCCTGCATTGAGAATAAAGCTTTAGTAAAAATGGTGAAAAATTAAATAGAAGCTAAATGAATAAGATATTTTGCAATCTGAATACTAATGACCTAAACACCAATTTACTAATATCCGACGTACGTATTGATGACAGGTAAGTATTATGAAACTTTGAGAACCCATCGGCAATTTACAATCGAAGTAAATAAAGAAGGAACTCACATATATTTCAGTTTCTGGTTTAAGATGTTTCACAGCTATGGATACTCCAGCCAGGAGACTGCCACCGCCGCAAGGCACCAAAATAGCGTCCACATTAGGCACCTGTTCTAATATCTCAATACCACAGGTGCCTTGACCTTCTATAACGTTTGGGTGGTCGAAACTGAAAGGATTGTAATATTATAGTAACTTGTTTTATAATCGGTTCGATTTTTAAACGCAAAAAGAGGTGTGTATAAGCTTGACCGCAATGTGTGTGTGTGTGTGTTTGTGTCTGGCACCGTAACTCTTAAACGAGTGAACCAATTTGGATGCAGTTTTTTTTATTTGAAAGCTAGTTTCTTGGCGATTGTACTTAGATACGTTTGATCAAAATCGGTGCAGCCATTTACTAGTTATGGGGGATGAAAGTGGGTATGAAATCGAAAAAAAAAAAAAACGAAAAATCGAATATTTTCAAATAATACCCAAGTGGGGTATTAAATGAAAGGGCATAATGTGTAATTTACAATTAGACATGTTTTATCAAAACCGGCTCAGCCATTTTATTGACTTTTCAAATGTTTGTTCGCTTTTCTTTGTTGCGATGGGGGATTTTTTAAATTTAAAATTTAATTTTTAACTAAATCTAGCACAGTTTTCATAAGAAGCAGTTACAATCTTACCCGTTAACATACATCATTTTCTTTTCTTTAGCTATGGTCATAGCATGTCGTTTTGCCTGCGCCATATTATCGCCAAACAATATGACCGTTCCGCCATGTCTTTCAGCATTCCTTCTCTTAGTAACAGGGGCTTTCACGGGCATGACGATTATGCTCGGTATGCCTAGTTCAGTAGCATTGAAGCTGATAGCAGTGCCGTGGTTGCCAGCACTGGCAGTTACCACACCATATCTTCTTTGCTCCTCGCTGAGCACCATCATAGTGTTGCGTACACCGCGCTCCTTGAAACTTAAGATTTTATAATGTTATAGTGATTAGGATGAGGACATTCCAAAAGGTATTCAGGATTTGGAGCTACTGATTAATCCTGACAATATATTTTTAGGGTTCCGTAGTCGAATGGTAAAAAATGAAACCCTTATAGATTCGTTATGTCTGTCTGTCCGTCCGTATGTCACAGCCACTTTATTCCGACGCTATTAGGACTACACAGTTAAAACTTAGTAGTTAGATGTATTTTCTGAACCGCTTTACGATTTTTATTTTTAAAGGTCAAGGGGAGGTTCCCCGTACGTGGAACAGAAACTAACATTGTTTTTTTTCATCAAACCTATACGTGCGGGGTTAGGTCTTTAAAAATGACATGGAGGTTCCTAACCCCATTTTTCTTAAAGTCAATCGTTTGAAAGATAGACACTTCCATAATGGTAGAATGTCTGCCCCCCCCCCCCTCTCTCTAATTTCTAAAGTAAAAGAGGGATAATTTTGAAAAAATATAGAATTGTAGAACGTAAAAAAACTTTCAACGAAAATTGATTTGAATAAGATTCAATGTTTAGTTTTTGAAATATGGGACTTTTTCACCAAACTGCAGCAGTAACTTTGTTTTTCATTAACATACTATGAACAACAAATTTAGTATTGCTGTTGAATGTAATACCTACAATACAACATAATTATGATGATACAATTTGTCAAAATGCACAAAGCTGAAGGCAACTAGTTATGCAGAAGGCATTTTAATCAATTCAAATGAGCTTAGCAAAAACGTGAGAGAGAGTATGCATACATCCTAAGTTGACCTAGCTATAGATATTAATACAGGGTTTTTGGCAGAACGTTGAACATACGAAAATGGTGGATAGGTGGGGTCATCTGTTACTTACTCAGCCCTGTTTTGCTAGAATTGGAACTCCACAATCATTTTTTTTTATTTTTTATTGCAAGTTGCAATTAAGATATAAGTATTTTTAACATCTTTCTGTAAGTTTGAGGACTCATAACTTTTTTTCTAGCTAACATCTGAATAAAAGCAATAAGTTTATAAGAATCTGCCAAGTTTAAAAAAAAATACAAAATATTGCCTGTTTTACACATTTTTAATAAAAATTACACTTTAAAGTTAAGAAAGTGGTGAAACTAGAAGAAAGCACAAAAAATTTCTTGGACGGAGTCAGGGGCGAACACAGCTAGTGATTGCTTCAGACGTACGTACAGAGTTAGCAGTATTTGCATGTCGTCTAACGGCAGTGCGATACATTGAAGAAATCCTCCAAGAACATGTTTTACCATTCGTGGGATTCATCGGTAGCGAAGATTTCATCTTAATGCAAGATAATGCCCGACCTAACACAGCACATTGCGTGAACCAAGCACCACCTCACCACCACCTCGTCACCTTTCGGAGGTGAGAATCACAAAATTGGTCTGGCATGACATGGTGGACATGAATCCCATAGAACATGTTTGGGAGATGCTTAAAAGGCGGATCAGATCCAGTCCCAACCCTCCAGAGACTATCAGTTAGTTGAAAACCGCTGTGGTGGACGCCTGTGAAGAAATACCCCATGTGGACATTAAAAACATAATCCACAGCATGCCTGATCGCATGCAGGTGGTCATCAGGGCTAGAGATAGAAATACCCGCTATTTATTTTAAGTACCATCCATAGCTTTATTTTGAAAATTTCATTCAAAAACATTTTCTTTACACTTAGCTTAATGTCATTTTTCTAATTTTAAAATTGTAATAAATTTAACTTCTTTTTTTTTTAAATCACCTGAAAGGAAGTCTAAGTACCATCCATAGCTTTATTTTGAAAATTTCATTCAAAAACATTTTCTTTACACTTAGAGCTTAATGTCATTTTTCTAATTTTAAAATTGTAATAAATTTAACTTCTTTTTTTTTTAAATCACCTGAAAGGAAGTCTTCCAATAACGCTGAAGAAAACTCATCGACATGTGCATCGTGCCGATTCGTGCCCGTCCTAGCCTACGGTGCACAAAGTAGGTCACTTACTGAACAACAGAAGTCCAAACTTAGGATTTGCCGGCGAGCAATGGAGCGCAGCATAATCGATATTAAGCGGACAGATCGCGTAACTACACTACACTACACTACACTACACTACACTATACTACACTACACTATACTACACTACCCTGCGCTCCATTACTCAAGTTGCAGATGTTGAAGAAAAAACAGCCAAGCTGAAGTGGGAGTGGGTTGGCCACGTAGCACGAATGCGCCCGTAGTGTTGGGCAACGATCGTCACTCATTGGACGCCTGTCGGAAGAAATCGCTGTCGAGGTAGATCGCGGCGAATGTGTTGTGACACTCTGATCTCGTTTGCGGGGCAAACATAACCAGATATTGCACAGGACAGAGAGGTTTCGAAGGAGAATGGGGAGGCCTTTGCCCAGCTGTAGGACACTCAAATAGGCTAACAAAAAGAAACATTCGCATTTAAGAATACACATTTATGTTTTACAACAATAAAACCCTGTTTCGTGTTTCATTTCGATCACAAACGACATGAAGCGTTTGGGCCATGTTATTTAAGAAATAATAGTCCTTAAGATGAACCCTTTCGACCGTTACCATAAAATATACATACTTTTTTTACAATTAGATTCGGTTTCCGGTTTAAACAGGCGATTATTTAAAAAAAAACAAAATGAAAACTTCATTTTGATTTCCTTTCAGTAAAACTAATATTTAAGGTACTTTCGTTCCGTGTGGCATAGCCGTGGGACGCCCCGCCCTGTGTACGTAGAATTTTTATTCAACCCTCATTGCCTTGTATTGATTGTACATATGCACTTTTTTGAAGCGGTTCATAGAAGACACCGATTCTCCAAAATTCAACTTTTTGGTAACAACACTCTCGGAGTAAAATGGCTGTGACATACGGACAAACAGTGGGCCAGGACGTTCGTTTTTTGCCATTTGGCTACGGAAGCCCAAAAAGTATTGTAGGCTGCCTGCGGATGACAGACTTCCGGCGACTGCGGATGTAGCGGAGCATCACAGTATAGCGCGCTCCGGCGTAAATGCGCTATATTCCAGACGCGTTTCTCCATTGAATCCATTTTTCGACACATGAAGTAAGTAAAAAGTTAAATATAATATATATTCGTTAATTACCATCCTGTGAACTGTAGGAAATCTTGTTTCATATATAAATCCATTCCTAATTTCTCCGACATGTGGGCACGCTGCGGTCAAATAAATAAATAAAGTAAACACGTCCAATAAGAAAGTACAATTTCGTAAGTTGATATACAACTTTATTTGTAGTATATGCGAAACCTGAATATAGTTTGTTCAGAATAAGTAACTGAATCGATTCCAATCATTTTTAAATCATGTTTTATTTTGTCCCAAAAATATTTAAAAAAAGTTACAAGTTGGATACCGAGCAATATTAAGTACCTATGGCAATAATTTAGGTACCTACTGCCAAATTATTATTATCAATGAGCTCCATACGACGCTGGAGGGGCACGCGCGGGCCCGCGGCGTGGTGACCACGTTTTTGCGGTAACACAACGGTGCGGTTTTGCGACAACCAGGTAACAGAACAAGCTTATAACTTTGTGATTTTTCATGATACTATTTGAAATTTTGTATGTAAATTGTTTACATAAAAATACTAGACACGTATTTCAGGTTTCGCATATACTAAAACTAATGTTGTATAGGGTGACTGGTAATTAGTGACCGATACTGAAAAACGTGATTATACTCATGATAACAAACAACTTTCCCAAAGAAACATTTTTTTATTATTTTTTATACTTACTCGTTCACTTTTATTTATCCCAATAACTCAACAGCCGTATGAAATTCTATTCAATTTCTTTCTCTATGAATTCAATTTCTCTAATTACTATCGTACCGTGCAAAAGTGGGTAGGCAGAGCACAGAGAGAGACAGCACGGCGTCACGCGGCTAACAGCTGATAGAACACAGGCGCGCGCGAATTTCACACGGCTGTTGTGTTGTTGGGATAAAAGTAAACGAGTATAAAAAATGTTTATTCGGGAAAGTTGTTTGTTATCATGAGTACAATCACGTGTTTAAGTATCGGTAACTAATTACCAGTCTATATATACAATAAATAATGCACACAATTTGCTTTTTCTAAAGACTCGTCAGTCGCCACGACTAGAAACGCCTGCCACGTTACTTTTACACTGAGAGTTTTCCAGCACCAGAGTCTGGGCTGGGCTCAGCATGCCGCCAGGGACAATACGTAAGGACCACTAGAGAACTGGCGTAAGGAACAACGTGACACAAACTACCATGGATTGGGAAAATGATTCTAGGTCACAAGAAACCTGAATTTGGGGAACACGAAATTACGATTTTACTTATTTTGCATTGGAATAATTTAATTAATCAGTGCGAGTTGTGTCTTTCTCAATCAGTGAAAAACCCTATTCTTCAAATGATTCGCCGCCAGCGCTTCTTCATATCTAAATAGATAAATAAACCCGAATGACTAGAAGGTATGTATCACACACGTACCGGGCATTGTGTCCGAGTAATGTAGCCTACCATACGTCGTGATGCCTCTAATATGTTTTCATACGGGACTTCACGTGGATTATCTGGATCACACCACTCGTCATATTCTGGATCCTTGAAAAAAAAAAAAAAAATTTTCAAAAATAAATATTACTGTTTAATTACCAAATGAAAAAGGAACAGTGGCGGATTTACCAGCATGCTGAGTAGGCTTGAACCTAGGGCGGCAAATTTGGAGACCGATTTCTTTTTTTTTGCTACCTCATAGAAATCAAAAAGATTTTGGCATGACGGTTTTCTGATGTTTGTTGCGGGGCCTTATTAATCGTACATGATTGAGCTTTGATTAGCTCAAAAATATACCCAAAAATTATTTTACGTGCAATTTCAACGAAATTGTTGGATTGTAAAAATAATGTTGGACATGACAATTGTAGAGGCAAGGGCGGCAAAAACTGTACAGCCTATACCTTTAAAACTTGTAAATCCGCCACTGAAAAGGAATCACGTAAATCGGCTGAGAAATCACGGAGTAATCGATGTAAATACGTGAAAAAAAAGCTCTTGTGACATACATAACCTCCTCCTTTTTTAGAAGTCTGTTAAAAAGTTCCCACACCATTATATATCTGCTCATATTGTTTCTGAGCATTCGCCTGTATGTAATGGTGCGATTTCATCCATGTGCGGCACAGTGCCGCACAGTGTACCGCACGAATGTTTCTTTCGTTGGACTTGCTCAAGTGAACATGGACAAAAAATTCGCGTGTTTAGAACAGAATAATTTTATTTGTGTAAAAACATGGTACATTAAGGGCTTATAAATATGGTTGTGAACTTACATATTTCGCCAAAGAATGGCATAAATTAGAAAATGTTAAATGTAACATTTTTAATACGAAACATCAATTAGTGTAAATATTAATATTACAATTATAATTTTTTTTTTAATTTTGTTTTTGTACACTAGGAGAAAAAAGAAAAAAACTTACATAACACACAGTGAATAAAGTTGTACAGTGAAGACATTTCTGCCTCCTAAACTAGGTCGAAGCCTGTGTTTTAGGAGCCAACATGTCTAGGTAAGAAGAATAACACTTACAATTCAGGATTCTTAACTATTCGAAATCTTAACTATAATAGACGCTTTTAATTAAAGAAACAAGAAAAAAAAAATATCAATTTGAAAACTCAGTAGCCATATCAATCGGTTACCTTTTTTTCAATAAATTATTTAACTCTATAAAAACAATTGTCAATAAGCCATTTATCTAATTTGGATTTATAATATGTCAAGTTCTCTTAATTCTTTTGGTATGTTATTAAAAAAAATATTGCAGTGATTAAACAATTTTTTTGGCTTAATGTGCTTTGATGTTATGGTATTTTTAATCTTGTGGGATCTCGACGAGTGTATTTCGAATGCACATGCTATAAAAAATGTTGAGATTTCTTTCACAAAAATACCAATCTGCATTATGAAAAGACCTGTTAAGGTTAATAGTGGTCTACAGGATGTTAATGAGCTGATACCGCAAATTGCTCTTAGGCATTTTTTTAACAATGAATGTTTCACTTACATTTGTGGAGTTCTCACAGAGTAGGAGACCATACCTGAATAAAGGGATACATACCCGTGGTAAGCAGTAAGTGCAACTATTTCACTAGCTGAACGTCTTAAACGTTTAGCAGCAAACACAAATTGGTTGAGTTTCTTGCAAACGTGTTCTACGATTAAATGTAATTTCCAGTTACAATGCTGATCAAGAAGGAGTCCAAGTTTGTATTCACTAACTTAATTAATTTGTTGTCCTTGACAATTACCTTGAAATGTTTTTGGTTTTGAGTTGTAATTTTGAAAATCTATGTACATTGGTTTTACTAAGGTTTGCACAGAGATAATTATTATTTAGCCATTTTAAAACTTGATTTACTATTGTATTAAGATGTTTTTCATGATTTAAGTCTGATTTATTATCATTTAAAGCAACAATTACAGAAATATCGTCAGCAAAAAGTATGCACTTGTTGTAAAGCAGTGGGCAATCATTGATATAAATAAGGAAAAGTAATAAGCTCAGTATGCTTTCCCGTGGTACACCTGATTTAGTTTGACTATATTCAGAACTGAATGATGTGGACTCTTTATTTTGGTTCATTGAGCTAATTTCTCCTCTTTGTTGACGGTTTGATATGGAGCTATATAAGGTCTAACTATTCATACACGAAATATTTTTAGGGAATCATGTAACGGCTATAACACAGCCATTTCAAGGGATTTTTTTTTATCTGAATATATTTTTTATAAAAATAAATAATTTAAAATTACTTGACCCACAATATAAATACTGGCTCCTTATTTCATCCATTTCGCTAGTTTACTACGTCGTATTTACCTACTGTTATTGTTAGAATATGGGAGTAAAGTATTTATGCAAAAAGTCTCAAAAAATTTAGAAGTTTTTCCGCTTTTTTTTATGTATTTCTTTATGTTATTTTAATATTTAATTTACACAACATTTTTATACATTTACATACTTAATTAGAATTCGGATAAATACATAACCAAAACATTTAAAAATAAGATGCAAATCGATTTAATTTTCAATGTAGCAAAAACGGATCTACGATGCGAGAAATTAGTTAATGAAAAAATAAAACCGACTTCAAAAACACAAAAAAATTAAAAATAACTTAAGCTTCGGAAGTCGGTGACTTTTGTTTGTTTGATTCAGGTTTTTTGTCACCGACTTCTAAGTTATTTTTCACTTTTTTGTGTTTTTGAAGATCGGTTTTATTTTTTTGCAAAAATTATTTTTTTATTTTTCCATTTTTTGTTGTAAATATCCTTCAGATCAGATCTTGACTTATTGTGCCATCCTTCATCAGCTCAGCAACATTAGATGATGACCACCAGGCACAAATATCTGAATTGCGTTAGAAATTATTTGGAAAACATTGTATGTGCCTATAAAATTTGAGGGTTGCCCTCGATTTTCCTGGACTTTCCCATCAGCAGATTCTTACTTGGTGGGAGTAGGTATAGGCTTTCAAAAAAAAAAGAATTTTGAAAATTGATCCACAATAAATTGGCGGAGAAATCGGTGCACATATAAAAATACAGACCTAAAGAACCTCCTCCTTTTTTTAAAGTCGGTTAAAAATTGTCAAAGGAGTTTTAGTAAAACATAAGTGAACCGTCAACAATACATGTCATGGTTATAGGCTTATCGCCAATAAGATGGAACTTAACATACCTAACAACGTAAAACGTGATTTTTCACTCAAAAAAAAGTCGCTTCCAAGCAATAATTTTTGCGTAAATTTATTTGGTTTGATGTACAGAATCTGCTGCATCTGCTAATTCATCCATTACTTGTGTACATTCGCTGACTAGGCTACTACGCCTACCACAAGTGACCTACTTTATGCACAACATAATTTAATGTTTTTATAAACGGTCAATCATTTACGGACACAAAACAGTGATTTTATTTCCTGTACACATCCCGTGTGATTCGTCCATCTACATACTACATCTCAGTGTACGGAGTTATTGCCCGTACAACCAGTATTTTCATTTATTGTCGTTATCGGCGCCACCCTGTATACAGGGTGTACACAAGACCCGCAACGAAGCCTTCAACCAAAAATCTGTTGAAAATATTGAAGTTTTTGAAAATGCGGCCAAGTCGTGATGCGGATAATAACTGAAGTAGTATTTTAGTTAGACATGGGCTTTCGTACTAACATGTTCGCTCACAAATGTGCTGTACTGTGCGCGAACAAAACTTACGCACAGCTTTGCCGGTGGAAACGGTTCTGCAGCTCAGTGCGCGTACATTTTGTGCTGCATAAAATGTTCGCGAACAAATGTGCGACACACATGTTCGCGCACAATTTTTGGTGGAATCGCACCATAACAGTTCAGATTCCCTTGTTTCTGTACAAAATATCTCGGTGAAGGAGCGCCTTAAGTCCAACAAAAGGACTTCAGGTAAAAGATTGACTTCATAATACCGAGTTCAAGCATCTTCGAATAGGCTAGGTGCCACAAGGCAGCAAAATAAAATTTAGATTCAGCGCTACTCAAGTTAGAAAGAACTATTGAAATATATACTCACGTCTTTAGGATTGGCCATATTTTAGATTTTTATTAAAAGGATTCAAATATGTAAGTTAATGTTTTTTTAGCTTTTTTATTATTTTTTGTTACGATTACGTTATTGTCAAGACTATGATTTTTGCATAATTATTGTTTTTTATAAATAACTAACATGTAATGATGAGTTTGGGTAACGTTTTATTAAAACCTACTGAATGACAACATTATAATTTACATTTTAATACCATTTTGCACCATAGAGATTGCACCATAGATCTTTGCTTTGTACTAGTGCCGTTTATGATAACTTCAATTTATGAAAGAAGGTTCTCATCATACAACGTTTTATAGGGGATTATGAGGTATCTCGTATTGTAAGGTTTGGTCTCCCAGAGAGCTCTGTAGTCAGTCTTCTATTATACTATATATTTACAAGTTTGATTTAGATTCGTCCTTGCCTAATCCTGTAATAGTTCTCCAATATGCCGATGATTTATTATTATATACTACAAGCCGGTCTATTGAACAAGCTAGCTGTTCTATTAATTCTGCTTTATCTGCTATGGATTCATGGTTACATTTAAACGATTTGGAGTTATCGACATCTAAAAGCGCGGCTGTTTTATTCACCCGGAAGAGAAACATTCCCACAGTAAATATTTACTATAAAGATACACCTATTCCAGTCAAAGACAATTTCAGATATTTGGGTGTTATTTTAGATTCTAAGTTAAGCAGTGTTCCCCATTGCGATTTTATTGTTAATTAATGCGAAAATCATTTAAACATGCAAGCCTCCATTCTCATTCGGATGAGACTCGGTCACGTTTGCTTTCCAGCTCATCTTGCCAAACTTAAAATTATAAACGATCCCAGTTGTTCGTGTGGCAGAGATGTGGACTTCTTCTTCTTCCATCTTTTCTCTTGTCCTCTATATGACCGTTCTTCCTTAGTCAGTAATATATTGTCTCTCCGTATTCCTTTTCCTAATTCAGTTCTTTCTTTATTATGTACAAATAGTTTACCTGTATATAAATGTATAGCTTCATTCATCACCATTAATAATATTAAAATGTAATATTTTTTTAAAGAATATCGACGCAATTTGAAGATAGCGATTATTAAGTCTTGTCCCTCAATCCTCACCTCCACTGACATAAGTTCATGCACTAGCTGCTAGACGAGAGGACCTATCAGAAAGTCTAGTGTACCTTTCAGTAAAAAGTTACTACTAAATAATAGGTATCTATAATTGTGTAATTCTAACCTCTTAGCTGAGATAATATTATTTTTTTAATCCTAAGAAAATAGAGTAGTGTGCCCACACAATGACACAAAATGTAGACAGTACTATTATACTTCATTTATTATAGCATTAAAGAAACACTGCTGGGTAAAGGCCTTCCCCATAGCCTTCCACTTTTCTCTCCGTGCGGTTTTCTCCGGCCAATCTCTCATAAAGATGAAAGTATAATGGGTGCAAAAGTATGTACCTACCCTTAACGAAGCCGAAAGGCACTTGTTCTCCCCGTCAATGCGTTTTTTTTTTTTGTTCTATTAGGGGTCAAAGTTGGGTGTTTCCATTGCGAGGATCGTCCGGAGGACACGGTGGAGCACACCGTGGAGGTCTGCCCCGCTTGGGCGGAGCACCGCCGTGTCCTCGAAGCGGCAATTGGCGGCGGCTATCTCTCGCGTCCGGCCCTGGTTCAAGCCATGGTCCGGAGCGAGAGGGAATGGGAAGCCGTCACCTCCTTCTGGGAAGCAGTCATGCTAGTGAAGTAGTTTTAGTCAATATAAATTTGACACTCCCTTCCGCTCCGCCCAGAGCCCGGTCATTTGATAACTTACAAATGAAAAAAAAAAAAATAGGGGTCAATGTTCAAAGTTTTTAATGCTTTAACTTTACCTCAATGACTCCCGCACTATTCAGTGCATCCATTGAGTGCGTTACATTGAGTCCTACCGTAAAACTTATCACCCCAAAAAAAAAGTTGTTTCCCAGCAATATTTTTTACGTAGATTTACTTACTCGTAGTTGGATTTACAGAATGCTTGGTCGACGGCTTCGTGAAGGGTCACCTCGTATACGGCACTTTAAATTTTTTGTCCGTCGTCTGTTTGTTCCAGCTAATCTCCGAAACGGCTGAATTGATTTTGACGGGACTTTTAATGGCAGGTAGCTGTCGTTATAAGGAGTAACTTAGGCTACTGTTATTTTAGAAAAAGGACGAGTTCCGTGCAAAAAAAAACCCATGAAATTGTTAACTAAATCCGATTCAAATAAGGAAGTCACAATTTTAAATAATTTCACGCGGTCGACGGTCGCGGGCAACAGCTAGTATATAAGAAACAGAACCCCAAACAGTCCCATCCAAAACATCAAGCATGCGAAGAGTTCCCGTGATTGGTAGTTTCTGAGATAAGCGAGTTCAAAAATACAAAGTCTATACAGTAATATAGTGGGAGCGGAACTTTTAGAGCAATCTTCTAATGCATTAAACAAAAGAAAGCCTGACGAGCTGTCCACCCCACCGCAGGTACCTATAGATATATGCTAAAACTTTGTCACATTACCGCCCCCATGACTGACCCATCCTCCAAAAGTCATCAACTATACATATATTAGTGCTACCCGTACGAACTGCGAAGCCGGCGGGTCTCCAGTAATATTATAAAGAATAAATAACATCGCCGATTATTATTATAAAGAGGTGTTTGTAAGTTTGTATGGAGGCTGCAATCTTACTCCTTGAACTACTGATCCGATTCCGAAAATTCTTTCACTTACGGGAAGCTACAGTATCCCTAAGTGTCATAGGCTACATTTAATACGTTCACGTGGGTTAATTTTCGTACATGACGGAAGCGAAGACGCCAGCAAAAGATAGGCCTAAGAAAGGTAGGCACGATCAAGCCGCTATCATACGTCGTGTATCACTCAGAAATACCAGCACGACGTGAATACACGGACGATGGACTGGCCTGCAGTAAGCTTAGGCATGAATCCATATGGAAAGAGCTGAAAAGAACGGTTCCAGCCAGAAATTAAATCCTTTCGAGAGGGGGGGGGGGAGGGGGTATGGCAATACCAAGTATATACATAATACATACATTTTTTAAAAACCTAGCACCGTGAAATTTCCATGTTAGTTAGCATTCATGAGAAGTACTAAATAAATGTTGATGATTATGGTACCAAAATTGCAAAAGTACTATGTGCGCGGATAATTGCTTGAGTTGATTTGATTGTTTGCGAGTAGACGAGAGCACAGAAAAGTGACTTTAACAACTGATTATAATAATGATTCTCCTTTTGTAAGTTGAAATTGTGACGGGTATATAGGTGTTGTCCGGACCATCCAGTCGGCTAACTATTGTGTCGTGCATAAATTGAATAGGAGGAAAACACCAACCCAAATAAAACAATTTGTCACACACAAATATTGTATAAATAGTCTTTCATCAATTTATTCCATTCAACAGTTTGCATGCTTATGATAACGAAATGAAACAAAACCCAGTGAAAATCACAAATGTTAATATGAATGTACGTTAATAATGAAAGGGAGTAGGAATGTCATATTTGGGTGTATATATATATATATAATATATCTACTTTTGCATGCACATAGGATTGGGCGCAAGGCACGGGCCGCGTTTAGTTCCGGCGGTCTTATCTGCCTGCTCTGTCATTTCTTGGAAGAAATATTCTTTATATTGTTTCTTAATTGCCTCCACCAATTCTTTAGTGTGTTGCCATCCTCTGGTTTCAACAATCACTTTTAACTGCAACAAAGGTGTTTCTGAAACTTAGTAGGTAGTGGAATAACCATGCAAACAAAACAGATAAGTTTAAGGAAAAAACTAATTGAAAAGGATACGAGTATTAAAACACTGTACTTGAACACTGAATACATCTCCTTTGACCCAAGCTCGCTCCGGCACGCAGTCGCGCATGGTGATGCCCATGTTGGCCAGCATGGTGCACAGGTCGGCCAGCCCACCGGGCCGGTCCGACACCGTCACCTTGAACTTCACGAGCCGACCTTCTGCCGACATACCTCGCTCAAGAGCACGCGATAGAGTAGTCGAGTCGATGTTACCCCCAGAGCAGATTGCAACCACTCTGAAACAGGTACACGAGCTAGGATAGTTTAGGATTTACAAGATGTCATGAACTTTTTTGGAAATGTTCAGCTATTTATCAGGCCTTGCCAAATTTCGTATGTATGTAATGGTAAAACTGTTGACACTACAAATCACTAAATATATGTATGGCGTTATCCAAACGTTTTAAACATTATCCTGTCTCCGACAACTTAAAACGATTGAGAATTTGAGAGCTTAGACGCACTTCGCACGTATTTAGTGATGTTTGGTATAAGCTGATCTTAGAGTTTTAGTTTAATTTGCGGTGATGACGGAATGAACAGAATCTCTAAAAACAGACGGGGCTCTAGTACTGGGAAAGCTAGCGTTCAATTCAGTTACTTATGAGCACTTACTTTTTGCCTTTCAGGTTAGGGAACAAGCCAGCCAAAATAGATGCGACGCCAACTGCTCCGGCTCCTTCGACAACGACTTTTTCTTCTTCAATAATGTGCATAATCGCACGAGCTACCCAATCTTCTCTTACAACAACCTATAAACAAAACATATAAAATCATGTGCAGATTTCAGAAGAAATGGTAGGAATGCTGCATTTAATGTGGTTACCATTTTATCGACTACTCCTTTAACGTTGAAGAACGTGTTGACTCCGACTTTATTAACTGATAATCCATCAGCAATTGACGGCTCTAAGGAAAGACAGACACGTTCATTTTTCCTAAGTGCCTCTACCATACTGTTTGTATGATCTGTTACAATTCCCTGCAAATAATGAGTTATAATTCAAGTTATAATTCAAGTCCTTATCTATCTATAAATAAATTCACATGTATGACGGAGTATCAATTGAGGACGGCTCGACCGATTTGGCCGTTTTTTTTGTTGTGTTCGTATTTGCCTGGACAAGCATAGCATAAACTCACATAAACTTCAGTGTCTGGTTTAAGATGTTTCACAGCTATCGCTATGCCAGCTAAGAGACTGCCGCCCCCGCACGGAACCAACACCGCATCCACATTAGGCAGTTGTTCTATTACTTCAATACCAATGGTCCCCTGACCTTCTATAATATTTGGGTGATCGAAACTGCAAATATGTACAAAATTTTTAGATCACTTAATTTTCCGCACAAGTCCTGAATTTTAGCTCCCATACTTTCTGAATTCTATATAAGTTGATAGTAGGCTTGCATCAAGGGTTGGCTTTGAGTCCCTACCTCTTCCTGTTGATTATGGCCGCTTTGACGTCAGACATACAGGAAGTGGGGCCCTGGTGCATGCTGTTTGCCGACGATATTTTACTTGTTGATGAAGATGGACTTGAGATCCAGATCAGATTGGAGCAATGGCAATAGAAGTTGGAGAATGTTGAATTAAAAATCAGCAGAACTAAAACTGAATAGATGTTCTGCAATTTCGGCCTCGGGTCTCTCCAGTCCTGGAGTCATAGCGCTAGAAGGCGTATCCCTGACTGCTGCGATTTTCTGTATCTAGGTTCACTCGTGCAAAGCGATTGCGAAATAGATCGGAGTGGTAAGCACAGAAATAACAATGGATGGATGAAATGGCTTCAGGTCACGGGAAAATCTCCGACTCCTGCATTCTCTTAAACTTAAGGGGAAGATTTACAGAATGTTTGTCTGTCTTACGATCTGTATAGCTGTCTCTTTCCCACACTGAAATTAATACGTCGTCCTGCTTTAAGACGTCGTCGTAACCCCTCAGAACTGGTCAACAATGGGTTTTAGATATTATCATGTTCAACAAGGCGTAGAAGTAGCGCATAATAAAGTAGCCTCGTTTAATCTTTATCCCCGAGAGAAGCTTTAAGAGTTCACATCAGTCATAGTCTTAACTCCTTCGCTTCCATGAGGAGAAAGCAACTCGCTGACGCTCGGGACTCCTAGAATCCATTTAGCGTCCACGACATTAAACTGCTTTATCCTCTTGGTGAATTATGTACCGAAGTACATTACGTGATTAAATTGAATATTGTAACTGCATTAAAGGATTTTGTGAAATAATTATACAGGCACATCATTACATTGACTGAACCTTACCCATTAATGTACATCATTTTTTTCTCTCTTGATTTGGTCATAGCATAAACTTTTGTTTCGGCCAACGATGAACCATGCATCACAATTTTTCCGCCTTGGCTTTCTGCCTTGTTGACTTTGTTAATAGGTGCGTGCATAGGCATGTACACCACGCTAGGTATGCCCAGCCGAGTGGCGTGGTGCGCCAGAGCGCAGGCGTGGTTCCCAGTACTGGCAGCTGCTACACCTATTTTCTTTTGTTCATCGTTTAGCAATGTTAAAGTATTAACCACTCCGCGTTCCTTGAAACTATTAAAATTGTTTTTAAAATATTATAAATCATTAGCCTCTTGGTCACTGTGGCGGCTAGGGCGGAAGGTCTAATAGTCCAGTCAGTTAAGCCAAAAATGGGGTCAACCTCGGAATGAGAGATAATAAGCTGTAAACTTGTATACACCTTCATTTTGGTGTTCTAAAAGTTGTCTCAAACATCATTGGAGCTATAGAAACCGAGATAATCGCGAAAAACTGACTTTTGTGACGTTTGACCTTGAATAACTTACGATGCAGACACGAGATTTTATTATGCTTTTGAGACAAGTTTTATCTCTCATTCCGAGTTGAAACCCTGATATGACTGGACTATAATACTTAGGCACTGGACAACGACACAAGTATAACCTTCAAATCGTGCCCTGAGAAAATGTATCTTTTATTTAATTATTGCTTATTTGATTATTGTCCTTTATTTATTCTTCTTACACATTTTTAAATATTCTTGTAATTTCCTGATTATTAATCATTTTGACATGATTAATGGTGATTTTGAAATTATTGTTAATGATTTTGACATAATTATTATTAATTTACATACATAGGTAGGTATCTACACAATTTAAGTTGTGTAGGTATGTATTACTAACTAATTAGATTTTATGATCTGTTAAATAAATGATTTGATTTGATTGAAATAATTTAACTAATGTATCTAGCCGGCCAATTTTAGTAGGCTACTAATACACTAGTTAAAGTAATTGTTTTACCTAACAATAGAAGTAACACTAAAAGGCGGGCACTCTCGTGTGCCGCTGGACGCTGGATCATGAAAATTTGACTTCCGCGTCTGGGATGGACAGGGTTTTCTTTTGGGCAGTCAAAATAATGCCCTGACTTATCCTAGTCACGACACGTTCAGGATCGCGAGGCACGGGGGAAAGGGAAAGATGGACCTACGACAGGCGTTCGTGTAGCCGATACGTAATAAACACGAAATTAAATTCAAGAAACGATGTTATTACAACTTCGTTAGTCGTTGAACAGTTGAACTTGATTTCGCGTATGTAACTAGGAGTAACAAAAAACTTCGTATATTTAATAATTGTAAGTTTTACCATCCTGTGACTTGTAAGAATTCCTCTTTCAAATATAATTCCATACCCAGTTTTTTCGACATGTTTGCTCTCTACGAAAAAAATTGCAATAGGTACTTACAATATTCATTTTGCACCGATAATATCCAACTTTATGGTGCGATTCCACCAAAAAATGTGCGTGAACATTTGTGCCGCACTTGTTCACGAACATTTTGGGTAGCACAAAATGTTCGCGCACTGAGCTGCAGAACTGTTTCCACCGGTAAAGGCGGTAAAGCTGTGCGTAACTTTTGTACGTGCACAGTGCAGCACATTAACAAGTTGGTACGAGAGCTAATGACCAAAATGTTTGCCTCATTACCAAAACCGTATAAAATAGAAAGATTTGTTTATTCCGAAAAATACAAATAAACTAAAATATTGCGAATAGTTTTAGGTGGTATCAGGTTGCAAGTAAAATCACTCAAGACTCACGGTTGTCGCAATTATATAATAATAATAAATAATATTATGTTTATTTCGCATCACAAACGTTACAGTGAATAGGAACTATTTAATCTAATAAACAAGGATAAACATTTGTGACAGACTGGTGCCCGGAATAGACATACAATACCTATGTTACGGGTCACCACCACCAAGGCTTATAGATATACAAACTAATTTAGATTAATAAATTAAATTTAAATATAGCTATAGTCTTGATGTAATTTTACCAGACACCCTATACTAAATTCTGTTAATGTCATGTTGCTAAAATACATTTTTCAATACACTTCCTCGAAAACTGACTCTTATCGCACTACGATTAGGTTCAACATGCAGTGTATTTCACACACGTGGTTATTTTTTACATTTATCACGGAAATAAAAATTTCTACAAATTACTATACTTATACTAAGTCAAAATTGGTTCAATGCCTGCCAATGCCTTGGTTGATTGTTTGGTTTTTAAATCTCGGCAAAGAAATATCCGATTTTTTAATATTTAAATTGCGTTTATAAATAGAATCATAGATAAACATGATTATTTAAAGTAAATATTTACTAACAAATGAACATTTATTTGGGTTCTAAATGCAAAGATATTTGAATTTTTTATTTTTCATAGTAGGCTGTTTAGCATCTTCATACTTTTGCTTCTCCCGGCGAAAGCAGAGCGTGGAAAAAAAAAAGCAAATTATATTATAGTTTCCTAATAAATCATGACAAAAATATGTTTTGTTCTATTATTTTATTTCTTCGAAAGAGTATTGGAAAACATAGTTTGATACACGTGGGCATTTGTTACTGCAATTCTCGGCTCCATAAGAACCTCGCTTGAATTCCGCTTCGAATGCAATAACAAAGTTTCCCCACTTATATCAAAATGTACTATTTCAGTAAACATATGAATGAAGGTCGATCTCCTAGACTACAAAATTGAGTGCTGGAACAGCGAGTGCGTGTTTGCTAATGCGAGTCGACCGCTTCTACGTGTGTGCATACGAACGTATGCGAACATTTCGGTGAACACGGGCACATTTTCCAACGAAAGAAATATTTGTGCGGCACTATGCCGCACACCGGTGGAATCACACCATTAAGTAAGTCATTTGATGCTGATGTTTCTAATCAGCATACAATAAGTTTTGCGTGTTAGTAAATGAGTACCTGTAATGGTGTCCGAACAATCTGACCTACTATTCGTTTTGATGCAGCTAGTATACCTTCATATTTCACCTTTCGAGGATTGTCTGGATCGCACCACTCATCGTATTCGGGATCCTAAACATGTCAAGATTATGCTATATTTTTTGTACTATTTATTTTTAATTAGCCTTATTGGAAACTCGCTGCGGCTTCACCGTAAGATAACTGATATTTAGTAACTAAATCATGCCAGTAAGGCAGGGGCAAGACGTGTGTTGAAGGTACCTCTATTTTGCACTTTGCCATCCTTCTTTAAACAAGAAGATCGTGTCTGGCGCCACCGGGCGTTGCCGATCTTTAGACATTTATCATTTGCCTAGCCTTTTCCCAACTATTTTGGGGTCGGCTTCCAGTCTAACCGGATGCAGCTGAATACCAGTATTTTACATGGAGTGACTGCCTATCAGACCTCCTCCATCTTTAGAAATTATTATCACATTATTATGAAACACAGTTGAAGGTACTCTATCAAATCCGCAGTTTGATTAGGAACAAATTACTCACGTCTTTGGGATTCATTTTAGAGATTTTACTGATTTTCTGGAGTTATCTATTTTTTTCTGTCTGCTTCATAATACACCTTAAACTATTAATTTCTCATTGTATAGGAAATTTGAATGGATTGTTTTTTTTATGAAAAACACGCAAAACCCGACATTGATCAATGACTGGAATACCAGTCATAGATTAATATACCTTTCATACCAGTATTATATTGATACTCTGTGGGAATACTAATACCAATAGGAAAAGAGGGCCGTCTCGCAGAATAATTTGAATGCTAAAATTGTGTGTGGCGCCATCTATTATTCTGTACCAACAACACTACGTACTACTAGGTACCCGATACGTATTAATATTTAGTTATTTTATTAACCATATTAAACATGTTTAAATATTAAAATCTCAAAAGCATCGGTATCCGGGCCCGAGCTACCGGTGTGGTGACGGCTCTTTAGAGAGGAAGCTCCTAACAATACGGGCCGTGTCCAGAAATACTGCTTTCTGAATTAATTAATCTTCAATAATAGACAGTAAATCTGTCGTGATTGCTGCAATCGCTTGGATGTTTATTGTTTACACGACACTATAACATAACATCACGCCTGTATGCTCTGAGAGGGTACGCAGATGTGTACAGTACATGTATCGTTAACAATTTAAAATAAATGCATAGCAAATATTTGTATAGGATAATACACCAATTTGCAAAAAATAAAACCGACTTTAAAAACACAAAAAAGTAAAAATAATTTTGTGTTTCATATGTACGTTTTCGTTCAGAAATTATACTGGCTGGATGGGACATCGACGCGAAAACGGTTACCACGTACTCAGTACATCATTTTGAGCCCACATAGAAATTTTTCATCGATTATTAAAAGAAACCGGCCAAGTGCGAGTCGTACTCACACGTACACAGGGTTCCGTGGCACTAAACAATAAAAAAAATAAAAAATTGTTGGCTTATTCATATGTTGTATTGAGACTTTGAGAAAAAATGGTTTTAGGAACCTCAATATCATTTTTTAAAGACCTATCCACCTGCTACGTTTCTAATATACTTCTGCCTGATGCGCGAACTATGCGCCTGACCTTTCTTAAGTACCTTACCAAAAAGGTCACTGTATATCCTTCTAGGGCGGCCCCTCCCGGTACGTGGCATTGCTATAGACGTATAGGTTTGATGAAAACAAAAAAATTAGTTTAGGTTTCATGTATGGGGGGGAGCCTCCCTTTATCTTTTTCTTTTATTAATTTTTATTTAAAAAATTGTAAAGCGGTTCCCAGAATACATCTACCTACCAAGTTTCAACTGTGTAGTCCTAATAGTTTCGGAATAAAGTGGCTGTGACAAATGGACGGACAAACAGAAATGAAGAGTCTATAAGGGTTCTGTTTTTTTGCCATTCGGTTACGGAACTCCAAAAAAATCAGCTGTTCCATACATTTTGACCGTTTAGGTATTGCACTGTTGTAGGAAACAGCTGATGAAAAAATATTATGAGGGAGGGGCTCAGAATGATATACTGAATACGTGGTAACCGTTTTCGCGTCGGTGTCCCTTCCACCCCGTATTTTATAGTTCGAATTAATATACATGTTATTATATTTTCGGCCGCACATACTTGCTGAGCTGTAATTTGTAATGTGTTAGTTTCTGGAACCCGTTCTGGGGTTCAGGGGAGGTGAGGTCATCTGCCGGGGCGGGCTTTCCAGAGCTGTAAGGGAATGCTTAATTCTTCTAAGAATAATTTAGAATAATTTATTTAAAAAGTATCACAAAAAGTGTACATTTAAGCGCAGTAGTATTATTTCTCATACTAATTATAAGTACTTATAAGTAAACTATAACTAAAATATATTCTACAGTCGCAAGTATTCAATAGTTCAATTTAGATGTCAGCAACCTGCCCGATCTAGGATCTATCTTCTGCTGTTCAATTGTCAATTTATGCCTCAATAATTATCATAAAACTGCAATCTTTTCTTTTTTAGGCCTGCCCCATCTAATGAGGTTTGTTAAGACTTTTTAGCTGGATAACCTTTGGCACAGAATTCAAGATGTCGCCACATTCGCACAAAAATTGCTGGTAAGAAAGAGTGACCCATCTGACATTGAGTTTAATTTTCAATTTATTTTTATTTCTATCTGGTTGCTTAGTGTGTGTTAGTTGAGAAAGGTTTGCGTGAAGGAGGTTGACTGTTTGAATTTAATTTGATGAGATTATAAAGGTGTTTATTTGAATCTACGTGGCATGCCAGTGGTAGCTCGACCGCGTGATTATAAAACCCTGATGATTTGAGGTAGATATTACATTCAGCGCACCCAGGGTTAGTATCCCACGTTGCGTACCAACAGTTGCAGTGGTAGTGAGAGAGCGTTAAGTTTTTAATATTTCTGTAAGTATTGAATATTTTGCACATCTTGAAGTATGCGAACTATATGGAAAAAAATCTTTAATCTGTTTGAGGCTTATTTCAACTCACTGTAGTTAGTAGTGCAGTTTCAGGCAGCAACAACCCATAAGATATGCGATATGACACAAAAAGCTGGTAAATTTTGGCAGAACTATTTTTGTCTTACTTCTGTAAAAAATGCAATTTAGTAAAATGCCCCATTTGTTTTTCTGTCGAATACTTCTAAAACCGTAGAGCAACGAAATAAATAAAAAGTTGATCTACTGACAAATTATTAATTAACTGCATTCAAGGTAACATGATAATTATGTCGACTACGCCTTTTTACAACATTTTGATATTTAACTTGACGAATTGATCTTGACTTTGATGTGTTCGACCTTGAGTTTTGGATGAAATAGTGAAGTGAACAAAAAAGTAATTTAGATAAATCATATTATATAAAAAAGTATCAAAACATTAGATATTTAATGGCATTTTCTTTTAATTTTGGGGCCCGACTATTAACTATCAGACGTAATTTCTACACCTCAAACATTTTTTGCGTAGTTCTAAACAGATTAAACTTCAATCTTAAATCGATCATTTAAGTACATGCCATTTCTAATTAGGTACTTTTAAATAAATATAAAAGTATATGTAATTGTAATCACCGTTAAACCCTTCATTTTGATGCCCCACTCAACGGGGTTGGAAAAAGAAAAAAGAAACCCTTTTAATGTAACCAGTGACACTCGTGCTAAAAAAACGAATTCATAAACGTAATTTTTGGATATCGGTTCATCCGTTAGGAGTTATGACATTCACACATACACAGGTCAAACACACAACCCTTCTTTTGGGCTTCGCCGTAGTCGGGTAAAAACACTGAGAGCATTCACCCTACTCCGTAAATTAGGTTAACCGGTTAGGCTATTTAGTGAAATAAACAAATGATGGAGGGATAATGTATTTATTTCTTTCGTAATAAAACACAAAATTCATAAAATAAATATTTGGGCAATTATTTGACACAATTTTAATACACAGTCGCCAGCGCATCAAGTTACCACAAACTGTCAAATTTTCTCGTTAATTTTGAACTTAACCCTCAACTTTTTATGGTTTAAAATCTTTTGGAGAAATTTGACAGTTTGTGTTAACTTGATGCGATTTCGTGTTAATAATTAGTACTGAGTTGTCACTTGTTATAAATAAGATGTAAAGTACAGTATGTAGTAGAGCAGACCTACATACGAGATGTACACAACCTCGCGTGTGTCAGATTATGATACTAAATAACTTTTGTTCTGCGACTTTTGGAAATTCATATATTCATATCTTCTTGTTTAGTTTTACCATATCTACATAGTAATTCCTACATGTTGATCGCGTCAATGAATGCGATTTTTTTAAGAACTGACTGACCAAACCAAAAGTTGTTTAGTTTCATGGTCTATATTGCACGAGAGGTTGTGTCTTTATTATACCTAGGTACCTTGTGTGTATTTTATGCGTTTCCCCAACAATGTCACAAAGTATTGCAATGTTAAACCAATAATTATAGGAATATATTGTTTGCGGATGCTGTAGTACCTACATTGTACTGTCCTAATTCTACTAATGATACATAACTAATAATTTACCAATAGGTATTTCTACCTAAACTTATGTATCTTGCGAAATCGGTGCGGCCTTGCCTCGCTGTAGCAATATCATATTGACTTATTTTTCTTAAAGAATCATTTAAAAAGGACTGTTATGTTTCCACCAGTTTTTTTTTAAATATTATACGACAGAATACTACTTAGGTACGTCTTCTTGGACGTGAATGTACTTCGTTGCCCTAAATATTGAGACAGCGGTCTATTAACATACGGCTAAACCGTTCATAAAACACTGTTAAATAAAAATTTGCTTAAAAAAGTAATAATGTCATCAGAATAAACTTCTTACTTATCACAGATAATTATGTGAAATACTTTACAAACTAATTAATATAAAACACATCAATGATACCTACCTATTATATTCATATTGGCCAGTGGCGTAGCGTGGGTTCAGGCGCCCGGGGCGTGTGCAAATTGCTCCTTTGTCAGACGAACTCTCACGGACAGACTTACATTCAAATCTAAGTAGGTACTCTACCCCACTAAAAATAGCATATCGAATGATAAGCCATCACCTCTTGTTGTCGTGCTTAGATAGGTATGTTTTAGAAATTGTTATGTGTCATTGAAGTCGCACTTCTTACATATCGAGTACCTGCTCGTAACCACTACTTGCTGGAAAGGCACGGTTTGGACTTGGCCTGCTGCTGACTAATGAGGATAATATTAGGACATTAATTTTAGCAAATAGTTGCAGAACGTAGCGCAGCCAATCAGTTAATGTGACACTTCGTCCAGAGATTCGGTGCTGTTCCGGCGCGGGTATGCGTCGTACTCGCCTGCGAAATCCCACTCACGGTATGTGGTCGCGATCACTCCTCGCAGCTCTTCCAAGTGGTCAGGACCGCGGGTTTCGCAAACCACTTTCACCTTAGAACAAGATAAAATCATGAAATTTAGTTCATCGTCATCTGAAAGTCGGACTAAGTCAACCCAAGGAAATTAAGGACGCCGCGATCCTTACCCGAACACTGAAAATATCGCCATGGACCCAAGCGCGCTCTTGCATGATGTCTTTGATGGAGACACCAGTGGAGGAGATGAGTTTGCAGAGCTCCGCGATGCCGCCGGGCCGGTCGCTGACCGTCACCTTGAACTTAACGAGCCGCTGCTCGGCGGCCAAGCCGCGCTCCAGGCAGCGGCCTAGGATCGTCGTGTCGATGTTGCCGCCCGACAGAATACACACCACCCTGGAACGTAACAAAATAAGTTAGATCAGGGGGGTTACTATGAAGTCTTAAAGCAGAAGTAATTCTAGTGTGGGAATCACAGAGCTAGGTATACAAGTCTTCTAGCGCCATCTCTTTCCCACACTGGAATTACTCCTGCTTTAAGACGTCATGGTAGGCTGTAGTGCTACTAAGACTCAACATATTTTTACCATTTGGGGCGTCCGCTAATATAATAATATCCTTAGAACACCGGCCACACGCGCTCAGTGCCCACGCGTTTTGTAGATGCTCATACTATTTTTCAAACCCGTACCCGCGCGTGTTTTAGCGGTCGCCCTTACATCTTTTGAACGTTATTTGTCATCTTCATATCATTCACAACTTCTCACACACAGTCATCATTCTACTAGACCTACAAGTACTAAGATTGAATAAAACTATTATTGCTAATATTGGTTTATAATCAGAATTCTTTATTATACAGTTTGAAATATAGATTAACGGCTCAAAGACTAGTCCATAATCGAATTTCCTGGGATTATTTCAAAGAGCTCCATACTTGCTCCATAGAGTGGTACCCATTTGTTGGTCTTTCCCTCTCAAGTTCGTAGTAGTCAACTTTCACATTAAGTTTTTTTATTTCAAGCCAATTTCACAAGGAAATAAGGATAAGATCAATACAAATTCTGGATAAGACCGCATCTTCATAAGGAGCGATAGTTAGTAGTATATTGAAGTCCATCATATAATCATAATCAAATTTTCGAAAAAGTTTCTTTGTCACAATCACAGCACACAACAAAAAAACACTATTTATTTAATTTACGATTTAAACATAAACAGATAATTGATTTTTGTTGATAACCACTGACAAGTATTATGACATAATGCACTGACATGGATGCCACTTTACCTAGGAAAAAGATAATGATACCAGCCAGTTATAAAAATTCTGTTCCGATTCCTATCATGTTACATTAAGACCACAGCCTCCTTTTAAACTTACTAGTTACTGCCTACAGAAAATTCCTCAAAGATTTTGATGGGTTTTATGAAAACTATCCTTATGAAATTTTGATACGTAATAATCTTTTTTATGTTAATTACAGTTATATTTTACTCCAAGATTATAACTTCACAATACGATTCGGACCGTTTATTTGTGAAAGAGACAGCGCTATACAGTTTTTATTGCTAGTTGTTTCTTCCGTGTTATAGCAAGGAATAGACAAATCTTAGAATTTAGTTCGTTGTTTCCCCCTAAGCAGGAGTAAAATAATATTGTTTTGTGGAGGTCTTAGTACCAAACAAAGTAATATTATTATAAGCCTGAAACAAAACGTTCCTGCAATAAGATTGTTTTGGTAAAGGTCATGGTAGAGGCCCTGTTCTCTTGAGAATAGATGGCTATTTACTCGACTTGTTATTTTTCGCTTTTATTTTTATTTAGTTAATCACTTAAATTAACGGGAACAGTCTGTCTTTGTAAACAAACTAGCTGATTGCTTTATCATTTTGTTGCATATGTGAACACTTAAACGATAATCAACGATAACAGTCAGCTACTTAGAACGTTCATAAAGAAAAGCACTAACTTCTTGCCGGCCAACTCAGGTACGAGTCCGGCCATGATGGCGGCGACGCCGACCGCTCCCCCTCCCTCCACCACGTACTTCTCCTGCTCGATCAGGCGCAGGATGGCGCGAGCTATCCAGTCCTCATTCACAGTTATCTGTCAAATAAATCAAACAATGGAATAAGTTAATTAGAAAAGTCTTTTAATATGGCATTAGGTTAGGTAAGGGGTTATGTTGTATTATGTTGCTGGGGTGATTGTGGAGAATACTGGGAATGCAATTGTGTATCCACACCCTAGCCAGAAATGACGAGGAGGAACACCGTGTGGTTTTAGTCAGCAGGAGTCTGACGGACCCCTCCGCCGGCCCCACGACGGAGGACATCCATAGAGGAATTCGATACGAATAAAAAATTGGATTTAATTATGTAAGGTACCTACGTGGGTCGTAACTCAATTCTAAAAATATTTTTTTTACCAACCTATTATCAATACAATACGGATTGTTTAAACAATGGGTTAAAAGATAAAATTACATGCTAACTAAATACGATTCGAATACTTGTCTGAAATAGTTCTTTACAAAAACCGCCCAAGTCCGTGTCGGGCCACGCGTAATGTATCGTAGTTGCCCATCAAAATATGCGGATTTGCCTCCGAAGGATGATTTATATTGAAGTTGAAAAACCTGTGAGCCCATACATTATGTTTAGGATATGTTATCCAAGTACATTTTATAAGTTAGTCGACTATTACTCGTAAACTTGTAAAGCCCACTTCGCTGTGATAGTTTTCCTTTTAATTTCGTTTTATATACCTACTACCACCGTGAATTTTTTCACACCCCCAAACACAACCGTTTAGCTGGTAGAAGGGGGAACACTTGAGTCTAACAAAAATTAGCACTTTATAGCTTAATATTTCACAAACGAATTCCTTAATCGAAAAATGATATTACAAAACTCGTTATATTTTTAAAGACCTATCCAACGATATACCACACTGGGGTATGCGAGAAAAAAAATCCCCACTTTACGTGTAGGTACCGGATTAAAAAAAAATACTTTTCGAGATTTTATTTTACCATTTTGTCGGCGTAACTAATTTGTACCTATATTCATGCCAAATTACAGCGTTCTAGTACTAAGAGTATTTGAGCTAAGCTGCGGACAAACAGACATGGCGAAACAATAAGGGTTCCTTTCCTTGTTGACTACGGAACCCTAAAAATACGTAGTCGATTGACGTATGTATTTACGCACATAAGTTACGCAAGCGAAACGTACAATATAAGCAAAAGCTATATGCGTAATCATGACGGTTTCATTGACCAATATATAAATAGCTTATCGTACATAACACATCCGGATTGGGGGATGACAAGAAAAACTTTGCCGAGGTGTAAAATGGATATTTATAACCATGAAGATTATAACCATGTTGTGTTTAAGCAGCAGGCGAAACCCCACAGAGTACATTGTATAAATACTGAACCCGTTCAATGTTTTAATAATTTTGTATTTCAACTAGATTATGCCCGTGGCTTCGCCCGCGTGGAGTTCAATAATTGTCACACGGCATCATACTACCGGGATAAAAAGTATCTTATGTGTTAATTTAGGTTATAAACTATCTGTATACAAAATTTCATCCAAATCTGTTCTGTAGTTTTTACTATCTGTATGCAAAATTTCATTCAAATCTGTTCTGTAGTTTTTGCGGGAAATAGTAGCAAACACCCATCCATTCATCCTCACAAACTTTCGCGTTTATAATATTATATTAGTAGGAAGTACGATGGGTTAATGCGCTGTTTTTTGCCTTTCAATCGGATTTTTTAGTTTTTATAATTACTACTTTTTATATATCCAGCTTTTCAGTGTAATAATTTGCAAGAATTCACAGATGAATAATTTCTTGATTTTTTCACTTTTATATGATTTGTCATTTCGAATAACCAACTTTAAATCGAGATAAATTCTAAATAGGCATTCTAAATGAAAAATGAAATAAAAAACCTATAGATGTTTTTAAACAAAGAACGCCTTTTTTTCACAATATGGCGTCTGATTGTCGCCATATTAGTTCTTGATTACTGTCATGTCTTTGGTGACACTTGTAAAATTAAGACAATTCGATTGACGTAAGAATGATCCAAATCGGCTCACGCGTTTAGTCTCTATAATAGAGCGCCATAAAGGAGCAAACATACATATATGGGCTGATAAACACATTACCCTCCTCAGTAGGGTAAAAGGGACAAAACGAATGTGCACTGAACAATGGGCTGTAAAATACGATCATGAACACTATCAGTAGCAACTATGCACGTTTTAAGAAACTTTAGGCACTTACCATTCTGTCAACAATGCTCTTGACGGTGGCAAAGGCGTTGTACCCGACGGTGGGCACGGCCAGGCCGTCTGCCAGCGTGGACCTGATCTCCACGCACCTCGGTTCGTCGTACTTCATCGCACTCTGCATGCTGGGGCACTTCTCCGTCTCCACGCCCTGGATAACAGCAGTATTTGAAGAATCATTTTACGGACAGATTTTGAAATGTTTAGATGGGCTTGTGCGCGTGACTGAATAAAAGCTGCACGTTGCGATAGAACTGAACAGGGGCGGAGTATTTTTTTTTTCAGACAGTTGGTGATAGATGAAGTATTTTTAGTGTCCTTTTATGTCCTACTGCTGGGCAACGGCTTCCCTCATATACTTCCAGGTAGGTACTCTTCTCGGGGGGTTACTATGACGTCTTAAAGCAGGAGTAATTCCACTGTGGGAAAGTGACAGAGCTCTACAAGTCGTCTACTGCCATCTCTTTCCCACACTGGAATTGCTCCTGCTTTAAGACGTCACGGTAGGCCACCTGAATGTCAAAAATAATAAAAGAGAAGAATTTTATGCCACTGCCACTTCCAAAACGTAGTTTCCTGTAGAGAAGTATGGGAAACTTTGAGCACGCCGCCTTGGATATGTTAGATTTTCTTCCTAACAATATGTATCCATAAACTTTTCAGAATATTATAGCGACTTTAAGATGCAAGAGCGAGGAAAACGAGCTAGAAAATGTAAAAGACCTCGCCTCGGATAGGTTACATTTTTGTTACCATTCATGCAGATATAGGTACTCGTAGAAGCCATTGGACGAGCAATACGGGGCGGGAGCCTTGAAGATGAGTTCTTGTATCAAGAAAGTACCTATTAAAGGCCCTCTTGGCCGTAGGATAAATACACCACTGATTAAAGCATTTTCTGCGATCTGAGTCTGACAAGAATATAGATGACTGGCTGTAAATAGCATAATAGTGAAACAGGTCTGTTTTGGGTAACATGTGATTTTTTGCGTGTTATTTCAAGTTGTTTTCATGAGACGTACGAGTAATATACCTACTGAAGAACAGAATACAAGCGCAGCGGGCTATCGCCATCACTCGATAGCCTCTGTCGACGATGTGATTTCAATGCCATTTCGGTATCGGCAAATCATTGTTGTAGCTAAAGGCGAAAACTGCGTAGGAGGGGTGTGAACCAGATTGGACACGAATAATCTGTTGCTTATATTTTGTGTTAATGTTAAAAGATAACAGCATTGCGTCATGATAAAGCGTTTCAATTTTACTTGCTTTTACTTACCTACCAATAGGTATAACATGGTCATAGGTGCGAGGTACACATGGCGGCACAATAAGCTGTACATTTCTAGTATAACTTGGCCTCGTTTTTGTATAGATTTCCTATACAATGAGAGATCTGCATACTGGATTTGTAAAGCTTGATTGGCCGTCGTGCGTACCTATTCCTTAAACCTAGAAGATAATAATTATGTAGGGTAACTATAGAGTAGGTACCTACTCTCTTTGCAAATACTATTATCAAATTATTAGACAGTTCCTCACTTATTTACCAAATGCTATAAATAATATGTAGATATGTATAGTAGGTATGATACCTAGCTACCTAGTAGATAACCTATACCTACTGATATCAGTTGGGAACACCCAGAGTCTCGGATCAATAGTGAGCTATTTTCATAATCTAAGTTAGGTGTGGTAAACAAGACATAAGAACTAATTACAAAATAAGGCAAAGTACCGAAACGATAAGAAAATGTATGTGTCAATGTGTGTTTATCTGTTGACCTTTGACTTCGTTAACTTAAAACGAACAGGAGTTAGGTAAGTACCTACATTAGATAATTACGGGCTACCTACAGCAGTGATGTGTCTTAGTCTTAGGAATGACGTAGGTATCTAAGTGGTAAGAAAATAAAGGTATACCTAGACTGACCCAAAAGCAATGACATTGTTGCAAAACTACTTACACGTACACACGGCGGCACATGGTGCTGTACATTTCCAGTATAACTTGACTTCGCTTTGTATAGATTTCCTATACAATGAGAGATCCGAATAAACTGGTTGTGTATAGCTTGATTGGCCGTCGTTTGTACTTACTACCAAATTTTCTGACGGTCTGCCACTTTTCGCCCTAACACCCCAAGTAAAAGTTTAAGAAGTGGTTGACCGTCAGTGAACTCGCTACACAGCCAAGAGTTAAAATGAGTACTTTTGGGCACTTAGTATTTCCAAAATCAGCCAACTCAATTTTATTCATGCAGCTAATTCCGACAAATCAATCCAGCATTCTAAATGTGGTATATTTCTATCCAGTAAAATCAGTCCCGTATACAGTACAATATACAACCAAGCAAAAACAAAGCTTAATCAAAAACTTAAGTTAAAATTAATCAGCGTTCTGCAGCTCAAGTTCGAGGTTATCGTGTTTTAGCGCCCCAGACACTCCACTAAATGTTCATTGATTCAATTTTGATAGACTTCCATTATATTAAAACATTGGATCAATTAATAATAAAGAAATAGATAGGAATTAGCCGCAGACCTCAAACTGATAACCTTCGCATTAACGAACTGCATCTAGATGCGTAGAAAGGAAATGTGTTTTGTTTTGAACTTTTATTTGGGTTTGTGACCACCCATTACATACCGAGTTTCCTCCGTGCCTCGGAAAGCACGTTAAGCCGTTGGTCCCGGGTGTCATTTGTAGATTTTTGACAGTCGATAGGTAGTCAGTGGTCCAAAAAGTCTGACAGCCAGTCTTACCAAGGGGTATCGTATTTCCCAATACTAACTGAGTTGTGGAGGTCAGATAGGCAGTCGCTCCATGTAAAATACTGGTATTCAGCTGCATCCGGTTAGACTGGAAGCCGACCCCAACATAGTTGGGAAAAGTTGGCAGACGATGATTTAGGTAGGTCACAGAGCTGTATACAATTTTTGTTAGTCGCTAGTGGTAAACATTTTATAATTAGGTATGCGAAAGCGTAATATTCTTATCGGATTCAATAATCTAATTGCGAACATAACAAACGCTATGAAAACAACATCCGACTCTACATAACACATAAGTATGAAGGAGTTATTCGCAGTACGAGTAAACAAGGTGGTGAAACCTAAGTCAAGAAAACCTAATGGTTCGGGAGAACTCTATAATGATATTACGAAAAGTTTCGGACAGTACCTAGCCCTTTGGGCAGGAGCACACTTTCAGATTCATTAAATGTCCAAAAAAACTAACAATCGGCTGTTTATCAACTTTGATTTTCATGTCATGTACGGAACCTGACTCAAAATTACTTAAATAGGCAAAACTTCTACAAGATATTGTGGCCTTCCACTAAATCTGAACAATATACCTATCTGACGATTCTCAAAAAAATAATTTTTAACATTTCTAAAAGCATATTCCAGCAAATATCGCTACTGGGGACGACTTTCATGTTTTTCATTAAGATACTATTATATGGTAAATAAAAGGTTATATGGTACGTAAAGCGGTTCACAGAATACATCTACCTACCTAGTTTTCAACTGTGTAGTCCTAATAGTTTCGGAATAAAGTGGCTGTGACATACGGACGGACAGACAGACGGACATGACGAATCTATAAAGATTCCGTTTTTGCCATTCGGCTACGGAACCCTAACAAACACTTAGAAATATTTCAAATGTTTTTTTTTTACATTCAAAACTGTTACAACCCTTTATCCAGTGGTCAATATTTTAGTTTAGTGCAACACAGCAATATTTCATTATTCGCACCCTGTGAACACGCGTGAAAAACATAAACCTGTCTTTGCTGGCGTGCAGTTGGGTAAAAAATACTTACGTAGATGAGGACGTGGGGCTTGAGATGCTTGATGGCGGTGGCGACGCCGGCCAGCAGTCCCCCACCACCCACCGGCACCAGCACGGCGTCCACCGCCGGCACCTGCTCGATGATCTCCAGACCCACCGTGCCCTGCCCCGCCATGATGTGGGGGTGGTCGTAGCTGCCTCAACAATATACAGGGATGTAAAAGGACCCATCACAAAGCCGATCACCATGCATTCTGCACGACGCCGACGACATTGCGATTTTTTTTGGTGTGAATAATCACGGTTTAATTTGCAATTTAATCAAGTTGGATTTGCTGTAACTTTTTATTTCCCTACTTCCGGTGCAACTGAACTATTATTTGATTTGATTTTCAGCCGGTATAAAAAGACTTCGTTAGATTAACGGTGCGTTCCGTGCTATAATTATTATGATCCATCATCATCATCAATCAGCCCGGAATCACCCACTGCTGGGTATAGGCCTCCCCTTTTTTCTGCCACACTTCCCGGTACAAAAACAATATCACCATAACGAGTGCATGATTCCTAAGGAAGAAAAGTCCGAGTCAAGTTCTGGGAACCCTAGTTGCATCAGGATAGACTAGAAGCCGACTTCAACATACATAGTTGGGAAAAGGCTAGGGAGTTGGATGATGATCCAAAAATGAACATTAAATAAAAAAAGCTGAACTCACCCATTGATGTAAGTAAGTGAGTTATCTTGGGCCATACTCATGGCGTGGTGCTTGGCCTCCTTCATGTCGTGTCCGTGTATTATAACATTAGCTCCGAACGAGCGACACTTCTCTATCTTCATGATCGGCGCCACATTCGGCATCACCACGGTCGCCGGGATGTTCAGCTTGTTCGCGTGATAACTCAGGGCCTGCGAGTGGTTACCGAGGGATGCGGAAATTACGCCGCGAGTTGTATTTTCCTTTGAAAGCAACAACAGTGCGTTTCTCGCTCCGCGTTCTTTGAAACTGTTGATAAATGAAAATCGTTATAAGTCAAATCAGTCCTGGTGTTAAAAGAATCTAAATGAAGGTTCGGTAAAACCGGAACGCACAATTAGGTAGGCGCGGTTTCGCGCCTCATTAGTCTTTCGCATACCGGACTCTGACAGATAATGTAAGTATAAGTAACTGTCAGTGTCCAGTATCCTACAGTCTTCTTTTATCGAGAACTGAAAAACATTTTTACGGGATATGCTTCTGTTTTTACAAGCTTTTATATAACTTGTACTGTTAGTATGTATTCGTTCGTAAGTTGTCCGCTTCAAAATTTGCAAACCATTTTTCGACCACTTGTTGGTATTCGATTGAACTGAAATTTTGCACACACCTTTGGTTCTGGTGACAATACATTTTTATGATAGACATGACTTGATCGTGCAGCCAGGATCGCCTTCTCACGAGACAACTCCTCAACAGTTAATAGCATGGTCATTTTAATAATTATTTTTTTATGAAGTTATTGGTACTTTAAAGTATAAAATAGAATTATTGACAGGACCTTACTCGACAGTGGCGCCATCATTTGAGCTCAAAAACGATAGCCCTCATTGTCGAATTCAGTGCGGTAACTACCATTACGTTATCTCACGAAGCATAGTGTAGTCCACATGCAAGCACTGTTTCTGTGTGCGTTTACTCGAGAGCACTTATTATAGAAGGTCAAATTCAAAGATACGTTACGGTTATCAATATCTTAATAACACGATAAAACAAGGCAAAAATAGGTTTAAAATGTTTTGAAGTTAATGAACCCATTGAAATCGACTACAAGATGACAAGATAACTGGAAGGTATTTACCTACCGGTATTTATCGGACAAGTAATAATCGAATGCTATTCCAGAGCATTTCAGAGCAATCATTTAAACGTATCTGATTTCGATACCCGTCACGTCTGCGGAAATTCGCTACGGCCGCTTCCATGCACACAGATAAACGTGCACGGACGTCTAAAATTATACACAATTTTATCAGGTCATCAATTTTAAGATCAACAACGCATTCATTTCATGCATTGAAACGAATGTAGGTACATTACGCCGTATGTCAATAATACTACTTAGGCCTTATGCTGGCCTAGCGTCCTATGGAGTTGCAATAAAATAAGAGGCCAACATTATAAAGCAGTTTCGTTACCACTAATGTGCTGCCGCCGGTCGTGCTATTAATATCTGTATTTAAAATGGACATACCTCCCAGTGTGTTGAAGGAAATCATTTTTTAAATAAATATCCATCCCAAAAGTTGCAGACATGTGAGATTTCTGAAATGCACAAAAAAGTACCTTAATTTTGTAAGAGAATGTTATAAAATCGAAAAGTAGATAGCTAAATCAGGTACAAATAACATTATTTTGCCCTTAAACCTATTTATTTGGGGTCGGTGCAGCATGTACCTATCCTTTCATATTTTATTTAGTAGGTACTTAGTCATCATCTCATGAAGTCACCCCCGTTCTAGCCATATCTTCACACAGTCCATCCATCGTTTCTTTGGTGATTTCCTACTCTAAGATTATCTTTAACCAATATTTTATAAAAATCAATTGCCACATGTATGACGGAGCATCACTTGAGAATGGTTTGACCGATTTGGCTATTTTTTTGTTGTGTTGGTAATTGTCAGGTTTGTACCTATGAAAGGAAATTTTGATATTTCATCACAAAATTGCACCCGTGCGATGCTGCGGGCAGAACGCTAGTTTTTAATAAATATAAATCAAATTCTACTCACCACGCATGGCGTTTTCACGATCTCACTCTGGATTCTGAAAGCCGCCGCCGATACATCCTCAAATGAAATCTTTTGTGGCTTCTCTTTATCGCACATCGGATCATACTCAACCGTCTGGAAGACCATATTTATTAAGTTTCCAATAACAAAACTATAACATAATTAAATCTAATCCCCCGTTATGTATCGATTCCCTTTGGCTTCTTACAGAGAAATGAGTGTTTCGAGACGTTATCGCTTCTAAAAGCGCTAATTATTGTAAGATAAGGGTTAAAGGTGAAACTATGCTCTTGATGGAATATAATTATGCCTTGTCTATCGACGTATTAGGCCAGTAGGTGGCATCTATCAGTGATTATAAGTAAGTAGGCACTTACTGCGGGTTCTAACTTATAACGCTCCATTTAGGTATAATCTTTTATCTAATAAAACTTTACACAATAATGAATTCGTCCGATCTCGACCGACTACGGAGGCGCGCACTTGAAATATGAGCGGTAATCTTTTGTTTAATTTTCGTTAAGTACCTATAATGATAAGGTTTTTGCTGTTATTATTCGCAAAATAATTACTTTGATTTTGTTCTCAATAACGCAACTCCGCAGAACTCATTGCAAAACATTAAAAAAATCTTCATTTATAGGACGATAAGCGTCGTGGCGCAAAGGGTCAGTTAGTCAAAGAAACGATGTTTTTTTTTTAAATACGCTCTATTTATTTTTAGGTTCGCGAGTACGTCATTTGTTTTCTTGAAACAATTTATTACAAACGCAAAATGGTTTTTTCTTCCCGAACGCACAACAAAACGTAAACAATAATATATTTTAATCTGTGGACTGAAATCGGCTTGTGCGGCTTGATGTCACTGATGACTGCTGTCACATTACTAGTCGTAGGGATGCCCTAAAAGTAAAAAATATTGAAGTTTCTACATCGACATTTAAAAAACAAGGTAGATATTATTTTAAAAATATATGCTAAATTTAGAAGAATCTTGGAGTTATGACAATTTACTAAAAAGGAAGAAGTAATTCTCAATTTAAATACGAAGTCTATTTTACATAGGAAATACGGCACATTTTTTTTTGTTAAAATCGAGCCCGCCTAATTTAGTGCATGAATAGCATCAATGTCACGTGCACTCATTTATAATGTAACCGATCTATACTTCAATTTAATCACTAATCAAATTTAGATTATACTTAATGGTCATTGCCGGAAAATACTAAGTCAACTCAACGGTTAAACACTAGTCAGTTAGTGAAGTTTTACTGGTCTAAACTCTTAAGTGTAAAATATCGCGTTTCCGATACCCAGTTTTTAAAATTATACATCGAAATATTGGCTCGCTAAAAATTATCGATATATTGAATGGTAAAAAAACGTAATTTCTCCATCCTAGCCAAATGTCAAAATTTGTCAATATCGGATTAACAACTGTGTTGGGAGGTTATTTTGTTGTTGCCTGTTGTAACTTGCGTAATTAAAAACAATAATAAATCGCTTGCATTACATTCTCAGACTCTCGTTTAAGTTTATAAATAAAAATGCCGTATGCCAATCAGCCTTCTGTACACATTACTGAACTAACTGACGATAATGTCAAGTTCGTTGTTGAAGACACAGAGCTGAGCGTCGCTAACAGTATGAGACGTGTGTTTATAGCAGAAACGCCGACGATGGCTATCGATTGGGTACAGCTAGAGGCGAATTCCACCGTGCTTAGCGACGAGTTTCTGGCACATCGCATCGGTCTCATTCCACTTATATCAGATGATGTGGTTGACAAAATTCGTTACTCCCGAGATTGTATGTGTGCTGATTTCTGTTCAGAATGCAGCGTAGAATTTACACTGGACGTTAAATGTACAGGAGATCAAACAAGGCACGTCACTACGGCAGATTTGAAATCAAGCGATCCGAGAGTGGTGCCAGTGACGTCGAGACACAGGGACGAGGACCAGGCTGACTATGGTGAGACGGACGAGATTTTAATAATAAAGCTACGTAAAGGTCAGGAGTTGAAGTTAAGAGCATATGCAAAGAAAGGATTTGGCAAAGAACATGCAAAATGGAACCCAACTGCTGGTGTTTCTTTTGAGTATGACCCTGACAATATCATGAGACACACATTGTATCCTAAACCTGATGAGTGGCCAAAGAGTGAGCATACTGAGCTTGATGAAGATCAGTGTGAAGCAGAATTCAATTGGGAGGCGAAGCCAAACAAATTCTTTTATAATGTGGAGTCATCGGGTGCTCTTAAACCAGAGAACATTGTTCTTATGGGTATAGTGGTGTTGAAGAATAAACTGCTCAATTTACAAGTACAGTTGGCCCAGGAAGCTCAGAATGATGCATTAGCCATAAATTAGTTTGTAAAAAAATTTCTATTAAAACTATCATTTAACTTTTAAATGTGTTATTATTTGACAGTAATCATTTATTCAAGCATAAAACCTTAGTCATAATATATTAAATAAATACCGATAGATGTCGGTGATACACCTTCATTTTTATGGCAACTGTATGATACTGCTTGTGCTGCCTCAGTCACTGATGTAAACCAACTGTGTGGAAGTAGATCAATCACCTGACACTTGCATCATAACGGGTAATAATGTTGAATGTTCGAGACAATGTAAAAAATGATTGCGATTAAAACTCGTTTACCAAGGTATTTTCTTTAATCTAGTTATGTTTTATGGAACATAAATCTTAATAGCAACTTAAATAGCAGCTATGCAATGATACATTGATATTGTGTCGTGTAGCTACCTACTCCTTAATAAATGAAGCACATGTTTTTTTACCGAATACAACGGATTTAAAAAGGAGGAAGTACTCAATTTTTTTTTTTTTTTCCAACTGATTTCTGGTTCCATTTACATGATTCTTTTTTTATTTGGTAGAGGAAACTTGCAAGGTGGTCCCATATAAATTTATTCACACTGCTTGGGTAGTTTAATCGAGTTATCTTTTTTGTTATTTTTCCTTTGTTTAATGCTGCGATCAGTCTTTCAGACTATGAGCAGATGGGATGGTTCTAATGGCGTCTTGGGCGCTACTCCCAGTGGAGTCTGCCCTATCTTTTCGAAGTCATCACTAACTGTTCTGGTAGAAAATGACCCATCACTTTTTTAATCGATGGATGCTTTCTGGGATGGTTAGCTGCCCCGCAAGCTTATTTGGATGTTTTAGCAGTCGGGATTTGTAGCCATGTGAATTTATCTCCTTGTTGACCAAAGGTATATTGAGGATTTCATGGATCTCTGTTGTCTTAATAAACCATGGTGCGTTGGATATTTGTTTTAGTATATAATTTTGTGCCCTTTGCACTTTCATTATGTTCGAAGCACTACCTGATACCCAAAGTTGGATACCATATGTCCAGATTGGCTTTAGTATAGTCTTGTAAATGAGGAGTTTGTTGTCTATCGCCAGTTTTGAGTTTCTTCCTAGGAACCAGAAAAGACCTCTGTATTTCAGGTTCATTTCTTCCCTTTTTGTTTCGACATGTTTCCTCCATGTAAGCCTGCAGTCTAGATGCATGCCCAAATACTTCACAGACTCATGGTGTAGGAGTTGACTGCCGTTTAGGGTGACTGGGACACGATCATTCTTGCAGAGAGTAAATGTGATGTGCACAGACTTGGATACGCTGGCGGCAATTTTCCATTTGGTTAGCCATTCTTCATGTTTTATGGAACATAAATCTTAATAGCAACTTAAATAGCAGCAAAGTAGTTATACATTGATATTGTGTCGTGTAGCTACCACTCCTTAATAAATGAAGCACATGTTTTTTTACCGAATACAACGGATTTAAAAAGGAGGAAGTACTCAATTAAATTTTGTTTTCAAATGTGATTTCTGGTTCGATTTACATGATTCTCTTTTTATTTGGTAGAGGAAACTTGCAAGGTGGTCTTCATATAAATTTATTCACACTGCATGGGTAGTTTAATTTAGTCTAATTTAGTCTATGTGGATGTTCTGCTAATAACTTTAAGTAACAATAGAAAATGAATACTTGACAAGAATTTATTCGAGACACCATCATACTACAACTAAAAAGGCTAAAATAAAAACTTTTTGCAATAATAAATTAGCAGTTTCCAAATACACACTACAAACTGAAAAATTACTGGTGGCAAAAAAGTCAATGACACAAAGAAAAGTCAGTTTTTAATGTAATTTACTTTAGAAGGACCAATATTCCTTAGTACATAAAAGCGCAGTGCACAGAATAATGTTTTGATATGGAAAGAAAAATTCCCATTTTTTTTTTACCCTGCTCGCACTCGAATTTTTCTTTCCATATCAAAACAGTTATTATACCATGATGTACCCCATATAACTATTATATCTTTGCCTACTACGGACTAAGATCCATCAATTTAAAAAAAAAACTTTATTTGCAAAATCAAAAACAACAACCTTGCACAGTTTAAGCAAGTTAAAAATAAGCAGTAGATGTAGTTACAATTTTTGTTTGTTATGTATCGGTATTTGTCATGGTAGTTAGCACGGAACTGATTCACTCTGTTCTCCATGCTTGTGTATGGACTGTATTACGGTGGAACAGTTTTCCCTCGTTCTCTATGATTGTACTTCTGGAAGCAGACTTGTGACCAACTAGTAATTTTAAGTATTTTTTCAGTATCATTTTTATTCAGTGAGTTAAGAAACTTAAATATTTCAATTTTACAAGTATGACTATTAAGATTATGAAGTTGATTAGCTTTCAGATTTTGTTATACATGAATGATCCTAGGAAAATTGAAAAGGTTCTTGTTTTTTTTTTTAGTTCATATGTTGATCAGTGATTAATCCAAGGCATCTTAGTGAGATTTTTTTTAAAAGTGAGCAATTGTTTGAAAAATGCCAGGAGGTGGTTGACTGCTCTTATAAGAAGCTCTCTTGATTTGTATTGTGATAGGCGATAGGAAGCCAAATGGATCGAAGACTCTAGCAAGTTCGCTGAGTATTGATCGTTTCGTACATGGACGATCGAGAGATTTGATTTCAAACAGGAACGCATCTTGTGAAGGATCCCATTTGAGGCCGAGGACCTTTAACGTGGAGGATTCAAAATATATGGAACCGGTGAGAAGATCAGAGAGCAATTGTGGGTTGTTACTAACCTTTTTTTCTGAGCCGAAAACTACCTCGTTTGAATAGAGCGGTAAGTTGAACTTCTGCTTGTTCAGCTTTTTCAAGTGAATAACATTTTATTTTTTTATTATTATAACTTATTTTAATTTTACAAATTGTAAGAATTAGTAAAATAAAAATAAGTTAAAAAAAAATAATGAAAAAATGATAAACAAATTTAGTCGTGGAAAATACGTAAATTTAGTTGAGTAATTACATATTTCTATGAGTTTTGTCTCAACTATGGAGTTGGTTAATCTATCATTCAAGTATGATACCTGAATGACGAAGTCTCTGACCGAGTGTTCAGACCTTTGTTTCTTACTTCTTGCTCAGTTTTTTAGGTACTCAAGGACCGTCGGTGCAAAAGTTTTAAATATCTACTTAAATATTCTTTTAACTCAGCATAAGTTACTTATTAGGTATATAGCAATAACTGGCGCGCAGGTTTGCAAGGTGCACAAGAAATGTTAAAATAACTCTGTTTAAGGCGTACTGCCAGACATTGTACACCTGCAGCCTGTGGGTCCGCTATACGCAGAAGGTTTTCAATGCCCTACGGATCTTCTATATTAATGGGTTTAGGTTGCTTATGGGGTTGCCGCGATACTGTAGTGTATCGGGGATGCGTTTGCGGAGGTCAACACCGACTGATTTAGAGCAAAGGTGCGCAACCAATGCACCAGGGTGGCCTCCTTGATGCGTCGTGTGCGGGGCAGGCCCAATGACCTTCTAAACACCATAACATTTCTGTTATGATCACATGGAACAACACAAACAAACAACTGGAACACTCAACCTTTTCGGGTTGAGTGTTCCAGTTGTTTTGCGCCCTACTTGGCACTGGAATAGGGAACACAGTTCTGGTGGTGTCCTTTTTAATGTAATTGGATAAATTGTATAAGTAGGCATAAGGTACTAACATAGTTTTAAGCTTTACTAATAATTTTATACTTATGGAATTATGTCCTGAAATTAAATGAATAAGTAAGATCATCTTGCACGATTGACCTAAAACTCCAGACAATACTTCATGGAAACGCCTTAACAAATATTGATCTGGAATGTTATCAGCATCTTTAAGCTCGTCGATACATACGTAAAACATGTACACATGTATTTACAGAAAATCAATCTTCCGATTAAATAAAGGAAGAGATATTTGAAGAAACAGAAGTCCTAGACATCCTATGTGGAATCGGAGAAGGCCTAGAAATTATGAGGCTCCTTCTTACAAAAAAAACAAACTTAAACAGCAGATTTTTTTTAATAACCGATGAAAAATTTCTATGTGAGGGGGTCAGAATGAAGTACTGAGTTCGTGTAAACAAGACGAAAAAGATCTTAACCAATACAACTCGGACAACTTATTTGTGTAGGCGGGAAAACACAGAACTACAATAAATATACCAAGTTAGACATATTTCAATGCATTTTTTTCGACAAGCAGCGCTACCCCGAATTGCACACACGAAGTGGCCACACTGTACTGGTTACCTTGGTTACTGCCACAAAGCATCATATATTACTGTGTATTACTGCTTTTAGAATAGAATAGAATAATTTATTTGTGTAAAAACATGGTACATTAAGGTCTTAAAAATAGGTTTGTGAACTTACATGTTTCGCCATAAAATGGCATACAAATTTTTGAACATCTTAAACATAGAATTTTATTACAACAACAATTATTAGTGTATATATTTATATTTTTATATGTCTAGTTAATAAAAATAACAATAATAGACTCATTTAATAAAAGAAAAATTAAATCAACTTAAAGAACTCAGAAGCCATATCTATCGGATACTTTTTTATCAAGAAATTCTTTCAAACTATAAAAACAATAATTGTCAACAAGCCATTTATGCAATTTGGATTTAAAATATTTTAAAGGGAGTTCTCTTAACTCTTTTGGTATGTTGTTAAAAATTTTTATTGCAGTGATTAAACTTTTTTTTTGACATAATAATTGATAACAAATCGGTCTGTCTCACCGCCTCACCTGTATAATGCCAAAATCAAAATATAAAATGTATTTATATCTCGCAAAACGACACAACGATGCATGATGGCCGGTGTGGCCGCACGCCGAGCACGTCCCGTTGTCACTGCTGGTACGCTCCGCAGTCGCAGACTGTGAGCTCGCTGCGCCCGCTGCTGCTGACCGGCGATGCGAAGGTGACCCGCGCGCTACTGTTCCCTGCACCTCTGCCGTCATTACCTTCATCATGTGTAATTGTACACTAATTGTGTAGCTTCCTGACGCTGTACTGTCTCCTGGGCCAGCTGGGCTTCAGCTATTTCTATAGTTTTTTTTAAGGTCAGCTCCGACAAGTGTTTGGTGAAAAGCTTGTCCCTGTCCGGTCCATCAGGCAGGGCCATCTTTTTCACTAGACAACTGGGCACTTGCTCAGGGCCCCACGATTCAAGGGGGCCCCCAAGTTCCTGTAATTGTCCAAGCTAGAGGCTGCCAAAATAAACTTAACTTAGGCAGGACTGCAGGATACCAAAATTTTCGAGCTCGCTCCGCTCGCTTTTGCATTTAGCTTTTCATCATAAGTCAATAGTCTGTACACAGTGACTTTTTAGTCGTCTTACAAAGGTGGTCCAATCAATGTATCCGACAAAAAACACCTCTAGGCGACATTATTTCTATTTAATTGGTAAAATATAATAACACATTAGATTTGTGAAACATCCTGTTAATAATAATGTTAACGTGTCAAACGGAAGAACATACCTACCCAACACACGAGTCGAGTAGATCATCGCTCGCAACAGGCTGTTTCAACTAAGTACGTCATGCGTTATAATAATTAATAATATTTTTATTTTTAAATTATTGGGATGTCATAAATTATCAATTTTTTTTATGAATGTTTAGTAGTCATTGTGTAAATGAAGTGGTCTGCGGTTGTAAGGCGACTAAAAAATCACGGTGTATATAAACAAAGTCGGCTTTGTTCGAACACTTATAACTCGAGAACGGCTGGACCGATTTTCATGGTTTTTGTTATGTTGTATTTGTCTCCGTCCCGAATAGCAGAATAACTATTAAAATATCTGAAAAATTCAGCGGAAAATTATGATTAAGATCCGGAACTGTTAAAATACCAAATTGAATCCATGACATTTAATTTATTTTATTTTATTAAAACTAATTTTATTTTTTACCTTAACCTGATCCTTCAATACTGTGCTAATAGCACACTTCATGTATAATTATAGAGATAGCCGCACTTGAAATCTTGAATAAGAAGCTTCGGTAGCTGTCGCCAGTAGCTAGAAATCGTAAAGTTATGGCCAATCGTACTTATGCTGGAATAGGTTCTCTCAGTTCTCTCAGCCTAGTCATTTGTTTCGTAATCAAAGGTAAAAACTCAAAATCTGTTGGTAACATTCTAAAAAAATGCTGAATTCTCCAGAATTCAACATATATAATATATTAGTATAATAAAATAAACCACGATATTTTAATAAAGTACACAGAGACATTACCTACTTACTGGCTTCTATTGCGAGAGGTCGAGTTCGATGAATCGATAACATCCACCATCATCTAGGGCGACTTCGTTTTTTTACATTTTGGTTTTGTAAATTACGTGCGTAGTAGTAAAAGCTCACTAAACATAGAGTCGATGCTGTTTATAACGTTGAAACGTTGGGGGATGTCGATATATTACATCCGCACTCGATGAAAGGTTAATAACAAATGAGCACGCCGCGAGCCTGTAAACATAAGCTCGTCTCGTGGTCGGCTCGCGCGAACCTGGAGACGGGCCACGATTCAAGCCGCGAGCCGCGAATGTAAATGCAGCATTATAATTATATATAAACAAGAAATTAAAGATGCCATAAAATATCTACTGGAATAAAAAGCCAAATCTATTTGTCAGATGCCAGTGACAGAACTACGGACAGAACGCAATTTCATTATGTCATAGAGCATCATATAATAGTACTGGTATAGAGTGCCAAGTCACGAGATTTTTATGCCCACCTGTCGCTAGCGCCATCTGGAGATTGGTGCCCATAACTAACCAGACTATTAGACCTACTCTGTACCCAGTAATTTTATTGCATTCCACATGTTATTCTTAGATGGTAGACCTAACCTACCACCTGACCTATCCTTCATTTTCATTTCGTTGTTTTTGCATACTTTGTATTATAATGATTTCGATTAAACACTAAATAAAATAAAACAATTTTAAATAAATAAACGTTCGTTTTCGGTAAAAAAATATTTTTATAGTTCGATTTATTTATAAAAAGAAATATGGTGAATTTATGCTTCAATAATTATCATAAAATTAAACTAGAATAATGAAAATAAATTAGAAATTAAAATAGCAATTTTAAACAACTATTAGGTCTAAGTAGCTTTAGGACATCTAGTACGCCCAAAGTGAATTAAAAATCTTACGGCTCCAAATTATAGATGGCGCACCAAAAAAATGGCTTTATACGTGAAAGCAAGTTTTCCCTCCCCCCTGCATTGTCTTGTCAATCTGATGTTCAAATCATTATCAATGTGATAAAGTTAAATTTCTGAGAAAATAAAATCAATAAATAACATGTAAAATTGAAAAAGACTAAACCTGTAAACTTAATGAAGGTTGATAGTATAAAACAGAATATAATTTTTATATTATTCTTTACAATAGTCCTGGAGAGAGTCCTCGTTAGAGCATGTCTCAAGTGATTGAAGCTGAACCAATTGCATCCTTTCAATCGTGCACTTCGTGCAGTATACCCGGCGATAGTTTTCCAAAACAATATGAATCTCATTTAAATGAAGAAGGCGAGGTAAGCTTTTATCTTCAAGGAAGTGGTATTTTGTATAGCAAAGGTGACTTGTAGCGTAACAAGGATTACCGTCCTTTCGTATTTCATCCAGCGGGCTCAGCTTGAAAGGATTTCAAAGAAATAAAAAAAGTTAATGACTAGGTAACGCACACTAAACTTTCTACGTACCTCTCTCACTGTCCAAATTGTTGTTCTTGATAAACCGTACCTAAAACAAGAGAAACCCCGATACTAGCAATATCGTTCACTTCCTGCATCGTTCGAGCGAGGTGTAGTTCTCGGCTCCATAACACGCTCGCCTGGCGGCTCGGGCGTGAATTCCACCTCGACTGCAATAACAAAGTTTCCCCACTTATATGAAAATGTACTATTGCCCACGGCTTCGCTTGCCTTAAAGTCGTAAATTATCCCACGGACACGGAATAGTATGAAGCAGGACCGGGACCGACTGGCTGCTTTAGAAATACTATTAATCAAGGAAGAGCTACATTAAAAAATCAACTATAAATCTTTATTACAGGACATAAGCAAAACAATGAACTGAAGGGCATTATTTTTGTAAAAGATCGCGCAGGTTACATAATTAAATCTGTTTTTTATTTCACTATCATAAATATGTAGATACAACATTAAGGTGGGAGCTCTGCATCGATCTTGGGAATAAATAGGTGCAGAAAGAAAAGGCCCACGTCTAGCTTAGTCCACGCTACGCCACTGCTTGTACGCCGTCACCTACCGTGTACCCAGTCTAGCTACCTACTTATACTTTATTTAAATTCCCTCTCATCAATTCCCGAATCATCAGACACCCCCAAACTTAAAAGTTTGGTGGTGGTCGTACAGCTTAAAATCCTCAAAGGTTAAAAGTGACTGCTCTCTCCAGGATGGTGATAAAAAATCAATTATTATTACGCATACACCGCGTAAAATTAAATTAAAACTACAAGACATACAAGATGCACATACACGAATTAAGAAGGACGTTGTTTTCACACCAGTCATTGTAAGTTAAAATAATTTTTATAATCGGACATTTACAGATTAATGGTGAACACAAAAACATCCGTTATGGAGCCAGCCTTAATTCTCGTACCTATTATATTACAGTGATAGCAGAGTGTAGACTTGCAACATAACAACACGCCTAAAATCCATGAACATTTAGACAGAGGTGTTAGTTAGTACCTAATACCTACTACAATCATTTTTCGACAGTTCTCTTTTTAAGTTTCATGTAGATGGGTGCAAGACTGGCCAGTTAAATGTTTATCTAGCCATCTATCTCCTATGCAGTCGTCAGAGGAATGTAGACCGAACGACTAGATCATGATTCCACTAAATATGCTGACTGTTATAGGAACCTAATAATGTGCTTTTTATGTACCGACTATATATAGTAATATAACCTAAACAAATTTTTAGGAAGCGAAACATATAGGAAGAACATTTTGCAATGTAAATTTGAAATGCGAAAATTTACAAAATACAGGAAGGTACGTATATTATATAAATAGGATATACACCATTATAATGACTTATTAATGGGAAAAATAATTAAATTGTAGCTTTAAGGCGCGTGGAGCTTGTAACGTTTTCTCCGTCATGTCGCCTTCAGATAAGAGCAAAGGCTGCACTGTCTCTGGAGGCCGGAACTTCGTCAGCGCTATGACGTACTATGGATTTCGAGAATCAGTGCCTATCAACGTGATTGTGCCTAAAGATTGTCCTCTCAATGACAAACATCTATTCAAGGAGAACTTTGCAATCGTGAAGGTTCACGGTAACGACCGCAATGATGCCAGCCTGCATGCCCTCTCATATTGTGATGAAATTGGTTCCACTTACGTGCACGGGTAAGTAAATGATATTCTTACTCTTTGTGACATTTTGATGTCTTTCTAGCCTCTATAAAATAGGTGTTATTTAAGGAAATTCTTTGGAGATGTAAACACTTGGTAGGTCCATGTCACTCGTTAGAACATACGTAGGTACATACAAATTTGCTTATTTCTGTCTATTCTTTTTTTAATGTTTGGCTATTGCTTTCGTTTTATACGGACTCGCGCTCACTGGCCGTCCGGCCCTATGAACATTCATGAAGCTCATGGTCGTAAATATGATTTACGCGTGCAAAGAGACTGACTACCGTAGACCGTGATTTTTCACGCCAAAAAAAAGTTGTTTCCCACAGCAATAATATTTTTGCGTAGAGTTAGGTAAGATAGTTTGATTTATAGAATACTTGGTGACGGCTTCGTGAAGGGTCCGTTTACACCTTGTACTTGCAGCCTATAATACGAAACTGGTTTATTATTTTGAATGCGTAGGTTAGACCGATTGGACTTACTTGCTGGCTACGGTACATTGGGACTGGAATTGCTGACTCAACAGGACAACATGGATGCCATCTTGTGTCCTGTCGGCAGCGGCGGGCTCGTGGCTGGTCTCCTGCTGGCTGTCAAAAGCCTTAAGCCCAACTGCTTGATATACGTATGATAATACACTATACTATACAGTGATACACGATGCAAGCGATATCGACGCGCATAGATACATCGCAGAATAGAAAAAAGGGTATACAGTACATTACCAGACTATGTGGATAGACTACTACTATAAATACACAGCTTTTAGGGATATTTTTATATCTTCAACCTAATGGGTAGGAATATTCTGGCTTCCACACTGATTGATTTTGCTCTGCCGTGCTTCTTCGAGGCTGTCGATACTTGGAAACTCGCTTGCCCAAATACTGAAGAACCCGACAATCCAGATGGATCGTCGGGTTCTGCAGAGCGGCTCGCAGAGTAGTTCAGCACAATTAATGCAATACGTCTGCTACTACTGCTGAGCGTGCGCGCCTGCTGGCTATGGGTGAGGGGGAGTCTGTGGGAGTCGGGTCTTTGACTTCACGCACTACCGTTGTTAAGCATACGCACTTTGTTCGACGACACGACCTTCTGTCTCGCTGCTTCTTTACGCTTTGGGGCTGCCTGCTGTTCTCTTCATCGCTGTCACTGTGGTAAAGCTGTCAACAGCCACGGCCTGTCATGCAGTCGAAGTACGGGCCGTTTTGAGCAATACACGAACATAAATGACATCATCTGACGAACTCTTGTCACCGTCGGCGTTCTAGCTGTCTTAGAACGGTTTCAATTCAATGGTTTAGCACGCGGCGTTGGAAAGAGACCGGACGGCATGTCTTTGTTTGCTTGGAAGATGAGATACTCTTGCGCCATCACATCTTCTTATCTCTTCTTGCTATACTGGCGCTGCCGCTGCTGCGGCACCTTTGTGCAAGCTATATGTACGAGCCATTAGGAGTTAGGTTCAGTCTGGGGCCGTGAGGGCCGAGTGCTTTTTAAGGAAATTCTAACGCTTTCCGTGACCCAAGGGCTGGCTTCTACCTTGGCCATACAATGTGCCAATGCCGCGGGCCGCCAGTCTCTTGGGCACATTACCAGCTGACAGCGTTGAGGAGAAGATTTTTGATGCCCTTTCATGGGTAGATAGGTACATTTAAAAGTTTGTCTGCAGTTAGATCTTTTGTTAGTGCACAACAAACAGGACAGAAGCAGGTGAGGTTTTTTAACCCTGGACAGGACCTGATTACTTTTTTTCTTTCCATCCATCCTTTCATTCGTCCTGCAATAATGTTGGTGGGTTAGATATCTTTTTCCGTTATCTATTTAGTGTAGGTACATAAAGTAATATCTAAAAGTTAATATTTTATGATTCAATTACTAACGCAGCTTTTTTGTACTAGGGCGTGGAATGCTCGGCTGTTCCTACAATGACTAGAGCGCTCCAAGAAAAGAAGGCAGTAATGATTCAGTCAAAGCCCACCATCGCCGACAGCCTCTGCTGTGGCATGGTCAGCCAAAACGCTTTCAACATTATTAAGGGATACCTCGATAGAATGGTTTGTTTCTAAATCAAACTTTGATCAAGAACTCTTAGAGGCAGTGGCGTAGCGTGAACTAATCTAGACGTCATACCCTAAGTGGCGTGTCTGTCACAGCCAATTTACTCCGAAAGTACTGGACCGAGAGGTACACATAATATGTGAGTTGTTAAGGACGTTAAGACGGACGTGTAACGTAAATTAATGAATTTTAAGCATGGGGGCCACTTTATGTGGGTAACCTAGAAGGAAAAAAAGTTTTGCTCTACTACTATATCGTGTTACATATCAAGTGCAAGGGCTCATTGCGAGCATCACAGTATTTTTTTTATATTTAAGAAAATAGGCGAAAATAACCATTCCCCCCCCCCCCCCCGTAACTCCGAAAGTAAAGGGCCGAAAATTTTGAAAAAAATTCAAAAAATTGTTCTTTGCCTATAGATTACAGGAAAACCTATAAGAAAGCTATTATAATATCTTCTTACTTCTTTATTATAAGTCTATACGTGAGGATTTGTAATTTACTTACTGGTGACTATCGTTTCCTTTTCTGTTTGTTTTTATTAGCTGCAAGTCCTTCATGTACTAAAATAAATAAAAACAAATCAAATCAAGGAAGGATGAGAAAAAAAAAACAGATTTGTAAGGGTTAAGTTTATGATTTACGGATGCGCCAATACTCGTAATTTTTCTAAGAACTTAAAATCTTAAAATTGTTAGCACAACTTCGGATTGGTTACATATTATTCACAATGTGAGAGATCCCGTGACCGCCAAACCTACGTCATTTTATAAAAGCTGAAACTTTTTCTGTAGACGAACCTTACTAAAAGTAAGAACAATTGAAAATTATGAAAAGTTAGTTTTGGTGGCTTTGGCAGAAAGATATAAGGTAACAAAGGTGTGCTAAATAGCTGCTGTAAGTTACGTCATACTATAAAACGTGATTTTTTTTACTAGTATGATGATGCACCTCCTCGACTCGACTGCCAGGCACTTTGTGTGACATAAAACTCCCGCCAGATGTACATACGCCAGCACATCAAGCTACTCGAAACTATCAAATTTTCCTAATCAATTTTAATCAATTTAGCAGGAGCCTAAGAATTTTAATCAATTTAGCAGGAGCCTAAGCATTGAAAAAAAAGTTTTTTAAGGTAAAACTGATTAAAAACTAGCTACCTTGGCCCAAACACCTCGCGCTAAGTACGCACAGGTATCATTGATATACGATCACGATTGACGAACAAAAACTCATTGCTGAATTGGCCACGTTGGTCGCGTTTTTCTTCTCTTTTTCTTGGAAAGGCTTAGATGGTTAGGAGGAACAGTAAGTCCTTATCAAAAATACATCTCAATTGTTGACAGATAACAGTTGATGAAGCGTGGATTTCGCGTGCTATGATCAACATTCTAGAGCGAGAAAAGATGGTGGTGGAAGGGGCGGCAGCGTGCCCCGTCGCCGCAGTGATGGCGGGGAAAGTACCAGAGCTACGCGGCAAGAAGTAAGCTGAGTAGCCGCAATTACGCATCCTTATTCTGGGAGTACCATCAGTCCTTGTTCGCAGCTTCTTGAAATGCGTGTGCGATTCCACTTTGTGGCATTTGGGATCACTATCCAGAAAGTAGTAAATAGTGGAATAACAATGTCACTAAAACCTGTCGACGTGTAGGTTGGTAACTATGGAAGGTTCAATATCCAGGCTAGCTTACTATTAGCAGTAGATTTAACATAGAGATTCACCAGGTTTCGATGCCAATCACAGGAGAGACGAGAGAAGCGATGTGAATTGGTCGATTCCCGCACGTCCGCTCTCCGTTCTGTTCGTGTACGCTGTAGTGTCGGTGGTCGAACTCTCAATTGCCACCTGGGACGGAAACCTTTACTGCGAGGGCGAAATGGTACAATTACAAAACATTACTTACCTAAGTACTGTTGCGGCTATTGATTGAAGGATAATTATGTTTTTTTCAGCATCGTGTGTATCCTGTCGGGCGGCAACATCAACAGCAGTCGCATGTCGCGGGTCATCGACCGCGGCATGGCAGCCGAGGGCCGGCTGGTCAAATTCAGCGTCACGCTGCCCGACGTGCCCGGCGCCATGGCCAAGCTGCTGGCCAAGGTCATGGACATCGGTGCTGACGTCAAGAGCTTTGTGCCTGAGCGCGCTTGGATGAGACGAGATATTTTTACTGTTTCTGTACGTGTTTTACTACTTTTGGAATTTATTGAGAGGGTTGTAGATCGATGTAAAAGACGTAAGGTACCGAGGAAGCTCTCAAGCTAAGCTGGTGTGGCTAGTTGAAGCGATGATCTTCGCAGGGTGGCTGGAAGCAGCTGGTTGAGAGTTGCCGAGAATCGAGTTGAATGGCGTGCGATTAGTGAGGCCTATGCCCAGCTGTGGATGATATAATGATGCTAATGGTTGTAAATGTAATGATTACCTATACACATTCCTGTGCTATATATATAGCACATAAATAACCTCTGCAAATTTAATCTCCAAAACTGCAAAATAACCTCATACGCTTATGACACAACCCTGACCTTGTATGCAGACACCTGAGTCATACGAACTGTCTACCTGGCGCTATGTCAGTCTGTCCTCACCTTTTATTTTGGCTGCTCTGCCCCATGAAGAGGTACAGTACACCTCTTCATGGGGCAGAGCAGCCAAAAGACACCTCCTTGAACTAGAAAGAGCTCAGACTCATCCTAAAATTCAGGCTATTCAAACCGCGCCTTTTTCCTACGACAAACCTGTATCAACAAGCTGAACTTTTAACGGTTAGACAATTATATCTACGTCCTCGCTAATATGCTTAGGCAACATGAATAATGGCAACATGATTATATTACAAATAAGCTCCTTACAATTTATCCATTAACGACAATTTAATGCAGGCATAAAGTCTCAAAATGGCTCCTAACACTTACAAAAGACGATACGGAGAAATTGTTAAACAGAGAAGCACACCCAAAGCATCACAAGCACAACTCGTATATCATATCCACGAAACCACTACACCCACAACACTCATGAACAAAATCACAAACTCATCAAAACACCACTTCCTATTCTTTATTTCTTAATTTTAATTTCATTTAATTGTTCATTAGCTGTAAGCGCTCCCGGATACTCTGATTATTTATATCCTTAGAGACCAGGAGACCCGTAGCACAGGTTTTACTTAGTATGGGTACATCTTCAAAATTTTTGAATCTTATACTGTGTACAATTAATATTTGTGGGAGAAAATAAATAAATAATTATATAATTCCTCAGCAGCGAAAGCTCCAACTGTCTGCGCCATCGACGCTTGATAATGAGGCACAGCGACGAATCGGTCCAAGTACGACTTTTCTAATGTTCTTCATACTTTCAGGTGAACATGTTGATTGAAACAAGTGACTTGCACCACGCCAAGGACTTGGAAAAGAAGTTGATGAAGGACTATCCACATTCCCACTTTATTATGTTGTAGTTTTATATGTTTCGTACCCGTTACGTGCCTGTAATCTTGCTCACTATTCTGATACAAAGGACAATAAAGTAATTATTTAATTTATATAAAAAGGAACAATTCTTTTCTTTCCACCATCTTAAAAAAAAAAAACGAAACTCGGTTGGAAATAGTAAATTGCTGCAAAATAGCGACTAGAAATAGAAAATTATTTTCGGAAGTCGCTGACAACTGGTACCCATACCACAGAGCATCAATATAATTACCAGTACTATATTGATGCTCTGTGAATATAATACTGACCCATACCATCGGCGATGAATTTATACTTCTGTATGTTTCTTTTGGCGCCATAGCGACTAACCGCCAACTTGTTTTTTAAATATATTTTCCACGAACAATTTTCATCTCAAAAGGCGCGCGCTCGCGCTCTAACATGCTCGAGCAGTGAGGCAAAGAGTAGAAGTGAGGTTTAACATCCTTCTTGGTATAAAACGACATAGTATCTTCTAAAAAAAAATTGTATCATGACAGAGAACGTCACTTAGCATAACGCATAGACTACTTTATTATATATGCATAACGTCAAACTGCAATATTGAGTTCGTTTGGTATAAGTATTCTACTCTTTGTTCCACTCTTTGATTGAGTTTATAACTGAAAGCATGAATGAGCAAATAATACAAGCGTAGTTCAGTTAAGAAATTCTAAATTCCAGTAAAAATAATTGTAAAGAAAATGGTAATTATTGTTCAGTGTGTAAACAAAAACATGTGCCTCAGCCAAATTTATCGTGAGAATCGTTTGTTTTCAGAGTGAGTCTGCCCAAAAGGATGATCAACCGCACATTTTAACATTCAATGAAATCAAAATAGCTGCAGATAGGATCGAAGGAGGCATCATACACACGCCACTTTGTGTCAGTAGCTAAGTAATCGGTAACATTTAGATCACACTCAAATTTACAAAAAAAAAAAGTCATTGGATAGTGGCCGTTAAGTTTATTATGCCTAATTATTATCAAGCTTTTACATTTTCAGGAGGCAAAAATGAGTAAATATATGGACTACAATATCTATTTGAAATGTGAGAATTTGCAGTATACTGGCAGGTAAGCACAGGTTTATTTTGGGAAAATAATATCCTTTTAATTGTATTGAAAATCTTTTAAAATTTTCAATTTACAGCAGACTCGTGTCATGCAAGGATGGGCTTGTCGTTTTAATAAGAAATTTCCGAGGGAACATAATTATCTTGTATGTGTGAGATGCAGTGTAGTGTCAGTATTACAAAATATGATTTTTAAGTGGAAGAAAGTGGTCAAAAGCCCGGTTCGGTATGCGTAGCCAAATAGAATTTACTAGAAGGTGCGCTGGACTGTGGTTGTGTAATATTTGAATGAAAGATTGTTGATGTCTTCCGTGGTTTTATTTTAGTAATTGTCGCAGGTTAATTAATATTAATATGATCTCACAACTGCGTCAGCGCGGATGTGTATCAGCGCAAGTGCCTGACGGGAGTGATTCATCTGTATTAATCTGTGGCCGGACGGTCAGTCGTAGCGGGGTAATTCATCTTCTACAGCGTAGTTAATTAGAAGCAGCGCTGGACTGTCATAGCGGAGCGGTACATCTGCTACAGCGTAGCTGGCGTAGCCAACTAGAAGGAGCGCTGGACTCTCGTAGCGGCGTGGTTCATCTGCTACAGCGTAGCTGGCGTAGCCAACTAGAAGGAGCACTGGACTGTCGTAGCGGGGTGGTTCATCTGCTACAGCGTAGCCAAGTAGAAGGAGTGCTGGACTGTCGTAGCGGGGTGGTTCATCAATCACTTCGAACAAATTATAGAAGGAAAACTTAAGGCGAGGTTATCCAGATAAACGTCGTTTTGTATTGTGTTTTATTCCTATATAGCATGGATTTAAATTCTGAAAAAAACATATTACATATTTCACACTTCGATCTAGAAATTCCGGCAAAGCGATACACGATTACTTGCACTTTGTTGCATCCAATTAAATCGCAAAGACAAGTCTAAATGATGGTTTTTAATATTATATTATTTGAGTTATATTAGGTTTTTAACAATAAAACTTATACCATTATAAAGGTCGTAAAAAATGTGACAGTAAACGGCAATCATAATTTGAAATATTTAAAAAAACCTAAACAACCATTTCCAAAATTTGCTGTTTTCATCATTTCTTACTCGCATCGCGTGCTTCAGTCCCGAGCGGAACGCGTTGGAGGTCGGACGTGAGCCAATTTTTCGAACCCGCCACCCCACCCCCGCTAAGTTCTGTTACGAGCTGAGCCAAAAATAGTTTGTAAAAAATAATACTTAGTAAACACCGACCCTAGGCTTATTTGAAATGTCATTTGTTCACAAAAGTACAGTAGGTACCTAATAGGGAACGTAGTCAGAAGGTAGAAGATAAGAGTTACGCAATAGAAAGAGAGGCAGCTTCTAGGAGAATATAACTGTAGGTAATTAGCGCTGCGCGGCCTGAATTGAACTTTATTGTGTCGTAGCAAAAGTCGCTATTTATAGTTTCGCAATATTATTTATAAATTTCGGTAACTTTGGAATGGGCAACTACAGTACTTTCACAGTTATTATGCCTTTTGAATGGGACTGTAGCTTCATTTTATTATCTTTTTTTCGACAATTCAAAACTGCCTGTAACTGGCCTACTAAAATCAACACATTTATTCCACAATTTTTTTTTTGTAAGGAGTTCTAAAAAAGTTTTGTAGGGAAGATTATCGAGTTCGACATGGGCAGAAAAAGAAAGTATGTAGGGGAGAACGAGATAGAATGAGTAATGGTCGTGGTCGATATCGTATTTTGTACGCACGACGGCCGATCAAGCTGTACAAAACCAGTTTATGCGGATCTCTTATTGTATAGGAAATCTATACAAAGCGAGGGCAATTTATACTGGAAATGACAGCTTCATGTGCCGCCGTGTGTACCTACTAGTTTTTAGATACGAGGGCGGGTCAATAAGTCCGTGACTTTTTGAATTTCTGACCACTTTACTGAAACAGCAACACTGCTCCTGTCAACAGGCATCTGTCAGTTGACTCCTGTCAAAATTTAAACTTGCTGCGTCAGTTTTCGAACTTGCGAACTTATTTTCGTTATCAGTGACCCCGAAAACCATGAAAATGATACCCATGACGTAAAAACAAAAAAAAATTTTGGTGCTATCGAATTTTCATTTTGACCTAATTTTCGTTATCAGCGACCCCGAAAACCATGAAAATGACACCCATGACGACAAAGCTGAAAATTTTAATTGGCGCCATCTTGAATTTTAATTTTGACCTTATTTTCGTTATTAGCGACCCCGAAAACCATGAAAATGACACCCATGACGAAAAAACAGAAAATTTTAGTCGGCAGCATCATGGATTTTCATTTTGTACTCATTTTCGTTATCCGCGACCCCGAAAAGCACGAAAATGACACCCATGACGACAAAACCGAAAAAAAAGTAAAGCATAATTTTTTTTAAAACCGAATGGCGCGTGGCGTGTAGTTTTGAAACATACCCGTATTCATGATCAGTCAGATTTTAAATTCACCTTATTCACAAAAATAAATAAGTATACCTTCTTATTTTTAATTATATCTACTTATTTTAATTGTTAGTAATTAGGTTCACGTTCATAGAATACGTAGGTTCCTAATCTATCTATAACCAATACTTTCTAGAAAAATAAAACAAAGTGAACTTATACATGTATCAATTCAAGTTGTTTTACTGCATCGCTCTACCCTGTAACGCAACTTAGTACCTATCCGAGTTCGTGAACTCATGACCAGTGCGCTAAGAGCATTGGCGTTCTCGCGCCGCGTAATTTGTTACGTATCGCCTATCCGTGCGGGGGCTGGGCTAAGCGATTGATGCATACGGCGCTCGGGTTAACCTCGCCTTAATTTACGAAGACTAAACATACACATGAACAGTTTAAATTTTAGTTTAGTTTGTTGCGTTTTAGTTTGTTGTTGAGTGAGACGTTATATTAAAGCGCGAAGGCAGAGCCGGTATAACAAACGCTTTACGCTATGAAAAAAAAGCGTGCCATTTTTTGGCGCTATACGTTATATTATCCACCTCTAATCGTAGCTGTAAGAGCCTTTAATTCATCATTCTCCAATACGACAAATTAAAATCTTAACACTGACAAGGATCCATGTAACTGGTAAATAAAATGTCATATTTATGTCTGTTGGTTAACTATTGTTGTGTTGGAACGAAGTTGCGCAGAGCGCGGCATCCGCAACGCGTTGTTGGCGTACGGCGTGGAGGCCATAGAGCGCGGCGTGATCGTGCCGTCCCACGCCAACATGGCGCTGGGCTCGGCGTTCCATGGCAGCACGCTTGGTGTGCCGGTGCGTATGTGGGGTCTTTGTGATTTACCTACTCTCAAATCATGACCTTTTTACTTTAATACCGAGGTGATATTTCACAATGCTGTCCTATTTGACCCAAAGGTTGACTGGTGGAGAATGCCTTGTGGCAGTAAGTCCGCCTATGTACCACTCTTGTACATGAAGTTTCAATAAATAAATAAATATTGAAATAGTGAATAGTGAATCGGGCAAGTGAAGTACTTTCGCAATTAGATATTTGCTTGCTCGTTTGTGAAATTAATTAAATGAATAGATACAGACGTTCGGCAAGTGGCTGATTCGATATTGTTAACACACATTGTTATTATTACACATTGCATCTTGAATTTGTATATTTATGTAAAAGCCTATTTTCTTCTTGGTCGCTACACTCTTGACAGAGCCTACGCCACTTCAGGGCCTGTGCTTTATTTAGTAGCTTTATTCCATAATTTACTCTTCCCTGCACACACAAAGGTGACGGTGGTGATGCCGGAGCGAACGCCGCCGGCGCATGCGCAGCGTTGCTCGGAGCTCGGCGCCGACGTGGTGTTGTGCGGCGACACGCTGGCCGATGCCGCCAAGTACGCCCGCAAAGCGTGCCATGAGAGCAACCAGATACTACTCTAGTAAACAGCTTTCAGTGTCAGAACTTTAGTAGTAGACTGTCGCACAGGTAGTAGATATGTGGGATAAGGTCCACACTCTATTAGTTACAACATTTCCACAATATTTTTTTAAAGAACTAATTTTTTACCGCGATGTCGTCCGCGTCAAAGAAATAGAATATCTTATAATGGCACTCGGATGAGTAATTTTGGAGCTAGAATGAACACCTCCTACACCTAAAAACTTACACACTTTACCTCTTTCTAATGTTAGTAGATTTGAATACCTCAAAGTCAAAGTCAAAGTTTTTATTTGTTAAACATAGGTGTAAAAGATGTAAGTAAATATAAAGAGATCGCTGTGTTTTGCCGACAACGGCGTACCTACTATAAGGCTGATGTTTTTTTTAAATATGCGACTGTAGAGACTCATCTTGCAGTTACTTCCGTATGATAACTTAGAAAGACCCACTGATACCCTTTCAGTTCGGATGATCCGATGGTAATGGCGGGTCTTGGTACGGTGGGCATCGAGATCATCACGCAGCTGCCCGATGCAGATGCTGTGATCGTGCCGGTGGGGGGCGGCGGACTACTGGCCAGTGTCCTCGTCGCCTGCAAGAAACTCAAGAGTTCCTGCCTTGTTTATGTTAGCTTCTTAATATCCATTTATATCACAGTCCATTGATTTTAATTAAAATAGTAGGTATTTTAATTACCTGGTTTGACAGAAAGATTTCATGAAAAAATAGACTATACGATTTAAAAAAATCGGGTTTCTGAGAAGAAGACTGTTGCAGCGTACTTGTGAGAGCAGTGTAAAATGAAGATCTTGTGTATTTGACGTATGAGAAAGGCCCAGAAATGGCCGTAACGATGATTGGCAAAGGTTTCGTCCAGCCGTAAATGTCTCATCTTTCAGCTAAATGGTGACTGCTTGTGGGTATATTTTAACCTTTACCACAATTTCAGGGAGCTGAGTGTTCAAAAGTGCCGAAGATGATGAAGTCACTTCAAGTGGGCCACCCAGTCACAGTGCACGTGGTGCCCAACCTGGCGGACGGCCTCAGTGCCTCCTCTGTTGGGGTCAACGCATTCTCAACTATCAAAGGCAAGCTTGACAGGATGGTGAGGCACCACACTTTCTTCATACCAGCTTTACTTTGTGGGTTCCTTCCCCATTTTATCGAAAAACCTTACGAACATAGTTAGGTCCCTCTTTCCTTATTTTATCGCTAAATAAACGAGCTACTTATTATACTATTTTCGTTGCTGCAGTTGGTAGTAGACGAGCTGTATATAGCTCGGGCGTTGATATCGATACTGGAGCGCGAGCGGCTCGTGGCGGACGGGGCCGGAGTGTGCGCCATCGCCGCCGTCATGCAGGGACTAGTGCCTGAGCTGCGCGGAAAACGGTATGCGAATTTAGAAATGTTGTTTATTACAACTCCTAGCTGCCTTATTACCTACCAGGGCCCACGGCCTCGTTTTAGGTCTACCAATGATTAATTATGTGGCCTTTAATTACTGCCCTTCGTTTGTACGGGTACCTACTAATGGCGATAATAAAGGTCAGCGCACACCAGGGCCGGCGGAGTAAAGCATTTTATATTTAACCAAAGTAAATTTATACGTAACTAGTGGAAACCCCTACCAACCCCAAGGCGCAGCATTTCTCTTCGCAGCATTGAAGAGTGCGCTGGGAGAGGGCTGTGATGGCATGCTTAGAGACGCGAAGGCATGCGACGGGAAGCTAAGGGACGCCAAGGCAGGCGACGGTATGCGCTGGAGTCCGCCAACATACAATCGCGGGGTCGCGCTGGTTTCATATAAGAGTTACTTGGTGGACTTATAGACAAAGTCAAGATTCAAGAGAAAGTAGGCTGCAAGAGCGAGCGGAGCGAGATCGAAATTTGTAACACCCTACCTTGGACAGGTTAGAATTGTTTTGATCCTTCATACAGGAGTAACTTGGTCGACTTAAAGATACAGTAAAGATTCAAGAGAAAGTAGGCTGCAAGAGCGAGCGGAGGGCGCTCGAAACTTTTTTGACATCTTGCCTCGGAAATGTTTCGATCCTTCATACAGGAATTAGGTACTTGGTCGGCTTTTAGACAAAGTCAAGAGAAAGTTGTCTGAAGAGCGAGCGAAGCGAGCTCGGAAATTTTAACACAGTACCTAGCTTAAACAGGTTAGAATTGTTTCGACCTATCAAAATGTCCACATGCATTTTTTGCAACCTTTTGCATGTATCTCATTATTGCCTATTATGGCCTCGGGGTAAGGTGAGCGGTACAATGAGTACTCAGAGACTCATTTCTAGCCTTTAAAATATTTTAGTTTGACAGTGATTCTTCTGTGCGCTACAATTTATTACGTACCTACTTACTAATTCTGTGGTATCAGGCAGGTAAAGTTATATCACAGTATAAACATTTACAGTATTGTGACTCGGCCCTGTCCTTGAAATAATTACCTACAGCCGGGCGGTACGTTCGCAAGCGACAGGGCGCGCTTACAGTATTTTAATTTCACCTACTTAGTTGAGTTTCTTTTTAGTTTTGTGATTGTAAATATTATTTTTATTTAAAAAAATGAAGTTAGTTGTGATTTTGTGAATGAAATAAGAAGTGTTGAATAAAAAATACAAGTTGTGTCTTTTCATTAGTAGATTTAATAAAAAATTATGAATTTGAGACTTTTTTTAACGCAAGCGTAGGTACGCACGACGCCCAATCAAGCTATACAAAACCAGTTTATGCGGATCTCTCATTGTACGGGAAATCTATACAAAGCGAGGTCAAGTTATACTGGAATGTACAGCTTCATGTGCCGCCGTGTGTACCTAAATAAAAGTGTCACTTTTTTCACCCCATCCACTTATTTATTAATTAATCCAGGTATTTTACTCGGTGGAAAAAGCGAAATAACTACCTCTTAAAAAATAAACAAATTACGAAATAACAAATTCTTATTTCAATCAAATATTCACAAATCGCACGGTTACTACTTACAAAACCATCACTCACTACGTTCGTTCGTCAGTGCGGTGCATTCGTGACTTCTTGGGTTCTAAGTGGGTACCAGACTCGAGGTGTGTAGGTATGACTCGCGTTGCGACCGTTTGTATGAAGATACAGTACTTAGATATTATTACCGTGGTTATATCTTTTAAAAATCCTGAGCCTCTAGCAGCTGCTCAGTTCAGTTCCCCCAGTGAACTCCCATGCCTTCTTGTATTTTTTACTACTCTAGATACCGTCCCTAACTTCTATCTCCGTTCAGAAACCTTCCCGAGCAGACAAGATGTGAAGATGGATCACATTTAATAGAATGATACTACCATCTGACGACAGCAATAATTGGTATTGTACAGGGCGGTGTGCATTGTAAGCGGTGGTAACATCGACAGCGGGCGGCTCGCGCGCAACATTCAACGCGGCCTTGGCTCTAGTGGGCGGCTGATGAGGTTCGCGGTGCCCATCCCCGACCACCAAGGCGGGCTCATGGAACTCGCCAAACTCATATCCGACGAGAGTGCCGTGCTTAAGAGCTTGGTCACAGAGCAGATGTGGGTGCACACCGATGTCGGAACCACTTGGGTATTTATGTTAATAGTGTACTTTTGGAAAATCCTGTACATTTGTTTGTATGTAACAAGTCAATTTGTTATGTACATTATCGGCAATCGCCAATAAATTGGCCTTGAATTTCAAACAGGATTCAGGCACCAGACTTCCATCGTCTTATTTATTCGGCTGTGGTGTCCTATAAATAGGTCCTCTTTTGTAAGTTCCAAAAACATTACGTGTGCCTAGTCGCAGCGGGAGAAAGTCGAACTTCTTCATTTTAGTTTAGCAGATATTTAGTGTATGACGTCCTGTAATTGTGTATGGTAAGTACAAATTTGTGCATTCAACCGTTGGGGAGCTATTGAACAAAACTTGTTTCCGCTGGAACTACGCCATTTTTTTCCCCTATCGACGTAAAAGAAAAAAAATACAAACTTTGTCGTCGTTAGGAAATATGCATGCCACTATCACGTTGCTACGCAACTGGGCTGATTATGCCAATAAATTGGTAACCACTGATGATGACCATAATCCCTTAATGTTTTTTTATTGCACTCAGGTATAACAGGGGGCCTAAAAAGGGTACACTACATAAATACGAAAAACTTTATTCCGATAGTCACAAATCCGAATTTTAAAATACCGATTTTCATAATTTCGAATGGTTCAAAATTCCGAATACAACAACTCCGATTTATCATTTATCCTATTTTAAAAATTCCGCAATTTCAGTATTCCTAACGTTCATAATTACTATTCTCAAAATACCGAGTTTCAATAGATCGAATAACAGAAAGTCCGACTTAATGATAATACGAAATTTCAAAAATACGAATTCCGATTATTAAAATTCCGATTAATTAGAATTCCGAAATAAAAACGCCTTGTAAAACTGAATATCAAGACAAATAAACACATTAAAGACTTTTTTTTCTTTCTTTGCTATGAACTTCTCTCAGGCGTTAAGTAGATACGAGTTATATGGCAGCGGGCAATGTTTTTTCTTCTACCGACTTGTTTTGAGATAGTTCACTCTTATTGTGTAGTTTTGTTTGAAGTAGCAGGATAAATATGTTTGACGTCAGTTGCATTCAAACATGCATACACCCTGCATGCATACATGAGGAGATTCAAAAATTTAGTACAACTGATGAAAATATAACTAAAAATTTTTTGTCACTGTGGGGTATTCTGACTAACTGAAATAACATTCCTATACTTTCTAGTTTAAAAATAATAATATATATTTTACGTAGAAATAGTATTTATTTGTTAAAATGTAAAAATGTCAGGGGATGTATGACTTTATGTCAGTTTTGTTATCATACTTGGAATCGAATAATAAATAAAACTGTGGGGGTTTCTACCACTTTATAATATTTATTCGAAAAATACAGTCTTTTTATATTATTTATCGAATCAAAAAGTTACAAAAACATTTTAGAAAACAGTTAAAAATACAATTATCTCTCGGGTTTGTTACCACAGTCTCCAAATCAACATTTGTTTTTCACGCTTATGTTGTAAAATGAACAATAACTTAATAAGAACATGTTCAGATGTTGTAAATAATTAACATTTATAACCGAAACCAAGTATTTTCTTAAAAGTAAAGAATTTTACGACAAAATTAAATAAAATCTTTGAAAACCGAATAGGGACAGTAACAAAACCGACAGTAACAAAATTGTTAGGCTTGGTTTACATTGCCTCAACACAACAATAAAACTTAAAACATCTCTCGGCATTAATTAAATATAGCTTAAAACAAAACCTAATTTTTTTTAATGAGATCCATAGAAAGGAACACAGTCAGTATTTATCTATTTATTGCAAATTATGCAACGTTTTATTAGTTACCTATTTTTAAATCTATTAATGGTATAAATAGTATTATTAATATTTAGGTATATCAAAATTTGTACTTTTTAGCATGCTATGGCTTCTTACAAAATAATCAACATTATTATGTTCATTTAAGTCTTCTTTAAATTAAAATAGTTTTAACAATCAACCAAGTAATATAATTATTCTTCACTAACAAAAATCTTAAAATTAAAAACGTTGTATATTATTAAAGGCACTATTTTTCAATCGTTATTAAGTTCTCACTAGGTCTAAGAACATATTGTGCATTCGTCTTTTGGGTAATGATCGTAAATGAACGCATCACAATAATCACACCAACATTGTAAACGATTTAACAGCATCTTTATATCGTTTATGTTCATTATTAGGCTAAAGTGGAACGGTCGAATTCCCGTAGCACTGATAGGTGTTACATTTACATGGCATTTCCCACACTCAGAGGAAAGGATGAAATGTGTCTCAGCCCATGGTCAATTTAAATTGTAATAACAATATTGCAGCAAATCATATTTTGTTAAAACTTTATCAATGTCCACAACAAACACCATCTTTTTCGTAGGTTTGACTCTAATTTGTCTCAATATCGTTTGAAGAAGATAATCAATCTGTAAAAAAAACTAATATTACTAAAATAAAGTTGAAATAATTTAGGAACCATTAGACAACCTGGAAAACTCTAACGATAGGCGAGCGTAACTCGCTATAACAAAAGACGAAGAAGTAATAGAAATACAATCACAAGCTTAGCTACACCTACCTACACCAGTAGTTGAAACCGCTGTGGTTTGAAAATCATGTGTGTGTGTTTGCATATGTGTTGCAAAAAGAAATTTGAATTTTTTGAACTCTCAGTCTAGGATGGCAATCAATCTGTAAAAAAAGGTAAATTAGGAGATATTAACATAATTGAAAATATAATTTAATCTAGAACTAAAGTCAAGCGCAACTACCTTCACTATCTTGAAAGCATTTATCACAAATATAATCAAAAAAACTGGCACCGCCGCCGACGCAATCTTCGCAGTAGAATTGTTTACATGCCATACATTTAACTACCTGGCCGCTTATCCTTTTTTCTTCTCTCCACTCTTTTCTTTTTGATTCTGCTTCAGCTTGTGTCATTTCTGCAATTTTTTTCTTTTTTGATTTAATTCTTGCTAAGTTCTTTTTTCGCTGTTCCTCATACTTCTCTGGATTTTCATTTTTTAACCTCTCTCTATACCTACGCATCTTTTCTTTTGCTGTTAAAGGCATATTTCTGAAAAAAAAAATCTCAAATGCCTTTGGAAAACCCAATATTTTTCTAATCTACCTACCTAGTAACAATAAAACACAACCAACTAGTCTCCATAAATCTTAGCAACATGTTTTAAGTAATTTTTGAAGGTAGTAGGTACCTACCTAATTCTCAGTTAAAACCGCTATGTAAACTTAGCTTTATGCTGTCGATTTTGTTACTTTTTCGGTCCAACTATATGTTACCATACCTGCAGTAACAAAACCGAAGTAACATAATGTGTTAACCCAACCTTAACAAATAAATATTGGCGGTTCAGTTTCTCGCTAAGTTAAACTACCTAAACCAATTTGTTCAATATAAACCATGCATTTGTTTATTAAATTTATTATAAGAAATGTGTGGATAAGTAATTAATTGCGTTAGTACAAACCTGACGACGAATTTCTTCTCAGTCCAATCGGTAACAAAACACACTCTCACTGGGCGACGAAATGACACTGTCGTTAAATTTTCAAGTTACCCGTTTTTTAGAATATTAGTGTTGCCATATTTGGAAAACCAAAAAAAGCAATTGGTAGGATTATTTTAAAGAAATTGGCGTAACAAACCTGACTTGTCCGGAAGTAACAAATTTCGGGGACACTTATTGTTTTTAAGTTTTAAATAGTTTTGGGGAATTATTAGGCATTATTAATCATTTTAAATATACTTAAATAAGTTTATTTTGTGTAAACAACAAAACATGTCCAGGTATTCCAGAAAATATTGATAAAATTTGAACTTAATGTTTTCATTTATTACTGGGGACAAGCCAAAATAAAGGTGAGAATTTTATTAAAATAATTTACAAATATTTAATTTTAGCTGGATTTCATTGGAATTTAGTTAAAAACGTAGTAAAAAGGGTAAATTTTCAATTATGAGGCTATTTTAACCTAATTAAGTAGAGAAACTCCTAGGAAAAAAAAAAAAACTTGAAGGACATGCCAAAATGAGAGTTGCACTAAATTTTTGAATCTCCTCACATGTAAACAAGCATACACTATGCATGCAGCAAGCATGCAACAGGCAAACATGTAAGCAAGCATACTGGTGTATGTTTGCTTACATGTAAGCGAGCATAAAACCACCTGCTCCTCAGTACGCGGGCCGCCTCGCCCCTCCGCGCCCACGCGGGCTTAAATTACACTCTAGGGTTAGGGCAGACAAGACTGCGTGGAGTCGGATTTACAGCGATACGTTTCTGTCACTAAAACCTCATTTTTAGCAAATGTTTTAGAACTAATAATTTTAGGAAAAGAAAGAAAGTACCAATTGAATCCCAATCAGACACCCTAATTTTAGCAGTTTATTCGAAGTATTGAAAATCGGAATGTCGTTTTTCGGACCGACAACACATCGAGCATTTGATTCTTCGGATATATGAAAATCGGAAAACAAAAAAATCGGATTTACGGCTTTCGGTAAAATAAATTTCATGATTTTTAATAATAGACATTATAATTCTAGGTATTATGAAATTCGGACTTTTGAAAATCGGAACATCGAAATTCGGAATAAAATATTTCGGAGTGTTTGGGTGTTCCCCCTAAAAAGACCACTTAATCAGAATCATAATAGGATATTAATAAAACGTGATTAATATAAACCGAAACCGTTCTGCTGACACAGTAATAATTTACTGGATTCTATAATCAGCATACATAATGATAACTTGTGCTGATTTCAGGCCAATGTGGTGGTTGAGACAGCGAACGAGGAGCATGCGTGTAGTTTCAAGGGTCGCCTGCGCGATCAGTATCCTTGCGCTAGGTTCGCCGTCATCGACCTCGATGAGAAACACAAAGTTACTGTTCGATAAAACTTTGAAATACAAGTTCTAATATTTTGTTATAAAATGTACATATTTCTGGTATGTTCTGTATGACAGTTAGATTTATTTTCTGTTTAGTGTGTAAATTTATAAGACGAGGATGATGATAAATATGAAACTAAAATGTTTTGTTATTTTTTTATTGTTTTTTTACTTATACATAATCTTATGCAACAGGGTCATCACCCTTGGTGGCCCTCGTGTAGATCACCTGACCGTGATGCTGGACTACCTGTTTGATTAAACCTGAAACAACGAAATGAAAAGTGTCAAGTACAAGTTGCTCACATAATGAGGTATTTTGTGAATTACAATAGAAGTTCAGACTCAATATATCAGTTTGTAACTGTCACGGTTTATCCAGTAGAAAGGTTCATCACATTTTTCATTTAATTAAATTTATTTAAATAAAAAACACTAACATATATATTTTAAAATAACTGACTTCTGTCTTGTATTGTTGATCAAAATATTATAACTTAGTGGTACAAATGAATGAGCAAACATTAAATTCTCCAGTCCAATCTTTCATAATAAATTTCGAAAAGTCTGAGTTTAGTTTTGGACCAATAGCATTTTCCTTGTCTATGAATAAATTTAACAACGAATTGTATTCAAAAGCTCAATTTCTTACATGGCAAGATATTTGGATAAAAACTATACCTTTTTCTCTAAGCTCAATGAGTGCCCGTCTCGCAAGAGAGCCACGGACCTTCAACCTTTCAGAGACAACGGCGGGTGTGATAAGCTTGTACTGGGGCACTTCCTTGTACAGTTTCTCATATGTGGGCTTGTCAAATAACACCTGGTTGTTCAACTTATCACGGACTTTTCCTTTGGACCACTTCTGCAAGGCGAAAAAACATGTTATTAGTAATGTTAGAAATTCACCTCCACCATTCCTCACGAATATGGTTTAAGATAAGAAAAGGTGATGCCATCAGCCTCAATATATCAGTTATTTTACTCTCACGGAGTTCAAGTCTAGATGTATAATCATCTGGCCATACACCTGCCAATAAATCCTGCTTCCACTCTTAATGTCAGTACAATCATTTATTTGTTCTGGATTCTGGTGACTCAATTAAAACTTAGTTTTAGATAACTCAGGTGTCAACAGAAGTCGATTATGATAACTTAAGTTAGTATTTAGTTATTATTTCACTTTACTGGAGTACAAGTACTCACTTTCTGTCACACGCACGCATAACCTATCTTTTAAAGGGTCGCTAATTGTTTACCTTCTTCTTGGCTTTGCCGCCACCGGATCCTTCCTTCTTCTTCTGTGTTTTCTGGGGCTGCTTGGCCGAAGCCTTAGTGTCCTTCTTGGGCGGCTGAAATTACAAATACATTGTTGACAAGCTTGGCCACGAGGTCCCCTCATCCCAACTTCTTGAAAATAATTTAGGTACTGGATAGCACAAAACTTAATCGAAACTAAGTCACTTGGTTTTTAAGCGTTAACGAATTATAATTATTGTTGATTGAAACGTAATAATCAGTAGATTATCAGTGAAAATCGAAAATAATCAAGCGAGAGCTTATTCACTCACCATCTTGAAACCGGAAAGAAGGTTAGAGAAGTATTGTCTATGAATTGCACTGATCTGACATTTGCGTTCCAAAACTCAAAATAATGTATACTTTCAGAATTTTTATCAAATTATTGATAAGGAAATTTGAAAGTATAAATTAGTTATTGATCGTTTTATAAAACATTGTTCATTTGTTTTATTTTAATATTTATTTATTTATTATTTTCAACCTAAAACTAACCGTCTCTAGCTGAAATCAGCCTGTATAGTAAAACGGCATGTGTTATTGAGGCAAACATTTTCAGTGATTTCGAGTTTTTGATTGTTATACTGCGTTCATTATTACCGTAGACATTTAAGTCGCCTACTGATTTATAAAAGTAACGTAAAATTAAAGCAATAACATAAAATGTAAGAAGTCGAATAAAAATAAAGTAAAAAGGAGCAAAGTTGTCTAATAAAACATAGGGATGAAAATGTTCAATTTTCATATTCATTTTTATATTGTCACGGGTGTCGCTTTTTTTTCTCACGGATGTCGCTTTTTTTCTCACGGAATAATATTTCATTTCAGATGCAAAATAATTTTTAAACTTGTAAGAAAAACAGTCGCTAGCACATCAAGCTACCCGAAACTGACAAATTTTCGCAATCAACCTTGAACCTAATTAATTATTAAGTGACAAAGTTGAAAATCTAACATTTAAAAGAAATTTGACATTTACTTTGATTGTAGTAGCTTGATGTTGATGATATGCCCCATTATATTACTTTACTCTATGATATGCCCCGACCCCAAATGAATTGGGATAAGGGCAAGAGAATGATGATGATGTAGTAGCTTGATGTGCTGGCGTCAGTACATTTCGATCATAGAGGAGCCCTAGAGTTGGCATAGTTGGACGTGCTCCTCTGCCAAAGTACAGACGCCAGCACATCCAGCTACCCGAAACTGTCAAATTTTCCCAATCAACCTTGAACCTAATGCTTTAGCGATAAAGTTGAAAATCTATTAAACGACAGATTGTACTTTAGTACCTTAGCTCGATGTGCTGGCGCATGGTATAATAATATACTTCGCCTGGTATTCTCTTTCCGTGACAGCTGGGTGACGTGATTGGCCCAAGAATACCGTACGTCATCAGTTGCGATGCGGTTCTCAAACTTGTTTAGTGGGGAAAAAGATTAAAAAAATACAATGGGTACTCAATTTTTATCATTTTTAATATATGGACATATTTGATACTTTTTGTATTTTTTTACTTTGCATCTTTTTCAATTGATTGCAAATTATTGTTTTATTTAGTTCCCTTACTCGTAGATAGGTCCTCGTTCGAACTAAGTTACTAACTAAGTTCTAACTAATTAACTCGCCTTAACTGAAATAAGTCAAAAACTAGTTAGATAAGATTATGTTCGGGCGTACAGCCGAATTGGCACAACTATGCCTTATAATATGGAATTTACAACGCTTAGATAAATAGGTAGTAAGGTTCATACCAGTTTTTTAGTTGTTTTCCGTTTACAATATTGAAGCCACGCATTTGCTAACATCTCTTCTTTGGAAAAAGAAAAAATCTTATTACACCGCCTTTTTTGCTTCTGTTTTTGATGTGAAACATCTATAGCCGCACGTAAAACCGATTTCTGGCGTGGCGACGCATGCCGTAGCGACGCGTCGCCACGCTATATGATGGTATATATACAGTCTATATGCAGTAGTGTGTACGGTGCGTCACCTGCTGGATGTTTCTAGAGGCATTACAGTATACAGTGTTGTTTACTACAGTACACATAACCTGTGTTTTACTTGAAAACAAATTATTTTTCTGATAATAAAATGTCTGACCGTGATAATTTAGAGAGTGAAAGTGATCACCCTCCTGCAAAGAAACCAAAATCACACTATGACACACTATCAAGTCATCAGTAAGTTAATTATATTTTTATAATTAAAGTATGCATTTATCTGTGCATTAAGCACGCGTATATTTGGTGTGTTTTGAGTGCTATCACAATCTGTTCTTTTCTGCATATTACTTTTACAAAATAATATCGATGTTTCACATCTGCCAGGCGTCCCGTGACGGCTCATTACAGCATATTATGGAACAATTAACCATATTTATTGTGTATGTTCACAGTTTTCACAGTACCTAAAAAATGTTTGGGAACCACAGTAATTTGCTCAACGAGCGAAACAACGCTATAGATATGAGCGACACGACGATAGAGATGAAATGGTGCGCTGTCAGTATGACATTTGTCAATTGGATGTGTTGCCACGGTGTGTGATTGGATTACCCGAGCAAAATGCATTTTTTAACGTAACAAAGCAATAATGAACTAATAATTCAAAATGTTAATTAATTTAAAACTAAATAGACGAATCACACGAGTTACTAAATAGTTAAGCTAGTTAGTAATTTATTTTATTTTCATTCACTGAATGAGAAAGTCCCTAAATTTACTGAAAAGGACAATCAATGGTAACACTAATCGTGACGTAGTCTTGGGCCATCGTGGGAAGAGAATACCAGGCGAAGTATATGATTATACCATGTGCTGGCGTACATACATTAGCCATAATACCATAGATATTATACAAGGTGGCGACGATAATAAATGAAAACACTAACAGTTCATAGGAGTATTTATAGACTATCAAATAAATCCTATCATCCAATTTTTTTGTTTTTAAACAATCCAAATAGCTTAAAACTGTTCACGAAATACAACACCATTTATAAATATTGGTTCACTAACCTTAGGCTGTGCCTTTGGTATAATTTGCATTAATTCGCATCTGACATGATGACGAATGAAATATCACACATTGGTTGTGCGTGTGCCACATGACATCACTAGCACTTTTTGTTTGTCGTCGAAGGACATTGTATGCAAGCACGTTAATTTGTCAATGTGTGTGAGTTACTTTATCTTGACATTGTTTCTGCTTTGTGCGTGTTTGTAGCAATAGGATGCATGTCTCTCTCTGTGTGCGGAATTCAAATTCTCGTAGTGTGCTATATGAGTTTACCACGCCTTCCGACAAAAGTGGCAGAAAAAATTGTTCTGCGATTCGTTGCTTGAGTGTAAATGATCTAGGTATGACTTTGATACTACTGGGGAAACTTAAGGTCATGGCACACTATACCGGCACCGCTCCAACCCAGCAATTAACTTGTCATTCAAATTAGAGCATTAAATCGTTTGTCATATAAAACATTTTATAATGTCAATATGAAAAATCCAACGGCGGGCAGTCAGCGTGCTTGCCGCTACCATACTACTCGACTCGCAGCCCACGTGCTTACTGCGCGCCGACTCGCGAGTCGCCAGCGAAACAACGTCGATGGCATTCCATATTATTATAATAATTATGTTCGCGGTGACAGCAAACTTGCACCACGCGGCCAGCAGGACTGCGCACCTTGCGGACGACGCGTAGTTAGCGCCTAAATTCGAGGCGACGCCGTGCTGCAGCTGTGCAGTTGCGGTGCCGGTATAATGTGCCATGACCTTTAGTCATGGCATCTAGGCGGAATGCGTACCCGAGAACTGGAGTGACAAATGTCCACGTGAACCAAATGATGTATTTCAAAACACTTACGAAGAAATAAAATAACAGAACGAAAAGTATTTTTACCCAACTGCGGTGAAGCCTAAAAGGAGGGTTATGTGTTTGACTAGTATGTATGTATTCATTATGAAATTATAATTTAATTTACGTTTTACCCCGGGCTTTGTTTCGCAGGTTGAAGGAGAAGCAAAGGTATGAAGCCGCAAAACACCCTACTGTTAAAAAAAAATCAAATGTTTTTGACGTTCGCGTATGATAATTTCCAACCACCGCGAACGTATCGCTACGGACAATACCTCGAGTAAGTAAAGTAAAAAAAAACAACAAAAACAAACAATTAACCTTTACTATAGAAGCTCCCTTTTATTTTCCCTCAGTCCATGGTTCACCCATTGCAATGATAATAAATTAAATATGTACAATATTTCTACTTTTAGGTACATTACTGTTGTTTAAAATTAATAATTTATTACTATGTACCTCTGATAAATACAGGTGTCTTGTTACAAATAATTTGAAAATACTAGATTTGTAATAGATGCTATGCTACATTTGTGACTTCAATGATTCGTAGTACGAAAGTTCTTCTTCAGTGACTGACGAACGGAATGTTTCCACTCCATGTAACAATTCCGAAACTCCGAGGATAACTGAATCAGGACTTAATTCGCTTTCTTTTACTGCACCTGAAACAAACATATTATTTTTACGGTTGCGGAGAGCGAAAGATAGACAAGGAATGAATTATCGAACAGAATGGGGAAATTAATAATTTTGCCCCTAAATTAAGCATTGTGACCCTAAATTAAGCATTTTAACCCTAAGCATTTTGGCTTTGTATTCTGTCTGGTTAAGAAATTAAACCTGACCGACTTTGTTCCGGCAACATGTTTTGCAAGAAACACGATGCTGGCAACATAGAATGTTCAAATGTTGCCGCGAACTTGCTACTGAAATACTACGTTGCTCAACATTGTTATTTAATAACTATGGGGCTCAAAAGATGCAACATCTATAGTTTTATAGGGTAATGTCTAGTCCATACGCTCAGAGTGAACTTGGAAGACACTCGGCAGAGGTTAACAGGACAAAGTAAAAAAAAAACGTTACCAGCATGCAGTTTGGCGACGAGCGCGCGGACGGCGGCCGACCTGGCAGTGGACACGACCTGCAGAAGGTCGGCTCCCGTGCAGCTGTCCGGCAAGGCCGCCGCCACCGACTCCAGATCCACCTCGTCGCGTAACTTGTAACTGAGCACACGAAACTACTATAAAACCTCGGCTAAGAGTAATACAGACTCTTTTGTCACGAAAGCAATCTTTTTTTCACCGAAATAGCGATTAGAACCGAATATCAGGGACAGAGCAACGTTATTTTGCATTTTAAGTATAACATTTTAGTTGGTGGATCAATTAGAGTTCACATTTGATTTTGACTGTTTTGGACTTGGTATAATCAGGGATTGGCAAAATCTTGCAGCTGTACGGCAAATAGGAACAAGTCGTTTATTGCCTAGCACGAATACTAACTTTCTACAAAGCGCTTTGAGCACGCAGGTTTTCTCTTGCAAGCCGCAGTACGGCCCTACGTATATTAACTTGTCGAGGCGGCCGGGACGCAGCAGCGATTGTTCCAGTAAGTCCGGCCGATTTGTGGCACCCATTATAAAAACGAAACTCGACGTATCCGCATCTGAAATTAGTCAAAGTCAGCCGTAAGACACAAAAATAGGATGCCGTAGTAAAATTTGAATTTGCGATATTCAAATCGCACCAAGAGATTACATATCGAAGAATTAAAACATAATACGATCGAGATCTGTCCCTGACCTACTTGTTCGCGAAGCTTTCATGAACTAAAGAAGAATTCTACACGAAATACCTATTGTACTGGGCCAAATCAAAGAATAGCTACTTTGAATGGCCGTGACTAGATGATTAGGTAGTTGTTGTGTTACCATGTACCCATATCATATTAGAAAGCTGTACTGCAGTACTCGATACACCGCCGGAAGTTAGAAAACTTTTATCGCTATAGGTCATATTTGTTTCCCTCCAACCACCAATGTTTGGCCAATGCGTGTTTGTCGTGCATCACCAACCTTCTCCGCTACTGACGCCGTCGAGCTCGGCAAGCAGTTGGCTGACCACGCGGTCGCTGGCGCCGCCGGAGTCGCCGGCCGCTCCGCGCCGCGGGGCCAACGCGTCCAACTCGTCCAGGAACACTATGCAAGGAGATGAAGCGCGTGCCGCCTCAAATACTGAAATACGAAGGGTTATTGTCGTGGTATGCATTAGGAGCCAGTTTATTTATTTAGTAAAATTGCTTACGTCAATTTACGAGAGTACAAACCTTTCCTGACATTTTCTTCAGACTGTCCAATGTACATGTTAAGCAGCTCTGGGCCCTTAACGCTCAGGAAGCTTACATTGAGTTCTGTGCTCACTGCTTTAGCAACGAGGGTCTTGCCGCAACCTGGAGGGCCGTAGAGCAATATACCTACAACCGAATTAAAAAGATGTAGGTAGGCTGGTCATCTAAGGTAAAAATATGTATATCTTTAACAATTAAAATTAATTTCTCACCTGATCTTTTCAAGCTAGAATTTTTGAATAAATGAGGATATTTTATAGGAAATTCTATAGTCTTTAACAGTTCTTTCTTCAGCTTGTCTAATCCTCCGATGTCTTCCCAGTACACCTTCGGTATTTTAGGGGCATCCAAATGTTGACTTTGTAGACCCCGAATGGACTCTGTTTAGAAAAAAATTGAAATCAATGTTTAGTTTAATCTAAGCCAAGAAGAAGCTAATTATTGAGAGACTTAGCCAAAAAGCTCACCAAGAGCAGAATTAAAGTCTTCCTCTTGAACCAAATGCAAGTCAGGCACAGGCGGTAACTGATTGTAACTATTGTGCTGCTTCAAATACGACTCTCTTATCGCAAAATGAAGTAGAGTATCCAGGTCTCCATAAAGAAACGTCTCAGTTTTCGCGGCAACCCTCTGCAAGACGTCCCTTGAAGATTTAGTTAGGCAGACGAGTTCTTTATCTGTGCTCAACTGGTTCGGTGACAGCTGTTCTTCCCCATCTATGTTCAGTTGCATCACAGTCGCGAACCACTCCAACATCTCGTAACGCTGCTGGACATTTAGTCTAGGTACGTGAATCTTCTCCAGGAACATCCTCAACATGTTTGGCTTCAAGTCCTGTCTTTCTGTTATTGCAATAAATATGATTGGGTGTTTGGTATAGTTTTGGTACAAATCTGTGATGGTGTTCATGAAGTATTCTAAAACTCTACTGTCTTCGTTGTTTTCGGGGTCCACAGCAAATACCTGGACCATAGAAGGTTTATGATGAACATGACGATCGAAAGATGTCGAATCCTATGCAAACAAGTTTTGTTCAGGGCTGAGGTTGTTACAAAATGGGTGGCCAAATGCAAGCATGATCGCTATGGTAGACATAGCAGCCTTCCTGATGAATTGGACTAGCTCAAACAAATTGACCAGATCAGGCAATGGAGAGAAATGTGGAAAGCCTTGAAAAACCTTTAAATATTTATTTATATTAAACTAGCTACCGCCCGCGGCTTCGTCTGCGGTATTTTTTAAATCAATATTATAAACATGCATAAATTCACGCCTTTATCCCATGGGGGTAGGCAGAAACCACAGAACGCCACGTGCTACGATCCTTACATACTCCTTTTGCCTCGTCCACGTTCATGCACCTGGTCATACACGCAAGCTGGTTGTGAGTACTACGTAACGCACCTTCGTTATTATTTTGAATTATTTATAGCTTATATGTTATTCTGTAGCTCGTGGCTAAATAATAACAGCCGCTCGGATCGATCTTTAGGTTAAGCCGTGCTTGCCTAGGTTGGTCTGTGGATGGGTGACCATTAATTATATACCGAGTTTCCTCCGTGCCTTGGAAAGCACGTTAAGCCGTTGGTCCCGGCTGTCATTTGTAGATCTTTGACAGTCGTAACAGGTAGTCAGTGGCCCGAAAGTCTGACAACCAGTCTTACCAAGGGGTATCGTATTACCTAGTACTAGCTAGGTTGTGGAGGTCAGATAGGCATGTGGTCGCTCCATGTAAAATACGGGTATTCAGCTGCATCGGTTAGACTGGAAGCCGACCTTAACATAGTTGGGAAAAGGCTAGGCAGATGATGATGATGATGTTATTCTGGTGTATTAACTAGATTATTGTAAATTTTTATCAAAACCGGTCCATTAGTTTTTGCGTAAAAGAGTAACAAACATTCATCCATCCAACCTCACAAACTTTCATATTTATAACAGTAGTAAGATACTTAGATCACACAGTTATTCTATAGTTGTTGTCCTAAAAATATACTTGCATACCTCAAAGTTATCGAGCACTACAATAACAGGGGCAGCTGCTTTGGCCTTCTGTACTGTGGAGTTGATCTTACTCTCTGTCTGTTTAGCAGTAGAGCTCTGGAGAGCATTGCAGTCTATTGGGAGGGAGTTCATTCCTGGAAACAAACATTAGGCTTTTTATGATAATATTTTGGTCCTTGTTTATTTTGTTACATATTTATGATATTTTACCATTGCCAATTGAAGGAGGTTTTTGTTTTTAATATGTTGCCATGTCTTAGTTTTGTGGATTTATTAACTTACCATTGTATTTAGCTAATATTTTGATAAGTTGATGTCTGCCAGATCCGGTTGAGCCAGTGAGGAGCATCATTGGAATTATAGGGGTGGACATTGAGGACAAGAGGTCATCTGAAATATTTTAAATAAGTAATTAAAGATATTTTTAAATATTATGAAAAACCGGAATTAAAATTGATTATTCATTAAATACTTTACTCATTTCTCCAGTCAGGAATGGAAGGATTGTCTCTTGTATCTGATCAAACTTGTGTCTCAGCCCTGTAGGGCACATCCGCAGCATATTTATCAAGCTCTTGTTTAGCTGCAGTTTGAAGAACTCATCCTTTGGCTTCAGACTGTGTATATTTTCTCCTAAGGTTAGCTGAGTCACACCTTTTACTATGAAGAATGTGTGTACTACCTTCTCCTTAGATCCACTATTAATTTCAGCAACATCACTACATAGCTTCTTACATTTGAAATATAGTCTTCCGGTTGATTGTACTAAGTCTAAATACTTATAATGATACTTCGCAGTCACATCTGGTGTGAGGTCTATGCTAAATATGTCATTAGTGCTCACTAACTTAGGTGTTTCAAAATGATTGTTTAGAACCTCTTTAATGAAGTCATTGGCTAAGTCGTAGTCATTCACTACGAGGCTCACTTCAGCTGCTGCTGCTATTTTGGGTGAGCTGTCTAAAGTGGGCACCGGGTGGAATGTCACACTGATGTCTTGACAAACAGTTAATCCAAAACATGAAGTAATGTTATAAAATTCATTTTCATTAGTAAATGCTATATTTTCGGAGACATGTTTAGATCCAACTATTGGTACTATTCTTACATTATCTACAACATTTTGTGCTGTGTCAGTCCACAGCTTCTTGTGCAACTCTGAAGTCATGAAGTGAAGATTAAATTGAATTTCTTTGTTGTTACTATTCTTCTCTTGGTGTTTTCTTCTCTCATCTGGAGGTAATTTTAATGCTACCCAAAGTACTCCATTGTCTAGGTAGAATAAATTTTCACTACCCAGCTGGATAAACTGTTCTTTGGATATTATTATGCATTTATTCATAAGAACTGGTAAGTTATCATCCAGTCTTTCTCTTATAAGTGATTTAACTAAATATAAGGGTATAGTTTTCACTTCAAAACGTTCCATGGTTTTTCTATTAGAATTAGTCTTTTGGCACCAAATTCTATACTTTATCGCGAGAAAAACGAGGAAGCAGTAGTAGTTGTACTTTGGATAGACAACTTTTAAACAAAACTTTATCACCCATAGTTTCCGATAAGTTTGTTCATTCATAGTAACATAAGACACTTTTATGTAATGGTTTTGTATAACTAAAAGAAAAAATAAACAAAAATTGAAAAAAAAAGACTAATCCGAGTAGGAATTTATTTTTCACACATTTTTTGTTGAATCAATGACATGATAACAATAAAGCTTATCGCTGATAGTGATAATACAAATACATACATTTCAGTGACTATTGACAGTGACAGTAACAAAACAAATGATTGTCTATGTCAGTCTGTCACTGACGCACTCATGGAACTATCAAGTACTAACACAGTTTGCTGAGTTATAGAGAAGAAGAAAGAAGTATGGAAGAAGAAGACATGCTGGGCCGCCCCCAAATAAATTGGGATAAGGGCAGAAGAAAGATGAACGATGACAGTCAACTGAAGTGTATTATAAGTAGGTTTTTCTACCATGTTTTATTTTTTCTTCTTAGCATTGGAACGTTGACAATAGGAATGAATTGATATTGGTTTAAATATTCTACTCTTTGGACAAACATTTTGACATACAAGCATCATACAAGTCGTTTAAAACCAGTCACGAAGTGCTTTGGTTTAATTAATTTACTGACTTAATAATATTCAACAAAGATGTATTATTTAACGTGGGCTTCTTTCAACAATATAAGGATGCTTATGATGGCATTTATGCCAGTAGTAATATTCTATCTGATATGGTTAGTCAATACATCAGAAGGAATTCGTAGTGAGGAGGGAACTTTGTTGGATCTCGTGTGTTGGCCCGATGGGAATGCTATACCTGTTATTATCGCTTGTGGATCTATTATTGCAGTGATTATAGAGGTATCTACTAAAGCATCTTCACCTTCTTGTTAACCTTCCTTCGTGGAGTGCCTATAGTATTATTTAGATAGGTAGGTAAAGTTTTACCATAAAAGGAGGTAAGATACGTGAGCTGTGCTTACGTCACACTTGAATTACATCTTACCCTTTTTTATTTCGTACTCGAGCGGAGTCCTCCGGACGTAATCTGTATGCTGTAGGTATTCCGTTGGTAACCGAATACACAGAGCGAGTTCGGAAGCTGAAAATGACTGAATTTCTAAAGGTTAACTTACGAATTTGAGAATATATACCTACACTGACTTCGTTTCTATTCAGTATACTTTTTGTTTACCAGCTGTACGGTTTGTATCAGTTATTCAAAGCTGGTTTACCAAAGAGAGAATATGATGTCACAAATGGCCTCTTCTACTACGTTTGGGGGCTTATAATAATGATCATCATTTTCCTCGCAATCATGTTTTATTCTGGACTTCAGTCTACTATAATACGAGGTACCATTCACGTTGGATTAAATTATTTCAGTAATAAAGTAGATAGGTACCCTGCGTAACTTTGCATGAATTCTGTAGACAATTACGTTTATAAACCAAGAATAGTGGTATGTCTTAACCCAGGTGATGCCCTGCCAGTGTGCAAAACATCGTAATCCGTTCAGCCGTTAGGTAAGGCGTGAAAAGGAAACAAACAGATAGACCGGTACCTTATGCATTTATACATATATCTAAGTACTAGCAAACCCGCACCAGTTTCATCCGGTGACGGATTTTCAGACATAGTCGCGGCGGGGGACTTTGTTTTATAATAAGAAATTATGTAGTAGGTGTCTTAATAATAATTCTTTGACCCTTATAAAAAATATGTCGTACTTATGTCGTAAGTTTGTTAACAATTCTAATATGAAAATTTTGTTGTAGCCAAAATTAAAGGCGGCATTACAAAAGCAATGCTCAGATACTCAAGCCATCTGCCATCAAAGGTGGCTATTGACAGACTGCAGACTAGGTTCCATTGCTGTGGTCGAGTCAATTTCCAGGAGTGGTTCTTCATCCCCTGGTATTTGAATGGGGAGCAAACCGCCTCGAAAACTTTGTTAGTATGCGATCAATCTTTCTACCTTCGTAGGTCACTTAGACATGGGTCAATCAAATCAAACCTAAGTGCAAATACCACACAATTGCAAAATCAGGTTTATAGCGGCTTGGAGGCCGGATGATATAGGTACCGCCGCGCCGCGCGCCGGTACCGCTATAAATCAGCCCGACGGGCGATGTGGACACAACAAGTGTTGAACTCTAATAATTATGCGATACTTGGTTTGTAATAGTAACATCATTTCAACAGTTCAAACCATAAGTTCGTGTCGGACAACGTCCCGTACAGCTGCTGCTCCACAGAAGAACTATATCCCTGTATACACCATGGAGTTACTCATAAGGGCACTATTTACAATTATAATCCAGAGGTTCGTGGCAATTTATCTCATTTTATTCAGCTGCAACTCTGTTATATTCTCAGATTAATGATCTAGATCTAGTGTTTTCGGTCGTAAGGAACCAAAAAACCATTACTTTCCCAAATGGTTTAGACGCCAAAATGAAGGCCTATACCCAGCCAGTGGGATTTGTTAAAGCATTTCTTACTTTTGCAGACTCAACTGACTATATGGGAAGCCGGTTGTGAGGAAAAACTGATAAGTGAAATGATGTCAGTGTCATGGCGGTTCAATGCCGTGATGGCACTCATAATAATAGCAATGGTTAAGTATTCTTGAGTTATCTAAAGATCTGCCATTAAAATTCATGAGGAAATATGTTATGCCTGTTGCTTACAAAAGAACCATTGAGCTATGAAAATGTGAGGAAGTATTGCAGATAGATATAGATACGCGAAAGTAAGCGTCTGCAATGTTGATGCTAATATTTGCTTTTTTACATGCGCGTGTATAATGCACTTATCTGTTTCCTAACCAAATTATCCTCCTTTTCAACAGACATTACAAGTAATAGCAGGGCGGTATCTGCACACAGCTTACAGGGGAGGCCTACACGTTGATAACCAGATCACTTGCAGAGCTTACCTGCTTCGTTCCATAACCGACACCGAACCATTGAAGGACGCAGTCAGAAAGAAAGTGTTTAAAAAGAAGAAGTTCCGTCAAGCGCGAACCTTGCATTGGGTCTCTGTGTCGTACAGACGCGGGAAGAAACGATGTGGGACCTCATCACAGTCTGATGGTAGCTCCGATGAGTTGCTGAAGCCAATTTATGAATAAGTTTGAAGTGCGAGTAAAAAAAATATTATCATCACTATCTTAAAAAAAAGTTCAGCGAACCGATCATTGTGGTATTGCCAAGTGAGTCCGACTGCCCAGGGTGTACCGCTGCTGGTATGAAGAAAACGTAAGATAACGGAATTTCTGCGGATGATTTCATTAGTCAGAGTCACTTATGAGATTTGAGTCCTGAGAACCCAAGCCTAACACCTACCTAAATTTTTTTGGTGATGAGTGGTGGGAATGTGAATATGAATTCCCAAGCGAGGATATGCATGAAGACTCGATAATAAAACAAAGGGGTGTTTTTTGATACTAAATGAATTTATTATACCTATTCAAATTACCTACGTTTAAAATCTAAATAATATTATTATAAATAAGTTTGTAAATACCTAAGTAAATAATTTAAAAAATGAGTTTGCACTTAATTAAGTACTTCCTTACCTATTCAACTAAAGTTTGCTCAGTCTTTTAAACAAACTTGATGTAAAATTATTCTTTATTAATAAATGACTGTATCAGCTCAGGTTCGGCGATCTCCTTGAGGCGATGAAGGTTGTCCCACCAGTACGGCAGCATGTGCTGGTGAATCAGCTTGAACCATGGCGTCACAGGGTCTTTGAGGTTTTCCATGAAACTGATCGAAACACACTGCTTAGTGTTGCCGCACATTTTTAAGCGATTATAAACGATTGCTACTATTTAGACTCATCATTATTTCAGGGCAGAAAGTATTGGAACTACGTCTGCGGGCCGAATAGAGGAGTGTTTTTTTGGTTTTCACAGAGGATCAATTATGGCTTTACCAGTGTCTAACGGGCCCAGTTCTTAAGTACCTACCAAGGAAAGGCAAATGGGATAGGTATCTAGTAAGTGCTAGCCCACAATCAGGCTCCTAATGACATAGAAGATTATGTATTCGTACCTGTTCATCTTATTCCTAGGGATATATTTGACGTCATCAATTTCGTTAGGGTTGGGCTTCACGGGCGCGTCGCTTCTCAGTATGAGCACGTGGTCCAGTTCGTATTCCCCCCACACGCCGTCACCGGGGTCTTCGTATATAAACCGAGATATGAATGTGAAGTCCTTACGGTTCAGCTGAAAACAAGTCCGTTTGTAACGCTTTTTACATAACTGCTTAGATAGGTAGTGGTATCGTGATCTTTCTTGGTTTATTTTGGGCAAAATTGTTTCCTTTCCATTTGTTTATACACCCATCACTGTCCACTACCTACTGAACTTCGGATTCAACAAGGGAGTTCTGCGCTGCCAGTATATGGCATGGTTGCTCGTTTCATAACTCTTACATAACATTAATTTTAATCTAATTTTAGGTCTAAAATATTTGTAGGCTTTCGGGATAACCAATTTGTAATTTTATACCTGATATTCTGGTATCCCCAGTTCCTCGTTAAGTCTGCGTATAGCGGCGTTCGTGACGTCTTCCGGCACACCGTCAATCAGCAATGGATGACTGCAGCATGTGTTTGTGAATGCACTCGGAAACGTTACCTAAAACATTTGATGTTTACTAAAATAGTTCCTTCACACGTACGTGACTTGGGTTCTCTGCTGCATTGCAAGTGGCTTTAAAATTTGGTTCAACCTCGTCTTGTATATGGTATGAAACTGCCGTTTGGGTAAAGTGTCAGTAGGGGAAGGCTAGTTAAGTTACTTTTTGAGCAGCTCTCTTTTGTACGAGTAGTTCTCCGGCCGAGTTGAACATCAGCACACTGAAGGCTCTGTGCAGAGGCAGCTTGCGGTTGGGACCGACTCTGTGGCACTCGCGCTTGGTGGCAGCTCCGATGATGTTGTCTCTCTCGTCCACCAGCAAGCACATGTCGTTTTCTAATGATGCTGCCTGAAAATAAAAAAGCAAGACCACAAAAAAACCGACTTCAAGAAAAATATCTGAAAAAGTGAGAAATAACTTTACAATCGGGAGTCGGTGGCAAATAAGCCAATGAAACAAAGTCACCGACTTCCGAAAGTAAAGTAATTTTTCACTTTTTTATCTTATAAAAAGTTAGATTTATGTAAAAAAGGTCTATTTCACACAAACTCTTGCCATGCATAAATTTTACAATGTTACTAGAAGTTATTATGAGATCATCAAATCATCAACGAACGCAAAGAATGAAAAATAACTCAAAAACTACTCAAGCAAAGTGGAGACAACTTATATGGGGCCACCGCGCGTGCTTCGATCCTCTACCAATAAATCGGCCCTGTAATCACGGAAAAAAAGGTGAACCTATAAGCATGAAAATAAAGGTTGCTGGTGAAATACAATTAACCTCCTCCTTTTTTAGAGCATGACATAACATCACGCCTGTAGGTAATCCCCGAAGGGATAGGTGTAAGTACCTAAGTACACCCACATTTCGCTGGTTATATTTTTACGTCCCGCCTATTGTCATCAACCGGGCACAATCCGTGGCTGCTACTGAGAAATTGGCATTTAGCTCTTTTATTCTGGGTTTCTACGAAGAAGTCCCACTCGTTAGACACCTACTTATTAAGACTTATATTTTTATACGCAAACTCTGTGTAGGGAACTATAGCTGTTTTGACATGGAAAGGAAAATTCTAGTGCGAGCAGGGTTTGAACCTGCGACCTTCCGATGTCGCAGGTTCAAACCCTGCTCGCACTAGAATTTTTCTTTTCATGTCAAAACAGCTAAGACTATTATAATAGGATTTACCTGCACATCTGTGATGTCTTGGGTGTCCGTAGATTGATTCATTGCAGCGTTGATGCAAACAAACTTTTTGTCCACATTCGAAGACCTCCACAGCATTCGGCCACTGTTGTAACTTGTTCTAATATTCCGACCCAACATTATTTTAAAAGGTAGCCAAGTGAAATGCCGAAAATTTTGACAAAATGTGTTTAAGTAGGTAATTTTATCGACAAAAAAACCTTATGTTTATACAATTTATGATGTATTATGATAATTCTTTACAATATATAGGATTTTAAGTTTTCACCTTCAGAATTAATTACGATTACATTATCACATGATGCAAACTAAGTAATAACTTATTTATTACAATTTTGTTGTTCGTGAATGTTAACTTGGGAGTATATAATATATTGGTAAAAATCCACCTGCAAATAAAGTACCTCTCTTCGTTCATAACTCCTTTCGTTGACCACTGCAGTAAGGGCCCTGTGCAGACTTGGCAAAGCGCCGTTGTCACTGCCAACCAAATATCGACTGTGCATCACTTGACAACAATCAGTAAATAAAAAAAAGCTCAAGGGCGCATCTAAGCGGCACGTATGCCTCCAGGCGTCTCAGGTTAAACATTATAATAATAAAAAATAATAATAAAATTGTTTATTGTCACAAAGAAACATACATTAGTATACACTGATTAACAAGATGCTAGCTATGCTGCAGAAGTCTGTATACAGATATTGTGAGCCCTGCCTCTCAAACTAGGATAACCTGTATCTTAAGAGACAGTGTTCAGCTGTGAGGTTACTTAAAAATATGGATTATAGGTACAACTGCGGACTGTGCCAACTTATTGTTCGTGCTAACAATCAGATTAATTTAAACATTATATTTAAAAAATAGGAAAGGAAAAGGAAAATGTATAAAATAACAAGTTACCGGTGTGTGAATGGGTGAATGTGAGTGTGAATGGGAGAATGTGTGTGGGGATGTGTTTATGATGTATGTATGTGTGGTGAGTTTTTGTGTGAGAGTAGTGAATGTGAGGTGTTATGTGTAGGCGCTATAAGCAAAAAAAGGCAATATTAGACCATGTATTTTAGTAGTGATTCAGTGTGTGTATAGTCCTGTTGAAGAAGCCATTCCATCACCTTAGCTTTTAATTTAAATTTATTGCAATCTAGAATATTTAGTTCTTTATGAATTTTCTTATAGATTAGTGAACTTAAGGTGAAGTATTGGTGATGTGCAAAAGAGGTTTTGTGTTGTGTACCCGGAGGAATATTAGTTCGTTTGTTGGGATCAGACGGTGGGACACCGGAGTGTCTTCTCAGAACGGATTGCAACACGAAGAGCTGACGAACTGTTAGTACCTTACATTCTGAGTAGAGTTGAGTTGTCCGATAGCGATAAGGTTTTCGTAGCATCACTTTCAGTATTGCTCTCTGAGCTCTCTCCACTCTAAGAAAAGTTGTTTTAGCTGCACCGCCCCATACACTGATGCAGTACCCAAGAACGGACTGACACAGAGCATAGAACACCATTTTGAGGGTATCAAGGTTTGCAGAAGCTCTAAGGGACTTGAAGATATGTATCAGTATCAGCGTTCTCGAGGTTAGGGCATCAATGTGTTTATTCCAGCGTAACCCAGCATCTATTTGAACACCAAGGTATTTGACGTGATCTGTACGCATGAGTGTTGGACATTGGCATGAGGATGACAGTTGTGCTTGTGAGCAAGTGTGCTCTGACGGATGGCGAATGGAATATATGATGTTTTGTTACAGTTGAGGGTAAGCAGGTTTAAGTTAAGCCATTTTATTATTTCACGTAGTGCCAATTCCGCGTTACTTTTAACACTATCCCATGTTGACCCGTCAACTATAACCACGGTGTCATCGGCATTTACAAAGATCGTCGAGTTGGGGAGGGACATTCTGCATAAATAATTTACATAAATTTGAAACAAAATAGGACCCAAAATGCTACCTTGGGGCACTCCGTAGGATAAGGTTTCTTCGTCACTGAAGTGATTATCAATTTTGGTTCTTTGGGTGCGGTTGTTCAGATAATCTTTAAAGATTCGCAGTGCCATACCTCTAACACCAAGTAGCTCCAATTTGGCAACAAGTATGGGAACAGAAACTGTGTCGAAACCCTTCGAAAGATCTTATAATATTCCCAGACATTTGGTTTTCCTATCGAGATTCCTAGCAACCAACTTTGTCAAATCAAGTACTGCATCTTCAGTCGAGACACCGGAACGGAAACCATACTGGTTGTCTGCTATGATCTTGTATCTATCTAGGAAGTTCTTAAGCCGGTTACTAAGAATTCTTTCCAGAATCTTAGAAAGAGCAGTCAAAACCGAGATGGGTCTATAGTTATTGACACAGTTTCTGCTCCCACCCTTATGGATTGGATGCACAATTGCCTTTTTAAGTGCGTCCGGAAAAATACCCGCCCGGAGACAGCTATTAAAGATGTACGTCAAAGGTTTTATTAGTGTCTGACGGCTCATTTTTAGGACTATAGGCGATATACCATCCCAACCCAGCGCACAGTCATTTCGTAGTTGCGAGATAAGAGACTCCACTTCAGATTCGTCAATATCTAACAGCACGAGAGAGTTAGCGGGAGATAGTGGGGTGTTATCATCGATATTAAGAACCTGACTATTCATGTTTGCGCGACACTGATCCTGTGATAGAATTTTATCCGCTAAGTTTTTCCCAACATTACAGAAAAAATTACCAACTTCGTTCATGGATGCTTTTGGACTGTCACATATTTTCAGTAGTTCCACAGGACTTGTTTTTATTTTAGCTGTGTTTGTAACAGTTTTAATAGTGTTCCAAAGGGCTTTGGGGTTATTTTTTGCCTTTTCAAATTCATTCGTTTCGTGGGCAATTTTAAGTTTTCTAAGCAGGTCATTGCAAAAATTGCGGTAGCGTGTATAAGTACGATTATTAATTGTGGATTTTATTTTGAGGAACATAATGTTGATATTTGTTTGGCACTGGCACTTGTTTTATTTTGGACATTGACATCATCATCTTTCTAGCCTTTTCCTATGTTGGGGTCGGCTTCCAGTCTAACCGGATGCAGCTGAATACCAGTATTTTTCATGGAGCGACTGCCTCCACAACCTGGACATAGACCGTTGTGATTAAATGTGTACTCTGTGACATGCACCCACCTTCAAGGTCCACCTTGATGTGTAATAGTTCGTTCCATGCTTACCTCAAGGCTACTCGCATCCGGCGGTGTCAATACTTGGAGCGGATCGTTCTAGTGTGTTCTTCACATTTAGTAACGTGCAGCACAGCGTGATTCTTGTTGCTGCAGAAACTAATATGTTGCGTTTCTTAAAAAAATACGAAAATTAATAACCTGACTCTAACTTGAGACGAGCATAGAGTATTTTGCTGTCTGAGTTTATTTAGTCTGTATTTCAACTGCTTGTTAGGTCGCAAGGTTGATGTTTGTTTGTCAGGGACATGCATTGCGCCGCGCCTTGCCTTACGCACGAATCCTGTTAACTGAACTATTGCAAGTTAGTCTACGCACATTATTCTCTCCATGTCTTGTATGCTCAATTGCTCAGATATCATGGTCGTCAGCAATATACCCTATAACGTCATGAGGTGAAAATTTATCACCTGAAGTTATACAATTAGAGAATTAACCTTATTTCTTTATGGTTAATTTTATTATATGGTCCAATAAAACATCATTTTAATAATAAATATAATATTTATTGTAGCATTTATAGAAATTGTACAGAGCATAATGTGGTTTCAATTAAGGTTTACTCTGAATATAAGTTTTTATATAAGCACCCGTCGCCATTATTAGAAGAATCAACTATTTACAGCTTTATCATATTTGGAGTAACAAAAATATAGAAACGAAATTAGAACGAGCGATTCTTATTTTGTTTCAGTTATCTCGCTTAATTAAAATAAGTAATAAAAGCATTGTAATCATTGATGCATAAGAGGTAGTTACCAAACTAAACAATAAACATAATAGACAACCTATAGCACTAGAACCTACATTGTAATATATGCCTTGTGTATATAACAGCATCAATCAAATAAAGAAAGAAAGACCATTATTTTTAATTTTACTCTGGTATAAATTAAATTGATCAAGTCTGTAGCTACTATCAGACGACAGTTTGACTTATTTAGTTTCATTCATGAACTTCTGTATCTTGTCGGGTTCCGTGAATTCCTTCAGGCGGTGCAGGTTGTCCCACCAGAGCTTCAGCCGGTGTCGGCGAATCATGTTGAACCAGGGCGTAATTGGACCTTCAAGAGTCGGTATGAATCTGAAATGAAAAAATATATAAATATTTAAAAATATATAAATATATGTAGATATTTCATTTCAATGTCAACCCGCGGTCATGGCGCTTGCAACAGCGTTGAAATATCGGGAGCTCGCAATTATGAACAACCACGGAAGATATAGTAGTTTATGGTAGGTTAGTGGTATGTGGTTTATGGTTTTTTCCGTTTGTTTTTGTATGATACTTACGCATTAAACTCAGATTTAGGCACGAAGCAGTACTCGGAGATCTCATTGGAGTTGGGCTTGACCTTGACGTCGCTCTGGAAGAAGAGGACGTGGTCGATCTCGTGCTCTCCCCACACGCCGTCGCCGGGGTCGTGGTAGTGCACGCGTGTCATGAACGTGAACAGATCCGGGTCCATCTGGGGAACAAGCAGTGCATTGAGATACAGGGTAGGGTACGGGTAGGTACGCATACATAAGTATCTTTTGTTTTCTTCGGCGTGTGGCTGGCACAAACTGCGGCGGCTGACAGTTGCCCAAAACTTCGCCATTTTGAAGGCGTCGAGGCAGAGGTCGCGACTGCATGTTTTGGAACTCAGAGGGCAGATAAGGAGTTGGAATATTGCTACAGAGCTCCACATCCAGTCAACCGTACAGAAGTTAAAATTTCATGTCAAAATCATTGATTCTAATTGACATTCATTTTCACTAAAAAATAATTCAACATTTAGTAAGTTGATTTAAAAAGGTAAAAATGTTTGAAGTTGTAGCGCAAAGTGAACTTTATGTGTTGGTTTAGAAGTTGTTTTTCCAAAATCATATAATTAATTATTTGTTTACAAGTTTGAGAACCAAATTCCGAACCCAGGATACGTCTTGAAAATTATTCCTATGTACCGTCAATAGAAAAATAAATTACACAATGTATAAAAATATATAAATGAGCTCATTTATATATTTTTATACACAATGTATAAAAATATATAAATGAGCTCCTGCGCCAAGCTCGTATAAATTACCCTAGTTTTAGCTTCGTAGCCAGGACATAGGTATTATGAAATGTTGATCTAAAATTACAGTTAGTGCCAAAGCCATTACCTGGTTTAAAGGTATGCCTAACTCGTGGTTGAGCCTACGTCTCGCTGCCGTGATGACGTCTTCAGCCTTCTCGTCAATGAACAGTGGATGGCTGCAACACGCGTTTGAGTAGTAATCTGGGTATGTTACCTGAAGCATTTGAAGTAACACTTATAATAATATAACATCTATTCAAAGTTAGACTTTAGATGATCAATCAAGGTTTTACAACATACAGGGGTTGTCCATTAATCACTTGAGGCTCGAAAGGGGGTGAGGGTTCACGAAATATCAGTAGAGGGTAGGGGGGGGGGGGGGGGGTGTAGTGAGACATGACATGTATTTATTTTTTCTTTGAACGTGCGATTTCTAAACCGAAAACAACTTTTTAGCAACTTCTAACACGGTGTTAAAAGTTGCTAAAAAAAACATCACGTGATTAATGGACGAACCCTAATATATATTACGAATCCAAAAGTATGTCTGCTTGTTTTGTAACTTTTTGTCTTATTGATTAATTAAACAATTTCAATATGCCTCATTTTATTGCATTTGATTTTATAAATTCAGGTTAATAAATTGGTTCACCTAGAATATGAGAAAACCGCAAGAAATGTATATGTATCTAGACTAGTAAGTAATAATATAATACAATCAAATGTGATACAACACCAATTATTTATGGTCAAAGTCCACTTGGTCGCAATAGATAACAGCTGTCAACTTGCAGGCTATTTTGAACATAACAGCAATGACCCAAGTACATTTCGGTCATTATTACCAACCACTGTGGGCTAGCCCCGTACAGAATTCTTCAAAATACTTTGTCTAAATAAACTTTGACCCTAAACAATATGTAATCCCATGTTCTTAATGGGATTTCTCATGAGCAAAAATGAGGAATTTCCTTACAAACTTACAATCCCTAGTTTACCCCTTGAGGAGCTGAACTTGCGGAGCTACTCGGTAGACGAATATCTAAGTGATAGACTTATAAAGTCATAACTTAAGCACTCGAGACTTAAAATTTAGTTTGATTTATTAATTAATTATTTATTACAAGTGTCAATAGATACCCGTTTAAAATTAAGTTTACCTCAGAAAGTACCTACATCTTTATTACAATATAGTAGTTTGTTGTGTAATGTTATATAATTTACAAATGCTTCCTCTCTCCTAACTCACTTATTTGCTGTGCCTGACAGGGTCCACATGATCTAATTATAAGTCTACCATCTAAGAATAACATGTGGAATGCAATAAAAGTATTGAGTATTGAACTTTGAGAAATCATTCCTTAGTGCTGTTCTTTATTAAGTACAAAAGAAACTCTACAACAAAATTTTATGCAAAATTCATGACCCAGCAGTTTAAACTGTACATTGTCTGTCAGTGAATTTCATGTTTTTTTTCGTGATAAAATGTATTTCCAGGACACTTACTTTTTGACTAGCCCTTCTCTGTAGGAGCAAGTCTCCTCTCTTGTTAAACAGAAATACACTGAAGGCGCGGTGGAGCAGTACTTTGCCATCATTTCCAACTTTATGGCATTCTCTTTTGGTGGCTGTCCCAAGGAAGTTGTCTTTCTCATCAACTAGAAGACATATGTCCTTATCTAGAGCCTCCAACTGAAAATAAACAAATGTAAATAGGACATTTTATAGTTAACTAGCTTTTGCCAGCAGCTTCAACTACATTAATGTCGAAAATAAACCCATGAGACAGTATTATTGGGACAAACATTATGCTATCCTAATTCAGGTTATGGTCTACCTGTCGTTTTATCCAAATTAGTTCAGCCGAGAAGTCGTGAAACGGTGCCAAATAGACGCATAGACCAATAGACAGACAAACTAGAGCTACTTTCACATTTGTATTTTTAGTACGGAAAGTATGAATGTTACAAAATTTAAACTAGACTCTCATTTTCTAGTCTTGCTATTATTAGCAATATCATATTGTGTGTTATTACGAAGATAACAAAGTGACTTCTTCAAATTGAAGGGATTACCTACTTAGTTAAAATAAGTTGAAAACTAAGTATTCTTTATTGTTCATTTGTGGAAGTGAAATCTTTACATACAATGTGAGTAACACAACCATGGGGCTATAGTGATGATATAATTCAAGTCTCACCTGAATGGGATCAACACCATCTTTCTCTTCAGCCTGTGGTTTCAGAGGCTCTGAAGCAAGTAGCCTCTTGTCCACTCGCACTGTGTTCCATAAGGACCGCGTTAGCCTCCTTACCAGCATCTTGAACAGTCAAACAAAGAATGAACATTTGAATGAGGGAAGTTCAACTCAGTTATTCAATAGTATAGGTAGCTATTTTAATGTTAATTCAGGAGATGCTTATCTTTTTACACAATACAATTCATTATTCATGGTCATGTAGTTATACATTGTGAGTATTTTTAAACAAGAACTTATACTTTACAAAAGAAATAAAAAAGATAAACACATAGGTAGTATGAATTGACACTGACTACTTGGAAATTATCAGAATACTTCTTACCTAATAGTTATAAATAACAAACTCTACACCGTTTATTTATAAGTAAAAATAGAATAAAGTAACACTAGGGTCTCTTAAGCCGTAGTCTCTTCAGTCCCTTTTTGCAACATGCAAGTGACACCTGCTGTTTAAATACATGAGAAACTATGCTAATATTATAAAGCTGAAGAGTTTGTTTGGTTGAACGCGCTAATGTCAGTAACTACTGGTTCGAATTGAGAAAATCTTTTAGTGTTGGACAGTTTATTTATTAGGGAAGGTTATAGGCTAACATCACGATACGATCAATAGGAGCGGAGCATCAATGTTGTAAAAACGGGGAAAATAGTATTTTTATAATAATTTTACGTGGATGAATGTCGCGGCCAACAGCTAGTATAATATAACTATAGTACAAGTTTGAGTAAAATCATAACATTGCTTTTTCATGTCTAATAACCTCTGCCAGCCAGCTTGGTTCTTATAACGTAGTTTCTTGACAAGTGATAATGTTGATTTTATCCTACAAGATGAATGACATAGTGCAGGATACAGTGGAGAAATCATGGTGATGGCCCAGATAACACATTATTTACACAGAAACCAATGTGTGTATGCCTTGAAGTTTGATTTTCACTTTTGGTAATAGCTTGGGATAAATCGTTTTCTTTTTTTTTCAGAATTTTCATTTCATTAAAAAACTCAACCGACATTGTCTAATGAGCTCTTATAGGTTCAACTAAATTATTTCTTGAAATAATATTTAATCGCCGGAACACTTTTGTTTCGGACAATTTGTTCACGAAATGCATTATTTTGTACTATCAAGTGTTAATAAAAAAAATAGAAGTTTACCTTTCTACGTATCTAGGTAAGATATATTTAATATTCCAGCGATGCGCATTTAAACAACAAACGAAATATATTTAGAAGACGTCCCTTCGCCAGCAATACAATTTTTTCGTTCAAAATGAAATGAACTAATGTCAATGTCATGTCACGTCGCCGCTAGTGATGTCCAATCGCGGATAGAAATCTTTAGCTGTGGCAGTGACAGATAAGTGCGACTACCAAGGAATAAGTCTTATTCCTAGGTAGACGCAATTATCTGTCATTGTCACAGCCAAAGACTTTTAGTAATATGTGATTCATAGAGTAAAGTAATATAATGATGTGATTACAGTTGACGAATATGGACAGTATTGAGATGTGTTGCTTTACTGGGGAGTTTGTTCGGTCCCTTCTTCTTCCCAGCTAAAACACTAGGAAGTGACGAAGGGCGAGCTGTTTGAGGACTGTCTCTTGTAAGCTTTGACGTTCAAAAAGTGCTGATTATCAGCCTAATTTGAAAAAAATATTTTTGATGTTGACTTATAGGTTTACTTATCAGTAGACCGACGACCGGACTGTTGCTGACCGTGCCTATCGACCTACCAAAGGTATGGTCAGCTACAAAGATCTAGCAATACGTAGTTTAAAAATAATTATGGGGTAAAATATTCTTTACATGAAGGTATTAAACCTACATAAAAATAAAGCATCTTCATCATCATCATCATTTCCGAAAGACGTATTCTGCTGGACATAGGCCTCCAAGTGTGTGAAAATAAATGTATCGAATCATTGTGTACATCATAATTTATGTTAAAGTAACCGGCTGTGGTTTCCGACTGCATAGAGGAGAAAGATCTATTTTTAAGTCAATTATGCTTCTTGTGTTTAGGAGCTACAGAAAGGGTGCGCCGGTCTTAAAATAACTTTGTCCAACAACGCGGGACTTCCGAAGACTGTTCATTATAGTTCTAGGTATCATAGTCGTCACGTCGTCGTTTACGTGTAAATTAATAAAGTTTTGAACTTAACGAACAGTCGGAACAGTACATACTCGTACAGACTACTGAGTGCGTGAAAATTGATTATTACTATTTTCTACGAAAAGATCCTGCCCGATAACATGTGTAACTAATCTTTGAAGCATAAACTATGTCTAACGTAAAATTAGCGATACGAGTTAGACCTTTTACTGAAAAGTAAGTTTTATTCTGTTTAGTGTTTATTTGGTTTGTATTTGAAACGATTTTTATTGACTAAGTTATTTGTCTTTACAGAGAACTGAGGTCGGAGAAGGATCGTGTGCCGGTTGTGAACGTTGTAGACAATAATACAGTTACGATTACCAATATCAAAGTAAGTATATTTTAATTCTTTTTATTTAACATACTGGAACATTTAAAGTTTTTTTTTGATTACTTCTTAAAATCGATATCTTGATGGTGGCTTGAATATATAATTACCGCGTAAATATTGAAGAAAGAGTTTCTAATAATATTTAAATATCCGAGCAGTTTCCTTTTGCGATCATTATGATTATTTCTCATGACAATTTGTTTGCTTAGGTAAGCTTATCAGGCGCAGGTGATAGTCGTGAGCGAACCCGCCAGTACTATGCCGATTACACCTTCGACAGCTTCTGCCCAAGCACGCAGCCGTCTTACGCATCACAAGAAAAGGTCAGTGTCTATTTACTGAGTGATCTATTCCAAATATCCTCGTCGCATTTATAGTTTTCAAGAAATATAGGCGTATGCTGTAGTTGACTGACTGTTAGAATGATAGCCTGCTCTCAGGCGCGTCGCGATAGCGACGGGCGCGGCGTCGCGGCAGTCGGCACGGCCGAGGATAGGTCTCTACGTGGAGTCGAGGCGCGGGCGGCTTGCTTTCTTCCCGTTTCTTTATGTAGCAAAGCACGAAACCAAATGACAAAATGGAGGTGGAATAGTGACGCGAACCGGCACAGCGCCCGCGCCGCCTCCACCGCGCCCGTGCCACGATCCTAGTATATGAGCGCACTGCTTTCCTAAAGAAAATATAGATGCGGTACGCCGCTTGTGCGCCCGCGATTTGACGCCGCCTCGACTTAGTACATGTGAGCGACGCGCCTTACCTTTCAAAAGAATGGATTCTTCTTTATATACTATACAGAGTGAAAGGAAAAAACTAAAATATGCGGGTACTATTGAAATATGAAGTGTAGTCACAGTTTTTATCAGAATATCAAGTACTATATTGCATCCATTCATTCAGATATGTAGTTTTATTTACTACCTGCCTACTAATTCTGGAATATAATCGTAAAATACTTCCTATTATCCAATGCTAGTTGTTCGAAGCCATCGGTCAGGAGGTGATAACCAGCGTCTCCAGGGGTCGTTCAGCATGTGTGCTGGCGTATGGGCAGAGCGCGACCGGCAAGACGCACACCATGATGGGGACAGAGGCACAACCTGGACTGATCCCTCGACTCTGTAAGGCGTTGTATGAACAGCAACCTGTTGATTTTACTATCAGGTAATAATAGGTATTGTTTAGTATTACTTGAAATTATTATAAAAATATTACTTCTCTATTTGAATCTGATTGGGTTCTGTGCAAAAAATTAAAACGCACGGATTTGTCGTGCGTTTTAATTTTTTGCACAGAATCCTATTCTTTTTTCTAAAAATAAAAATAAGCCTAAGTCACTCCCTAAAACATCAGCTATCTGCCAGTAAAAGTCCCGTCAGAATCGGGTTCAGCCGTTTCGGAGATTACCCGGAACAAACAGACGGATAGACAAAAATTTCAAAAATGTTTTTTCGTTATAAGTTATAAGTACCTACCAGTAAATCTGTTATTTTGAAATTACTAACGGACACTTATATTTTATTTATTTGTTATAGATAATAATCATACTTACTTGCAGTAGCAGCAGTGGTTGCCCACGGTCTCAACTGTCTCTTGTTTCGGACTCGCGCAGTCGAGTTACTTTGTGTAATTTATTTCATCACCGCTGCTCTCAAAACAATGCAGGACAACAACGAGAGAAAACCAGCATTATGACTGGTTTCCATAATGTTGTTTTCCTAACTTCGGAGTGTTCCAAAGTATTTAACCAAAAACTCCAAAACGTGATTTTGACAAGCACCGGCACGCTATAGGCCTGCGAGGTGGATGACAGCCCACTCCCTCTCATAGAGAGGAGGCCCGTGTCCTAGCAGCGAGAACATTATATGCTTATAACTACTTACTTAATTATGTTGGAGAGCAACTTCAGAACATGAGCATACCAGATGATATACCACTCTAGCTACACAAGTACCGATTACATCAAGTTTGTCCTTCTATGATAGTTTGCGTAAGTCCCTCTAATCCCTCCACAATATTTCACTTATTCAAATAATGTTCTTAGAAAGGGGGTCTCCGCAAGAACCTTCTATGAATTCTAATGGCAGGAATGCCACGTGTGAGGTAATCTTACACCTGGTGGATGCATTCCAAATGGATCTAAGATGAGCGTGACGAGAATTTTCCGTTAGTCTGTGCGTCATTTAACTACTAGATACTTGGACTAAATATTCAACAGCATTAGTAACAGTTTCATTTGGAACGGTTGCTTTTATTTCTTTCGGACGTTGTCTTGTGTCCAGCCACCGGGCTGGACACAAGACAACGTCGTACGTAGGACTTCAAGTCTAATTTCTTTGTAAAGTAAAGTCTAATTGCGTTGCTTTAAAACTCTGTACCATTACAAAAACCCATAGTTTACCGTATGTAATCTTTGTTGCTTCTACGTCTATTCCCAAAAGCAGTTTGTTTTCGGCAAGTAAATTGTTTCTATCGTTTATGCATTCCGTGTGAAGAAGCCATAGGTGGCAGGCACGCGATGCGATTGTGTAAAATGAAATGGGTGTCGCGCCATTATTTCATCGGCGTCGATTTTTTCACGGTAAATGATTGCGGACATTAATGCGTAGGTACCTCTGTTGTCAACAGTTTCTGCGTTTCCTTTATAATAAAACTGGATTTTGCCTACAGCTTCACCCACGTTTAGGCGTGAAAAAATGACGACAAAACAGAGTTATTACTTGGCATTATAGTACTTATTAGATTATTATGGATATAATATGGTGTTTTCTCTTCGTATTAGTTCGTATAAAGGTATTTTCGACCCGACTGACGAAACTTTCGCAATGGCAAGTTGACTAGAAACTTATGTACTTACCTCTCACTATTATAAGGTCAGCTAAAAAAGTTTTTCTAACATTTCCTTATACTTTTGCAAGTTATTTAGTTTTTAATACATTGGTAAACCTTATGTCTTCCGTGTGATTATAGGTCGAAGACTTCGATGAGATGGCAATGAGACCCTTATCTACAAGACTACTTACAAGGTAGGGTCGTTTCCTCGCCACTATATTATAGAACACGCGGAGATACCCAACTTTCCAGATTTTAACGTCAAGTTTTTGACAAAAAAATAGTTTTTTTCAATTTCTAACTGAGTCAAACTATTTACAGGCACTTTCGAATCGCCTAGAAGTCTATTAGGTAGCTAGATAGATGCAATGATACAATCCAGACCTTAAGCAGCGGTTTGTGAATCTACACTTGAAAATTAAGTAAATCCCTAAAAAGTTTCTCGAGTCTAGTAGTCTCCACCGCGGTCACTTTCACGAACGTGAGAATAAACTTTTGAATTGGTTTGTTTACGCGTGTTAAAAACTTTTTTTACTGTTGTTTTTCCAACACTTGTGTAATATATTGTTGGTTGTATTCGATTAAGTTTGAATGGTAATAAAGAGAGGCACCATGGCTTCCTGACCTCAAGGCTGAAACGACACGCGAGCCTTTAACACCCTGCGATCATGGCTTTATCTGAGCTAATATCTCCCTACACGATATACTTACATACGTTACACGTAACGTATACAAGAATGATTGGAAAGCTATCATTTGTTTTTGCTGAAGAAACCAGTGTTGTAGGTATTGAACATTCTGAGACATTCTTGCTCAAACGAGCCAATACCGCGGGTTTTGCTGTTTATAAATACTGGAAAAGAAAGCACTTGCCTACTTAAAACATAAACGAATCATCGGCAGTCAATGAAACATTAAACTAAGAGAGGAACTCATTTGCAGGTGACCCCCCTTCCCTTTTCCCTTTGGTCTGAAGTGGTCTGCACTGCGCTGGTTTAACGCAGGCTCTAGTAGCAGTCGTGTAGCCACCGAGTAGCAGCCGCGTAGGCACGGCGTAGCAGCACCGTAGGCTGCGCGTAGCAATCGTGTAGGCACCAGGTAGCAGCCGCGTAGGCACGGCGTAGCAGCACCGTAGGCTGCGCGTAGCAGTCGTGTAGGCACCAGGTAGCAGCCGCGTAGGCACGGCGTAGCAGCACCGTAGGCTGCGCGTAGCAGTCGTGTAGGCACCAGGTAGCAGCCGCGTAGGCACGGCGTAGCAGCACCGTAGGCTGCGCGTAGCAGTCGTGTAGGTACCGGGTAGCAGCCGCGTAGGCACGGCGTAGCGGCATCTTATGCTCAGCGTAGCAGTTGTGTAGGCTTGGCGTAGAATAACCGCGGGCTATGCGTAGCAGTCATGTAGGCACCGGGTATCCGCTTCTTTGACATGTCGTCGTAGCAGCTGCGTAAGTGCGTAGGCTTGGTGTAGCACCTAATTAGACGCTTGAACGTACAATAACATATATAGATAAAAACTGTTGGCTTTGTTGCCAAATAAAGGGTGTAAATATTCCCTAAACATAATCCGAAAGGCACTTGTTCTCCCCGTCTTTGCGATCATTTTTTTTGTTCTAGACTGTACCTGGGAATCTTCTAGTTACGGAGATATTGGGCGTCAAAGTTCCTACTTTTTCACAAGTTTTTTTTTAATGACATGTTTTTAATGTAAGATTTTTACTTTACACACCTCCACATCCCCCGTACTATTCAATCCATCCATCAGTACAATGCTTTGACTGCTTTTCAACGAGTTCTACCGTAAAACGTGATTTTTCACCCCAAAAAAAAGGTCGATTCCCTGCAATAATTTTTGCTTAAAGTTACTTAGTTTGATAATTGCTTGGTTGACGGCTATGTGAAGGATCTGTTTAAACTCTGTATATCCTTTTCGTTTTTATGGAAACGGTTTTTTTAGGAACAAAACTTGGCCACATAGGTACTCGTATCACTAAGATATGTATACTTATTATTAAAAGTTGTATGTGGAATGGATTTAAATATGGACAATAAAAGATTTCATTTCATTTAGTGCAGAAAACACGGTGCTTTAATTCGATCCTGGTCGGTGATGACTGACTGATCTCTATGAGCGAATTTGATAAGCATTGCCGATTATTTTCTCTGTTTAACAGAAAAAGTTATATTTTTGGTATGCGTTTAAGTGAATTCACCTTTCCAGCGAGAACATATAATAACAAAGTTTCATAAAGAAGCAAGTTTTTCCCATTTGAAGATTAGATTAGATTAGATAGATATACCTTCTTCATTTTGTGAAAATTGTTTCCAAAAGTTTGCATTTACTATATTTTATGCCTTTTAAAACAAAAGGTAATCTAAACATTTTAAAACTTCTATGATTTGAAGACACAAAACAAACAGTGGGAGTCGATCGTGTCTGTGTTGTCTGTCTGCGATTTAACGTGTGGTGGAATTATTACTAAGTTGCCTATACAACCTAGGGTGTGGGGTGTGTATAGCAACTAATATTTTCAGTGGCAGTAGTTAGTAAGGCTTCAGTCCTCCCGAGTGGTCGCGAGTCGCACCCCGTCGGCTGTTGCGTCGAGCGTCTCCCCTACTCAACGACGAACGCGAACGTGTAGTGATTGGTTTAGGAATATTTGCAAAGGTAAAAATAATATCTACACAGTAAAATTTGTTTTTGAGATTGAATTTTCACAGGAGTGACGAAATTTTTCAAAATTTTTCGACAGTAAACTGTTTAAACACATTAAGTTTTCTTTTGTATTTTTAATTTTATCGCGGTAGTACCGACGCAATTTCTCGTTCAAGGATGTATTTTGAGTAGTAAAATCTGTACTGTGTCTGGTATAGTTATTCATTTGCTTTAGGTAAAGCTAATTCTGAGTTGTACTAAAACTATTTATATTACACATTGTGGTAAAAATAGAGTTAATGTACGAAGGCGAGCCTAACTTTAAATTGAGTCGTCCATATCACAGCAAAACCTTTGAGTGCTAAATAGAGAGAATGTACCTACTTCGTTTTTTTTTCTATTTATCAAGTTTTTATTTATTAAATTTCCCGTCGGTCGAAGAGCTGAGCTGTTGTTCGTGATTTTTGGAGGTTTCTCCGAGCGAAAATTAAGAAGATTAATTAACACTGGTCAACAAAATTTTGTAACAAGAAAGGTGGTTACTAATTTGGAATTAACTACCTCCTTCATTACAACACCATATTTATTGTGATTTGATCAGGTCTAGATTTTGTGTTACAGTCACTATCCGGAAAATCGAATATTTTTCACTTTGACTTAAATTTTCCAATTCGGGACCTTTTTTTTATTCAGACAGTTGGTGATAGACGAAGTATTTTTAGTATCCTTTTATGTCCTACTGCTGGGCAAAGGCTTCCCCCATACAATGGCGGATTTACAAGTTTTCAAGGTAAAGGTACTGTTTTTGCCGCCCTTGCCTCTACAATTGTCATGTCCTACATTACAATCCAACAATTTCGTTGAAATTGCACGTAAAATAATTTTTGGGTATATTACCGATTACTGGTCGGGGGGCGGCGAACTAGCTGTTTTACTCTAGAATATGGAAGATTGCTACTCGGAATGTGCAATGACAAGTGAGAGGGGAACGTCATTGGCAAAATTTGTTGCAGACTTCTATCTGTAAAACATCAGAAAAATGGCAAAATCTTTTTGATTTCTATGAGGTGGCAAAAAAAAAAATCGGTCCCGAAATTTGCCGCCCCAAAAATCTGCCGCCCTAGGCTCAAGCCTACTCAGCCAGCTGGTAAATCCGCCACTGCCCCCATATACTTCCAGGTACAGGTAATCTTCTCCGAACCAGCCTCGATAGATGAAATATTTAAAGGAAAACTTAGTAGTTTGGATAAATCAGCTTGGGAATCTTTCATGAAAGTGACTTGAAATTTTCTCGGAAATCACTCATCAAATCAAAGACTACAAAAGTATTGTCGGGAAGCTCTTATCTGCTTATATGGCTTTGGCTTGTAACACAATAATATCCTTAAAAAATATTCATATTTGTAGGTACTTCTTTCCCGCGCATCTGAGCGCCTTCAGAAATAAACACTGTGAAAGCTGCACTAGGGCATTTTTATTTTTTTATATTATAAAAACAATATAAGTGAGATTTTCACATAATTATTATGCTCGCAGATTACTGTTGGACATAACAATGAATGAGACCTCCATTGAAGCAAAAAACTGAAGGAAATCATAAGGCGTATTTTATTTTTTTTTTTTTTTTCCGGATGGGAAATCATCAAATGACCCCCCCCCGCTCTGGGCGGAGCGGAAGGGAGTGTCAGACTTGTACTGACTAAAACACACCCATGTTCCTTCTTTGCCTTTGTGTTCCAGGGCCACGGTATCTCTTTCGAACAGTCCCGCAGATCATAAGGCGTATTGCTATTAAATACTGAAACAATTCGAAAGTTTTAATAAACAAAATGGAGTTATCTTATGGCATAACTTCTTATTCTTTATTACACACAAAAATGTATAAGAGAAATACACATTTACAACATGTAGCTTATGTACAAAGGCGAGCAAAAAAAAAGAAAACTTAATTTTGTTTATAAAAAATTCGAATACAATAAAAACAAATCACAATAAAACTTTTCGTATTTGAAATATTCTAATATCATTCATCATCATCATTCTCTTGCCCTTATCCCAATTCATTTGGGGTTGGCGCAGCATGTCTTCTTCTTCCATACTTCTTTATTACTCGTCATCTCACCAGACACCTCCTTTCTTGTCATATCATTCTTTATACAGTCCATCGTTTCTTTGGTCTTCCTCTACTCATATTCTCATCCACATTCATACTCAAAACTTTCCTCACAACATTTTCCTCATTCCTCCGTAATCGGTTGTCATGGCCCATACCACGACAACCGATTACCACATAATTTTTCAGCGGCGCCACTTTCAGACTTCTTATATACCTATTCTAATATCATTAAAATTTCTAATATACCTACTTTTTCTAAACTAACTAGACAAATGTTACTGTATGATCAGTTTTTACAGCTGAAATTAGGCACAAAACATACGGCATTCATAAAATTACAAATGATTTTACTATGAGGTTTTTACATTATGATTATGCATCGATATATGATTGTATACAATATAATTAAACTCAGTAGGTATATAACACAATATAACACAACATAATTAAACTCAGTAGGTAGTTTAATATTTAAATAAATTAATAGCAGTTATCAATATCAAGAGGACGATTTGTAATTATTTGATGTGTTGGCATAATCGCATTACCTATTCTTCTTATTGGTGTATTTGACACGCTAAGAAAAATAATAATTATTTTAATCCTATTTAATTATCTACATTATAATTAAATCATAGCCTGTATGAGCCCTCTACTGACATATTAATATGTACATTATAAAAATCCTAACCCTTTCTGTGGTTCAATAAAAAATCGTATATTTCCACATTCTACGTTAGTTTTGCGGTGGCGAGTTGTTTTATCACGTCTGTATCACACCGTGCGAGGTGTCTGATCGCCCGCGGATTCACCCCGCACACTACCTAGGTAGGTGTACTAGTAGGTATCTCCGTAGTTTTCAAATGTTTCATTCCCACCGTAATAACCTGAAGTAATAACGGATTATTACACACAAACAGTTTTCAAAATAATGAAAACAGTGAACTTTGAAACCACTTGGAATGTTTAGATTGTCTTTCTGAGATTGATTTTGGTATTGGAACACGTGAAAATTTTTCGTTAAATTGTTACGTGGCTTGATGTGACTAGGTTAGGTGCATGAGGAAAGCAGGCACGTTCCTCGTTGTTTATTTTATGGAAATCGAACGGAAAACTTATTCTATTTCGAATTCAAATAAGTAATAGGTACCTATTTTAAAATCATTAAGCTATTTAAACTTATATGAACTTACACAAGTACCTACACATAAATGAAACACCTGAAAATGGCCGCTTTAGGAGAGTCATAATAGGATAATAATGTGACAAAGACGCAGTTAATAATATATTATGAAGTGTCACTTTTTGACCTGTTTACGAATTGTAACATAATTCATATTATTATCCTATTATGATTCTGCTAAAGCCGCCATTTTAGGCTCCCAGAAGAAACTTAATATTTTACTGTTTACATTTTTGCGAAAGCTTCATTACCAAATGAATTGTAGGTAGGTAATTAATAATATGAACATGTATTATACCAACATGTTCATATTGTTAATTACCTACCTACAAGCTACAGTTGAAAATTTCACAACTCCGTCAGAGTAATTTCCACACAGTTATAAGTTAAACAAAGTTCAAAACATAGTTCCACTTTGTAAATTACAGGATGATTTATTAGCAGGCAATTAGTTAAGTCGTGACTAACTGAAGTTAACTTCCACACAGTTAAGGTGGACAGTTGTCTTAAATTACTATTGTTTGCTAATTTATTTGTTTGAGCAACAGCGATTGATCAGTTTGACGCAAAAAGTGTTTAAAGTTCGTTTTGATGAATGTCAAATTTCCGTCAAAAAATGTTGGATTGAGTTGGGATACAAAGCAAACTTGTGGTTGAAAAATAGCATGTCACTCACGACTCACGAAGGGAGCAACGAAAATAAATCAAATACCTTGAAATATGACACATCCACAACCACGCCAGGATACGTGATACTCGTAGTACGAGTACTTAATAGGTTTCTTTATAAAAATGTGTAGTAGAAAAGGACTATATTGTGTAATGTATATAGGTACTTAGGTTAGTTAGATAGTATAAACACCAACCTGTGTATATTAAAGTGTGATCATTAAAGACGTATTCCCTAGGAGTCAATTTGAGACAAATGTTTACGTGTCACTAGGGATGTTGGTCTGCCGTATCGTAACCGCGAAAAGGACTTAAGCTATCTGGTGGATAATTCTAAAGCACATCAGAGTAATTTAATATATTGTGTTGCAGTTTCCTGGAGATATACAACGAGCGGGTGCACGACCTGTTGTCTGGCGAGGTGCCGCTCCCGCCCTGCCACTCGCTGCCGCGGCGCAGGGGCAACGCTCGTAAGGACCTGCGCGTGCGCGAGCATCCCTCTAGAGGACCCTACGTGCAGAGTAAGTTCTTAGTCTTATCAAAACCCCGCATCAGTTTAGTCGCTTTAGTGTTTATCGTAGTTTTATTGATATTCTTAAAAAGAAACGTTGCATTTATAAAGTCATGTAGAGTTTTAGTGCAATTTACCGTAAGAATCAAAGAGTGTGGTCGAAATCATTCTAGAATCTTTGATATCACAGACAGTATGATCATCCATGTTCTATTGTATAGCTATTTAATTGTTTGTTGTTGTTGTGTGGACCAGACACTGACAGGATAGGTACATCGTGGTTTCAATAACTTGGTCCATGAGTGCGTTGCAGAAGTTTATACAACATTATTTTTAGTATATGCGAAACCTGAATACAGTTTGTTCAGAATAAGTAACTGAATCGATTCCAATAATTTTTAAACCATGTTATATTTTTCCCCAAAAATATTTAAAAAAGGCTACAAGTTGGACACCGAGCGACACTAAGTACCTATCGAAATCATTTAGGTACCTACTGCTAAATTATTATTATCAATGAGCTCAAGACGACGCTGGAGGCGCGCACGCGTGGTGACCACGTTTTCGTGGGGATAGCCAGGTAACAGAACAAGCTTATAACTTTGTGATTTTTCGTGATACAGTTTTGAAATTTTGAACATAGATTCTTTATATCAAAATACTAGACACGTGTTTCAGGTTTCGCATATACTAAAACTAATGTTGTATTTCAGGGTTTAGACGGTAAGTCAGTCACATTCAACAAACATCATGCATAAGCTTTGTACATCATCTCATTCCACCGTTCCACGCGAGCAGATCTCCGCCGCGTATCGGTCCAGGACGCCGAAGCCCTGCTGACGCTGGTCACCGAGGGCGCCCGAAGGCGCCGCACAGCCGCCACGCGACGCAACTCCACCTCATCACGATCTCATGCGCTGCTAGAAATAGCTACACCTCACGCTACACTACACCTTGCTGATTTAGCTGGAAGGTACACGCCCCATAAGAATCATCTATCATATCTACATGAAGACAGCTGACACAAATCTCGCAAAATAATACATATACCAGAATAGAGATCCTGGGTTTTCTTTAAAGGGATTTTAGGTACGCCGATTGTGCGGTTAAAGATCATCTAGGTGTCCTAGATCAGGAATATCCTGCTCTCTATGTAAAATTATACCTGATTCAATACAGGTAGTAGAATTTTTTAATTTACATGCATGTAATAATTATGCATACATACATTATTTACTCGAACTTTACAGACCTAAAATAATAATAAAAATATGTAAGTCAAAAATTCGCCCCTATCGCTGTCAACGGGGAAAGTGCCCAGAAGACTGGCAGCAAAGCATTGCCACGTTGCCTGGCAATGCTGAAACTTTTAACAAGCAATAGGCTAGCCTGTTTCTGGTCACGAGAAGAGTCTACCAACCGTTTGGCAATGTCTCGAAATACTAGGCGGGCACTCGGCCCCCATGGCCGTAGTGGTCTCAACCCCAAAACGGCAGCACGTAACTAATCTACCAATTAAGTTATTGTATTTGCGCCGTCTGATGTATAAGAGTTATGACACAAACATTGAACACGGATTTCGTAAAAAAGAGCTCAAAAAGAGCCTATGTGAATATTATAGTTTTAACTATAATATTCACATAGGCTACTAAACTAGCACATTTCGATATCTTCTTTTCCATGATTCACATTATGTGAACATATGCCAAAGAATTTGACCAATTTTCGTAATAATTACACGCAATATTACGACGACATAGATTGTTATTTTAGTACGAAATTGCAATTATAAAAATAAAGGTGGTTTACGTACTGTCTTTAACAATAGTTTACGTAAGAGTAGGTAGATTAAATTACTTATGTAACAATACCATTTTATTTACCCACTAGCTGTTGCCCGCGACCTTCGGCTTTTTATTCTTTCTTTGTCATTTTTTCTTTTTTAGTTCAGGATTTTTCATTGATGCTCCGCTTCTTTTGTCGTAGAGTAATGTTATATAGCCTAAAGCCTTCTTAGATTAATGGGCTATCCAACACTAAAACATTTTTTCAAATCGAACCAGTAGTTCGTAAGATTAAGATTAACCAAATAAACTCTTCAGATTTATAATATTAGATTGAAATCGAAGTGCATCTTTTTAGAATACCAGTACCTACGTTATTGTCTGTTGTCCATATTTGGTCACAGTTTTCTGCAACCTAGTTTTTGTCTCTAAGATGAATGCCTTGCTTAAATAATTATTGCACTTGGATTTTTAACTCGGCGCTGTGCCCAGTCTACAACATCTATCAGTGCGCTTTTGTTTATGCACTAATTTAGGTGTCGTACTGTCGCCTACAGTTAACAATGGGCATAAGCCTTATTCTAGATTATGTTTGTCATTTGATATAAACTATATTTATATTTTGTTATTTGACTGCCTCGTTGGTCTAGTGGTCACAAGCACGACTGCTGAGCATGAAGTCCTGGGTTCGATTCCCGGGTCGGGCAAAGTGTCATTGGGTTTTCCCATCAGGAATTTCTCAGTAGTAGTCTGGATTTGTGCAAGGTTGATGGCAATAGGCTCGTCCCCTATTACATGGGCCTTAAACATAACTAGCGAAATGTGGGTGTGTGTACTAATAGACACATCTCTGCCTAACCCTTCGTGGATTACAGGCGTGATGTTATGTTGATATAAATAAGACACCATCATTTACGATTTGCGCTCGCAATTAATTACTTAAGTAGATTCAAATCGTAAAAATATTCGTAGGTACAGCTTACCCCTTACGTAATACAGGTGTGAGTAAAAGTTATGTTCATGTCATAAAACATCAAAGAATTGCCGTTGTACGTCCCTAATCCATCGAGTAGGTTAAGCTTCGACGCGCCTACCTGTAGATTGGAGAAACCTTACATTGGCACACTCTACCTTAATGCTTACGCATCTATTCAATTTATTAGTCATGGCATAGTTAGCAGTATCGAAAAGACGTGGTTGGCTAATACAAGGCCTTAACTTTACCTAATTTAAAACTCTGCTAGGTTCTGCTGTAGCATGGAAACTTTCGCCTACTCCTACGAAAAATTGATAAAGATGGAATAGGTAGACCGTCAGTGGACTCGGGTGCATTATGCCTGATAATAAATTTTCATACCCACAAACATCAACCCTGAAAAGTGAGGCCTCTTTGGGTAATTCCTCAACAAAGATAATATTTTTACCAAAAGCTACTGCGCTAGCTAAAATAAGGAATTTTTTTATTCTATTAAAATTAAGTATGATTTCCATGTTTTCTGTCCAGTGAGAAAGCCAGTTGGGAAGGCTGCGGTGGTGGCCGGCAGAAAGAAGGTGCTAATATAAACAAGTCCTTGGTAGCACTTAGCAACGTCATCTCTGCCCTTGGTAAGTTTGTTTGTCGACCAACACTTTTTTTTCCTCAGCCTGTGTTGTCCCACTTCTGGCATGACCTCCCCCATAGCCTTCCATCCTTCTCTTTATGCGGTTTTCTCCGGCCAATCTATCACAAACGCTTCTAAGTCGTCACGCCAGCGTTTTCCAGGTCTCCCTCGGCGACGTCGCCCGTCTTCTGGCACCCACTGTGTGACTACTCTGGCCCTTCGGTCCTGATGTATTCTACAGACATGGCCCGCCCAATCCCACTTCAACCTAGCAGTCTTATTACCCACATCAGCGATTCTAGTTTCTGAGCCTACTGTGGTGGACCAACACTAATAATAGATACATAGAATATGCTATATTTGTACACCAATATTTGCTCATATTAATCCTTTTTGACATAAACTATGAATACTTGACGGCTTTTTGCAAGTTATTGGAAAGATGATAATGCTTTAGTCACGTAGTGATTTGTAACTGTAAATATGAAAGACCTTGTCTCCCAGTTGCCAAAGCGAGGTTGCCCCCCCCCCTCCCCCCGCAAAGAAATTTTTCATCGGTTATTAAATAAAAATCAGTTGTTTCCTACAAAAGTGCAATACCGACACGGTCAAAATGTATTTTATTTTATATTTTGCTGATTATTTTTAATAAACGTCGAAAAATTTCCATGTAGGCCGTAGGTGGGCTCAGAATGATGTACTGAACACATGGTAACCGTTTTCGCGTCGGCGTCCCTTTCACCCCGTATTTATTTTAATGTTGTTTACATTACATAAAGTTTCACGTAAGAAAACACAATATTATGCTGTTTTTTTCATCATTATAAATCCTATCTCATATTGTGCTGTCATTGTTGGACAGCGGCTAGTTTTATTCTCTATGGTAGACGAAAAATAGACGAGCATAGGGTCACCATCAGGGACTTGGAGATGGATTAAGTGATTTCACTGTTTATGATTTATTTTTGGCTTGATTACATATTTGCGTGTTCCGAAGCGTTTGGGTGATAAATGTTCCTTAATAACCTTAACATTTCCTTTCTGAACCAAATACATTCGCGGTCAAATAGTACGGGTCGATTACGAAAGTCCCTGTAACTTACAATTTAATAATGCATGAATTTTAGTCATCATCATCATCTGCCTAGCCTTTTCTCAAGTATATTGGGGTCGGCTTCCAGTCTAACCGGATGCAGCTGGATATCAGTATTTTACATGGAGCGACTGCCTATCTGACCTCCACAACCCAGTTAGTACTGGGTAAAACGATACCCCTTGGTAAGAATGGTTGTCAGAATCAGTATCGTATGAAAAAAAACCTTAAATTATCTACAACACACAGTTTCATTCATGCCATTAGCCCAATTATTTTAAGAGATATTTTGGTTTTTCGTACTGACCCGTATTTTTTGTCTACGAATGTACTCGTATGAGTATTTGAATATGTCATTAGAGCAAGCTCGAGGTTAGGACTTATTTAGAAATAATTTATGGTATTGAGAAATTAGTCTCATTTATTGATTGAGTTAGGATAACAAACAATTACAAGACCCAATTAAATAAACGTTTTTTCATATTATAATTTAACACTATTGGCGCAATGTAGGTGTATGTAGGTACTATGGTAGACCTCTGCTCAACTCCTTTGAGAGAAGAGGCGTGATTTTATGTGATGTGTTATTATTTGTATTAATTTATTCATATTAAATTTTAATATTCATATTAATTTGTACTTGCTAGTCGGCGGGGGTGCAACACGAGGGAGGTTCGTCCCTTACCGTGACTCCGCTCTCACTTGGCTTTTAAAAGACTGCTTCACGGGCGGCGCCAGTACGTTTATCATAGCTAGTAAGTACAACTAATATTATAAAACGAATTGCAACACACAGGTTTGTTTAATTAGAATGTTAGGTAAGCTTCGAGGTCTATGACTAGAGCTCTTATGAGATAAAGCCTTGACACACAAACTGTAAATTAGTATGCGTGATTATGTCAGTTAACGCACAGATTTAGTGTTGAAAGCTGTCCTGACCTTGATTCAATGCTTCTATTTAAATGGAATGTCCGACAAGTGTTTATTTTAGGAGCATCTATCAATAATACAATCTGATTTGAAGAGCCATGACAAAGGAATGAATATTTTTTAAAGTTGTATTTTTATTCTAAATCCTATACAGCTGTTTCGCCTAGTGTTGCCTGCTACGGCGAATCAGCGTCGACGCTTCGTTGGGCTGCCCGAGCTCGCCAGCTGCCCACACCTCGCGCCATCAGCTGCGGCTCTCACGTCGCTTCACGAGCTGCATTACAGGCACAGCTCAACCAACTCATTTCTGAACTCACTAGGAACTATATCCGATATGTCAGTAAGAGTATCAAACTATAATACGAACTTATAACAGACTACAAACCTAAATTAAGTATATTAATGTTATTTTACCACTTGCAGGTTCCGGAAACTGGAAAAATATTATTTGATGACGAACATTGGGCATTGCGAGTTAATGAACATGATTTGCAAACCAGCGATTTAAGTAAAGCAGCAAACATAGGCAACATCATGAATTTAACGCGTCCAAAACCAGACGCGACCAATTCCGAGTCAACCGCTTCATCAGTAGCTAGCGGGAGTTCGGATGTCATTAATACGATAGACAAGAACTCAACAATTGCAAGCGAAATTAATAAAGAAATGGACAAATTATTTGGACCTTCTCTGGAAAGAGCCAGTAGCGGGGATGATCTTAAAGTGATTGCTCCTCTTAGACATAAAAAAAGACAATTCAGATCCCAAGAGGTTTTAGCTAATAATGAGACGTCCATGCCAGGCCAAAGCAACAATTTGGTAAATACTCTACCAAGTCAAAGCGAAGCGAGGATAAATGATGTACCAAGTACAGAAAAACTTAAAGCTCCTAGTATAACCATTCTTCACGAAAACCAGAGAGCAGAAATTGTGGCCTCAGTTACAGAAAGACTTTACACTAAACTGAAAAAGAAAGAAGAAGCTGCAGTTACCAAAGTAGAATCAATGGTTGACAGGAAAATAATAGAGCCACTAAGTGAGCTAAAAATTTGCACAAACGCACGTCAAAGACTGATGGAGCTGAGTCAGAAAGCCATTCGAAATAAAAGAAGAATAGGCATACCAGCGCATACACAAACAAGAATTATCGCAACTCGAGTAAAAGATCAAGCTATTGATGTACAAACAGACCTTCACTCATATATTTCCAAAAATAAGCTCTCACATGCTTTCTATCGAGATGTAGCTACTGAGACGGTCCCAATGACCCCGCGTTGTAAAGAAATAGCCGTAGGGCCTACAGGATCACTAGATTCTATTGACATTTCCACAGAAACTAAAAGAGTGTGTTATAAAAATTCTTTCATGATGACTGAAATAGTGACCAAAAACGAACGATGTACTCAAACGCCAGTTGTACCCCCGCCTAGAAGAAGAAAACGTGCATCTTTATCTAAACACGTCTGCTGTAAAGAAAATCGTACTGAAGAATGTTCACCTGCACCAGTTATAAGCATAAATATTTCACAGATGTACCCTATAGATGCAGAATCTCAAAGCTCTGATGAAAATTCCGAAAATTTAAACAATACAAATAGCAAGTCCAGCGCTGCAACTACTACTCCAGATTTGTTGACAAACCATAGTACAATAGAACCACAAAATATCATGGACATAAGAGAAGACGAGATTAGTGTTATAGTTAATGTAGCAGAAGACGAAAACGTTCCTTTTGCCGCTAATGCTGGCAAATCTACGGATTACATTAAACATAGTGAAGAATTCCCTGATACAGATGATTTTACACTACCAAGAGTAAGCCCTAACTCTGTAAGAAAAGTTAATTCTTCTGAGATAAAAAATATGATATTAGGACGTAACGAAAATATTTATCCTTACAATATTGTACTATCACCGCCTAAAGAAAGAGATACTAAAAGAATTGTTACATTTAAGGACACCAACGTAGATCAATCGGTGGCAATTGCTTCAGAAATCAGCAAAGAGAGCCAAAATGATGAAAATGCAAAGAATGAAACTGAAACTGCCTCCGATATAACAACATCTGAGAAAGATTTTCCAGTAGACAAAGACTATGAGAGTATATATTCTGATTCTACTGAATCTAGTAAAATAGAAACAGACTCTTTTATTTGGAAAAAAGGTAGTAGCAGAACAATCGGAAGTTTAAAGAGGTCGAATTACGTTCCTGTATACAAGAACTCTAAATACAAAACAACGAAAGCGAGGGTTCTTAAGGATTTTTTAGGATTAGAATCTGAAGGAAACGAAATAGTGTTTTCGAATGATGAAACACGTCGCAATATAAGGGATTTAAGTTCAAGCGATAGTAGAGACACGGACAATGAATACAAAAGCAGACGACGCAAGACAAATTATGATAACAAGCCATATTGCAATCACAATACTGATTATGATGACGATGATATAAGCGAATTTCAAAGTATAGAAAGGAAATTACTGGACTCTTGTGGTAATCTAGAGGATTCGGTTAATAAATATGAAAATTATGTCACGAACTATAAAGGAGTAATGAAAAACGGTTGTGTTGAAGCGCCACGGAAACCCAAAGAGTATCTACAACATTTAGTACAGTTAAGAAGAGAGGTAGTGAAAGCAGAAAGTGAGAATACGGATAGTTCTACGGATGTATCTCATAAGTAATGTAATTTGAGTGCATAGGAATAAGTTGAAATATTTAAGGATGTTTCTCGTTTAAGTAATTTTGTATTAATAGTATTCAATATTAAACATATTCATGAATAGCATCGTCTTCAAAAGTGCATTACCTGTATTTCCCAAAGAATATATGCAGTTCAGTGTCACTCACACGGTATATCACTACTAGCTTACATAACAGTAAACACAATTGGTTCTGACATTGACTATACTTGTCCTTAGTTGTTGCTATTGGTCTAGCAAGTTGCAACAACTGACGACTAACCGACGTAGTCAAATTCAAGTTCATTGAAATCGAAAGATTTGTGACCCTGCTGTATAGTAGACAACATTATGAAATAGTCAAGTCCCCAGTAAAGTGGCTTAGCTATGAGAGCCAAGCTGGTCATTGACAATGCGCGAGCGCAAGCGAGTAACGTCAATAGAGAGATTTAAATAAATAGTAAGAAAACTATGAATATTTAGCTAGTTTCCAAATATATAAAAACACAATAATTAAGTTAATTCGGTTGTGTTGTGTGATTTGTTAAACTGTTATGCGAAATGTCTTTTTTAATAACACAAGTGTTTAATCCCCAAACAATAATATTTGCGGTTGTCGCTATTATTTATACATTTCTGTGGTTCCGATATAAGTTTACGTACTGGTCAAAAAGAGGAGTTACCGGGCCGAAACCAGAGTTTATTTTTGGGAATATTAAAAAAGTCATCAAAAGGAAGGAGCAGTTTTTCCAGCCCTACTACGACAATTACTTCAAATATAAACATTTACCTTATATCGGGATGTACTCGTTCCACCAACCGGTGCTGTCTGTACATGACCCTGACATAGCGAAGCTCATGTTGATCAAAGACTTCGACAGCTTCCAATCGCGGGGTACGTATGCCGGTGGAGTTGGTGACCCCTTAGCGGCGAATCTGTTCAACATTTTCGGAAAACGATGGAAAAGCCTGAGGCTGAAGATGACTCCGACTTTCACTCCTGGAAAACTGAAGACTATGTATCCGATTGTTGAGGATATAGCGAACCAAGCATTGGATCATGTAGATGTGTTAAATTCTAAAGAAGAAACAATTAATTTCACCGAATTTTATTCTAAATATGCGATGGAGATTATTGGTAATGTTGGTTTTGGTGTAGAATGTAACGGTTTTATAAATCCGAAATCGGAATTTTATATAAGAGGGCATGAATATTTCGATCATCAGTCCCATTACTGGTAAGAGCAATTCGGTTATTTTTTTATTTTTATTTTCATTATCCTATGTACGTACTATGTTATTGTCAGTTTCAAAGTCAAACTCAAACCATTTATTTCAATTAAGCCATTCGAAAGGCACTTTGAACGTCAAACACTAAAACAAAGGAATTGCTATTAGACCCATTCGCAAGGGTGGTTTCGTATGGAGAAGAATGGGCAAGAAACCCCATCGTTACTCTTTTAAAATGTTTAACAATATTTTCTATAGGTACATGAATTTTTAAATTACCTTTATGTGACGACGATATACCCAGAAAAATCTAAACTAATACAAAGTTTTTAAAACTGAACAGTAACAAATAAATTAGATATGTTGATAGATAAATGGTGCTCACATTTTCACAAATATTGGATTCATACACTATTTTGACAGACATTTTTAATTAAGTAATTAATCAGTTAGTAAGATCATAATGGTAATAAATTAAACCTGAGCATACGTGTTTCCTGCCAAGCAAACCGCAACTGGTGTTTCGCAAGGTCCGATGTTTGGTTACGTAATCACTAAGTAGATTAAGGACATTTTGAAATAACTTTAAAAGGCTAGACTTTTTCTAAGCTAAATAAATTAAGATTTTAGCCTACGATGCCTGAAAGCAAGCCTTGACATTTAAGACATCTTTATCATTCCTTCACGTTAGTGGTGGGTTCCTAGCGAGTCACATCCAATCGTGTCACAGTGTGACTAGTTGGGATAATTGTTCCCATCGAGTCACAATTGTGCAACTCGCTGCAACCTTTTTTTCCAGGAAGGTTCCCAACGAGTCACACTGTTGCACATTTCAATTTCATTATTCCGATTCAGTCACCTTTGAAATGAATTCTGCAGTGTATCAAACTCACTAAGGGCCGTAAGCGACGAGCAATAATACCGATGGAATAAACATGAGATATTTTCTTATAATTCCTCAGTTTATTAATGTTGTTTATATTTTTAGGAGACTCATCAGAGCGTTTGCATTTTTCGCGCCAGACACGTTTGATAGCTTAAAGATCAGACGCATCAGCTCAAAAATAGAAAACTTTTTCTGTGGCATTGTTAAAAAGACCGTCGAACACCGGCAGAAGCATTCATTGACACGAAACGACTTCTTACAAACGCTCATTGAATTAAAGAACGGACATGTAGTCGATGAACAAGGTACGTAGGTGAGATAACTGCATTGTACATTCATTTACCTATGTATTAAACATTTATTTTGTAAGAGTAACCTAGTTAGTATGCAAGTGCTTAGTTTACTACAAACATCATGATGAAAAAACCTATTAACACCATTAACTTAAGCAATTATTTTGGCAGCAACTATACGCTCTTGTAACCATGCATTTACCAACCATGTGTTACTAGAACAGTGGAACGAAATAATCCAATAACTGCCTCGTTGGACTATTGGTCGCAAGCGCAACTGCTGACTATGACGTCCTGGGTTTGATTTCCAAGTCGGCAACGTGTTGCTTATTGGGTTTTTTCCATCAGCAACTTCTCAGTAGCAGCCTTGGGGTTTATCCATCAGGAATTTCTCAGTAGCAGCCACGGAGTCTACTTTTGTGAGCGGTTGATGGCAATAGGCTCACCCACTGTAACATAACTGGCGATATGTGGGGTGCTATTAAGTACACCACTGACTAAGCCTTGGGGGTTCTCAGATAAAAAAGGAAACAATTTTATAAAGCCCAAACAATTAAACATTTCAGGCCAAGTGAAATATACGAAAACGAATTTCCCGTTCACGATGACTGATGTGGCGGCAAACACCATGTTGTACATGATTGCTGGTTACGAGACCTCAGCCACGACCGGCCAGTTCGCGGCCTACCAGTTGGCTCTAAACCCTCACATCCAGGCCCGGGCGAGGCACGAGGTAGACTCAGTACTGGCTAAGTACGGAGGCGAGTGCCCGTATGAAGCACAGAACGAGATGGCGTATTTAAATATGATTTTGGACGGTAAGCGTCTTGAGACAGTGTTTCAAATAGTTTGACCATTTACCGAGCTGGTTAATAAAATATGCCCGACGGTTTAACCTTGAAAACCTGGTTAAGTGTCATTAGTAAATTGCTGATTTGGAATCTCATGTATTTCTTCAAGTTGTCGTGTTTGTTTGGGTATAACAACTACCTACTCATTCAAAGCTATGTACGTTGATATGAGATTTGCGCACTGATTTAATAACGGAATTCTTAATCAGGCTATCAGAAATCAAGATATTTAGAATAGAGTTTGTGTAAAGGCCAATTTGCACACAATATTTATGACTAGGTCAAGGTTAAGTAAGCTATTGCTGCAACACATTGCTGAATTAAAAAAAAATATTATGTTTCTGACAAGAAATGATTCTAGTGCCGTCTCGTTTAAAATACAAGACATTTGGCCTTAGGCGCACCCTGATGTTAAACACTACCAGTTTTGTCCGAACATGTATTTATGTTTTAACTATATTATTTTATTGTTTACAATCCAGAAACGATGCGGATTCATCCATCCATGCGCGCTCTATTCAGAAGATGCAACAAGGACTATAAACTGCCCAACAGCGACCTGGTCATCGAGAAAGGCACAATGGTGTTCATCCCCATACATGCAATACACATGGACCCCGATATTTTCCCTGAGCCAGAGAAATTTGACCCCGAAAGATTTTCACCCGAGAATAAGGCAAAGTTGCATCCTTGCCACTGGATGCCATTTGGAGAGGGACCAAAGAAATGTTTAGGTGAGAGTTTCGTTATATTTACGTTCTAAGCTACCTGTTCGCACGACGACCAATCAAGCTATACAAAACAAGTATAAACGGATCTCTCATTTTACGGGAAATTTCTACAATCAAGGCCATGTTCTTCTGGAAATGCATAGCTTGATGTGTCGCCGTGTGTACCTATGCTAGACAAAAGTGGAGATGACAACCTAAGGGCACAGAAATATAACTTTGGGTCTCGGTCGTATCTATTAAGTACGATTGCTCAAACAAGTAGGTATTAGTATGGACTACCAGCGTGCTCAAATGTTGTGGATATGAACATAAGTACCTACTTAAGTATTGTTGATTGCGTAAGTAAACTTAATTCCTCAGCAATAAACTGTAATTCTTCACTATCTAATTATTTTTCAAAACGCTTTCTCGAAAACTGGTTCTTATCGCATTACGATTGTGTTCAACATGCAATGTATTTCACATACATGAATTTTTAATATTTTTCCGCACACGTGCGGAAATAAAATTTTCCACAGGTATAAGTAAACTTATACTAACTCCAAATGGGTTCAATGACTATAATCGGCGGTGTTAGTTTTTTTTTTTAATCTCGGCAAAGAGATATGCATATGATATAATTTTAGCGGACGAGGTCGCGGTCGAAGTGCTAGTAGTACTGAAATGTGCCAAAATATTAATCTATTTTGGCACATTTCAGTTTAACAGCACATCCAAACGAAAAATAAGTTCTTGTTAGTACATAATTTACAAGAGTGGACAGTTTGAACATAACAACAAGTGCTTGTTTAGCTTGAATGATTGTGTAACTAAACTATTATAATAACATAAATAATGTCGTACACCTATTGACGTTGTTCTTGACCTGCTAGTACCGGACTGCATAGCAAGCGTGTCATCGACACTACTTCTAGTCGTTGAATATTATTATCTCTACATGTGGACAGTTAAAACGATTAAAAAAAAAAATAATAATCACATGAACTGTGTTTTTTTTAGTTGTTTATGGTACACACGACGGCCAATCAAGCTATACAAAACCAGTTTATGCGGATCGCTCATTGTACGGGAAATCTATACAAAGCGAGGTCATGTTATACTGGAATGTTCTTTATATGTCGCCGTGTGTACAACACGTATACAGGGTGGAAGGGACACCGACGCTAAAACGGCTACCGCATATTCAGTTCATTATTCTGAACCTCCCTAGAAATTTTTCGTCCGTTATTTAAAAGAAACAGATTTTTCCTACAAAGCTGCAATACCTACACGGTCAAAAGATGATAAAAAAAATGTTTTTTTGCTAGCTTCTTTGAGTGTCCCACTGCTGGGCAAAGGCCTCCCCTTTCTCCTTTCAAACCTCTCTGTGCTGTGCGATATCTGGCCATGGTCGCCCCGCAAACGAGATCAGATCGTCACAACACCTTCGCCGCGGTCTACCTCGACGCAGATTTCCTCGATTTAAGAAACACTACCCTGCGCTCCATTACTCAAGTAGCAGATGTTGGAGAAAAAACAGCCAAGCTGAAGTGGGAGTGGGTTGGCCACGTAGCACGAATGCGCCCGGAGAAATGGGCAACGATTGTCACCCACTAGACGCCTGTCGGAGGAAAAAAAAATTACTAATGAAAAATTTCTATGTGATTTCAGAATGATGTAGGTACCTACTCAATAAGTGGTAACCGTTCGTATACAACATTAGTTTTAGCATATGCGAAACTTGAAACACGTGTCTAGTATTTTTGTGTAAAGAATCTATGTACAAAATTTCAAAACTGTATCATGAAAAACCACAAAGTTATAAGCTTGTTCTGATACCTGGCTGTCTGCACAAAAACGCGGTCACCACGCAGCGCACCCGCGCACGCGCCTGTAATAACGCGCCGATAATAATAATTTGGCAGTAGGTGCCTAAATCATTGCGATAGGTACTTAATGTCGCTCGGTGTCCAACTTGTAACTTTTTTTAATATTTTTAGGAAACCATATAACATGGTTTAAAAATTATTGGTATCGATTCAGTTACTTATTCTGAACAAACTATTTTCAGGTTTCGCATATACTAAAAATTATGTTGTAAAATCATATTGAACTTGTATATAATAAAGAAATCAATTTGTCAAGTCGCAACAACGTGCACAGCAGGAGTGGATCGCTACTAGCTGGTAAATAATACCTAATGTTCGATTTCAAGTTTTTAGTCATTCGATTCTCTTCTCAGGTGTAAGGCAAGGGTATATCCAGTCGAAGATGGCGTTGATAAAAGTGCTGCACAAGTACGAACTGATACTAGACGAACGGACAGAGGTGCCAATGAAGATTAAGAACTCCTCCCTCGTGTACGCGGCCCAAGGTGGCGTGTGGCTCAAGCTACGGAAACTAGACACGTAGAAAACGTAGGTACTGTTTTTATTATTAGTTTTGATCATGTATTGTCATTAAATCAGTAGCATAAAAAAAATCAAGCTTTCTTTGATCGAGTCGAGAATACACTGGTTTCGAGGGCGACAGTAAGGCTGCCTGCCCATTGAAGCGGAGTGAGGCTGAGAACCGGAAAAACGGAGAAATATTAACCAATAGGATTGCATAAAATCTCCACTCCGCGCCAGTATGCAATCCTATTGGTTAATATTTCTCAGTTTCTCCGCTCCGCAGCCTCGCTCAGCTTCGATGGACTGGCAGCCTAAGGCCCGGATTCCACCACAGCGGAGACAAGCGAAGACGAGCGGATATTTGTGAAGTGGAAAGGAGAGGAGATGCGTAACAGCTAGGGTGTATCCACCGAAGCTGGGCGGAGATGTGCAAAGCGGAGAGGAGATGTGTAAGCGGCACGCCGCTCACAGCAAACCGCTTACCGCACGCCGCACACGGCTCACCACACGCCGCTCGCCGCTCTCGTCTCTTTTCGTTTCTGCCGGCCTAAACAATTGCAAGACATCTCCACTCCTCTCTCCTCAACCGTTTCCACTAAAACTAAGCGGAGATGAGAAGTGTAAATATTGTTGGTTTAAAACACATCTCTCTTCTCGTCTCGTCTCCGCTTTAGTGGAGTCCGGTCCGAATTAAAGTTGAACCACATCTATCAGCACGGAATCCCACTTTCTCATGCGCCTCTCCTTTTCTGTCGCTCAGAACTAGTCCGAAGCGTCATTTGCTAGAGCGACAAAAAGCGTTTGAAAGAGCGTGTGCTGCCGCGTGTGTAGCATTCCCGCTCGGGTTCAACCCTTAGTCACCCTTGGAATATGTTTGGAACCTACCACATCGCCGCCGCGCCCCCGCCGCCCCGGCTGTGGCGAGTCTTGATAGCGTGGCGGCGCGGGCGTGGCAGCGCCATGTGTAAGGGTCTTGAATGCGTTCTGGACGCGTTATTTTAAAACTATTTTTTTTTTGTTTACGTCATCATTTGAATGAAGCCATTTTATGCGCAGGTACTTGTACATCGATGGCGACGAAGATATGACGCGTATAATTAGCAATACCAGACCAGCTCTAGAGGGGACAAAACAACAGAGCATAATACGAGTTTTTGTCCCACCAAAATTTCTTACTGGGAGGTCTACTTTGACTCACTACTTGATTCGATCCATTTTGTGGTCAAAATTTTGAACATTCCACTTGGTGCGGTAGGCAGAGTAGAATTTGTGTAAATTGTAGGTACGTTTTCTTCGTTGAAGATTTTACGGACTACAGGTAGGAATTAATAAAAAAAAATTACACACACTCGACCTTAAAGAACAGTGAATAGAAATACTTATTAGCTGCACACCATGCAGGTTTTAAGCTTAACGACTCGTCGACTGGCCCTGAAACCACAAAGTGGTAATTTCGTTTGTGAGTCTCCATCTAGGTCGCCTATGTACGCAGAATATTATTATGGTTTAGATGCCTACTATAATATACCATAGTATATGGACGTAGTGCCAGTAGATGGTATGTATTGCTGAATCAACATTGCGCTTTAATATGGTAAGGTACCGCCTTGGTATCTATGTTACCTACCTATACCTGTTACGTACATTCCAGTGAATATAATAATATATATTTATTATTAATTCTATATTTGACTGATTGGATATTTGGATTTTATTAATATCAAACTATTAAATTAGAAATAGGTATTTTAGTTAATACTAGCTGCCTTCGTTTACGTAAATAATAAATAAATTCAACTTCCCTTTTTAACCGACTTCAAAAAGGAGGAGGGAGGAGGAGGAAAGGAGAGGATTATATATATATATATATATATATATATATATATATATATATATTTTAATGTATGTTCGGCGTTTATTCCGAAATGGTCCCATTTAAATTTCATATAGATCTGATGATGAGTTTCGGAGACAGACAACGGAACTCTTAAAAAAATGACAGCAAATCAAACCGCGATTGCTGCTATCGCATAAATATGCATTGTTTACGCAATTACACAACATAAAAAGTAACTGTCGCTAAAGAAATCGGGCTGTAGTTCCAGTCTTATTCTTAGGCACAGGCACCACAACTGTTTTCACCAGAACAGCCGGGAGATAAGAATGATTAACTCATAAGTTGACCAGTAAGGCAAGAACCCTTGGGAGGTGAACACCTGCGTTCTGCAAATACTCAATACTTAAGCAATCGTGACCAGACAACTTACGCCAGGACATGTTTTTGATGACGGAGGACACGTCACGGGCAGTGAAACGTATACTTAGACCATTACAGTTTAAATTCGGTGTTTGGTGGGCTGGTCTTAGAGGTGAATCAATCCTAAAACGCCGTCGAAACAAGTTTGCAATATCAACTGACTCACTTATGCCGCTCGAGGGGAGACTCGACTCAGGATTCAACTTTTTCGTTTCTCGCCAATAACTTCCAAAGTTCCTCGCCGAGTGTTGAGAAGCAATAATATTAATTTTAATTTGATGTTGGTTATTCTGACACCACTTTACCTTAGCTTTAAAAACTTTCCACGAGTCACGCATTTGGCTATAAATGGATCACACTCCGGGTTTATTATATTGCATCCAAAGCTCAAACCTAAGTCGAGCCTCCGCATGAGCCTCTTTCACATGCTAGTTCCAACCCGTGACATACCTCCGCTTCAATGCAGCCCGATGCAAACAAGTCACTGCTGCTGACTCACTTAAAAGGATAATAACAGTGTTATACAAGCTATCTATATGCAGCCTGTGCTCCCGGTTGAGGCACATATCACAACATTCAGTATTCAGTCTGGTTATAAGTACCGTATATACTTTCATATACATTCAGTAAAAAGCTGTTATTTTGGTATTACCAGCAGACACTTCAATTTTATTTATTTGTATAGATGTATTGAAGAATTTGTGATGGTTATTGTTTTTTTTTTTAAATAAAACGGACTGTTGACTTACCTGTTGTATTTATTTTGTGAGTTCTCTTAAAGGTAAAAACTCTCGTCTTCGCAGCAAACCCATGTTCCTAACTTCATTTCCATTTTCAGAGTAGGATTCTGACATACCCCTCCGTAAAAATGTCCCCACAGCGGCCGTCTCCACGAGCGACTAAATCGCGGCGAAATTATTGTCGTGCCACGTATTTCTATATGATACTATCGCCGCGATTCTCTCGCTCGTAGAGACAGCCCCTTAGGCTGATTTTCTTTTCATGCTGGCCGTCGGCGCACAGGAAATGAACCACTGTATGTATGGTTTTCAACATATTTCATGCGTTATTTAACCAAATATTTTTGTCTAAACGAAATTCCATTAAATACACGGATTGTAATTAATTAAATTGATTTTATTTTGATGCTGTATGCGCAGGTAATATGCTAATATGTACTTTACTAAAAGTCATACTTAACTTACTTGAAATAAAGAATTTGTTATTAGATCAATTTATTAGATATAGGTGTGAGAAGGATTGCAAGTATTCAATCTTGTTTTTCCTTTTCCTTTGTTTGTGTCTCTTTCTCAACGTCTTTCTTATTCGCTGAAGGTAGACTTTCGTCATCGTCTTCGGAAATGAAACGGATATCTCTTTCTGATATTTTGACATGTTTTATGCCCGTCTTACCTTTGCCCGTCTGGACACCGACCGTTTTTAATGTGGATTTCGGTTTTTGTCCTGATTCTAAATTAGTTAAAATACGTTTCCAATCCTCAGATAAGATATCGGAGCCACTGTCTCTAGCCAGCGGTATTCTCGACGTTGAAGCTACAGGACTGTTTTTCTCCTTAGATTGTTTTGAATCTTTTCGCCTTTTTTGAGCCTGATGTAATATAATGCTGTCGACTGTGCTAGGAGCTTGTGCAAATTCTATCGTGTCTTCAGAATCAAATTCGGATAATGATTTGATTCGTGACTGTCCGAATTGCCTCAATAATATGTTTTGACCCGTTATGCTATCCACACTGCTAACAATTGAGACTGGCGAAATGGAACGTTCTTCTCGCTGTCCATAGGAGAAATTAGGTAGTTCGTCGACTAATTCATATAGCCACTTCACTATAAATGCCTTATCTTTAGAGACACGTTTAATTGCTCTTTTTAGAGAATTTTTTTTACTCTCTTCAGGGAGTAACGATAGTTCAGAAGTTGGCATTTTGCTGTTAGACCAAAAAATTAAATCACCTCCTTCTTCCATTAACTCGATGAATTTATCTTCAAAAGATTGTTTTTTTCTTTCTTCGGTATTAATGAATATATCGCTTGCACATTCGCTTTCGACGTTCACCCACGCGTCAGGCAAGATCGTTCTGATTTGAACCTCGTTTTTCTCCTGAATTACAAATAACGCACTACTTAGTCAGTAATCAATGTTCATAGGTCGATAAGTATTTAGAAAAAGGTAATTTATAGTCTTTCACCCATCTGTTTATTAATTAATTAGATAGCAAAATAATAGGAAAAAAATATCTGCGTTTTGTGTGTTTGCGGTCACGCAAACACACAAAACGCAGATATTTTTTTTTGCTTTATTTTTTTTGCTTCAATTTGAACAGAAATATTTTGTATAGCGTAATGTCGCAGGTAGATGTTACCCGTGGTAGATAAAAAAAAATTGTGGTAGGCCAGCTCTGACATACACATATTTCTATTGTAAAAGGAATAGAAAACAAGACCCACCATAATTTTATCGATGTTTCCATGCAGTTCGACAGAAACCCGAACTAGTAGGAAGTCTACGGCCAAAAGGACGCGCACCAGAGCTAACAATGCCGACAGCAGCCAACATGACGTATGCAGCCAGGCGGAGAGGATGGTCAGCTGCGTGGCTTGGTACACGCCGCGGATGCGACGCTCGTACACCAGTGTCGCCACGTTCACCGTATATGAACAGCTGTGGAAAAAATTCACAGTACAGTCGGAAATAATATTGTACAATACATTTAATTGACGTATTACATGGTACCATTTTATACACCCAAGAGAGCAACAACAACTGTGATTTAAATAAGCAAACTACACTCACGGACTAAGAATACGAATCAGTATTACGAAAAACTAAAATTATAAATTGTCAAATTTATAAAAACAAAATATCAATAAAAATATATACGATAAAGATATATATTATATTGGTAGGTAGCTCACACACAACACAAAAACGAACTTTAAAACAAAATTAATAGTTTGTATTGCCTTCACGGTCTCTTCTCACAGCTGCTAGACGATTGGGCGTGCTGTTTATTAAGTTTGTCATGCAATGTTGCGGGATATTGGTCCATTCTTCCACATGCTTCAGGTCTCGAAGTGTAGCTGGGGCGGGGTTTAGATTTCTTACACACCTCCCAAGCTCGTCTCAAACGTGTTCATTTGGATTCTGATTAAAAAGAGTGTCCATGAAGTTTCTTGCCCGTTCTTCTCCATAGAGATCTACGTTAGGGAATGGGCAACTACAGTACTTTCACAGTTTTTGTGCCTTGTGACTGGGACTGTAGCTATTTTTTACTGTTGTCTTTGTTTCGACAATTCAAAAGTGCCTGTAACTGGCCTACTTGAAATAAATGCTTTGATTGATTGATTCAAACCGGGCTACTCGCGGGCCAGTCCATGCGATTGATGCCTACGTCGCCGTCGTGAAAATACTAATTATTGTACAATCTGAGCTTTATTTGATCTGGCTTTGGCGAGCAAGAATATTGAATTTTCACCCATATTAATTAAATATGGGCCTGCTATGCTCATTAAGAATTTCTTTTACATATCTTGCACTTGTTTGTGTACTTTTTTCTATAAGCACTACGTGCGACTCTCTGAAATGATTCCAGATTAAACTTTTTCTCAAAACAACCTGGAATAAATGTTCCCCCGGCTGTAGACTCTTTCTGTCATACGCGTACACCATAAATCTGGATTCGTCAGAAAACATTAACTCTAGCCCGTTCAATTACGTACACACATAATCATCGTCTAGGACTTGTAAAGTAGATTACAAAAATATACAACAGTGGTATTCAATATCCATGCGTTCACTAACAACACTATTCAACAAACGTGATGATGGCATTTTTAACCCAGTAATCGATACGAACAAACTACATAACCAATAAATAAGTTACAATCCCCAAATCAAAGCAGAAGTTTGTATGAAAAATTTAAATGCATGATAAGATTTACCTGAAACTGAGCGAAAATACCAATCTAAGGAAAGATAAATATAAAAAGCCTTCAACGGGGAATTAAAAAAAAGGGGTGAAAAAGGTTTGGGGTTGAACTTTGTATGGAAAAATCTTACTGCGTGACCGAATTAACTCGAAACTCAGCGATTACACAATTGAATAATGCATTAAGTATCCTAGGGGTTTTCGAATATTTACCCCATACAGGGTTAGGTTAGGTTATGTCCGGGTTTTACAAAGAAAGTGTATACTCCACTTTCTTTGTAAAATCCGGTAATCGAAACGAGCAAACTATACAGACAGGGTGAATTTTTCAAGTGGGCGTAGATGGGCAATTCCGAACCCATGACGAATAGTGAAAAATGCTCAAGGGAGTCTCGAGCTCGATTGTGAAATAATCCTAGCTAGGCTGGGCTCCAAAACTATGTAGAACGGGAACTACTGATGAGGATTGTAGCCATCCTATAAAGGGTTAATGTTGACTTTGCCGAGAGCAAAATCAACGAGAGACTCATTTATAAGGGACTCAAAGATTATCGAGTTAAGAGCCTCATACCCCACGAGCAGATTGGTTTCAGGACCGAGCACTCTTGTATCCAACACGTCCACCGAATTGTAGAGCATTTGAGCGCTGGCTTCCAGCGTGGAGCGATGACGGGCGTGTTAGTTTTCGAAATAGCGAAAGCATTCGACACAGTCTGGTATAACACCTTATTATAAAATAAAATAAAGTTTATTTGGAACAACTTAAGTTAAACAGGTACAGCAAAAACGAAGATAGCTACAAAAGTAAAATACTGTGGCGCAGCTATCAACGCCCAATTTAAAATACATAGAATAGACATAGCCATTGTTCCAGATTAAGCTAAAAAAAGTTAAATTATAAATTAACAATACAAAGGGAATGAAAATAATACAACAAAAAAAATATGTGTATAATGTACACTGTGTGGTTACTGTGTCGTGTATACACCGAGAAATTTTAATAGTTGTTTTCCCGCGGCAGAACAACTTGCCATAAGGAGTACTTTCGAAGCATAGAGTAAAAGTAAAAAAATAAAGATTTTTTTATTTAAAAATAATTAAAAAAATATTCGTCAACTCGAAAACATGAGAAACGATAGTAACACTAGACGTAACTCGAATCGCTCGCGCAGCCACGGACAAAGGTAACATAGAAACGGACAAAGGTAATAAAGATAACATAGCGATGCATAAATGTTCAAACCAAAATAAGCTCTCACACGTGGTGATACGGCATAAACTAGTTTGCACGCAACAACACAAAACACAGCCGCGAGGCCGACAAAGTAAAGCCGAATTTATAAATGTTCAAAGCAAAATAAATTCTCGCATGTGGTGTAGTGTAGCCTGCGCAACGACCACAAACGAAACAGCGCGCCGGCTCGCTATTGTATTATTGAGCGGCCGTCTTACTTTTCCCGCGAATATCGTACGCGCAGCACGTGTTATCAGTTCAGTGGATCGACATTACAGTTATTGCAATTTGGAGTACGAATACCCACATGTTATTCGCGAGTGTGCGCATCAAATGCGTTTTAGTGTTTATAAATTAATATGCTTTCTTACCTTCTTTCTTTAATGTTTGGGCTGCTATAATAAATGGCCACCTCATTGGACCGCATTTTGTGACAGGACACTTAACAGGTGGAACCTGCCTGGAAATGTTACGCAGCGTTATCTCAGACTTATTGGACGACGTTCCGCTAGCGGCACCCGTGGACAATCTGTACTATCAGCATGACGGGTGCCTGGCTCATTATGACCGCGCCGTGCGAGAGCACCTGCACTCGGTGTTTCCCCAGCGCTGGATCGGACACGGCGGGCCAGTAGCTTGGCCAGCAAGAAGCCAGGACTTAACTCCGTTAGACTTTTACTTGTGGTCTGAGCTCAAGCGCCTGGTGTATCGTGAGAAACACGAAACTCGCGACGCGTTAATAACTGCGATAGTGGACGTTTTCGATATCGTAAGAAAAGACAGAGACACTTTATTAAAATTGAAAGAACGTGCTCGATTGTGTATTCAACGCAGTGGCTTGCACTTCGAACAATTATTCCGTTTCCGGGAAGTGTAAGTACCTACTCGTTGTTTTGTAAATACTGAATATTTAAAATTAGTTTAGATAATTAAAATAATTGTAATTAAGTTGATTCAAATTTTAGAAATACTCCTCAAATACTTTGTTAGGTATCTAATTCAGAAAATATTTTTTCTTAGATAATAAACTTGTTTTTGTTTAATTTCTTGTTCAGTAAATTGCGATTAAAAAAATATTTTTGACGGTCCTAAGCCCGTAAAACTATGAAGGGAAAATCTGAACAACTTGTTGGGTGAAGCTTATTATTATTATGTTTCATTAACTCATAAGTTATCAGCTGATTGAAAAGCACGCGGGTCAACGGCCGCGCGGCCGTTCGGTGCCCGGCTTGCGGCGAGCGTAGGTATCGGGAAATATTACTATTGGTTCGTGGTCGCTTTCGAGTTTTGTTTATCACAATGGTAAATCTGCCATTCCTAATATTTTATTTGTTTATAAAACGATTGACGACGACAAAACCATTTCGCTGCGGGAAAACGACCATTAAAATTTCTCGGTGTATGTAGAGTGGAGGTGGGTATGAGGTGTTTTATGTTGTGTGTGTGTGAGTGTGTACCGCATAAGTTGACACCATAAGTTGCTCAATCTCATCAAAGGACAAGCACTTAAGCCAGTTGATCACTTTTCTTTAGATTTCTAGTCATAGGGTATAATTTCAATACTTTTATTTAAGGTATTATAGAGTTTAGAGCTGGTGTGAGTGAAGTGGCGACTGACCAACGCTAACCTACAGCGTTCAGTCTGACAGACTCTGTCGGGAGGACGGTTCTTTGTAAGGGACTGAGGGTCGTAAGGGAGAAGTAGGTGTTTCCTAAGAACTGTTTGCAGCACGAACAACTGTCTCACTGAGAGGACCTCGCAAATTGAGTATAGATCAGAAGTGGGAAGTCTAATCGGTTTTTGAGCGAGTACTTTCAAAATTGCTCTCTGTGTCCTCTCTAGCCGCAGCATGGTTGTCTTGAGCGTCCCATGTGGTTATGCAGTAACCGAGGACTGATTGAGCAAGGGCAAAGTAGAAGATTCTAAGGCACTGAAAATCAGAAGCCGGTTGAAGTTTTTGAATAAGTAAATCAATCTTGACTCACAACTGAAGAAATCTGTTTTTTCCATGTTTAAAGATTGTCCAATATAACACCAAGGTATTTTATGCTATCGGATCGTTCTATTAGAGCACAGCTACAGGTGTTGGCCTGGTTTAGCACACACATGGCTCCTGATTTCAAACGACGAAGGTTGGCTAAGAACACCCGGGGTGAAGGGGATGAACTTAGTCTTGGAGATGTAGAGCGTGAGCAGATTCGAGGTTAACCACATCATTACCAACCTCAGTGCCAATTCTGCGCTTTCACGAGTCTCAGACCAGTCCTTGCCATGGATTATGAGAGCTATGTCATCCGCATATGTAATATTTTTTGTATTCGGAAGAGATAACCCTGGGGGACCCTATAAAAACAAATTTTCTTCAATTTTCTTCTTCTTTTTTTTTTTGTTGTAAGTAGCTACGATAACTTCCGAGGGTAATGCCACGTATGCAAATATGTTCCAGCTTGTCAATCAATTTGGGGACAGAAACAGTGTCGAACGCCTTCGAGAGGTCTAGGAAGACACCAAGAGACTTCTAACATTTGCTTCCGGAGAGCAGACAAAACATTCTGAGACAACATGTTTTTCGATCTCGGTATTAATTATATTTAGATCATCCATAATGATTATATGAACATAAAAGGAAGTTCTTTGTAGGGTCAGCTCTAGGCTTATGTCTGTGCAGGGTATGGATTTAAATTTATCACGAACAAACTTAATTATGTATGAAATTGCTTCAGGATTAGGTAATTTTCTATTACAGTAACGAGCGAAATTATGTGTCGTAAAATTATAAAACTTGTGGCATATGAAATGTAGTGTTAATTTCAGAGTGTAGTAATAAAGGCACTGTGTGTCGTGTAATGAAATAGTGTACAATTGGTTGTTAATTAAAATTATGGAATTAAATAATATTATCATAAAGAAATTCGAGTAATAAACATAACGAAAAAGCATATGGAACAGAAACCAATAATAAACAGAAAACGGCAAAGCGGGTAATTTAGTTAGATAATACGAAATCGGGTATACAATTAAATTAAAAATAATTTATAAGTCCGAATATGCTACATTACATGGTCTTAAATTAATAAATGGTCTCGTCACATTCTGCCACGTGGGGCGCGTAAATATTAGATACACAAATAAAATTATTACAATACAAAAATAAAAATATTTAATAAATAAGTCCGAATTAATCTTACTATATTAGGCATGTCAGTTAAAAATATTATCTAGGTTAGTGTCAAAGTATTATTCTATGTTAAACTATTAAAAAGAGAATTCTAAATCAAGATTCAAAAATATTGAAATTAAATTAGGATGTCAAAGTATCATTGAAAAAGTCATTTAAATAATGTGTCGTAAAAAAAATAAAAATTTATAATAGCATTTTTTATAGATCAACTCTTTAAGTTCCTTTTTAAACCCATTTAAATTCAACTGTTTGATTTGATTTGGTAGTTTGTTAAAAACTTGCGGGGCTGTACAGAATATGCTTTTCCACATTAATGCTGTCTACATTAATGCTGTGTATAGCATATGCGGACTTCAAAATGGTAGAAAGGTCAGCATCTATCTTAACTTCGAAGTGTTTGTATCCCTCTCTCTCGCGGACGAAGATCTTGCCGTGTTTAATCCAGCAGAATTTATAGTCGTTGCATCTAGGCGCTCCACGTGCCAGGAAGTATAGTCTGTTTTCTAGGTATTAGATTTTCAGAGACAAAGATTGGTTTGGTAGGGCTAATGAGTTTAAGGTGCTCTCATCAGCTTGAAAGAGTTCTTGTTGTGCTTACGGAAGTTTTCCAAAAATTCGTCCTTGCGTAGGACTGATGTAAAATCGACTATGATGGTTTTGTTAGACGGATCTTTTGTTTGGACACGGAAAACATCTTTAATTTCAAGAGGTTTAATTTGAAGGTTGATGAGATTGCCCGCATCAGTCACGGTTTTCAATAAAGATGTCTTTGTCTCAGATTTAGCCACTGGGATATTACGTATCTCTAGACAGGAGGACCTGGAACTCTGTCCAAAATTTACGAGTTTTACCTCCAACTTATGGATGTAGGACAAGTTTTCCTTCCAATAACAAGGATTCCAATAACTGAACTCGCGAAGTTTTTTTTTTTTTAATTTGGCAGCCATGACGTCAACGGTGTCCCGGATGTCGTTCACCATAGAGTACAGCTTAATGAACTTATCCTCTTGCTGTTGTTTAAAATCGTGAAACATTTCTTTTATTTCTAACATAGTCGCGGACAAGCTATATTCCTCGTCACCTTCTAAGCGTAGGCGCTTCGCATTGCGGAAGGCTATGGTTGGCGAAATATTATTATCTGGCGAATCCAGGTTTACATTTAGACTCGGTTCTGATGAGCTATGAGGCGTGAACAGAGCAGGCTGCGGTGTGCTGAAGAGCGGCGTAGTCGGCGGCTGAGCCTTTGGAGTAGGCGTTGGTGGCGAGCGTTGAAGGGGTATATTTACGGACTATGTATTTTTATTTCCCAAAAAGTACCAGGCGCTTAAACTCATCTTACGAGATTTTCTGTCGGATAGCACCTTTCACTATCATATCGGGGATCCTCCCTCCTCTATTCACTCCATACGAGCCAGAGTCCCCCAGGGCTCTGTAATTTCCCCTCTCATCTTCACGTAAAAAAGCCAGGGGGCTTCATTCCTTCTGACCCCAACAAAATAGGAGACGTTGTTGTACTTCTAAAACTTGGTATCAGATCAAGAATAATGTTGCAGAAAAATATTATCCTTTGGACACGGCTTGATAAACGGTGCTTTAGGAGGCGTCTAAAAATCGTATGGACAGTGCTACGAGCTGACCAACTTGAACCGGGAAAATTACCACAAGCCGTCTTCGTAGAGTTCGATGACGAGACCGTGGCAACACAGTCTATTTGGGTGTCAATATTGAGCCTAGCGCAATCTCAAATTATTTATTTCAATAGTTACTTATTTACTATGTTGGGCACACAGTGGCTAAGCTGCAAGGGATGATACTGAGACTGTCAGGTTTGGCAACTAAATTGCATCATAAATCGAAGTACCTATCTAAAAGCAATCTTTCATGGCATATTGGCCGTAGGTCAACATACTGTTATTTAGGTATGAAATAAAAACATGTCGAATTTACTGCGCACTTTAATCGCGATTGTGTCCAAAAATCGAAAACTGAAAATCAATATTTTTATTGATGGCGTGTTTTTTCATATCTTTTAAATTATTTAATTAATTATTTGCCGTTTGCAGATACCGATAAACCTACTCTCTGGATAATTGGCAGCGTGGCGTAGGCATCAAATAGGTATATTTAATAATTACAACACTTACGTGGGACTGCCAGTAATTTCGCCAAGTTTGTGGCACAAATCCTCCAAGCCAGCATGTGTGATCACTGATGAGTAGATGCAGAGAATTCCCATCGCTAGGGAGAACACGAATACCGGCGGCAGAATCCGCCATGGCCGTTGCAAACTGGACCATTACATCAATAAATAATTAGGTAGCGTTGGTGCAATTTGCATTAAGTTGAATGTTATTGTTTTTTTTTAAATTACCTACTGATGAAAAATTTCTATGTAGTGGTGTTCAAAATTATGTACTGAATACGTGGTAACCGTTTTAGCGTCGGTATTCCTCCACCTTGTATCAAAATTGATTCAAAACGGTTTTAGTTATACGCAATTTAGAGTGTAAAATATAACAAATAGGCACATCACCCAGTGAGAGTCCTGCTTCCAGTGGAGCACATGAGAAACATGGTGGTCCACACGAGCCCAAAAATACCGGACACCAGCGGCACATACGTCGGGAGAGAACACATGCTCTTGTCGACCCACTGGGTGCTTAAGAAGTCCACTGGCACTGAAAACAGTAAGATTTAACCAAAACCCGTGTACCCAGCTGTTGCTGTTGCGGAACTGAGTTAGTGAAAAATACAACACTTTGGTTAGTCTCCCCTTTTGAGATTTATAAAAGCCGTGTAGTCCGTCACACTTGAATTTTCAGTAATACAAACAACTTCAAAACGCCCAAAGCTGTAGAGTATTGTTGCAGCGTAGCTACTTCTTTAAATTAATTATTTAAACTGTAGTAAGGTACCTTATTAAAGTAAGTCAGTATTGTGAAAACATAATTTTAACTTATATTATATAACTTTCTTCATAGCACAAATAAAAATTAAGACACACAAACGAATAATTTTGTTATTAGATATCTTTTATGTAGTTCTGTGGAACGCGTGGCAACACTGAGCCATGAGTCGAGAAACGTCACTGGTCGTAAGTGCATGGCGCTCTCGCTCGTAACTAGGGTGGTAAACAGTCGACGATACGTACCTAGTCTGCGTATAAACTGTGATCTAGTCAGTGTTTCCCAAAGACTTGTTTGTACCTAGACCTGCTACGAAACTATTAACTTTGCCTATCGCTTTCTATCTGTGCTCCTAAATTTCGCCTTCTATTGTGTTATCTGTGTTCTGTGAACTGTTGCAAGCTTTTGAACAATATATTTCTTCTTGTTCGTAAGCTGTTGTATTTATTAACTGCAACCCCTAACCGCATCATTATCTCCATTATCTGCAGTCAGTCAGTCGGACAACCATCAGGCTAGTACCTAGTGAGTATTAGTTCTTACTGTCTCCAATTTCCTTGTTGACTGGTGTGAAGTCATGGATGTTGTATTTGAGCGACTTGAGGGACAGCAGCTTCGGGAACAGCACACACTTCTCATCGAACAGGTACATCAGCATGTGGAAGCAAAAAGTACAGAACGAGCCAAACACGAACGCCAGGAAAAAGAGAAGCAGATGGGCACCTGGAAACATTTGTATTTTCTTGTGTTCAATTAAATCTTTCAAATCAACTGAACCTACCGCAATCGTGAACATAGACCACTCTCAATTTTTGGCAACAACCGATTCTCCATCCACCGCATCCAGTCTGTCCCAGCAGCCATCTTGTGGTCGTCTCGCCATGGTATCGCTTGGAAAGGCCCATTTCCAACAGGATGTCTTTGATTGATGACACCATGGTGCTCATCAAGGTGAAATTTCTGGTCTAACTCGTTCAATAAAATACAGAAGAAGATTTTTAGATAGGGGGTATAATATTACACACATACACATAAACATACACTTATTTCTCATGGGCGTAAGCAGAACCTACAAGGCGTCACCTGCGTCACCTGCTACGAAATTCCTAAGCGTAAGCCTCTTGTTTGATTGGTCGACACTAGTGTTGTTGATCAAGATTCGGTACCTACCCTTCCATGCTCCATTGATTTCGGCTTCAGATTTTTCAATTAAACGGTATTCATTAAACAACGGAACCCTATCATTATTTAAATTTTTCATATTGCTTTATTCCTCGACTTACAAACACTTACGAGATATTAAGCATAGACTACTATATATAATATATATTAAGATGCCACGAATGACAGCATAAAGGTGAGAGTAGAATGAAATGATTTTATACTCTCTGGGTAAAAAAAGGCAAAGAAAAGGATTTAGGACCTAATTTAAAAGCGAAACTTTATTAAACAAGAACTTAGCTTAACATAAAATGAGTAAAATAAATAAACTTTTTTATAAAAAAGAGTCTGCTACTTTCTTGGACGGTTTGTGTCGGGCCACTATATTGATTCTATCGATCGATCGCAAAAACTATTAACCAAAATAGGAAAGTTACTTTAAAACATCTTTTTAACTATGGGATCCTACGCATGTGCATTGTTTTATTTCAAACGTCGGTTTCACGCACGTAGAGTGCCATGCCCAGTCATAACATAAAAATAAATATGTTTAAATAGTTCTGCTTTACGTTTTGTGTATTCAATTTTGTCTTCTTCTTTTACACACTATGACTACATCTCTTTTTTAGTATCTCCTTTCGCAGGTATGCTGGAAGAGATTTCTTTAGAAATAAGCATCACCTTTGTACTATTTTCTGTTCCTTTCTTCTTTTCTGTATTTAGTGTGTACATAAATTGTTAAATAAATAAATAAATAGCTAAAGACCTTGTTTCTTTGTTTAAACCCGCTAATCTCTGGGACTACCATGTACGCTTTATATGACGTTACTATTTACTTTACGTTTACACCGCGCGCTAGTGTTAGGGCCTCTGGTTCAGTTATAAGAAATTGCGCCAGAGCATGTCAATCTCGTCTCGTATAAAACGCCTGTATGTAAGAACTGAGCCGTTTGGCATACTATACATTTGCTGCCGTTATTAAATACAATATGTGAATTAGGATTGTCAAAAAATTCCATTCACAAGTCCTCTAACCTGTTTGAGTGTTTTTCATGACCGCGCGCTCATGCTAGGGCCTCGTGTATTAAAGAATCTAAAGAAAAGATATTGTAGGTGTCTGTGTAAATTATGACAGAAATTGATTTTAAAACATCGTGTTTCAAACTTTTAGATGCCTCAAGGGCCATTCATGGCCATACTATGAAATGTAGTGGTGAACGGAACTATACGGTATCTTTTTTCAGAGTGTGAAGACGAGGTTCGAAAACAATAGCTCTAACCCATATTTTTCAAAACTACGCTTTCGTTACGAATTCTTAACAGAAGTGGTGCTATTCCTTATAAATGTAGAAGCATCAGGAGAATTAGACATCATCAGTGTCTAGGTACAGTCACCACCAATGAAATGTATACACTAAGTAAAATTCAACACCAATTTTCTGGTGAAATAACAGTTCCTACTTTGAGAAAAGACCTATTTTGTAAAACTATGATTTCCAAAATCGTATGTTCAGGAAAATGTTAAACAGTAGGAGAAAAATCGCTTTTGAATTTGTCTAAGTGTTTACGTTTCATTGCTAGTAAATGTACAGTTATAAATCAGTAAATAAAAGCCGCAAAGCGGCAAAAACGACGGCGATGGCGGCGTAAAGCGGTGGTTAATCGGTGTACATATATTTATGAGCCAAAGTAGCCTGAAAATAAATGGATGTTGTTGTTGTCAGTCCCCTTTTATTTTGGAGGTCAGTTGCCTGCATGAAACAAACTCTGGATTTACTCTTTTTACGTGGTGGCAAGCAGGGATGTTACACATGTACAGACGCCAACACATCAAGCTACTCCAATCTGTAAAATTTCTTGAAAAGATTTTCAACAGCATCGCTAAAGCATTAGGTTTAAGGTTAAATTTGGGACAATTTTACAGTTTGGGGTAGCTTGATGTGCTGGCGTCTGTACAAAAATACAGATGAATTTTCATTACCGTAGCGTAGGCTTGGATTCTTCCACTAACCCCATACATGTGATGTGTGCAGTATGAAAGTGAAAGTCGTGCCATGTGGACTGTGTCAATATATCAACGATGATACCGTGTGTATATTGTACTTAAGTCATGTGAAGCAACTCGAGATTGTTGATACACAAACAACAGGGTAATCGATACGATCGCGATCATTGATGATAATCGTTTGATGTTAGTGATGTCCCCAGTTCGATTTTTAACAGACTTCCAAAAGGAGCGAGTTATTTTTTTGCGTGTATGTTCAGCGATATCTTAGCCAATTGTCAACCGATTTAGATGATTCATTTTTGTTTCGAAGAATTTAATTTCGCGGTGGTCCTGTTTAAATTTGGTGACGATCTTATGCTGATATTCGGAGATATACAATGGAACTCTTTAATAAAGGACAGCAAGTCTGTCTTTATTGCTGTAATCGCTTGGATATGTATTGTTTACACAATTCCAAAACATAAATTACACCTGCATGCTTTGAAGGGGTATAAAACCCCCAAACGTCAGTTATGCTTATGTTCCATTTTATTGGGGATAAGCCTATTACATGTATTGTTAAAAATGTAAAATTAATGCACAGGAAAAATTTGTATAGAATATTACAACTAAAAATGGAAAAAGAAACTTTGTGCAAAAAATAAAACCGACTTCAAACAAACACCAAAAAGTGAAAAAGAACTAGCTTCAGAAGTCGGTGGCAAAAAACTGAATCAAAATCGAAGGCAGTTTTATTTTTTGCAAAAAAGTTTTTTTATTTTGACTACTACTTGGCAGTGGTGAAGGTTCCATACAACTCGATTCCTATCGGCTTCCCATTGAAAAATGGTACAGTCAGTATTATATAGATAAATAATATAGTCACATTAAAGATATGTACTCCGGCTTTCCTCTAACCAAATTGACCCTTCGTTACTGCCAATAGGTTACTGTCGTTAGTCGCTGTAGTTCCAATGAACACTTCTTCATTTGTCTGTCGTGCATTCGTGCAAGCATAAGCGTAATCAGCCTATTAATGTTCCCACTGCTGGGACGCAGGCCTCCTCTCTATGAGAGGGAATGGGCTATAATCCACCACGCGGGCCCAGTGCGGGTTGGTAGATGTCACATGTCTTCGAATTTTTGGTTCTAGGACATGCAGGTTTCCTCACGATGTTTCCCTTCACCGTTTTGAGAGCAGTGGTGATGAAATAACTAACACAAAGTAATGCGCCTGGCTGGGTTCGAACCCACGACTTACTGCTCGTAAGTCGGGGTTTCCTCCACTGGGCCACCGCTGCTCTCTCATTCGTGCAAACGTGGTCAAAAATTACCCCAGAGTATATCTATGCAACTTAATTAGCTCAGATGTTTACGCGAAGACAGAAAGTGGGTAAATACTTATAGCCCTTGCCAGACTCCAGTCATCATCTGCCTAGCCTTTTCCCAACTTGGGGTCGGCGTCCAGTCTAACCGGATGCAGCTGAATACCAGTATTTTACATTGACGACTGCCTATCTAACCTCCACAAGTCAGACTCCAGTAATATAATGCCTGGCTCTTGTGATACAGGGAATCCTAGTACAAGAGCCAGGGCTACACTGATGTTTGAACAATCACCTGTTAATAAAGATTTTATTTATTTATTTTATAATAAAATTTATTAAAACTTAACCTACTAGGTAATGAAAATGTACGTTAATGTTCACGCTGATTAAAAGAAATTCATTCATTAAAGGTAAACTAACTAAGTGAAAATAATATGTTTCGTTACGCTTGCTTAGGTACCTACAGCATATCAATCAGGAAAACTCATAGCTATAATAAATATTTGTAATGATCGTGTATACCGCGTCAGTCAATTGTTTTACCTGTTACTAAATACCTATGTAGTTGATATTTCTTATCGATAGCAACCGTTTAACGATCGAACACATCACAACAATATAGTCGGCGACAAGCGGTCGCTAGTGATTAGTACTGAACTTAATATTTATCTCGTAGCGTCCACAAACAGTGCAAACATTTATTTGAAACATGAAGACGTATGTTCTGTTGTGCTCCGTGTTATCGATAGTTAACGCTAAAACTATTGACTTATCGTCCAGTGAAAATGTCTCGTGGACTTTTGTGAACAAGAATAACTGTAAGTTTCATTATTTAGCCACAGTTTTGTTTATTTCCGATTGTATAACGTTGCGCGATGGTATTATTTAACACTAAATACATGTTTTCATTACAACACGGACTAAACAGGTCATTATTTAAATATGTAACCGATGTGATAAGGAAACTTCATAACATAATACTAAGTAGGTAGATATCAAACTAAAATCAAGTCAATCTTCACGAATTGATTAGTACAAAACAAATTCAAATTTGGCATTTCATTATACTTTAGCTGTGCGAATTTGTGTGAAACCTGTATGATTACTTTCCTCGTTTACCATATATCTACGTAAAAATAAAGATGAAAAACTCGTTTTCAACTCGATCGTCACTCATCATGAGCGTCTACGCTCCTAAGTCCGGAATACACAATCATCATAATCTTTCTGCTCTCTTCCTATATTATTTTACTTGGGATCGGCGAAATACGTTTTTTCCATGCATTCCCCCCGTAAACCGCCATGCCATCATTTACTCTTTTTCGTTAATTTTATTAATCACACAACTGTATACAGATATAACCACAAAAGAACACTGTTCAAATAGCAATGTTGTTGTTATCCAGCTGTGGGGGGCAAAGTGTCGGTGCCGGGCGGAGTGTACTCTGACTTGCTAGCGAACGGCATTATTGGAGACATCCTGTTCGAAGACAATGATGTGCGCACGCGGTGGGTTGCTTACGACACATGGTCTTATACTGCCAAGTTTAATGGTAAAAACCTAAATAATATTTTTGATCTCTTCACTTCCCTATTTATATCATCCTCCTGATCACCTTTACTTAAAGTAGTCTACCGAAGACCACCGTTGGACAATAGACATCTACCCTCCCAAGTTGCGCCAATGCATATAAGTCTGAGTTTTAAGGTCCTTCTGACCTATCCCGATTTATTCGATCGGGGTCAAGTCTTTTTTCATAACTACATCCGTATTACATCGCATTACATCCATAGCCCCATTAACTGGTGGTATCCATAACAGGCACGGTCGCACGGGACCGGTCAATGTGGCGACACTTGGGGGAGGCCTATGTCCAGCAGTGGACGTCTTTCGGCGGAAATGATGATGATGATGATGATCCATATCAGCATCAGAACATCAATCAGGCTGTTATTAAAACCATGTGGACCATTAGGAATCTTAAATTTTACTGTTTGACAGCCATTTGTCATGAGAACTCAAATTGAATTTGCAGTTGTCTTTTGATGAACTGCCTACCTCTTCAAGTAAATACAGCCGTCATCGTCATGTCTTTTTTGTTTGTGCTAGTTCACAAAGTTATGTACAAACTTTTGCTCCGGTAATGTTCTACTTCATCAGCATTCAGACACTTCGGGTGAGATGTTTAAATAAAACTTTCAGTGTCACGTGAAGACTTGCAGGCCAGAGTTAATCATTTGGTATTCGAGGGGCTGGATACAGCAGCGTACATAGTACTGAACCAACACCAGCCTTTAGGGACAGCCAACAATATGTTCGTGCGATACGTTTACGACGTCAAAGATAAACTGCAGGTAGGTAAGATTTTGAGCACCTCTAAAAGTAAAAGTCTACTTTTGTACCCTTTCATGAACAGCATAAGGTTTAAATAAATGATAGAGTTCAGTAGTGTGCCTTTCAAATCAATTCAGATTCAAATAAAACACGCTTGTGCCGTAACATATCTGTTTTACAAGTTACCACCAGCTTCCTCTCCCGTTGCAGGCAGGTGAGAACGAATTGAAAGTGACTTTCATGTCGCCAGTGGACATAGCGAACAAACGATCCAATAAAGTGTTCGCGGCGCCGACATGTGTGCCTGCGGTGTACAACGGAGAATGCCACGCCAACCAGATCAGGAAGATGCAGGCTTCCTTTAGCTGGGACTGGGGACCCGCCTTTCCATCAGTCGGTATTTGGTAAAAGATTTGCCTCATGATGGATTATACTAGGCTAAGAATATGTTGTTTGTAAACATCTAGCAGTAGAGTTACACAAACATGATAAGCCCGTCCTTTATTTTGCCACTTGAGGACGTCTTTCTATGTCATAATAAGATAAAAATATTAATTTAATCTATTGCATAAGTAATCGGATCCATGATCGGATCTGTCTGTCAATGCATTTATAATAACTTGTCATGTGATAAGTTACAACTTCGTTTTTATAATACACAATGTTATGGGTGTGGTAAAATTTCAGATTCTGGATTATTTTCAATACCCTCATGTGGGCTATTAGTTTGGCCTCTTGCTGGGCCCGTGAGTTGCAGAACGTAGTACCAAAATCTTGCACATAAGGTACACAAAGCTAGTGTAATTTTACTTGAAAAATAATGGTATTATATTCGATGTGTTTCAGGAAGCCAGTCTACATAGAAATTTACAATGGAGCAATTATACGATCAGTGACAACACACACTAGCAAAGAAGGAACTGATTGGAAGTTAGACATAAAAGTATTCTTAGAGACGAGCCAGAAAAAAACCCCAATTACTGGAGTGTTGAGTGCTTCGCTACAAGTCGAAGGGAAACAGACCTTGAAGACATGGACGCATGTCAACGGATCCAGTCAAGGTGACGGAACTCTTGTTGTAGACATCAGCATGAATGTTAGTGAGGTAAGAAAATAACGCACGATCTTTCTAAAATCTGTCTCAAGCTCATGAATGTGAAAACATCCCGATTTCTTAAAACTAAAATGAAAACAAAAACATGTTTCGGGCAAAAAGTATTAAGTAATAATAGAAATAAATAATAATTACACAGAACAAAATTAGACTTTGGTGGCCAAATGGTTATGGGGAACAGCCTCTGTACGAGTTAAATGTTCTCTTGACTCCGGATGAGCACCAGGATGAGCCATCACACAAAACCCTCATGGTGGGATTTCGAACTGTGCACCTGATTGAATCTGAAGCATCGGAGATTTTCGGTAAGAATGACTGTTATGATGGCTTCATTTGCAATTCTTAAATTAGCTTCTCTTTTGATAAGACGACAAATTGAACGGTAGATTTCTCATGAACAATTCAGTTCAATTCTGAAGTCTAATGAGCAATTTTTCCAGTCTTCCTATTACTTTGCTAAAACTTACGAGGTCATTGTATTAATCAAAGTTATTTTCAGGTAACGAGACAGCCGGAAAAGGTCTAACATTTTATTTTAAGATCAACGACTACCCTCTTTTCATGAAGGGCTCAAACTGGATACCATCTAATATTCTCCCAGAACTGGGCGAAAGTCAGAGAAATGTTGGTATGTAATATTTTTTTTGTGGTTTATTTTACATTTTGTATCCTACCATGGTACTTTGCCATAAGATATTGCCGCCGAGGGCTGGGGATTGTCGAAAAGACGTGGCCAACTTAACGGTGATTACAGACGGAAGTTCTAATTGCTTACTAGCCTTGGGCACTACAATGTAAGAACATACGAGGGCGGGTCAATAAGTCCGTGACTTTTTGAATTTCTGACCTCTTAACTGAAACAGCAACACTGCTCCTGTCAACAGGCATCTGTCAGTTGACTCCTGTCAAAATTTAAACTTGCTGCGTCAGTTAGTTTGTGTTTGACAGCTATTTTTATCAGACTACTCACTAATTTGAGGAGAAAATGGAAAAAAGTGAATTTCGTGTGCTTATTAAGCATTATTTCTTGCGAAAAAAAACCATTACCGAGACCAAGGCTAAGCTTGATAAATACTATGGGGACTCTGCACCATCGATTTCAATGGTAAAAAAGTGGTTTACTGAATTTCGTTGTGGCCGTACAAGCACTGAAGATGCCGAACGTCCTGGACGCCCAGTTGAGGTCTCTACACCCGAAACAATCGAAAAAATTCACGATATGGTGTTGACCGACCGAAGATTGAAAGTGCGAGAGATTGTGGAAGCCGTAGGGATCTCGCATGGCTCAGTGGTTTCAATTTTGAATGATCACTTGGGCATGAGAAAGCTTTCCGCAAGATGGGTGCCGCGTTTGCTCACAGTCGACCACAAACGCAATCGTGTAACAACTTCACAGGAAGCTTTGGCGTTGTTTAATCGCAATATGGAGGAGTTTTTGCGCCGTTTTGTAACCGTAGACGAAACATGGATCCATCACAACACACCAGAAACCAAACAACAGTCAAAACAGTGGGTTTCTAAGGGTGAATCGGCGCCAAAGAAGGCCAAGGTGGGTTTGTCAGCCAATAAAGTTATGGCGACTGTTTTTTGGGATGCACGCGGGATAATCCACATTGACTACCTTCAAAAGGGAAGAACAATCAATGGGGAATATTATGCCAACTTATTGGACCGATTCAATGACGATTTGAAAAAAAACCGACCTCATTTGGCCAAGAAAAAAGTTCTTTTCCACCAAGACAATGCAAGGGTGCACACATGTGCAGTTGCCATGGCAAAAATCTATGAATTGGGCTATGAATTGCTCCCTCATCCGCCCTATTCTCCAGATTTGGCTCCGAGCGACTACTTCTTGTTCCCAAACCTGAAGAAATGGCTTGGTGGAAAAAGATTTGACTCCAATGATGAAGTCATCTCGCAAACAAAGGCCTATTTTGAGGACCTCGACAAATCATTTTTTTTGGAAGGGATAAAAAAATTGGAGAAGCGTTGGACAAAGTCTATAGAGCTCAAGGGAGACTACGTTGAAAAATAAAATTATTTTTTTATCAAAAAATCTGTGTTTTATTCCAAAAGTCACGAACTTATTGACCCGCCCTCGTACTTACATATAAGTATTTTGAACCTATCTGATCCCTTTTGAAGTTAACGCAGTCATAACTAATGAGAGACAATTGACGCACGTTAGGTTAGTTAGCTAGTTAGTAGTTAAACTTAGTTCAAGGCATCAATAAGCAAACATATTGTTTGTTCTAGTTGACAACCTGTTAACTGCAGCCCGTGACACCCACATGGCGATGCTGCGAGTGTGGGGTGGCGGCGTCTATGAGTCTGACTACTTCTACGAGAAGTGCGACCAACTCGGTATCCTCATCTGGCAAGACTTCCTCTTCGCTTGCTCCATGTATCCTACGGATAGTGAATTTATTCGGTGAGTTAGTACCTACGTCACTTGAGTTAATAAAGTTATCAAAGATCCTATAAATTTGTGGAAGTATGTGTACTATGTGTGACTGTGTGGATGGTTAAAAATCTACCCGTAAATCAGACTAACGCAGTAAATTACAATTGCATAATATTTAAAATTCCAGCACTGTTCAGGACGAAATCGAGCAAAATTTAATACGTCTCCAGCATCATCCCTCCATAGCCGTCTGGGCTGGTAACAACGAAAACGAAGTCGCGCTAAGAGGCAACTGGTACGACACCCGAAGTTCTTTTGAAAAGTATAAAGCAGACTATATCAAACTGTACGTGGACACCATAAAGCCCATAGTCGAAGACTTGGATCCGGGGCGGCGTTACTTAGTTTCCAGTCCATCAAACGGTGTGCAATCGGAAAAAGAAGGCTACATAGCTGCCAATCCATACGATCCTCATTACGGAGACACACACTACTACAACTACTTAGCCGACAACTGGAACATGATGACGTACCCTAAAACGAGGTTCGCGTCTGAATACGGCTTCCAATCACTACCATCGCTCAAAACCATGAGAACTGCGACGAAAAATGAAGAAAATTTCAATTTGCATAGTGAATATTCGAAACATAGACAGCACAGCCCAAATGGTTACAGTTTCATACAGACGCAAATGGAAAGTCGCATGAAATTGGAGGAAGATGATCCGAAGTATTTTGAGAAGTTCGTGTTTTATAGTCAGGTAATTCTTTAAGTAAAATGTTTTTTGTTTATTTCTTGAACTGTACAAATGTTGGGTGGAAAACATTGAGTAAGTTTCGAAACCAAGAAAATCTAGGTTGGCACCCCCCTTATTCGCTCGCGACATTCTTGAAATATTTTCCAGATATCCCAAGCGATGGCGATAAAGGCTGAGACAGAGTTGTATCGACAAGATCAAGCTAATTGGTACACGATGGGCGCACTGTACTGGCAGCTAAATGATGTGTGGCAAGCACCCTCGTGGTCGGGAATCGGTGAGTCAGAACAACAAGCATTTGAGATTGCACACAACATTAAATGCAGAATGTCGAAAAACAGAATGGTTAAACATTATTTTCTACTATGTAATAAAGTTGAACATTCTAGGTACTTACTCGTTTATACGGGGTGGAAGGGACACCGACGCGAATATGTAGGGGGGCTCAGAATGATGGACTGAATACGTGTCCCTTCCACCCCGTATTTTCATTCTTATCTAAGAACCTACTTGTTTATTTTCAGAATACGGAGGCAAATGGAAAATGTTGCACTACTTCGCAAAATTATTCTACGCACCAGTTCTCGTGTCGCCCCGCTTGCTCCCATCCGATGACATCGATGTATACCTCCTAAACGACAGATTTGAGCCGATAGTCGATGCCAAGATCACTGTAGACTTTTATAACTGGAGCAGTCCTGCGCCAATCAGTACCAAACAGTATGCTGCGAATGCAGAACCATTGAGCTCGAACTTACAAAAAGATATCAAAATCAGCTTTATGGATTACAGAAAAGAGCAAGTGTTTATCAAGTTCTGCTTGCAAGCATCGGGTGTAACGTTACCGCCGAATTATGTCTTTCCAGTGCCTTTGAAGTCAGCGATGGGCTTGAGGAAACCGTCTATTCAGGTCGGTTTTATTGAATAGGTTGTTGAGAGATTCAGAGGTTTCTAATGCAGACCAGTGAATTGTAACATACCATATTTATAATTATGTTTCACATTGTGGTATCTTTTCATGCCCCATATTTACATTTAAGTAATTGTACATTACAAAAAAAACCTTTTCCTAGAAGTTGGAATAAGTTAAATATGTCTATGTTTGCTGATCCGCTTTTCTCAAGAAAAAAATGCTTCTCATAACTTCTTGATTTTTCAGAAGATAAAGACAATATAGATGTTTGTGAAGTGTTTATTAAGATTATCTCTATTTTTTGCAGATAACAGTAGGAAACGTTGTTATGAGACGACGCAATGAAAATCTAGAATATACTATAACTATCAGAGTTGATACCGTAGTGATGTTCCTATGGCTGGAAACTGACATTGAGGGCCACTTTGAAGACAATGGAGTCATTGTTACTGAACCACAAAGCGTCATGAGTTTCGTATGTCAGAAACACGTGCCCCCAGAAACGTTGGAGAAATCAATCAAGGCTCAATATTACATCAATTGATACCGCAACAAAAACCAGATTTTTGTACATTAAAAACTCATTTTTAAAGTGCCTTAATAAATAATATAAGACAAGTGTTTTAAGTTGTTTAATTATTTAATTGACTGGATTTTTACGACGATTCCATTAGGTTTTACGTAGTTGTTTTTGGTGATATATAAAAGACACAGCGCTTCGGGCTCAATAATGATTATTAATCAAATTTAAAAGGGCCTTTAAGTCCGCGTTTTTTATAGCATAGGAGTCATAATCCGTTTATACAGGGTGTAAACGGACTCTTCGCGAAGCCGTTAACCAAGCATTCTGTACATCAAACCAAGTAACTCTACGCAAAATTTATTGCTGGGAAACGATTTTTTTTGGGGGCAAAAATCACGTTTTACGGTAAGAGTCAATGTAACGCACTCAAAACATTGTGCTGATGGATGCATGGAATAGTACGGGCGTCGTGGAGATATTTAAAGTTATAACATTAAAAAAAAGGTATTTAAAAAAAAACATGTAAATATGTCGAAACTTTCGAGGTATGTTCATTATCTGCCTAGCCTTTTCCCAACTAAATTGGGGTCGGCTTCCAGTCTAACCGGATGCAGCTGAATACCAGTATTTTACATGGAGCGACTGCCTATCTGACCTCCACAACCCAGTTAGTACTGGGTAATACGATACCCCTTGGTAAGACTGGTTGTCAGACTTTTTTGGCCACTGACTGCCTAACTACTGTCAAAGATCTACAAATGACAGCCGGGACCAACGGCTTAACGTGCTTTTCGAGGCACGGAGGAAACTCGGTATGTAATGGGCGGTCACCCATCCACAGACCAACCTAGGCAAGCACGGCTTAACCTAAAGATCGACCCGAGCGGCTGTTATTATTTAGCCACGAGCTCCTCGAGGTATTGTATAGAACAAAATAAATATGGCAATGACGGGGAGAACAAGTCACAGTCTTTCGGCTTCGTTAAGGGTACTTTTACACTCTTATTAAATGAGAAAAATAAAACACACATTAAAAAAGCAAATTAATATATTATATGTTTTTTAGTTAACAATGCGAATATGCGTGCTGTAATTACAAACTAATTATAAATACCTGCAATACAATATAGTACAATGATGCATCTAAATTAATCTTTGGACGATTCTTCACGAACTGGTAAGGGCTTTGTGTTTATTCTTTTAAGTATCAATACTTTACAATTATTACGTTTTTATATTATTAATAATATGTATAGTCTGTCGTATAGATTTATATTAAAAAGTTGTAATGGGTAGCTAGAATTTCAGTGGAGATCATCATGAGTAGGTAATAATATCATTTAGTTTTATAACACTATTAGGAAGGTAGACTGGATTTACATACAATTTGTTTTTTTATCACTATACATATATGCTGTTCCACTGTGGAAGCTTGTTCTATTCCATAATCGGAATACTTATTATGTTCAGAACAGTACCTTCAATATACTATTGAAGAAAGGATTATTCCATCCCAAAATTGTGTATTCTGTACAAGGAAAATACATGAAGAACAGTGTTTAAAATAGAATTATAGCTACCCTCATATTGTATACATTTATGTTATCTGACCGTCCAGGCGTATAAATAGCAGAGTAAATATCTTACAACCAACAAAAACACTGCTAACTTTAAAACCATACAAAATATACAAAAATTTAGGATTTAATTCATAGAAAACGTCGATTATAAACAGCTATAGCGTCATAATAAAATAAAGGCCCTTACCTATATAAGGCCATTACAAAACTTATGCCGAACGGAGAGTCGATTCGAGACACCTAGTATACTTAAAAAGCACCATTTTTACAAATCAACCATCACATTTGACGAATGTTTCACCACTTTTACTTAATTTTAATTGATCTTCCCTTTTGTAATATTAATAGGTACTTTGTTTATCATGTTATAAGTAACTCATGAGTCATGCTGGCTTAAAGCCCTTTCTTTTAAAAGAGATCTAGTTTACCGGTATCCCTTCTTTCAGAAACAAGCACGAAATAATGATAATATTCCTAAATTTTATAATAAATAATTATATTATTAAATTAAGTAATTTATCGAGTCATAGTGAGATTGCTAAGGCAGTGGTGAAACACGCTACCATACAAAGCGTTCACTAGTAAAGCGTACACTGTGAAATTGCAACAATATCATTGAACTTGGCCATTGCACTGTCGTGCAAATGTATTGAAGGAAGACCTTTTATTTCAGCAAAGTTCTGTTGAGCATCTTTTTTAATACAATTAAATTTCATCATGATGTATAAGCACAATAAATATAACGACTAGGGAAGAGAATTTCATTTCAGTCACTATAATATTATAATATAATTATGATATTTAAAAGCTGGTTTTCGCAATTTTCTATTCTATTCAACAATGTTAATTAATATCGTAACATCGACGTAATACAAAAATAACCAGAATAATAATCATTAAATAAAACATTTCTACTACGCTCTTCTGGTAAAAATACTAATATTTGCTAGTTAAAAATATTTATAACTCAAGTATGAATCCGATTTATTTCATTAACTATTTAATCGTTGTTGCAGTAAATATAAGTTAATACTTAGGTACTCCTAACACTATTTCATCATAAACATACATAATATGTGTAATATATTTAAAATCTCTGAGTAAATACCAAATGACGAATACAGTTCCACTTTAAAAGTGGTCAATTCGTTTGAACTGCATTGTAATGATGTCATCGAAGAAAATGAGGCGGACAAAATATCATTATATTATCTAAGTATCTAACATAATAAAAATCTAAGTATTAAGAACTTTGTTATGTTTTACGTCACAATTTGTGGATTATACTGTTTGCTTATTTAGAAAAAAATATTAATAAATAGGTACAACACAAAGCCAAGAATACATAAAACACTGATAAAAAAGATACACAACTAAATTAAAAACAGATATAAATATTAATTTTAAAACAATCATATTTAATTTATTTTGGCAAGCACGCAGAATACCGGGACGTTCCATATTCGAATTTTTTACCTTAACTGACCGAACTGAACTGAACCTTATCGACATGCGATTGAAGAGCGAATAACGCCTACGTTACTTACGGCCCAGTATAGAACGAACTTACTCTGTTACCCGGTTTTTGTTAGCCTTTAGAACTTAATCAGTTGCTAAAACTCGCGCTACGATTGCACAAGCAATCAGCTAACGTGAGATTATTCAAGGACTTGGCTTTCAGAAAGCGGTGATTTATGTTGCCCATGGCATAATGTATTATAATACATACAAATAGTACATATACTATAACAACAGCACAATAAACGGCACATCATGCAGTACCTAGTTGTTCCTAGAGAGATTTTTGTTAGCTTCTCTTTGGCATTTGTATTGACACAGTTTTCAAGCCGCGTTCACACCAGACAACAACAGTATACAATATGTTAAAAAAAACCCTATCCGATCCGTGAGGGTATTATTAGGTATCGAGATTAGACTCGATTTATGTAATCTATTTTGGAGAACAAGTAAAAAAAATACCCCGATGAAGATTAAATAAAATGTACCTACTAAAATGGCAACTTATATGGCAACAAACGGGCGCGAGTGGTCGCTTCTAGGGTAGTGATGTTATAAAAATCAATCGACGCGACTATCGAACATACTTATGCCGAAGATGGTATTGTCACGTTTTAAAAGTTAGTTAGCATTTAGGGAAACGGTGGTAATTTGGGACAAATATCAAGCATTTTAAAATTCATTAATATTTTTCATGAATATCTTATGTTTCTTATTCTATTTGGCAATAATATTGGTATACCTATATGCCCCTTTCGGATCGGACAGTTTTTTTTTTTAACATATTGTATATCCTTTCACAGTTATTTTAACTTGGACTGCAACAATCTAAGATCCACCTTATGGTAACGGGTATAAAGATTTCTATGATTTTTTCACACTGGCTTGTCGTTGGCAGTAATCCAATAGCGGCCTTACAATAAACAAGATAAAGTTCAAGGTAAATGTGATTCAAACAGCGATGTATAATCAAAGGCCGACGACTGCGAGATTGTATGAAAAACAACAATCGGTTGGCGGCTGAAGCTGTTTTATTCTGCTGACTATACGATTTAGTGTGATCGCGGCCTAAGCTGCTAATAATAATAATATCTGCGTGCGATGTTTCTCGCTAGTTAATGGTATTATAACTATTAATATAAAGTATACAAGTGAACAAACTAAATGGAACACCCTTTTTGTAGTTTCACTCTTTTTTTCTACGTGGATTAGGCGAAGCTTCTACATGTGCTCAGTAGCTTAGCGAGTGATTGCACTGCTTGACAACTGTGTCGAACACTGCAGTGTGACTTGTCCTTGTTTGTGAACCTAATATTTTTTATTTATTTTAGTATCCATTTAATGTGTCCCGTAATAAATATAAAATGAATGTATGATGTTATTCTTGACATTTGGTGTTCAACTGGTAAATACAGGGTGTAAAAAGATTCTCAAAACGAAATGTATGCGTAGAGCTCATCTAGCTAAACAGCAAGGATTAAAAATAGTGACTGGGGACGATTTTTATTTCTGGTATTAAAACCTGCTTTTAAATGAGTTGCTCACAACAGGCAGCACCCAAGACTAAGTTCTTATTTCAAATTTTAACGTGTTTTCATAAAAAAGAAAAACAGGTTTAGATCTTCAATAACTTTATACTCAGTTCGCCTGCAGGGGGTAGCCCCAGTATTAAAAAGCCATTGTAACTGACGTGGGAGATATAAAACTTTTAGCTTCGTAAAGGGTCTTTTTACACCAGTTATATTGCTTATATCAATTGACAAATGGTATGACCTCGTTACAAGTTAGTGGTCCATGCAAGCCCATCAGAGATAAGCACCGAACCTGTAAACAAACATCCATTTATTATAGCAGGTATCAAAATATTAATACATACAGATAGAGAAGAGAAGTATAGAAATCAGTAGATAATTGCAAATAGGTGGGTTAAACATAATTATATTATACTGTATGAAAATAGTGTATAATAGTTTGTACCTAATTTGTTAAGATTATTGTAATTGATATTCACCATAAATAAATAATTTTGTAGATTAGAGAGAGTAGAATAGAGTAGAGTGATAACGCCCACAAATAAAATAGATATGTGTAGAGGCACCTGTCAGCTATGTTAAAAAAGAAAACGAACCCTGATCGATTAAGTTTTATGTTGATAATAAAATGGCTTTTGTTCTCACACCTTTAGGGTTCATTAGGGCTAACAGGTGCTTCTTTCGTTTGCTTATATTAAATATATATATATATATTTATAGATTGCATGCTACAAAAGTGACTAAAAAGATTAAAAACGTGCATAATTCAGTTAATACTTACCACAGGATACATACAAAAGCAAGCATTATTTTGCAATTCATTATTTTTTTAAGTAATTATTTCAAACATTTTATAACTTTTATCACTTATAATTACTCATGGTGCTTCAAAGATAATAAAAATATGGTGCACTAATGAAAATAAAATTAAGCAACCACTTTAGCGATAGAATACACACCTTATCTTAAAAACATCCCAATAACGACCTAAATTAACAAAACATCAGAGAAAGTCATAAGTGGACAGTACTACTTAAGATCCACTGAAGTAATTATATCAAATAATTAACACATACAAGAGGTAATTAAGAATTTTGTGCTAAAGTACAAACAAGAGGAAGATTTAGAATTTAAGTTAGGAGTTTAAGACACACTTTTATAGGGATATACGTTTTTAATACACAATTTAAATGTAGGGAACAGCTTAGCTGTTAACATAATGTTGAACTTATGACCTTTTTAAAGTAGTTACTTACATTGTATACATTAGGCACAATAATCACTTCATCTTCACCACTTCTGAGTATGGGCTATGCCCAAAGGCTACTGTTTATTTACTTGGCAAGTGTAGAAGTTCATAATATTAGGCACAATGCTTCACAGTATTTCTAATATATTTTTAGAAATAAGTTCAACAGTATATTTTATAACAACTACTCGTCAGTATGCAGCTGATTACAATTTATTGACAAAATCTCAAAATCAAAAATGGGGTTCGCATAACGCATTCAAAACTCGATAATCGAAGGAATCAGTCCTCATTCGGTACACACATTGAATGAAAATAAGTTTATACAAGAGTTTTGTCCACTATTAAACAAAATTGGATAATTATGGCTAGAAAAATCTGTTTGCTATTTGAGCAGTTCAGTAGCTTATTCGTGGAAGACAAGTCAGGTCTACGGCTGAGAACAAATTCGTGATGAGGAAAAATATCAATTTTGTTTGAAAAAGCTAACTTAGGTATTTTTCTTTTATCAATGTTGCTCTATCGTGGACAAGACGCAAGACTGATTCCTCGTACAAACCGCAGATTTACCTGACACGCGAGTGCAGGGCCGCCCTCTCCTCGGAAGGCGTGTCCCTCAGGAATGTGGAGGACAGGTTGAGGACCACCATGAGGCAACACAGTAGCAGGGGGCCCAGGATGGCGCCCTCGGGGCCCAGGTAGAAGATACCGCCGGCTATCGCGAGACCCGTGACGTAGGGGTGTCCGCCACTGGAAATAAATGCCATAATGCTGTTTTATATAGGCTGGTACGGTAGCAAGGGGTATTATTACCTAGTACCAACTGGGTTGTGGAGGTCAGATAGGCAGTCGCTGCAACTGGTACTCAGCTGCATCCGGTCAAATTGTAAGCCCAGACTGGACCCCAAATGAGTTGGGAGAAGACTATGAAGATGTCTAAATTTGTTTTTTAGTTTTTGTGAGCTTATTTAAAAATACATTAGGCGATACGATACAGTATCAGTATTTTTTTACCAACCTTGACTTCAAGGTGGTTTATTAATAAATTAAAACTATATCACACATTTAAACACGTTCTTTATACGTATGTAGTTTAGTAGGTACAAATCACCTCGTTACCAGTAAAAAGTATCTAATACAAAGTACACTCACTCTTTAATCTCGGCGTAGACAGCGGCGTCGAGGAAGGCTATTGGCGCTGCCTGTACTATGGGCAGCAGAAGCGCCGCCATTGGCCGGCCTTGTAGCCACACGTCCAATGCCGCAGGTATGCCCGCCAGGTAGGGTCCCAGGAACGGAGCCGCGCCTAACACCGCTGCTAATACTGTAAGAACAAAGCTCGCAGACTTAACATACCTATTTTTTTAATATGGAGAAGAACTGAAAAATGTCTGCAATGTTCTACGGCTTACGAATTGTTAGACGTATCTGAACACTTCAGTTATTAATTATCGGAACTGCTTAAATCCCGGTGTTAATATTATACATCATTGTGTAAGATTAATAAACAGTTGGGTCATACCACAATCAGGTAGAAAACAGAACACACGCATGAATACAATGTCACAATATCTGGAGATAATACACGCAGGTCAATTGAAACGATAAATGGTGAATTAATATTTATTATTATATAACTACGCAAAACCAACAACAATTAAGTCTTCTTTTTTTTAACATCATCTTGCCGCGGTGGCCGCAGCTGTGCGTACACGTATTTGTAAAAGTCTAGAGCTTTTTGCTTGTCGTAAGCGACATTGTTTCTGCATTGCGAACCGACACAGCGGTTTATGTATTCTTCCGGAGGGGACTTCGGTTCCTCCGCAGGCCTTTTTCGTGACGAGCTCGTACTTCGAAGCGTCTCGACAAAATCTTTAGAGGAATCGAACACAACTTTGATAGCCGTTCTGTTGGTCATGTTCAAGTGTGTGTCTTTGAGTAGGTCGTCCTTGTCCACCGCTGTCATGGCGGCGCTCGCGTCACCGTTCGGCGAGTTGGCCTGACGTATCAAATAGAACGTGGGAGCTGGCTCCGTGACGTCCTCATCTGTCGTCACTTCGTTATGCTTGTCACTGTACAGCAGACACATCACTTGCGGGTCGAGGCTCAGCTGACACATGTCACTTTCTTGCAAAATCTTTACAACGTCGAGGGGCAGCGTACACGGCGCGAACAAACAAGTATTGTTATTCGAAGTGTCCAAGATCATGTTGTTCAGTTCATTGTTGGTGTTCAGAAATACAATGTTTCGACATTTACAGTCCATTTTGTTGCTGGTAAAGATGACAGTTGTCCCGGCAGTTTTGCAACTAGCGTAGTCGAAGGTTACGGAGTGTGGTTCAACGTTATCGATTCTGTTCCGCATGAAGTTGAACTGTTTCATATTGTTTCTTTTTCTAACACATTTAACGCTACTCAAGGCGTTGGTTTTAAGTTTAGTTATCTCATTTCCAGTTATATCTGTGTTCACAGACTTAAGTTCCAGACCATTTTCGCGTATTTCTTTGAATCTGTTACCAGTAATGTGTAAATTATCTGCAGTTATGTTTATTGCACCGCCAATTATATCGTTGAATGTATTTTCTGATATAGTAGCCGATGTGCTCATTACTGTGATTCCTTTAAGTTCTAAGTTTTCAATCCTACTGTTTGTGATAGTAAATACTGCGTCGGTGCCCATAATCGCCTCTATGGCCTGATTACGAATGTCTGTTATTGTAACGTTATCAAACTCAATACTTTGTATACCAGTCACATTATAAATCGCTTTAGTGTTCATCGAGTTTATTTTACTGTTAGTCACTCGGATTTTTCTCAAAGTTGCGGCTCCGAGGCATTTTAGTTCTGTGGGAGTACTTGGGGACTTGAAAATCTTTTTTGGCAAGGAGATAACTTCCTTGACATTGTCTATGGTAACTTCAGGTGGTGTTTGGAGCAGCGAGGTGGGTGCTAGAGACACGAACTCGAGTCTATCGCAGTCTTTGACGGTGAATCGTTGGAGTTGGGAAGTTCTCTGCAGTATGGGACAGTCGAGGACCACCCGTAGATCTCTGCAGTTCTGAACAGTGAGGCTCGTTATGTGGTCGGTGTAGTAGTCCTTGAGGTGAATTATGTAGTCCTAGAACAAAATTAATGGCTGGATTAGGTCTCACACTTATTGGCTGATAGGAATGGATACATTTGCACTTGAAGATTGGGAATGTTTTTTATAAACATACTAATTTTCTTTTAAATAACAGAGGAGATCTAAATGTATTAGTGTGTTTTCATGTTTTAAGGTGAAATATGTCGTACAAGTAGAAAACACAAAAAAGTAAATGTAAAAAAAAAAGAAAATAAGTACTCACATTGCTTCTCACGCTGCAACTATAAACCAATTCACTGGGCAAGTTATTGGCGCAGGCCCACTCCGGGTCTTGGCAGCTCGTAAAGTTGATCCTGACGCTGAACGCGGAGTGCACCAACACAGCGAACAACACAATGTTCCCGGGGGCCATCACAAACACATGTTTTCCCTCACAATCACCGATTTGCACAAAAAGTCACGCGCAGTAAAAATACACGTACGCGAGTGAACATCATCCGGAGATAATTCTCTGCTAACGTGACGTACACACATTCATGAATTTTATCAGAAAGTTTATTGACTTGCCTGGGTTATTTTTTTTAAATTATTATCAATTATTACATCCGCATTTTGAAGAAAACATGTTTGTATAACGGCTTGGTGTTTGAATGACATTTTTTTTTTGCGAGCTTAATATTCGTAGTTTTGCCCAGGTTTAAAATTGTAGCATAGTATTTTTAGCCATATTTTTTGACACCGACTGTACAGACTAATGATTACGATAATTTAATTTGTAATGATGTACAAAGTACTCGTATATAACGAGAATCAGTATCAAAATGCGTGTGAGTTTTATCGCGGCATTTGTAATTTTATACTAAGGTCATGTTTGTTGATTCGCACCTACAATGAAATCAAGTTATCCCTGGCCTTTAAATAACAAGGACATGGTATAAGGATCATGTTTCAATGGCAACTCAACACTTTAAGAACTACTTTTCATAAAAGCTCTTTTTATATGGCATAGAAAAGTAGTCCTTATAAATGCTCATTCGCCACACGCCGAAGTATATTTTGCCACCCGGAACATGAATCTAGTATGTCTAAAAGTTAAATAAAAAAAGTTTCTAACATATCTTCTAAGCCTTTTATGCAGACTTGAATACTGATAATTAATTTCTGTCATTTGTAGATCTTTGACAGACGTTAGGTAGTCAGTGGCCCAAAAAGTCTGACAACAAGTCTTACCAAGGGGTACCGTATTACCCAGTACTAACTGGGTTGTGGAGGTCACATAGGCAGTTGCTCCATGTAAAATACTGGTATTCAGCAGCAATCTAACCGGTAGACTGGAAGCCGACCCCAATATAGTTGGGAAAAGGCTAGGCCGATGATGATGAATTTCTTACGATTTCGCTTACGAAATATCGATTTTGTCCGTCTCTTAAACAGATGTAAAACATGAGCTCATCACGTCGTAAATTCCTGCTTCATAAATGATACTAAAATAAGTTGCAAAATATTTTTATCAATGTTTTGAATTATTATTAATAGAGGAGCTCGTGGATAAATAATACAGTCGCTCAGGTCGATAATAAATAAATGTGGATACCCAAAAAAAAACTCATATTAAAAAATACTTTCCACAAAAAATGTCTCAAGAAATTAGCAATAAACCTTTGTACTCAAAAGTTTTATACCATGTCCCTATATATGTAATGGGGCGTACATACTACAGTGTAATATAACTCTAATGCCAACTGCTTTAGACTTATATTACATTGGAATATCCTGATAATAAAATAAGTTCAATAACGGTGGTCTTACCTGAAGGTAAGTACACAACTTTGGCTCCGAACAGGTTGTGTACAAGCCACGTCCACAGACCATAGAACAGCGCCATCTTGAATGACGCTCTGAACACCTGGAAGGAACAAATACTTTGAGGATGCAATGGTCACCGTTTTACTTATTTGTTTGCGCACCGTGGACTCAATCGCACAGGAAGTTTGTCGTCTGCGGTACCACTTTGTCCAAAGATATAATTTGCCATCTCGCTCCAAAAATGGCCATGTTTCATGACAATGAAATTTTAATAGTATTGTCTCGCTCGCTCACAATGAAAATAGGGTTACTTTATGGGTTGGTTACTATGGGTTTCTTTATACGATTATCGATTCATAATTCAAATGTTTCAATCATGCGACATGAGGCTTTAAAAATATCGATTTAAGGTTGAAACTAAAAATGTCGTCATCTTTAAATATTAATATCCTTAATTTTTATAATTATTTATTAAAAGCTCCAAGATCTGTGTTTTCAATAATCTTACCTGATTGATAGCCACGGAGAGAGCGATGCCGAGTCTCGGTCCGAAGTTGGGTTGCACCTGAGTGATCACCTCCACTGGCTTGTACAGTGCATTGCTAGACGCCAGTAGATAGAACAGCGTCGTGAAAAACACCACCTGATGGAAATGTTAAAAATAAATAATGATCACATAACACCTGCATCCACAGAGTATGCAGAGCTGAAGGACCGCGAGGAACGGCCAGTAGATTTTCTCATTTATTTTCCAATTGAACGGTTGTTATGGCCGAGGGTTTGGGTAGAAATCCGGACATGCACAGACGCCAGCACATCAAGTTACTACAATCTGTCAAACTTCTTTAATAGATTTTCAACTTTATCGCTAAAGTATTAGGTTCAAGATTGATTGGGAAAATTTGACAGTTTCGGGTAGCTTGATGTGCTGGCGTCTGTATGTACATAAGTCGAAAATCGATCAGCTTAGAATCGAATCCCGAGGTAAACTTCATCTAACTAATTCTCAAAATCCCGGCCTGGGACGAAGCGCGCGCTTGTGTAGCGTGCTGTCAGTGTATTTCGGGATTCGATTCTGAGCTCAAAATCGACAAGATCAATGTTCATACCTTTCCGTATGAGAAGAGGCCTTTGCCCTGCAGTAGGATAATAATACACTAGTATTATTAAACGCCTCGTTGGTCTAGTGTTCGCAATCGCGACTGCTGAGCATGAGGTCCTGGGTTCGATTTCCGGGTCGGGCAGTGTCATTGGGTTTTTCCATCCGGAATTTCTCAGTAGTAGCCACGGAATCTGGATTTGTGCCCGGTTGATGGCGGTAGGCTAACCCCCTATTACATAGGACTTCAACATAATTGGCGAAATGTGGGTGTACTATCAGGTACACCTCTGCCTAACCCTTCGGGGATTACAGGCGTGATGTAATGTGATGTAATTATTAAACGATTGATATCTTACCAAGTTGATGAACATATTGATCAGCGCACTACCGCCGCACAGTAACAGCGACGTGAACGCGCCGAGCGAGCCAGCTAACAGCGAGACATTGCTCGCCAGTGGCGCCCAGATGCTAGTGGCAATGGCGCTTAAAGTACCCACGTTTGCTTTCATCCACGTCACTATGCCGGAATAGTCGAACATACCTTGCGAAGAAGAATAATTTTTAATAATAATAAGGTTATGATATATATTTTGTTGATGTTTGTTTTCAGGGATAAAAAGTAGCCTATGTCCTTCCCCAGGATATAATTTATCTCCTTACCAAATTTCATAACGATCCAATCAGTCGTATAGTCGTGAAAAGGTAACAAACAGAGTTACTTTCGCATTTATACTATCTATACTAATATTATAAAGCTGAAGAGTTTGTTTGTTTGGTTGAACGCGCTAATCTCAGGAACTACTGGTTCGATTTGAAAAATTCTTTTAGTGTTGGATAGCCCATTTATCGAGGAAGGTTATAGGCTGAAAATTTCACGCGGACGAAGGTCGCGGGCAACAGCTAGTGTATTATAAATATGGATAAGGCCTTATTTAAAAACCGCGAACAGACTTCTATAATCAAAACTGGGTGCAAAGCCAGGTGGGCAACTGCAGGTTCGACTTAGTCAGTTGGGGTGTACGATGTACCGAAGTGCGACTATGTAGCCTCATCACAAACGATGGCCCACCTCATGTCCTACTTTTTGTGCAACTCCACCTGTACTTTAAGGCCAAAGACATTACCTCTGTGTCGATGTGGCAAAGTTCTGATCGCAGTTAATTTAAGAGTTATCGGTTAGACGAAGAAGAAGACTGCAGCCACTTTTGAGGTTTACGGAAGCACGCTGTTTTCTAATCCACAAAAAAACTTGGGCCAAGCCAGCTGTTGCACAGTCGGTACCACAATTCTATATTTGAATCTTACCGGGAGCATTGGACACGTCGTTGACGAGGCTGTCCCACGAGTCCTGTATGGCCGAGCCGTCCACCTGCGGCCCCCCGGCGGACGCGAAGTGCCCCGAGACCCAGCTCTGGTACACTCGGTCCCACAACTCTAATAGTTGTTGTTCTACGCGGAATATCTTCTCGGGATCTCCTTCTTTTAGGATGCTTTTTACCTGTGTTTAATTTAATACAAATAAGAGTTTATAACAAGACTATTTTTCGTCGTGTTTTCAGCGTAGTGCAGAATGTGTGATGAAATATTCCAGGCCCTAATTAAGGTTATACGTTTGATTTTCATGCGGAATGAACATTTCAATAAGACATTTAATAAATCAATTGGTCAAATAACTATTGAAGATGATAATGAGATAAGCAGTATAGTATTATTTGCATGAACAAAACTAATCCGTGTTTTTTTCTCATCCCGTACAATGTATAGTTTTTACCAAATGGACACTTACAATTTTATCAAGCTTTATAATATCCGTATGGAAGCAGAAAAGGGAAATAATGTAAATTAAAAAACATACTTCTTTGTGTTACCTTTCAGTAATGATGTAGGTTGATTATTTAATTTTAATGTGAGTTACATTAGTCTGAAAAAGTAGTTTGTGGAACGTTTATAGGGACTCATTTACTATTATATAAAATTGTGCTGGGCGCTTTACGTGACGATATTAAAAAGTAGCTGGGATACCGTGTGTGCAAAATTGGACATGGCATTTTTACTAGAAATGGGCCGACTATGAGTTTCGCCGACTAGCCGAAAACCGACTAATAACTTCAAAAACGCCGCCGACTACAAATACGGCGGTACATCTCTAATTTTTACACACCACAAGCTTGGTCCCAACAGTGGCTCAAAATGTACTCAGACGTATTATCGTTAATACTTACCGCTGTTGAGATTCCTTCCCTGCCATAAGTGTAAGCGTTATCGATGAGTGAGTCGAGTTTCTCCTCCCATCCGTCGGGGAGGTACGCGTGCAACTCACTGTTCTGAACGTACGTGCTGTTCAACAGGCTGCCACTCAGCTGGACTACTACTATTGCTTCAGAGTATATCTGAAATGAAAATGAATATGATGTAAAGACCCAATAGCAATTATTAGAAGAGTGACCATCCAGGAAATCGATCAGAAAGAGATTTATACAAGGTGTAAACGGACCCTTCACGAAGTTGGCAACCAAGAATTCTGTACATTAAACTAAGCAAATATTGCTGGGAAACGATTTTTTTTTTGGAGTGAAACATTACCTTTTACGGTAGGCGTAGAACTCAATGTACCGCACTCAAAACATTGTGCTGATGATGCATTGAATAAACATCAAGAGATCTCAATACGTTTAAAAAAACACTCCATAACTTCTTAATTCACAAAGCATACTATTCTATAAATGAATACCTTGAAGAAAAATGACTGTTTTTATTTTATATTTTTATTACTTTTATTAGCTTTAGTTCATAAGATTATGATTATTACTTACAACTCAATAATTTAATTGTTTACTTACTTTGTATTGTTTATTTGTTTCTGTTTAACGTATATTTTATAAAAGATTTTATTAAATGGCGAGTAAGACATGTATAGATAATTTTGCGCATAACTTTAAAAAATCTGTGAAAACTGACGTCTTGGAATTTGCATTGTCAGACCATACAGCTCAGCTGCTTCAATGTCCAGTACCCACTGTATGTAGAATAAAATACTGGCATATAACTAGAAGGGATTACTGCAACGAAAATATGGCGAAATTTAAAAACTATATAAACAGTCTCAAATTCTCGGAGATATATCTAACTGAAGAACCTAATTTGGCTTATAATGAGTTTATTGACACGTTTAAATTGTTCTACGATTTATGCTTCCCGTTCAAGGAAATCAAAATCAACACATTTAATAAACCCAAATGGTTATCAAATGGTGTTAAATTGTGCAGTAAGAAAAAAACAAAACTCTTATGGCAATTTAGATTGAAGCCAAACCACGAAAATAAAAAGAAATTTGCTACTTATTCTAAATTGTATAGTAAAATTATTAATCTGACACAGAAAGCACAGAATAATTACAAAATACAACAATCAAAAAATAAATCACAGACTACTTGGCAAATAATTAATCGGACAAATAACAATATCCCTAAACAGCAAATTGAAAAACTAAGAATTGGTAATCGAACTATTCACAAACCTTTGGATATCGCTAATGCTTTTAATGACTTTTTTGTTGATAAAATTGATCCAAAATTAGAAGCTGAATATAAACCAAACGCATCAATTACATCAAGAAGTGCTAAATCAATGTTTATGGCTCCCAGCACACCACACGACATACATAAAATAATAATGTCATTAAAAAACACTGGTAGTGTAGGTTTTGATGGGATCGCCACTAAAATAATAAAGTCTGTATCAGTCGAGATATGCAGTCATCTGAGTCACTTAATCAACCTCAGTATATGTACGGGTGTATATCCAGCAGCATTAAAAATATCTATAATTAAACCTCTATTTAAGAAAGTAGATAAGGAATTGATGGAATGTTATAGACCCATCTCACTCATACCAGTCATCTCAAAGGTATTCGAAAAGTACATTTACAAACAGTTAGCTAATGTCATTGAAAAGAATAACATATTATGTGAAGAACAAAAAGGATTTAGGCAGCATAGAACCATTGATATGGCAATTTATGACTTTTTGTTTCCGATTATTAGAAATGTGGATAAACGATTCCCAATTTGTGCCATATTTTGTGATATGACGCAGGCTTTTGATTATGTCCATTACAATACATTGTTAAATAAGTTAGAAGCCTACGGCATAAGAGGCAACGTGCTCGAACTAATTAAATCGTATTTAGAAAACAGAACACAGATAACCGAAATTAGTCGCATCAATGTAATTAATAAACATGAAGAGACATCCCGGTCACGAGAACGCAAAATTACATTCGGTGTTCCACAGGGAAGCGTTGTGGGCCCGTTTGGATTTATATTATATATTAATGATATGCCCACGTCCATTGAACATCCCTTAACTATGTTTGCTGATGATAGTACCATTACGATCCCGTGTAAAAACGTAAATACATATGAAACGGACATAAATAATTCTCTTGACAATTTGATTAGATGGCTAGATAAAAATAATTTGAATATAAATTTAAGCAAGACTAAGATAATGCACTTCAGACAACGTATGCCTCGTGTACCAAACCTTCACATACACCACAAAAATAACAACATTGATGAAGTAACTGATATTAAATTTTTAGGATTACAAATAGACTGCAGTTTAAACTGGAAAGCACATATCGACATGTTGTGTAAAAAATTGAGTTCGTCTGCATTTGCTTTACATAGATTATCCTTAGTAGTAGATACAAAAGCACTTCTTTCGGCTTACTACGGTATAGTTGAATCTTACTTACGCTACGGTGTCATTTTCTGGGCGAACTCCACCGACAAAGAGACAGCATTTAAGGCTCAAAAAAGATGCATCCGGTCAATGTTTAAAGTAAAAACCACCGACAGTTGCAAGCCATATTTCAAGCAGTACAACATATTGACCCTTCCTTCTATCTATATTCTTGAAGTGGCTATGTTTGTGAAGAACAATCCAAATCGTTTTGAACGTTTGGCCGATGTATACCCAAGAAACAGACGTGACAATTCAAAATTAAATAATGTACCGTGTCAAACCACTATGATGCGCAAAAGTATTTATTGCATGGCCCCAGCTGTTTATAATAAATTGCCAAGTGCTTGGAAAGACTTGAAAACGGTGCAATTCAAAAGTACACTTCGTAAATTATTAATAGATAAAACGTATTACAGTGTAACTGAGTTTTTAACGGACAATTTTTATCAAACTACCTCGAATTGTTAATTGATTAATTTATTTAGTACGGAATAATTATGGTGTATTGTCTATGACCTGGAATTTTAATATTTGTTTGTTTATTTATCTTCGGACCACGATTTTGTATTTCTTGTTGACCTACTGTTACTGACAATTTTTGAGGTTTAATGTAATAATTAAGTTTTTTTTTTTAATGAATATTTGAATTTTAATAATTTTATTTAATGAGAATGACATAACTAATTCAATGTTCCAATAAGAATTTAAATTTTAACAATTTTATATAATAAAAATGTTTGCATGCCGAATGGTGAAATATGGCAGAACTCTGATGTAAACCTACTACTACCTAATTATGTACAACCCATATTTGCAAATAAATGCTATTCTATTCTATTCTATTCTAAAGATTTAATATTAGGTAATTAGCTGTAATGACAGTACCTAGTTTTAGTTTTTATTTAAGTTTCAGTTTTTATACATACCTATAAAAACTACCTGCACGACTTAATGTGTAGACATTATTTGTACGCCTTTGCAAGGCAGCACATAGTGAAACATAACTCTTTTTGATAACACCGTGTATTTACTTTACCTATGTGTCTCAAATAAATATATTTGAATTTGAATTTGAATAGTACAGGGGTCACGTAGGTATTTAAAGTAAAATTGGAATTTTGACCTCCAATAGCTCTGTAACTAGAAGGTCCCCAGCTATGGTCCAGAATATAAAACTTATTGCAATGACGTGGAGAACAAGTGACTTTCGGCTTCGTACCGTTCACCCATTATGTCCATGCAATAAAAGTGATTATTCTGATGCGGAGGTGAGTTGCATCGTCGAAACAACACGAATCACGTCTTTTTGCCTTTTGTTGCGTATACATAAAGCTGTTTCTGATCGGCTCAAGCCATTTCAGCGTCGATAAGTGAGGCCCTAAAACAATTAAGATGCTTATCATAATTCTGAGCTAAAAGCACTTTTAGAATTCGTGATCAGAATCATTAAGCCTAATATTTTCTAGGTCAAAAGGACAAGCTACCCAAAACAATTAATTAATGTTGCGCACGAAATAAAATCCCTAGGGCAAGACGCGTGGTCACCCGACAATAAAATATTCCTCCCTCTTTGGCTATAGTTATTTATAGATGACGCAATTAACACGCAACACGTGACTCTTACAACTTTGTTTTAAGGCATAAATTCGAATGATTAACGGGTGTGCTTGAAATCAAATCAATCATATTCAAATCTCGTTTCCAATTGAAGATATTGCGACTACTAAACAAATAGAAACTGTTTATGAATTACCTAGAAAAAGTTCGAAGGTGTAGCGCAAACTGTAATTTATGTTTAGGGTGTTAGAGTAATTTTACTGAAATCACATATTTTTTCCCATAAATGAAAACTAAATTGCAACCGCAGGAAAGATTAAATGTTTCATAACTTACTTACCTGTATAAAAATAAACACAATAGCGACGGTCAGGAACAGGATAAGTCCCACGATGACGATGCAGGTAGACACCGTGTCCACAGAGCTGTATGCCATGTCCCTGAAGCTTGCGTTACAGAGGGACGCCATCTTGCCGAACCCGCGCACGTGTGCTGGGAGTAATGCTGATTGCCTATTAAACAATGTCTTTAAGAGTCAATATTGCCTGTATTTCAGGAAACGTTAACGAAAAATTTGCCAAGCCAGATGGTTTGAGATTCTGAATACTGCTGGATTTGATTTCCAGATTAAGTCATAAGACACCTTATGTGCCTTTCAAGAATCCAAGGCTTAGTGAATATATCATATAACTCAAACTTAAGTAAGTAACTTACCTAGTTTTCCACCAGCTCCTCACTTTTCCCATAACATTGTTGTAATGGTTCTCAAAGAACAGCCAAACACCGAAGTAGTTCAACAGCCTCTTTAGAACATGGATGGCCAAGAAGAATAAAGTCACTGGCAACAACCAGATATGCTTCCAAACAAGCATACACAGGCAGCCGAAGAACAGAAGCTTGAAGTACAAAGCAGTTTCCTCATCATTGTCGAAGTTATTCTTCATATAGTTCTCGTCAAGCGACCTTTGCTTAAATGCAGCTAAGAATCGGGCATCGCTTTTAATTTTCGAATTCGATAAAGGTAATGCGGATAATGTTCTCGTTTTAAATAACATTTTCGGGTGTCGTGGGGAGCTTTGGATGGGCTCGTTGGCTCCCCAGCTTGCCCTTTTCACTATCGTATCGGGGGTGACGGGGGATGGAGTGTCTTTTTCTGGAGTACTTTCTTGTTCACTGGATTCTATTTGAGTTTCCTCTTCAGGTTTATCTTCCACCTGCTTGTCAGTGTCCTGCTCATTCATAACAGCTTTCTGAAAAGCTAACACCATCGAAGCTTCCGGATCTGTAATATATTTTCACTGATTTTAAATACAGTCAAAAAAAAAGTGCATTATTTAATGTAAATGTAAACAAGTAAAAAGGAGTTCTAATTTGTTCAGACAAAGGCCCAAGTTTTTCTTGTGTGACTTTTTAATGTAACTTCTTTCTTTTGGTTACCAGATAACTTACTTTTCTCCAATAATTTCTTGTGAACATCAACCACTTCTAAAGCAAAGCCAGCGATACAGACTACTTGTAGGAATACAAAAGTGTAGACTTGTAGGGATCCAGTGAGGCTTGCTATAAAGCTGGCGATTACAAGCCATAGCAGCTGTGATGTCAATCGGAAAGCGAACTCCCTCTGTGGTGTCCATAGGATGTGCACGCTGATGACGTATGCTAAGAATATTGTTAACGTCTGGAAAGAACATCATATTCAAATTAGATAAATTGATTGCAGATACAAAAGAAATACTTAGACAAAAAAAAATAAAAAATTGATGACACAATATTTTGTTGAAAGCTAGGAGTGTTTACTGGGTCAATGGGTGATGAATTGGCTGAGCCATGAACAGTTGGAACAGACTCACGAGTCTAAATCTGATTTCTCACACAATTAAATCCTAAATTGTGTGAGAATTCAGAATTGAGCTACTTTATGCTATTTGGAGGGCTAAGAGAATTTTCATGAATATTTATTATGTAGTTATTATTAATTATGGTTATAAATAAAAAAATAATTCTGTTAAAATATTTCTGAATGTGAAATAAATAATTTAAAAAAACCGTACTTTGGTTAAATAAAATATAACAAGTAATTGTGTTTCATGTTTTTTTTATTTAAATAAATATTTATTATTTTATTAGACTTACAATATAAGAGCTGCAGACACTGATGAGCAAGGTGGTAGAGAAACTGATGAAACTGCTCAGCTGCCAGAATAAGCAGACAAAACTTCTTGGCACCGCGCTGTACATCCATGGCAACACAAATATTGCAGACAACAACCCTATCACTGTCTGAAATTTTAAAAAAATGTAAAATATTTTATACAGAGGATTATACGGAGGAGCAATGGGCAAAAATTACCACTCAGTGGATACCAAACAGCAGGAAACGACAATGTGGCAGGTTCAGAAGGAAATTGCGGGATGAGCTGGACTCTTTCGCAAAGGATTGGCCTACAATCGCACTAGATCGCGATATGTGGAAGGAGGGAAGGGATGCCTTTGCCCTGCAGTGGGACAATATAGGCTTATAATAATATAATAAAATATTTTAGAATTTCTAATTAATCTTAATTTTCTTTTTTGCCTTACTCCTATAAGTATTCAAAACTACATAGTAAATCATTTGGAATAGAATGTATGCACAAGTTGACATTAATACAATGTGATTCATAGTTTACCTACTTTGTCAGATTTGTTACGGTGATTGTAATATCAACAATAGTGGCATTATTTCACTCAAGGCCAATGATGTCATAATTTGTCTAGCTAGAAATTCTTGTGTAAGATGAAAAAAACTAGCTTTTCTCAGCAGATTTGCCTTGCCTGCATAGAATGCTGAAATTATTCCACAGGAACATAAGTTGGATTTTTTAAAGCATATCTTTCAATTAAAATCAAAGCACAGAAACGTGTTTTTTAAATTTATGAAACTGGCTTTATTTGACTGATATTTATGGGATGCTTTCGGGTATGTCGCCACCGTAGCTGGACTAGTCTAATTTTAACACACTCTTCGCAGTAAATCAGGCTGTATTTTGGCAATAATGTGTCAAATGTTGGCTTCTAAGTGCTCAATTGTTTCTGGTTTATCAGTGAAGACATGCAACTTTACAGATCCCTAGACAAAATAATCAGTCCATTTTGTGAAATTTTAAGTATTGCTTCTTTATATGTTTACACAAAGCAGCTCATTTTGAGCAGCCAATGCGAAGGGTATAGTGTAGTAAGTATAGTAATTTAAAAAAACATACCTTATAGTGATCAATGAACTGCTGTCCAACAGTATCTGAAGCAAAGTTAACTACATTCACGGGTATCACCATCAAACCAACCACCACAGACGTGTTGGACTTCTCTAGATCTTCGAACCATGATTTTAGCTTTTTAGAGAGTTTATATTTAAATGGATGGAGTAAAGAGCCCACTAACAGAGCCCAAAATAGAGGCTTAAAAAAGGGCTCTAAAATAAGAAACAGCACATAAAATGCGACACAACATATTGCTAATATAAATAGGGCAAAGGCGTTATAGAACCCATGTTTCATAGGTTTCTCGTTCCCTTCCGTTATTCCGCCTATAATATTGAATATATTTTCGAAAGGAGACTGCTGCATTGCTCCTTCGATGTTATAGAATATTGTCACAACTTTAAGTAGGTAATATTAAACTTATTAAAAAATAGAATAGTAGTAATCACATTATAATTATGAGATCATGGTTTTTATTTGATTTTCGGGAACATTTCGATTCACGGCCGCGTTTCAGTATTAATCAGTCGGTCCATTGACAACAGGATAGTATAATACGCTTAATGCGCGAGTGAAAGAGAAATCATTTTTCTCAAAGTGAATACTTTAAACATTTTTAGTTCTATGGTCAGGATGTGACATTTTTTTTCTGAAAACTGATCGATGGACTTTTGGTTAAGCTGTCAAAATTAGTGAGTGACAGACGTTTATACAGCACGCTTTGTGTATTGCTTTGGTTTGCACGAAACAAATGATACCGCATAAACAATTATATTGGCTCTGGAGGAAATACTATAATAGTTTTGCATTTTATCTGTGCCTGCTCATATTTAATAAGATTTTCTCTTTTTATTTTAAAATAAGTAATCATATAACAAACTTCGCGCACCTGCAAAAATGAGAAATTGGCGCAATTTTTGATTGTTCTTAATTAAACAAGTCAGTCAAAATATTTTATGCAACAAAATGAAGAATTGGGTTTAAAGATAGGTCAGGTATGTAAGTATTATTTCCTTTATTTATTTCTATTGAGGCCTTTGCCCAGCAGAGGGACAATGTGGGCTTGCTATAATAATAATAGGGCCGGACGGACTGTACAATTTTTGGATTAAATGGCTACAAAGGTCACACGCTTGCTTAGCCTCACAATTCCAGTCATTCTTAGAGACTGGGTCGCTACCACCATTCTTTACAACAGGAGTTACCCACCTGCTCCATAAATCGGGTAGTACTGCGGAACCTAAAAACTATAGACCAATTATGTGTTTACCGACAGTCTATAAAGTTCTAACATCCATTCTGAGAGCAAAAATTGTTCGTCATATAGACAGAAATTCAATTATGTCTGTCTCTCAGAATGGATGTAGGAATGGGTCCCGCGGTACTAAGGAGCTGCTCCTTATCTACATGGCCATAAGCCAACAGGTTCGTCGATCCCGGAGGGATCTGTCGACATGTTGGATAGATTATAAGAAAGCCTATTACTCGGTGCCACATACATGGCTCATGAGGGTGCTGGAGTTGTACAAAATAGATGCAACTCTTCGCACCTTCTTGATGTCGTGTATGGGGCAGTGGAGGAGGGTCCTTCTTTAACCAGGATGTCGGCAGGTTCTTGGGAACGATGATCCGATCAGGATTAAGCGAGGAATATTTCAGGGTGACAGTTTGAGTCCGCTTTGGTTTTGCTTGGCCTTGAATCCTCTGAGCACACTGCTGGAGGATTCGGGTCTAGGCTATCGGTTGAGGAGAGGTGGTCAGGTTATATCTCACCTCCTTTACATGGATGATTTCAAAATATTTGCTCCCAGCAATTTGCAACTGATGGAGCTACTAAAAGTGACTTTTATTAGCGCCATCAGGATGGAATTTGGCGTGGACAAATGTGCGGTCATGCATGTAAAGCGAGGAGAGATTATGGAATCCGTGGGAACTCAACTCTCGGATTCCATATTCCTTAGATCCCTCTCCTCAACCGAGACCTACAAGTATTTGGGTATGTCGGAAGCATTAGGCATCCATGCTGCCGACATGAAACAATCATTGAAGGAGCGCTTCTTTGGCCGCCTGTGAATACAACCTTGTGAGTTCTGACGAGAATCTCTTTCACGAGATTCTAGTCATGAGGGACAGTGATGTCAACAATCATTGCCCAGCGCTCTCGGCGATCTATCACCACAATATCAGGTTTATTTGCTGAAATAGTCCTGTCTAACCTACCTTCATTTATTAAAAATGTTGCGTGAATGTGCCTTTCCATGCAAGAACTGCCTTCGCTAAAAGGTAGAGATAATGGGTGTAAAAAGACCCTTAACGAAGCCGAAAGAACTTTTTAATAGCGAGGGCAGAGCAAATGACGGCAATTGACCTATTTATTAAATAATAATATATCTTTCGTCGACGGCGATTTAGGACCATTAATGGGTTTTAATGATAATAATTTGGTGACTGCATTAAAGAGATTGCTGATAAAAGGAATGATTAATTAACCGTAACAACACCTACGTAAGCAAGCCAATAAAATAATTAGGCAACTTGGTTCAGGTTCTTTCACTTGTATTCGTATAAAGAAACTGAAAGCACAAACTACATACTTGCGTTCGAGCTGGAATAAGTTGTGGTTATAAATGGAAACGATTATTTTTACAGTTTTTTGCATTTTCTTTAGTGATAGTGCTCTATTAAAAACTGAGCCTGATAATGTTCAAAGTCTCACCAGTTGTGTTGTAAAAATGGTAGAAGACATCAGGTACAAGAGCAATTACCACGTTAAGGACATAACAGTCATGAATATGAACAATGATTTAAAGTTATCAACCCTCCATAAAGTAGAAGATGCACGATTTGTTTCCAGAAGATTCTTTTGGGAGCCCGGAAATATTAACAATGTGATTTATATCATGATGACTGAAAATTATCAAGAACTAAAGCACGGATTAAGAAAAGTTATCTCAGATGCATTTTGGAATCCATCAGCAATATTTATCATTGTCTTGCAAAGTTATGACAATACCAGTTTACGAGAAATTGCCGATCTACTGCACGCATACAACGTTTATAATATTTCGTTAATATCACGTGATGGTGACGACTACGCTATATACAAGTATAATTATACAAATCCTGGTTATTGTTTGAAATCAGGTTACTTAACATTTTGGTCATGGTGCTCTGACTACCATACTGAAAAAAAATTACCGTTCTTAAATAAGGGCAGCATCAGCAACTGCCGATATAAATTCTTATCACGAAACATATGGCCACTCGTGAACTTCGACACAAGCACCAAAGGATCCGAACAATATTTCATTACATTGTTTCAAAAGCAATTCGGACTGAAAATTGATTTACAAGAATTTGGCAATGTTGACAAATATGGGAAAATCAAGAGTAACTCGACACTGATCATGTTGCAAAAAGTGATAAACAACGAAATTGAAGGTGTTTTAGGAGGATATGAGGTCAGGCCGTCGTTGTATTCTGGTAACATTTCACACACTTACCCTATAACAATCGATCACATGTTCTATATTGTTGCTCACGCCCAATATGTAGGACAATTGGTTGCAGTTTTACGTAAATCTTTTAATACTTGTGTTATAATCGCATTCTTATACGTAATTTTCTGTGTGGCGGTTACATTGTTATCAATATTTCCTCCACGAAAAGATGTTTCCCGCAGTGCTCTCATTGTGTTTGGATATTTATTGAATAAGAATGCTGTTAGGCGAACAGTATCTGGTTGGCCACAGATACTCATTTTCTCGAGTCTACTGTTTGCAGCGTTTATAATCCCTTATGCTCTCCAAGCAAACTTGTTCAGTGTAACCACTCAGCCGTTTCGTGACTATGAACCGAAAAAAGAAGAAGATTTAAAAACATATCAAGCTATTTTACACACTGATTTTCAGCATCGCTTTGAATTTGATGGTTATTGGGATTGTGGAACAAGAATAAATTGTTTATTGATGGTTAAACATTTCCCCAACAAGCCTTTGTATACCATAATTTCAAATGCTCATTATATGGTTTATCAGTGGCAGTTGACAGACGATCACGGCAACATGGATATGTATCAGTTGAAAGAACCTTTTACGAGCATATACAGAGCAATTTACTTACGCCGTGGTTCTGTTTTGATTCCGTATTTGAACCGTTTTATATCTCAGTATGCAACAACAGGTGTGATGGAAAAACATGCGTCGGATATATATTTCCGAGAGTGGTTGAGGTATAAATCCCGTAACCGGCCTGAACACGTACCATTGCCACTGTCAGAGTTTTATTATGTATTTATGGTGCTAATTTGCGGTTACTGTTTGTCTTTATTGATATTTCTTTACGAGGTTTGGGCTGGAACACTATGTACGATTAAACAATAAGTAACACTAAAGTAAAAAAAATAATGTGTAAAAATTCTGTTTTCTTTTATCAATAAAGATTTTGCAGCATGTATGTTACCTGCATTTTTTTTCTTCATAAAGCTTTACCTACCAACTCCAACCCCGTAAAACTTTGACCATCATCATTCTCCCCCTGCTCATTTGTGGTCGGTGCAGCATGTCTTCTTCTTCCATACTTCTCTATTACTGGTCATCTCAGTAGTCACCTCCTTTCCAGCCATATCGTCCAAAATACCACAAATTGCCACAATTTCAACAAAATGGTGTTGAAATTGTGGCAATTCTACAGTCAACTGGCAGGTCTGCAGGACTGCCTACAATCCAGTGAAATCGACAAGCTGTGGGAAACTACTGAGTCACTTCGAATTACTTACTATAATATATTTTTAATCACACTAGGTGAAAAATAACTGCTATCTAAAAAAAGGCGTAACTATATAAAGAGAAGTGGTTGTAGCTAAAGCTGTGTCGATAGTACTTATAAACAGTTCAATTACCTACTTGGAGGCTTACCATTTGTAAGCTGTCTAGCGAATGCTCTCAACCAAGTCTAGTTATTGACAACTAGATGGGTTAAAAATCAATTGTTAATGGCAAACCAACATCAATTCAGCAAGATTCCTTGCCCAAGAAGATCTGATGAAACCTGTGTGGATAATGTGGATATCAGTAAACTGTTAACGTCACAGCGATAAGGTTTGTTAAAAGTACTGTAAAATCTGTGGAGTGGCAGATATTTCAGTCAAACAACAACTTTCTGAAATGAGCTTAGTTACCTAGTCTTTGGAAACACGTTATGTACAAAGGTGTAACGAACTTTATAGTGATCGGATTTTCATGGGATTTTTTTATTGAGTTCCTAGAGGTGTGGAGAAGAAAGTTAAAAAAATAATTATTTGAATATTTATTTTGTCGTATCAGAATAATTTGAAATTCGACGGTTTTATATTGTGGCGTAAGTGTGACCTGTGTGCATTCATAAACGCAAATTCTATTAAATGCATTCTGCATTTAATGAATGAATTTTGGATGATTTCCTGATATTTTCGAATGAAAATGTTGTTTTTCTTGTACGGTTTTGTAAAAAAAAAAACCCTAGAATGCATTTAATCGAAGACAAAGAACAAATACAGGGTGTAAATAGACCCTTCACACAGCCATCAATCAAGCATTCTGTACATCAAACTAAAGTAACTTTACGCAAAAATTATTGCTGGGAATCGACTTTTTTTTTCGGGTGAAAAATCATGTTTTACGGTAGGACTCGATGGAAAGCACTCAAAGCATTGTGCTAATGGATGGATAGAATAGTACGGGGGTCGTAGAGGTGTGCAAATAACAATCTTACATTTAAAACATGTTTAAGGAACTTTGACCCCCCAATAACTCCGTAACTAGAAGGTTCCCAGGTATGGTCTAGAATAAAAAAAATAATCGCAATGACGGGGAGAACAAGTGCCTTTCGGCTATGTTAAGGGTCTATTTACACCCTTTATACAGACCAAATTGGCGTTTAATGGATGCACACAGGTCACTTTAATACGCCAAAATATAAATTTACCGAATTTTAAGTTATTCATGAACAAACAGAAATATTCAAAAGGAAATCAAAAAGAAAAAGAAAATAAATTTTCTTCTCTACACCTTTAGGAACTTAAAAAAGTCCCATGAAAATCCGACTAACTTTGTTTCATCTTTTTGTCTAATTGCACTAGACTAAAAGTGTGCAGAAGTGTAAATGAAGTTACGATCGAGTTATACCAGTGCCATTTTTACGTTCGTCTGAACGGTAACTACACCTCGAGGCTTCGGCAAGTTAAAAGATGGTCCTAGTAGACATACCATAACGTCACGTCTGCAATCATCCGAAGGGCTAGGCAGAGGTGTACCTTATAGTACACCCACATTTTGCCGGTTATGTTTATGTCCCATGTAATAGAGGGTTTGCCCTCGTAATGTATTGTGTTCTATTAATGATGCGTGACATTATAAACATGTGTTTAATTTGAGACAACAGCCTTAAATTATTATGTGCGTGTGGCAACCAAAAAGAAGATTAATTTATTTTCTTTATCATTTAAAAGCAAAAGTTATGATTGAATCTAAATCGTAAAATGGTGATTTCATTGATGATTAAAGAGCGTTACCCTTTATGCTCTTAGATCATTAGGTCCCCTTTAACAATGATGCTTAAAAGCCCAGTAACAGGCACAAATATGATTAATGTTTTCAATGATACAATGAAAACCAAAATTCTGCCTCTATTTCTTTTATTCAATAAAAGGTATTTCAAAATGAAGGAAACTACAAACAAACTGCTCGACTAATTCGTGGTCTAAAATGAAAACAATTATCTTATATATTTTCTGCATTTTGGTTAGTGCTAATGCCTTATTAAAGTCTGAGCAAGATCATGTTAAAAGACTAACCAGTTGTGTCGTAAAGTTGGTGGAAGACATTCATTACAAGAAATACAGTAACGTCATGGACATCACAGTCATGAATATGAATAATGATTTAAAATTATCAGCCCTCCATAACGTAGAAGGTGCACGATTTATTACAAGAAGGTTCTTTTGGGATCCCGGAAATATTGGCAATGTGATTTATATCGTGATGAGTGAAAATTATCAAGAATTAGAGCACGGATTAAGAAAAGTCACTTCTGATAAATTTTGGAATCCAACAGCAAAATTCATCATTGTCCTGCAAAGTTACGAAAGTTACAGTTTACATGACATTACCGATCTACTTCATGTATACAACGTTTATTATAAAGTTTCATTAATATCCCGTCATGCTGGTGACTACGCTATATACAAGTATAATTTTACAAAACCTGATTATTGTTTGAAATCGGGTCATCTAACGTTTTGGTCATTGTGCTCGGATTATCACAGTGAGAAGAATTTACCTCTCTTATACAGGGGAAGTATTCGTAACTGTCGGTATAAATTCATAACACGTAATTTGTGGCCGTTCACGAACTTCGACACAAGCAAACAAGGATCTGAACAATATTTCTTGTCATTGTTTCAGAAACAATTCGGAGTAAAAATTGATTTACACGAATTTGGTAAAGTTGACAAGTATGGGAAACTCATGAATAACTCAACAATCATTATGATACAAAAAGTCGAGAACAACGAATTTGAAGGAGCTGTGGGAGGATACGCGGTTAACTCGGCAAATAACCATGGAAACGTGTCATACTGTTACCCATTGTTTGTAGACCATATGTTTTATATAGTTGCTCACTCTAATTTTCTAGAACAATGGGTTGCAGTGTTACATCAGTCTCCTATAACTTGTGCTATAATCGGCCTCCTGTTTGTGATTTTTTGCGTGTCGGCTACATTTTTATCAATATTTCCTGCAGGAAAAGATATTTCCTTCAATGTTCTTACTGTATTTGGATATTTATTGAATAAAAATTCTGTTAAGCGAATAGGATCTGGTTGGCCACAGATAATAATGTTCTCAAGTCTGTTGTTTACAGCTTTTATTATTCCTTATGCAATTCGGGCAAACTTGTTCAGTGTGACTACTCAGCCAGTCCGTGGTTATGAACCTAGAATTCCAAAGGATTTAGAGACTTATCAGGCAGTTTTATATAATGAATGGCAATACCGCAATGTATTCGCTGGGCACTGGGATTGTGGAACTAGGCTTAATTGCTTAATGATGGTTAAAAACTCTCGACACAAGTCTCGTTATACTATAGTTTCAGAAGATCATTATAGCGTTTATAAATGGATGCTAGCCGACGATCAGTGCACATTGGTTACATATCGGCTGAAGGAACCATTTACTAGCATATACAGAACCATATTTTTACGCCGTGGCTCGGTTCTGATTCCATACTTGGATCACTTTATACTTCGGTTAGCGACTACAGGTGTCATGAATAAGTTCGTGAGGGATATTTATTTCCGAGAGCTGTTGAGGTGCAAATCTCGTTACCGACCTGAACACGTGCCACTGACACTGTCAAATTTTTATTACGTTTTTATGATACTTATCGTAGGTTACTGTTTGTCTTTAATCATATTTATATACGAGGTTTGGTCAGGATCACAACGCGAGGTACTCACGCGAGGAAACCCTTAATGATGCAACCACAGCTTCCGTGATGTAGAATATTTTTTTCGCCTACTTTACTACACAATGAATACAGATTAATTTTGTACCATTTGATAGGTAATTAGAATAGATTATTTAAATTTATTTGTTAGAATATTGTGGTTACTTAGGTGTTACACAAAACATGATGTCCATAATATTCTGCTGTTTCCAGCGTACAAATATTTCAAAAAAATTAAAATTATTAATAAACCATACAATGTCAAGATTATGGAAAACGTTAACTACTATGAAATACAATGTCAAGGGGTATTAATTATTATTTCAAGAATTATTGAATACAATGTCAGGGGTTATTAATTATAATGTCAAGAATGATTAAATACAATTTCAAAGTTTAGGCTGGCAATGGTAAATTCAAGAATATGTGTAAAATTGGAAAAAAAAGTAAATAAATCACAATGTCAAAAATATACATCATAATGTCAAAATAAAAATTACTATGTCAAAAAATTCACAATCAAAGTACAAATGTCATATTAATATCTTAATTACAATATCAAAATGTATGATTTAAAAATTCATTAACGGAGTAAAAACACATGTCTACCTAAGAGCCAAGCAAAGATTTTACATTTAAACTTATTAATTGGTAACATTCTCAGGGCAGGTGGTACTTTATTATAAATTTTAATTGTCATACAACTGGCATTTCTACTGTATTGAAATTTCTGAGCAGGTACCAATAATTTCCCAGCATTTCTTTTCTTCAGTCTTTCGGAGACTTGTTCATTTAATAGAAATAAATGAGGGTATTTTTTTACAAATAGACAAACTTCCAAAATATACAGACATGGGAGTGGGAGAATTTTTAATTCCTTAAATAATGGCCTGCAATGGTCAAAATATTCTGCTCCACTCATGGCTCTGATACATTTTTTTTGTACTATGAATGCTCTTTCCACATCCACCGAATTACCCCATATCACTAGACCGTAACGCAATACTGATAAAACATACCCGTGTTAAGCATTAAAAACTGTTTTTTTTACTGGACAATAGTCTTAACTTGCGAAGAGCATATACAAACCTATCAAGCTTACTGCATACTCTTTCTACATGTTCCTTTCAGTTTAATTTATTGTCAATTACTATACCTAAGAATAAAGCTGATGGTCCTGGTTGCAGAATTGCATTATTATGTTCAATTCCTGTCGGTATTACTGACATGTTACATGTTTGAAATTGAACTATTTTGGTTTTGTTAATTCGCCTGGAGCTATTTTATGTCGGGTACATTGAGTGGACGACCTTTGTAAGACGACTAAAAAGTCATGGTGTATATGTACATTATGGCAGTTGTATCTGTTGGTTGGCACTAATTATAGACGAATGATTAATGTGTTAAGCTTCTGTCGCTTTTATCACCAATAAAGAGTTTACTGCACGACGAGTATCTACATTTTTTACCTTATATGTCATTTACCAACCGCAAAATGACAATCAACCCGAAAACCCATCACACAGTTTTCACTTACCAGACCTTACAGTACTGAGCATATTTCACAAGGACCTTTTCTTAGAGAAAAGTACTGTCACTGGAAATGAACTGTGTTTTTTTAAAATAAGGCGAAAAGAAAACTATCTCGATAAATAGTTTAATACCTGTGGTTCAACTATTTACTTTTGGTTTTCATGGACTACGACATATAGGAAAACATCTTTTTTTTTCTTAGCCTGAACTATTAATACTCATACTAGGAATAAACAAATGTAATGTCTTTCAACCCCCGAGAGTTATAAAAAACAAGTAAATGAAACCTTAGAAGATTTTCAAACACTGTTTTAAGCTTTCACGGTTTACGTTTTTTCGGTTTAACGGGAGCTCAAAAATAATGAACAATTACGGAAGAAATCCCGTAAGTGACAGTATAGGCTTAGAAGATTTAATTTTTTCTTTATAAATATTTACGATACACACTTTTCTCATGGATGTGGATAATAATGAAGCAAATTCCTAATATATTGTTTCTTATATTTTAAATATTTCGTCTACTTGGAATTCGCGCGAGTGTGTTACGCAATTATCTCGCTGATTTGACAGATCTTTGTTCTAGGGTAGACTGCGCCTTTTTTTAAAATTAGAATAGGTAGGTACCACCCAACGATGGTCTGATATGCCAGTCTCTTTGACAAATCATTAATCGCAATCCACGTCTCGCGCTTAACATGCTTGCAGATGCAGTTGATCAGACATAAGTTACTCTTAAAACTTTTAATATTCTTTGAACAAGTGGAGTATCAAATGAAAGTGCATTTATGAAGTTAATTTTAAAACAACAAAAAACGTTCTAAAGTGGTGAGTCATTTATATAAAATGTGTGATTAATTTGAGTTACCAAAGTCCGTAAATCAGTATGTGCGTGAAACAGCAAAAAGGGATAATTTATTAGTGTTTCTTGTTGTGTCTAGCGATCGTTTTAGTAGCAAAGTGTGTCTATTGTGCCTAACTCGTAAAACGGTGTTTCTATATTTCATTTGATGATTTGAGCATTAAATTGAGTGCTAATAAAAGGAACCATTATGATTAATGTTTTCAATGATACAATAAAAATCAAAAGGTGCCTCGGTTTCGTTTAATTCAATAGAAGGTATCAGAAAATGAATGAACAAGCTGCTCGTTAAATCGTGTTCGAAAATGAAATCAATTTATTTTCACATTTTCTGCATTTTTTTTAGTGCTAGTGCTTATTTAATAACTGAGCAAGATAATGCTAAAAGTATCACCAATTGCGTAGTAAAAATGGTAGAAGACATTGATTACAAGAAGATTCACCAATTTATGGACATTACTGTTATGAATATAAATAATAATTTAAAATTATCAGCCCTCCACAAAGTAGAAGGTGCACGATTTGTTTCCAGAAGATTCTATTGGGAACCCGGAAACATTTATAATGTGATTTATATCGTGTTGAGTGATAATTATCAAGAATTAGAGCACGGTCTGAGTGAAGTCATCTATGATACATTTTGGAATCCATCAGCAACATTCATCATTGTCTTGCAAAGTTATGAGAATTACAGTTTACATGACGTTACCAATCTACTTCACCAATACAATATTTTTTATAAAGTTTCGTTAATATCACGCAATGGTGAAGACTACGCTATATACAAGTATAATTTTACAAAACCTGGTTATTGTTTAAAATCTGGTCATCTAACTTTTTGGTCATGGTGCTCTGACTACCACTCTGAGAAAAATCTACCTGTTTCATACAAGAGTACTATTCGTAACTGTCGATATAGATTCATTACACGTAATCTGTGGCCGTTCATGAACTTCGACACATGCACCAAAGGAACTGAACAATATTTCATTAAATTGTTTGAGAAGCAATTCGGAGTAAAAATTGATTTACAAGAATTTGGCAAAGTTGACAAATATGGGGAACTTATGAATAACAACACAAAGATTATGGTCCAAAAAGTAGAGAAGAATGAATATGAAGGGGCTGTGGGAGGATACGCGATTAACTCGGAAAATTATTTTGGGAACATTTCATACAGTTACCCAATGACGATAGATCACAATTTTTTTTATGTTGCTCACGCTAATTATATAGAGCAATGGGTTGCAGTATTATATCAGACTTCTCAGACTTGCATTGTGATAAGCCTCTTGTTCGTAATTTTCTGTGTGGCGGCTACATTGTTGTCAATATTTCGGACAGAAAAAGATGTTTCCTACAATATTCTTATTGTTTTTGGATATTTATTGAATAAATATTCTGTCAGAAGAATAGAACCTGGATGGCCTCAGGCACTAATTTTCTCGAGTCTTTTGTTTACAGCGTTTATAATCCCTTATGCGATTCAGGCAAACTTGTGCAGTGTGACTACTCAGCCGGTCCGTGGTTATGAACCGAAAGAAATCATGGATTTAGAGGATTATCACGCACTCTTATATACTGAATGGCAGCATCGCAATTTATTCCATGAGCACTGGGATTGTGGAACTAGACTTCATTGTTTAATGCTGGTCAAAGACGATCCACACAAGTCTTGTTATACTGTAGTTTCAGATGCTCATTTTCAGGTATATCAATGGCAGCTGACCGACGACCAATGCCAAATGGCCGTGTACCGGTTAAAAGAACCTTACGTAAGCATATACAGAACCGTGTTATTACGTCGAGGGTCCGTTTTAATACCATATTTGGATCACTTTACTCATCAGTTATTAACAACAGGTATCATGGATAAGTATGCTGGTGATATATACTACCGAGAGCTGTTGAAGTGTAAATCTCGTTACCGACCTGAACACGTACCTCTGCCACTGTCAAATTTTTACTATGTGTTTATGATACTAATCGGCGGTTACTGTTTGTCTATATTAGCGTTTATTTACGAGATTTGGGCTGGATCGCGCCCAAATGCAAGGGGTATCTTTGAATGATGCATCGAATGTGTGTGGCAAATGAATACCTATTCGAATTGTTTTAGACACGTACCTACCTACTAGAATACGAGAACAAATTTAATAAAAATATTTCAGAACATCATTAACAAGGCACATTTATATGGAGATGAATAGACTAGAATGGTATTCAGCTGTATTCCGTTTAGACTGGTGGTCGATCCCAACATAGTTTGGAGATGAAAAGATGATTAAGTAGACTAGTTAATAATGTATGCATAATTTTGTGGTATTCTCTTTAAACTAATTGTGGGTGAATTGTATTGTATCACATATTTTTCTTCTTTCACAAATAAAGATTTTAAGGAACGTCAAATGTCTGGTTTTCTTTTGTCCCCAAAGTCAATATTTTGTTTATTTGTGTCTTTTGATGAACATGTCGACGATCTGCTTGGTAGCGCGTGGCTTATCAGTGGCCGCCATGTGTCCCGCGCCGACCACCATTGCCTCCATGAAGTTACCACTCGACTTCACGAAGCTGAAAAAGTGAACGATAAATGACCCATTAGTTGGTTGAATTCTGAAGTGTTCATTCCTTTTCCCCAGTCGATTAAATTAAAGGTAGTAGGTACTACCAAGTGTATTCTCGGTCTGCCACTTTTGAACCTTATGCCCTACGACTTAGGGTCGGTAAAACGGTCGATCACTTTTCAACCTTTGTCGACCGTCAGTGAACTCGATAGTACCTTAACAGCACTAACGTAATATAAATACATGTTTATCCCAATCCCAATCTGGCCAATGATGGTCAGATTGGGACACGTAGGTAATCTACAATGAGTTTAGACAGACCTTTGACATAAGCAATTTAAATTCAGTAAAGATTGGGAAAATCCAAGTTGCAGCAAGTCTTCTGAGAACCATGAGTTTCGTTAATAACGTAGTTTGTTTATTAGTTTTTTTTATTAGTACTAGTAGGGCAGTTCTGCTTGGTGGATCCCTAGCCACCCTATGTTTAAGTCATTATATAAATATGTTTGGGCTTTACTCACGAATTAACGAGTGAAGTATTGTTTTCGTCATAGAGACATTTTCTGTCGGCGTCGAGGTATCCTTGTCTCCCTGACCACTGCAGGCTTCGGTACGTGCGAACTGACAGCGCGTAGGGTACCACCATGTCCAGTTGCCCGCTGGATAAAAAAAAAATATGCATCGCATTGAAAACCTCGGAGGATTAGAATTAAGAAGGATAGAAAAGTTTAGGATTTCAAAAAACTTACTTGTAACACAGGACTCCATAATGCTCCACCAACTCCTCCAACCAAGGTTTGACAGTTAGGAATTCATCAAATCGCAACTGATCATCAACAATCATATTCATTATAGAAAAAATCTCCTTTTTGACATGAATTGCATTTTGAATTTCTGGCTTGTTTAAAAATGATTCTATTGACCTTTCGAGTGGTGAAGTATATTTAGGAACCTCACCATTCATGTAATTGTATACATCAACGGGTACAGCAGTAAAAAACACTTCTAAAGCATTGGCGGCATTCTGTAATAAAAACCATAGTAAAGTAAGTTTGTTTGTTTGTTACCTTTTGACGCCTAAACCACTGAACCGATCATCCGGAAATTTTGCATATACGTTGTCAGGTGTACTGAAACGGACATAGGTTACCTTTCATCCCGAAAAAAGTACTGTTCCCGAGGAAAACAACAATAACGTTCTCATGATGAAAGATGGCAATAAACGCAGAGGTTTTTTTTTAAGATTTAATTTTGCACTCTTCGGGCTATGTATCATGCAAACCCGTCATATCGTTAGTCCTGTTTAGAATATAACTAACCTCTGTGTAAGCGAAGAAATTGTTTTCTCTCCAGTTCCGCCTAGCCTCAAATTCCAGTTTGCTAATCTCTTTCGCTTGTTTGTGGTCTATGAGGCCCACTTGTAGCGCCCACTCGGAATAGTGCAGCATTGTCGGTGGATCTATCCAGCCATCGCCAATTACCAGACCCTACACCGGAGACATGCTCGTTATTTTTTTAATTCATAAAAAATGAGCCTACTAAAAATAAATAATGGGTAGGTAAGTATTATAATTTACCAACCCTCAAATTAATCGGCATTGTATAATCTGTATTGTGACGTATGTAATGTCCAAAAGCAGGAATGTATTTGCCAGCGTACGATTCACCAGCTATGAACAGAGGTGCTGTTCTTAATTCCGGGAAAACTTGAAGAAACTGTTGAATGAAGTTCAAAAGAGACCGGCCTGCCTGCGAAAGCAAAATAATTATTTCTGATTGTTCTTTATTAGGTAGGCAGAACTTAGGTCAGTCCTCAAAATGTCATTAAGTAGGTACTTACTGTAGGCACATTGGTGACATATTCTCCCCCCTCAGTGAAGCTAAAGCCAGTTCCTACAGGATTGTCAATAAAGAGAAGCGAGTAGCTGGAACCCCATGTGATGTTCATTTTTTGAACTATAAAAAACATAAAATACCTAATTTATTTTCTACATTGGTAGTTTTTCATGTTATATTTATTTACTTTGCGTAAGTATATTATTTACAAACTATAAATAGAATACAAATTGTAATGTGCCACAGTTTGTTTTCCCCAATAAAAAAATGGACATGATGATCCTTATTCTTTATGGCTTGAATATTGAGCAATTGGCGGCCTCCCTACTCGCGGCATCTTAATGTTGATGATACAGCAGTAAGAGAGAGAATAATCAAAATAGACTTGATGCAGAAAAACTTACCTGATCCGTTGATAATTTGTAAAGGACCTATTTCTCCGAACAAGCCAAATAAAGAAGAAGCACCAGGCCCTCCTTGCAGCCAAATAACCAACGGTGTATTTTCAAGATCAACTCCTCGCGCGGGGAAATACCAGAAGAACAGGTTCCATTGTCGAATTTTGTCTACTGTAAAGTACCCGGCGTGACTGTTGACACCAGCGAACAAACTCGGGTCTACTCTAGAAAGTATCTTGGCAGTTTTAACTCTTCCATGTTCAATTAATGGTGTAAGGATAAGAGGACCGTCTTGACGGCCACCTCGAGTCACAGTTACATCTAGAACTGAACACTGACCGCTGCAGCAAAATATGGAAAGAAATAGAAAGCATTTAAAAAATAGTTGGAGAACCGTGAAGTTAGTTGGAGAACATGGAACAAATATATAGCATTTATTAGGCATTTTTTATTTATTTGGCTATTTAGCATTTATTTATTTACCACAAATTATAACGCTATGCTCTAATTATAACGCAATTTCAAGGTACTAGGTACGTTTAAAGGAATGCTATAAAAACTGCGTAAAGGTGAATTAATGAATTAAATTGGTACCTATCAAGGGATAGAATGAAATTTACTATGAGGCATAAAAACAGTGTTTGGGTATTTACACTGAACTGAACCACATGCATTTTTATGGAACCAAAACAAATCTTCTGTTGGATTACACTACAACACTTTGGAGAGATCCACACGGACTTTAATTTAAACTTGAAATGAGTACAAAGCACACAAAACACTCGCTACGGAATCAATACTATAACTACTGTTTTTTTTAGTAATATTAACCTTATTTAATTCACGGTAATGTACAGGAAAAATAAAAAATAAAACTTAAGGAATAAGGAAGATACAGGACTGTTCACTGGTGTTACGCGTGTTTCCTCAAGTCATGATGTTGTTCCTAGTTAAATAAAATTACAAGGTAAAATATTTGGATCAGTATAATCATCACGAGTATTGCCAGAAATCGGTTAGGTGGTTTCGGAGATTGGCGTACAGTACGAACATAGTGAAACGTGATTCCGGCGCCGCCCGTTGCGTGCGTCACACGTTGAACAGTGAACGCTTTCATACAAGTATGATACCGCAACGCGCAATGCAGCGCGGCGCTGGTCTTGCTCTGAAATAGTCTTAAGACAAATTCATTCACCACCAGAGACGCTCTGCTGAAACTGCTTATGATCTTTATACCTTAAGCAAAAAATTACTCTAAGAAAGGAGTTTTGGAAGTTCGTCCCCCAGCGTGAATTGTGTGTAAACAAGATACCTTCTAGTCTCGCCTACATGATGCTTCATAGACACCGTTGGTTTGAGGTTTGACTGGCTAGATCACCGAGAAATACCTACTATTGTACGTACCTGTTCCTAGAATAAGAAGCTTAAATGACGTCATTTTTGTTTCTAATTTTCCTTATCCATCTCGCCTCACAAGAATTAAATTGAATAAGGTTACATTTAATAAGGTTATACTTATGTCATTGCTAAGGTTGTGACGTCAATATTTTGCACTTGCTGACGTAGATCCACACGCCGTCCGCCGGCTGTTATAGTTGTTGTACATCTTCGGTGCAAGTCACCATACTCAGGATTTTAATCCATTCTTCGTATCGTTGGGATAAAATCCACCCTAAATCTGTGTTCTGTTCTGAGCGATAATTCCGTCCCGTAGTCTTTCGAAATTCTGCTGTACTCTTGGGCTCTAATAAGCAGGGACTGGTATTAGTGCATTTTCCAAGATTTTTTCTTGTTATTGTTGTAAATCATTCCTTGGTAATGAACTTATTAGTTTTGGTAGTACTTCCATTTTTAGAGAGTTTGTGTTCTATGCGTGTAAGATGTAAACAAATCATTCTTTTAACTGGGCCGTGGCATGTAGGTATTACGAAATTAATGAATAATAACTGTCCCTTAAGGATTTACATTTTTCTTGCATGGGTCGACTCGAGGTCTTAATAAAATAATCAGATGTAATTTGCTCAATGCAGGCAGAAGGAAGTTTGGAAAGTCTTGGTGATTATGTTTAGACAGATTGTATGTAGGTCTCCTGCGAGTACCGTACCGTGATGCTAATTCAGCGTTAAATGGAAGAAGTGACTATCTACTTACGACTTTTTATTATTCAAACTTCATGTAAAAAAGTGGTACAAAGCGAACTTAAAACCACAAGTCAGTCTCTACCAGTCAACATTTATGTTAAATAGGACAGCATTATGATATCCATTGATTTTGATATCGAACATGCATAAAAATAGGTACCTATCTACTACTACCTAGATAAAATAAACGAATAAATATACCTATTAGAAAAAATAAAGAGTCCAAAATACGAGAAACTCGTTAATTACTATTATTATGACTAGATGGCGCTGTGCCCCATCGTTTGTGGCACTTAATATTGTGTCTTGCGCATGTCCTGTTGTTTGTTCATTACAGGAACTCATGGACGTTACTGAAGGTGCCAAACTAGTGGCTCAGTTCTGAGCCGACATAATTTAGATTGCCGTCGACACGTAAGAAGAAGATAGAAGAAGATAAACTAGACTTCAAATTGATCCGGACTTTTCTTTTGAAAGTTTTTTTCTTTAAGCAAATATTGAGTCTGTAAGCAGAGTTAATTTAATCGAGTTTTCAGATTTAATTTAATATTATTGGAAGCTATTTCTTAAATCATTGTAGGTCTAAAAGTTTGAAACTCGTCACTGGAAAAATCCAAGTCACCGCATCATAACGTTAGGTCATTGACCTTGACTAGCTGTTCTAATTGGATCCGAGGAATACCCACTGTAAACGGTGACAGTTCAGCGATGTACTCACGCATGACCAACCACTTAACTGACTAAATTTGCGTGTACTATCAGGCACCTACTGCTCTCCCTAACCCTTCGCGGATAACAGGCGTGATGTTATGTATGATGTATAAAAATATACACGGAAAAACCCCTAAAAACAATAACGTAACCACCGCAATCATTTGAGAATACCGAGAGTGTACTTAGGTATGCTGAAAAAATACTCAGAAATTCATGCGAACTGAGATTTTAGTTTGCTTTTATCCTATTAGCATAGACATATTAAGTAGTTGTTGTTTATTTGATCCTTAGGTTTCATTACTGCAATACCTACTTGGGGTACCGACGCACGCACCGCGCAAACAGTCCTCAACCTGGGAAAAACTCGCAGCACTTAATTTTAGCTAAAGTACTGAAGTCGCGCACTAGTCTGCGTCAGCTGATACAAGAACAATGACATAATGCGTCACTATAATCATTTTTGCGCAATGCTCAAGTACTACCAACTAACTTACTAAATTTTCAACCTTATTACTAAGTGCATAAGGGTGAAAAGTGTTAGACCGTCAGTGATATCGGTAGTACCTGTAGTCTTATTCATTTAGTCATATTTGGCCTGCAGGATGAGTAAAATACAAATCGGAATTATATAAGGTTCTTTGTGTATAGTTTCGAGACTAAAATTCCTACAGTAAATGGCTGACCGTGGTTGGGGAACTTCGTGGCTAAGGTTTCTATTTTTAGATAGCTGGCTTCACACAAGTTGCTTCGCAAAATTAACGAAGCCTATCTAACACTGTTTTAAGCTTTCACGGTTTACAACTAAACTTATACTGTCACTTACGGGGTATCTTCCGTGATTGTTCATTATTTTGAGCTCTCGATATTTCGGCGTTGTTGCAAGCGCCATGACCGCGGGTTGACTGGAGAATGCGGGTGGATGGAGAATAAATTGTTAAGAGCAGACAAATCTATCTACCCTCTTTCTTTGTCTTTTGCTACGCGCACTACTGGAACTCGACACTTAAGCACGGCAAAACACACTCACAGTATCGCCAGGTTTTGTGGAGTCCTATCAAGGAAGATATCCTGTAAGTGACAGTATAAGTGAAGCCTATCTAGTTACAAGAGACAAAAGAAAAATCATTCAAATTCAACCAAGGAAGGTAGTCGGAACAATGCAGCGATGTGACAAAAATCCTTGTATAAACTTTACTCTAGCAAGTTTACTATCTAAGGCTCGTACCACATAACGATTCCTGAAAGCCCGATTTAACCAATCAAAATAATCATCATCTTCCTGTCCTTGTTCCATTCTACTTGGGGTCGGCGAGACACGTTTCTACATTACTTACACTGTCACGGCATCATTTTCTCCTTTCTGTTTCATATCATTCCTTATACAATCCGTCCATCTTTTCTTTGGCCTTCCTCTCCCTCTCCATCCATCAACATTCATATTCATCAAACTTTTAGTCACATGCGTTTCATCCCTCCTCATTACATGTCCATACCAAGACAAACAACTTCGCTCCATTTTTTCTGTAACGGGCGTCACTTTCAAACTTCCTCTAATACACTCATTCTTTACTTTATCCATTCTTGTCATTCCACAAATCCATCTCAACATTTAACTTGACATTAACGACCTAATTTGTCTATGTGTTACGGTAACTGATAGGTGCCACTGCAGGTTACAAACTAGTTAGCCAAATTCTTGGCCGACTCCATTTTGATTGCTCAAGCTAAGAGGAACACTATAGATTAGATTTAGAGCATTACATTACAAATAGTCGCTTCTGGTGGAGGAGCATTAGCATGTAACAAGGTGATTGTTACAAATTGTATCTTTACAGATTGAGCACTGTAATATTCGTTTCTCCTCACTCACCGATGTATTGCTCGAATCTGAACTTTTACATTACAGGCGAATGCTCACCGGGAAACAGCCTTATGATATACAATCTTTACATAGTAAAAACAAAGTCACTGCCGCTGTTTGTGCGCTTAGATCTTTTAAACTACGCAAATAGCATAGCAAAATCAGCCTATAATGTTCCCACTGCTGGGACACAGGCCTCCTCTCTATGAGAGGGAATGGGCTATAATCCACCACGCGGGCCCAGTGCGGGTTGGTAGATGTCACATGTCTTCGAAGGTTTGGTTCTAGGACATGCCGGTTTCCTCACGATGTTTTCCTTCACTGTTTTGAGAGCAGTGGTGATGAAATAAATTACATAAAGTAATGCGCCTGCTTGGGTTCGAACCCACGACTTGCTCGTAAGTCGGGACCGCTACCACTGGGCCACCGCTGCTCGATTTTAATGCAGTTTTCAGCAATAGATAGAGTGATTCAAGAGGAAGGTTTATAGGTATATTGCACCCGTGCGAAGCCTCGGAAAATAGATAAAATATGAGTAAGAGTAATAAATAAGAAAATATGAGTTCCAGAATACTATGTTCGTAACAACATGATATTTTAATCAAAAGAGTAGGCGAAAAACACTTTTAAAAGGTGTTAAGTGTTTCATTCATCACTGTTGCATTATTTATCGTAGTAAACATCAACATTAGAAATGAAATTTATACTTACATATTGTATGATTTATACCTATCCATAATATTCCCAATGACCATATAAGGCAGGGATCTCCGTTTGACTCATTGACGTGACGAATAAAAATTTGTCATGTAATGACAAATTATTGTTTCAAGCTTCTATGCTACGCGTCATACAAAGATGACCTGTGAAATAAAACACCTACAGGAAAAGTCACGTCGAAAAAAAATGCTGACATATGCTAAAACCACAAAGCAGATACCTAAGTACCAAGTTTTCTTTTTTTTTTACTTAATGGGCTAATCTTAGCATAAATATGTTCTGTAATAGGGTATGATAAGTAGGTGAACCACATTATTAAAACTTCATAACCGTTTACATCACATCACAATTTTAAAGTCAAAATTAATGATAGTCAGAGTACATTCAATGCTTTAATGGATGTAAAAATATTCTGGTATTCAGCTGCATCCGGTTAGACTGGAAGCCGACCCCTATATATTTGAGAAAAGGCTAGGCAGATGATGATGAATGGATGTAAAAATACCCTTAACGAAACCGAAATGCACTTGTTCTCCCCGTCATTTCGATAATTTTTTTGTTTTAGAAAACGTAAAAAAGTTCCGAAATTTTCACAACTTTAAAAAAAATACAAGTTTAGTTATAATTTTATTTTAAATACCTCCACGACCCCCGTACTATTCAATGCATCTATCAGCACAGTCTTTTGAGTGCCTTGCATCGAGTTCTTCCGTAAAACGTCATTTCTCACCCCCAAAAAAAAGTCGTTTCCCAGCAATCACTTTTTCGTACAGTTACTTAGTTCGATGTATCTATGCTTGGTTGCCGGCTTCGTGAAGAGTCCGTTTACACCTTGTATGGATCAGACAAAAGCGCGGATGACACACATTCATGCAGATTTGTGAGTAAGCTCCATCGTACATAGCACACGCAAATCGCACCAGAATGTCGTCAGAGGAAACGAGATATTGAGTTGTAGAGATACTACGATGCAGTCATGCAGTCTGGCAACAATGTGTATCAATTGACGGAGTGGGTAATGGGTACCTATTTATAAGTACATGACAATACATTATATTGTTTCAAGCATGTTCGTTGGCACTTAAATATATAAAATAAGTACCGACCTGCTTAAGCCGCTCTTACGTTTAAAGACTACCTACATCAAAAGCCTACTAAAAACTAAAATAGAAAATCCCATCACAAAAATAGAATAATCTCACCCTTTTTGTTGACGTAGGTAGGTATAGTCCCGTCGCGTCGCCCCTGGTTACAAAACCCTGAACCAAAACTCATAATAACAAATATATTTCTGTACAAGTAGGTAGGTAAGTTAATTCGAAAAACAATATCAGATTCACAAAGAGTCCAGTAAATAATATATGAAACTGTCCCCGTACTCGTCCCGCTCTGTATTACGAGTAATAGTTTTACAACATGATTCGAGTATATTATATAAGGGCAATCTCCGGGGATCGTAGGTCGAGTGGCTATTATGATACGTAGCATATTTTCAGCAATATTTATTGCTATAATCTGTGTAACCCGACCGTATTTCATCTTTATCGAGACTACGGGATACCCGATCGAGCCCACGTGGACACAATCGATGTTCCACATACTAAACGCTCTTTTGTTTTGTTTCTACAAAAATGTTTTAGAGCGTTGTGTTTTTTTCCTTGAAATAGTTCCTAGCGTCTAGGGGAAACCAGGATGTGACACATGGTTTAGGTTGAATTTCAGCTAGGGAAAAAACTAGAAAATATGTAGGTACCTTCATACGGTAAATGTTAGGTTTTGGTTTGGGACGCTTGTTTAGTCAACCTTTATACCAGTCTAATCATTTCGTAGCTAGCATGCATAGCAATGATGGATAGTCAACTACCTTTTAAGGCTAATTTACATTTGCATTAGTTATGTAGCGAGAAATCATCCAATTTAAAGTGGGCCATGGCCCTCATGCAGTTGTGCTGTTTGTACAAGGCCAGTAAAAAAAAAAAAAAAAGTTGCACTTTAAGGGACCTGTCCGAAGCCAGTATCCACGCAGTCGATGTGGCCGAGTTCTGGTCGAAACAAAAATTAAATAATTCTGGGACAATGGATACGAAGTAGAAGAAAAGGAATACTCATTACTACTAAATTGTAACAAAGCGTCATAAAAAAAACACACGTTAATTTAATTTATTATTAATAATTAATTTAATCTATATAATTGTTTTGCATCTTCATTTCTATTGTAGGTATTTGCTATTAATTGAACTATTTAATTTTGTTAATTTTTATATTTGTACGCAGACTATTTAATTACCTACTATAAGCTTTATGGATTGTATTTGAAATAAACGTTTTATTATTATTATTATATTATATACTATCACATTTGCATGATGCAACGTTATGCAGACTTCCAAGTACACTAGCGGGGATATCCTTGCAAGGGCACGTAGGTCTATTTCATCAGGGGGAATACTTCAGTATTATTACATCGTGTTCTATTAATATGAACAATTCCTAATCTTAGGCAGTTTTGATGACTCAGGTGTCACTTAGACGTAGGATTACATCATCTGCCTAGCCTTCTCCCAGTTATGTTGGAGTCGGTTACGAGTCCATTCGGATACTAGAGATAATGTAGACGTAGATACAAGTACCTTGTAGACTAGAATATAATATTCATTAGCCATAATAGGAGATATGTATTATACGGTCTACAATTATTACAGAAATAATATACAAGGTGTAAACGCACCCTTCCCGAAGCCGCCAACCAAGCATTCTGTACATCGACCTAATTCACTCTTCGTAAAAAGTATTGCTTGGAAACGACTTTTTTTTGGGGGAGAAAAATCATGGGTCACGGTGGGATGCAATGTACTCACTCAAAACATTGTGCTGATGGATGCAGTGAAAGTATGTACAGGGGTTATGACGGCCTTTAAAGTAAAACTACAAAAAGTTGAAACTGGGCCTCTAATATCTCCGTAACTAAAAGGTTACCATGTGTAGTCCAGAACAAAAAATATCGCGATGATGACGGGGAGAACAAGTGCCTTTCGGCTTCGTTAAGGGTATTTTTACAACCTGCTCACTTTGTAAGGATAAACACAACAAACACTGTTAATTCTTTGCCGTTGCAGAAAAGTGTATTTACAAAGGCAAGTAAATAATATGCTAACTAAGAGGATGCACGTTTTTCCTGTATGAATCAACAAAAATAAAATCAAATCGAAAATATTTGCTCAATTGAATAACCCTTTGAGGCCGTTGTTGTCCGAAGTCACTGCCTAACAACAGTTGCATCACAAATATTGACATACTGTGTTGTCACGTCCTTTTTGATTTACGGTTCAATCTGTTTCACTGTTTTTCTAACGTACGAATGTTTTTTTTTTTAGTTTTGGTACACATTCAAAGCGTGGACACAGATAATATAATACTACGTAGTAGATCATTTTTTTAATTTTTTATTTATCAAGCAACGAAACCGGACTGAGCGTCAAATGGTGGTTAAAATTAATTACACAAAGTAACATTGTCCGCCCTTCGTTCGAACCCACGAGTCATAAGTCCTAAGTCGGGGCCGTTATCATTGGGCAACCAAAGATTTAGAGTACATTCAATGTCATATACCTAGGCAATTAAAATCTTACTACTATTTAAATGCGAAAGTTTGTGAGGATGGATGTTTGTTACTCTTTCACGCAAAAACCGCTGAACTGAATTCGATAAAATTCAGCACACGGATGGTGTATAGTCTGGATTAACACATAGGATACTTTTTATCCCGGTAGTATGTTCCCGTGGGACAATTACCGAATTCCACGCGGTCGAAGCCGCGGGCATGTGCTAGTAAATAATAATTTAATAAATAGGTGGTTAAGGTCATGGTACATAATGACCTGGGTCTGACTTGGTTAAGGCAAGGAAAACAACATCCCAGATTCCGTTTAGCCATTATTTATTAAATAATGTTTACATTATATTTCATATTATTCCTATAAATATATTGTTTATTTACGTTCATCATAAGTTTTATGACGCAAATAGTTTACTAATGAATAAGAGAACTGGCCTTACATATTAGTGCCTTAAGTCTAGGATTAATTATTACCTGCCTACTATGCCACTACTGTCTTATTTGTTGACTGCCTCGTTGGTCTAGTGATCGCCAGCGCGAATGCTGTACATGAGGTCGTGGGTTCAATTCCCAAGTCGGGCAAAGTAATATCGGGTTTTTTTAATCAGGAATTTCTCAGTAGCAGACACGGAGTCTGGATTTGTGCGTGTACTGTTAGTTACACCTCTGCCTAACCGTTCGGGGATTTCAGGCGTGATGTTATGCTTACTATGCAGGGTGGAATTTTCAGATTGGCAATAAGGATAGGTACCGCTGATATCTTTACCGATGTAGGAAACAGATACAGGAAAACGGATTTTAGACCGAAAAATCCATTCGTGTAAACTTATCATTGCCTTGCTGTGAGTTAGGGTTCGTTTTCCTGTAGCTACATCAACGCTTAAAGCACTTCTGCCTTTGTAGCCACAATTTCTCCCTGTACAATATGGTGCCAAATCTTTGTTTCTAACACATTCACATGAGTATAAAAACAATATAGATATCAAAGAATCTTACACGTGATCAACTTTGATACATATTTTAGAAGCCTATCTGTTATGGTAATCGTAAAGGAAAATTATTAGTATCCAGACTGGCAGTCAGCTTATATTTAGAACTAGCTTCGTACATACCTTCGTTCGCGTGAAATTATTTTAAAAAAATATTCCCCTCGAATTTTGTTATCAATTTTTTTGCACGGAGCCCTATTTGTTTTTTTTACACGTAACCCTAATTATTTTTCTAAAATAAAAGTAGCCTGTATTGGACCGTATAAGATCAGCTATCTGTTAGTAAAAATCCTGTCAAAATCGGTCCAGCCGTTTTGGAGATTAGCCGGAACAAACAGACGGAAGAACAGGTCTAAAAAAAAACTGAGAAAAAATTGTTTTTGTCATATTTTCATAAGCATTCAGTAAAAAATTGTTATTTTGATATTACAAACAGACACTTCAATTTTATTTATTTGTGTACATTCCTAAATGTCAAGACTAAATTAGAATATTAAAAAATCTTATTACTGTATTAATTTGAACTTGGAAGAACTTCTTGGCAGCTCTGAGTAAAACGAAGTACATAACGCCGAAAAGTACTTGTCGAAGCTGAGAAGTACTTGTTCTTTCCGTCATTGCGTTTTTTAGTTCGTTTGAGTCCGAGTATCACTGGTGGTCAAACACTGACAACTGTCGAATTGACGCCACTGTCTAATTTACAAAACTGTCCAATCAGCGAAACTGACTTATCAACGAAACTGGGGAACTAAATAAACTGGGGAGTGAGGGAAAATGGTCAGTGATATACGGACTCGTTCGTTCATATGGGAAACGAATTTGTTTAGCAACGGAGGGTTTTTAGATAACGTCCTAAAACCCATTACACTGCCAAATCAGTTTTCTCAGAGAAAGGTTAGGTACTCATATTATTAGCGTATATTTTAATCTCAAATAGGATTTAATTTCACTTACGTGAAGCACAAAAGAATTTAAAATAAAATTCTAAATAATGACATTATTTTTCTAGAGACAAATGCAATACGCAATGCGTAATATTCCTGGAATGATACATTGCGTAGGCTAAAGGGTCTATTTCAGGGCCAATGCCCTTAAGTAAACTCATCTGAGGGAATTCCAGTTATGAAATCACAATAGTATATAAAGTTTATTTTCAACGAGAATAAGTATATTCTTCATTTAGCTAGCTATCCTTCACCACATTAATAAATACAACCATGTATTCAAACATATGCGTGAAGATCGCTTTGTGCCTGGCTCTGATCGTCAGCATCGACGGTTACGTGTTGCAACATCGCACACTGCCTCTGTCAGCGGAAGGCATGACTGTGGAGATTACTGTGAGAAGCAAGGATGATCCTCGTCACCCCCTTGCAACAACGAGGTTGGACATCAATGAAAAGGACAAGACAGTGGTGATTGCAACAGCTGAAGTTCCATCAGGAGCGCCGAAACAATTCCACGACGATGTCCATGCTGTGCCAACGTTGCAGGACCGCCATGGGATCCGAGTAGGCGGTTGCCCGGAGGGCACGGTGGGCCGCGCTGGATTCTGTTTCCCCACCGACGATTAAACAAATGAACACTTCACTTTTTTGATGCCTAAAACTTGCTTCCACTGTTATTGATTAAAATTATTGATGAAAACCACCCACTTTTGCTTTTATTTATATACTAGCTGTGCCTGTAAAATTAGCGGTGAGAAATACACTTTAAAACCTATTCTCATAACTACCAAATATACATAAAATAATTCATAAAATCGGTCGAGCCGTTTCGGAGGAGTGCGACCACAAACACCGTGATACGAGAATTTAAAATTAAAAGTATTGATGTTATGGTATTGTCACCCTTTGTTCTCAAAAACGTTCGAGTTTCAATATAACTCAGTATTGAAACTCATATTATAAGTTTTATTTTAAGTAATATACTTATCAAATTAAGTTAACCCTACATTTTCAAAACTATGTCACTTACCTATGTGGAGTCATTATGACTTACTTGCCTCAATTACCCCCTCAAAGACCCGTGAGGCTGTTATTATTTAGCCACGAGATCCTCAACTAATAATGGCCTCCAAAAATGGAATCCAAAAGATATAGTTGCCATTGATTCAACTTTGTTCAGAAGTACATAGGAGTATGCCTGGTTGGTAGTTTAGGAAGAAGGCATTAACAGTTTATGTAGGTACGTGAATCTTTAAAAACATTGTTTAATTACATTTTCATTACTTTTGATGAATAGTAAACTAATGAACTAAAAAAAATAAGATGGAAAAGTAACCTATTCAACCTACCCATTTATTAAATTCAAAACTCGTTGGTTGTTTTGGTTTTTGTTACAGTCTTATAATTTTGTTGTATGGTAATCTGTGGAAAACTGGAAACCGTATCTTGATTCTGTTTTAACTTTGTACTGCATACAAAACATTGATTGTTTCATGGTTGCTTTTCCAAATAAAACAAAAAGGTGGAATGGTAATGACAGCAATGACAGTAAGCTGGATAAACTCGGTCACGTGCGAGTCCATACCACTTCGCGGTTTGGGGGACCCCGACCGCGATGCTTTTCCAACTAAAACTATTGCTTGTTTATCATTTGAAAAACTTTCTCAGGATTTACGTAATACTTACGTAATACTTAATAATGTAGTTGCTAAATACATTTGACATCCTTATGCTGCGATGAATTCAATCATGCACCTAACAACCGAAATGTCCATTTACATAATAGGTATGTTGAATCCATTATTATGTTACCCACGAAAAAGATATCTCTCTATTATCTCTTGATAATACAAACCCGTTTTTAGCAAAAGATTAGGTACTAGCATTGCTAGTACCTAATCTTTTGCTGTAACCTAAAAAAAAAAAAAACTTATAGGAACTCGAATATTTCACATGAAATGTACTTATACAACATTATTTTTAGTATATGCTAAACCTGACCATATTTTGTTCACAATAAGTAACTGAATCGATTCCAATAATTTTTAAACCATGTTACATTTTGTCCCAAAAATATTTAAAAAACTTACAACTTGTACACCGAGCGACACTAAGTACCTATCGCAATCATTTAGGTACCTACTGCCAAATTATTATCAATGAGCTCAAGACGACGCTGGAGGCACGCGCGCGGCAGCGCCGCGTGGGGATCACGTTTTTATACGGACAACCAAGTAACAGAACAAAATTATAACTTTCTGATTTTTCATGATACTATTTTTAAATTTTTATTAAATTATTTCTTTATATAAAAATACTAAACACGTGTTTCAGGTTTCGCATATACTAAAACTAATGTTATATAGTTTTTGAAGTTTTCGAGAAATATTTTGTTGCTAATGATAATTTTCGTAATTCGGTCTGAAATCGTCATCCGTTGGCAATTTAAATAAACGCATTAATTGAAATTGACCACTCACGGAGTTTTAAACTACAGGTTTCCACTATAATTAAGAAATGTTTGTCAAGTTAAGTAAAGGTTACCTGTATCGAAAATAATGTATTTCTTAACTTAGGTGATGAGTGCGAATGACAACTTTTGCAGTATGAGGATAACTAATTTAAAAACTATTAGACACGTTATTAAGGGAATGTCCCAAAGCATATCCAGTTTACGTCATTTAACGGTATATATAGTCCTGCTTTAGCAGCTTCAAGCACACTCCTCAACTGGGCAGCGTTCCATCACCACATTAATAAATACAACCATGTATTCAAATATGTGTGTGAAGATCGCTTTGTGCCTGGCTCTGATCGTCGGCATCGACGGTTACGTGTTGAAACATCGCACACTGCCTCTGCCAGCGGAAGGCATGACTGTGGAGATTACTGTGAGAAGCAAGGAAGATCCTCGTCACCCACTTGCAACAACGAGGGTGGACATCAATGAAAAGGACAAGACAGTGGAGATTGCAACGGCTGAAGTTCCCTCAGGAGCGCCGAAACAGTCCCACAACGCTGTCCATGCTGTGCCGACGTTGCAGGACCGCCACGGGATCCGAGTCGGCTCCTGTCCGGAGGGCACGGTGGGCCGCGCTGGATTCTGTTTCCCCACCGATTATTAAAAAAATGGACACTTTCTTTGATGCCTTTAAATCCTGTGATAAAACTTGCTTCCACCTTTATGTTGATTAAAACTCTTGTTGAGAACAGCCCTCTTTTGTTTTTATTTGTTTCCTTGTTACACCACCATATCGTTATTGATATTGATGTTAGGGTATTGTCACTCTTTCTTCTCTAAAACATACACAGACTTCAATAAAACTTAGTATGTGTTCATCTTATAAACTTTATTATAAGTGAATACTAATCTAATTAAGTTAACCCTACATTTTTAAATCTACGAATAATAATATTCGGTTAAGTAGATGACATGTAGGTTTCTGTGGAACCATCATGACTGACTTGCCTTTGATGTTTTGATGATTTCGTGTAATAATTTGATGTTACTATTCTTTGCCTCAATTATTTATTTAATAATTAACAGGAAACTCGGTAATTCGGTATGTATTGATCGTCACCCATCCACGGACCTGCCCAAGCAAGCACTCTCTTCTCTCTCTCTCTAACCTTGAAGATCGACCCATGCGGCTGTTATTATTTAGCCACGAGATCCTCAACCAATAATGCCCCCAAAAAATGGACCATACAAAAGATATATTTTCAAAATTTTTACATGATTGATCTTTGTTAAGAAGTAGGTACATAGGAGTATGCATAGTTGGTTATAGTTTAGAAAGAAGGCACTAACAGATTATGTAGATATGTGAATCTTTGAAAACATTGTTTACTTTTCCTCTATTAACTAAACACACATTTTCATTACTTTTCATGAATAGTAAACTAATGAACAAAAAAAATTAAGATCGAAAAGTAACCTACTCGACCTACACATTTATTAAATTCAAAACTCGTTTGTTGTTTTGGTTTTTGTTACAGTCTTATAATTTTGTTGTATGGTAATCTGTGGAAAACTGGAAACCGTATCTTGATTCTGTTTTAACTTTGTACTGCATACAAAACATTGATTGTTTCATGGTTGCTTTTCCAAATAAAACAAAAAGGTGGAATGGTAATGACAGCAATGACAGTAAGCTGGATAAACTCGGTCACGTGCGAGTCCATACCACTTCGCGGTTTGGGGGACCCCGACCGCGATGCTTTTCCAACTAAAACTATTGCTTGTTTATCATTTGAAAAACTTTCTCAGGATTTACGTAATACTTACGTAATACTTAATAATGTAGTTGCAAAATACATTTGACATCCTTAGGCTGCGATGAATTTAATCACCCTGTCTCTCTAATTAACTAAAATGTCCAAAATGTTCATAATCATCTGCCTAGCCTTTTCCCAACTATGTTGGGGTCGGTTTCCAGTCTAACCGGATGCAGCTGAATATTAGTATTTTACATGGAGCAACTGCCTATCTGACCTTTACAACCCAGTATGTACTGGATAATACGATACCCCTTGGTAAGACTGGTTGTCAGACTTTTTGGCCCACTGACTACCTAACGACTGTCAAAGATCTACAAATGACACCCGGGACCAACGGCTTAAAGTGCTTTCCGAGGCACGGAGGAAACTCGGTAAGTAATGGGTGGTCACCCATCCACAGACCAACCTAGGCAAGCACGGCTTAAGCTAAAGATCAACCCGAGCGGTTGTTATTATTTAGCCACGAGCACCTCCTAAAAAAGATACTATCTAAGTAGATAGTAGGTATATGAAATATTATGAGATATTTCTAGACGGCATGTAAAGCCAAGTTAGCCGCCATGGACAGCATAAATACTCAGACACCAGGTACGGCACTAACCACACGATAAAGAAGAAGTAGATAGTCAGCAGCAGGATGTCTCTTGATAATATAAATCTGTTTTATTACAGCAAAAGAACAAGCAATGTGTGTTGCACACTTATTTATACTTACTTTTATATCTCTCAGGAATATGATATACACATGAAATATACATAAACAGTGTTTGAAGTTTTTGAGAAATATTTTGCTGTCAATGATAATTTTCGCAAGAAATCGTCATTCGTTGGTAACATAAATAAATGCCTCTGATTGGAATTGACAACTCACTTTGTGTGGAGTTTGATTGAAGGAATGTTTGTCACTATAAAAGTTACCTGTTTCGAAAATAATGTATTTTATAACTTAGGTGACGAGTGTGAATGACAAGTATTGTAGTACGAGGATAACTAATTCAAAAACTATTAGACATGTTTTTAATGGAATGTCACAAAGCATTCTAGTTTACGTCATTTAACGGTATATAAAGTCCTGTCTTAGCAGGACCAAGTACACTCCTCAACTGGGCAGCGTTCCATCACCACATTAATAAATACAACCATGTATTCAAATATGTGTGTGAAGATCGCTTTGTGCCTGGCTCTGATCGTCGGCATCGACGGTTACGTGTTGAAACATCGCACACTGCCTCTGCCAGCGGAAGGCATGACTGTGAGAAACAAGGAAGATCCTCGTCACCCCCTGTCGTCAACGAGGGTGGACATCAATGAAAAGGACAAGACAGTGGTGATTGCAACGGCTGAAGTTCCATTAGGAACGCCGAAACAATTCCCCGACGATGTCCATGCTGTACCGACGTTGCAGGACCGCAACGGTGTCATGGTGGTTGGAAATTGTGCCGAGGGTTACATTTCTAAGGGTACTCTCTGTATAAAGCCCCAAGAGGACGAAGACTACTAGGAAGAACACGAGGACTAAGATCTACCTAAACTATCTGACAAATATGTACTTCAAAATGAGCAATTGTTTTGTTGATTAATAAAAATTCATTGTGAAATACAACTGTCTTTTGTTTGTTATTAAGTTTTACACTGTATGAACTTTAATTTCCTCATAATTGATAAAAGCTGGGAACTTAGATTTTTCCTTTTAGCTTCCTCGTAGTTATGAGTGTACTTTTTAAGGTTCCCTTTAACCCCTTATAGATTCGTCCTGTTCGTCCTCCCGTATGTCACATCCATTTTACTCTGAGAATGTTGGCACCACACTATTGTAATTTGGAGAGCAGGTGTCTTCTATAAACAGCTACACAAAACCGATGCGAAATTACGAATTAAAAAAAAAAAAGGTGGCTCTCCACTCCATGCATGTAATCAAAGGATGAAAAAAAATCCAAGTGTGTATATAACTGTGTGAGGTGTCTATTGACAGCTCTAAAAAAATATATCGAGGTTTCTCAAATACTTTTTATCATAAGTCAAAGGTTACTAGATATGCGCTTCCAAAGCCGTAAATGTAAAATTCTGAAAAAAATTAGGTTTGTAGAACGTACTAAGAACTTTTTGTTTTGTTAATATATTTTTTTGGTGCTACGAAACCCTTTGTGTGCGAGTCCGACTCGCACTTAGCCGATTTTTTCTTTTTAAACTATGTCTTTGTCAAATCAGTACGATATACTTAATCCTTAAGTTTTTGCTTTGTAGTAGGACTATATTGTACAGGTTAACACATAATATAACATCACGCCTGTAATCCCCGAAGGGTTAGGCAGTGGTCTATCCATTAGTACACCCACATTTTGACAGTTAATTTTTAAGAACACCAGACATCCACAGTATGGCGCCCAACTGCCAAAGCAACGGCTTAAAAGCAGGAACAGTTTTTTAAAAACCTCGGCGTCTCTTTCAGGATGACCGGCCGACGCCTGAAGTTAATCATGTAAGCTGTGGGAAAATACCTGTCCCCCTCGCACTTGTTACTTAGAAACAAGTGAGTATCTTCCTGCAGGGTCTAACCTTCTGTCCACATGGAAGTCCTTGCAGCGTCTCAGGACTCGAGTGGGAAGATGTAACTACAACCTTGTTAGGTGGGGCTACCTCAATGAAACAGCAGCGGGATGTGATTTGATTGTGGAGCTGTGCCGCAAACTATGATCCACCTCTTATCCGGGGAGCTTTTATATATTTTTTAAAAATATTTTTAGTTTAGTAATAAAAGAAAGATTTCCCGGACGATTTAACTTTTTACTTTTTTCTAGTTACGAGGGAACAAAGAAACGGAGCCCAAAAGAAAAAAGAAGGAATGGAAAAGGAGGGTTATGTGTTTGATCTTACAGCCTCCTTTTGGGCTTCGCTGCAGTCGGGCAAAAAAAAAAAACAATCACCGTACCCATGCCGCCGACTATAGAAATTGAACAATATTGTTTATTGTTATCTGTGGAAATTAAATACTTGTCGAAATAAATGAAAAAAATCCACGAGTGTGAAAAACTGACATCATGACAACATTTTGAACCTAACAGTAGTGGAAAAAGATCCAGTTTTTGAGGAAGTGTTTTGAAACATGTCTTCCATTCATGATGTTGGCAAAGTTATTCAAGTAGTTTATTCCCCCTTATATTTTTTTGACTATAAATATGTACCATAAAAAGTAGATAGCGTGCACAAGCTACAAAACACGTTCCCTCATATTTACTTCATTTTATGGTCATGGAAACATAAGTTTTCCTTAACCCTCTACGTCCTTTTCTGATTGATTTCGTTACTAGTTTCAAACCATTTAATGTTATGAAAATGATTTTTACCCGATTACGGCGAAGCCAAAAGGACGAGTTATGTTTTTAGCAGACTATGTATGTTTGCATTTACGTATGTTCCTCCGTAGCGCCTAAACTATTCATCCGATTTTGATGAATAAGGTGTCAATCGATTCGTTATTTTGGCCCGGGTAACATACGCTACATTTCATTCAGTAGTCGAGTTTTAACATTTTTTAGTTGTATATACCACACAAATTCTTGTTAAGAATTTGTGTGGTATATACAACTAAAAAATGTTAATTCCGCGAAAAAAATGTAGGCTGCAGGAAGCATGTCATGGATTTGCGCAAAGTAACGTCTGATTCCATAATTAATTTTCTTAGTTCCAAACCAGTTAAATCATTTCTGCATCTCATTTGTCCCAGCATTTTTTTGATGGTTGCCATTAGAAGATTCTGGCTTGCCGGAGTTGCAGTAAGTGAACGCATTGTTGCATTTGTTGTTGACGTTAGGCGGGTCCAAAGATGCACGAGTTATTATAGGACGGGACGTAGAATATTTTTTATATAAATCAAGTAAGTAGTAGTAGTTTTTGAGAGAGGCGCTGGAGACCCCGTTTTACGAGCAGTAAGTCGTGGGTTCGGTTCCAGCCAGGCGCATTACATTGTGTAAGTTATTTCATCACCACTGCTCTCAAAAGAAGGAAAACATCTTGAGGAAACCGGCATGTCCTAGAACCAAAAATTCGAAGACATGTGACATCTACCAACCCGCACTGGGCCCGCGTGTTGTATTATAGCCCATTCCCTCTCATAGAGAGGAGGCCTACGTCCCAGCAGTGGGAACATTAAAAGGCTGATTATGCTATGCTTATGCTTGAGTAGTAGTAAGTAGTAGTAGTAGTGTATAAGTTTTTACATAATTATATTGGTGAATAAAAAATGACAAAAGTATGATGGCAGGATACAATCCGTACATTGTAACAGGACATTTGAAGATTTATGTTCTATACGATTAAGTATTTTTAACACTTGCCTCATAACTTTACAACTATAGACAACAATGACTTAATTAATAACATGCATTGTGATTCACTCAATAATGGTGAAGTATGACGATTGTCGAAGTAAGTACATGCGCATAAGGGAAAAAGAGTACTAAACAAAGTATTTCCAATTTACGTCATTTAATGGTATATAAAGTCGTGCCTTAGCAGGACCAAGCACACTCCTCAACTGGGCAGCGTTCCATCACCACATTAATAAATACAACCATGTATTCAAATATGTGTGTGAAGATCGTTTTGAGCCTGGCTCTGATCGTCAGCATCGACGGTTACGTGTTGAAACATCGCACACTGCCTCTGCCAGCGGAAGGCATGACTTTGGAGATTATTGTGAGAAGCAAGGAAGATCTTCGTCACCCCCTGTCGACAATGAAGATTGATATCAACGAAAAGGAAAAGAAAGTGGAGATGTCGATGGCCGAAGCTCCTTCAAGAGTGCTGAAACATCTCTCCAAGACCAACCACGACGTACCGACTTTGGAGAGCCGTTCTAATGTCATTTTGGGTATGTGTCCTGCCGGGTTCACCTTTAGGAAAGGATTCTGTATCCCCAATGACTACTAGCCTACAACTTACCCAATCTGCTTCTCTTCCAAATACTGTGATACGTGTTAATATTTTGTTGATTAATAAAACTTCATTGTGAAATACAACTGTTTTTGATTATTGCTAAAGTGTGCTCTTCCTAATCCTTTGTAACCGGACTGTGTGGAATCTTTCGACTTATACATAACTGTCCATAATTTTTGAATTTTGATCTAAATTAATAGTTTCTCTAGAATGGTTCTTGTGCCCATATAATGAATTTTACAGAATATACACTAAAACACGTACACATACACTTTAGTAGTTTAGCTACTTTTAAAAAGATACCATTTTGGGTGCTGTCCTTTCATTGGGATAATTTCTTTGGCGTCAAAAGTAGGTATTGTCTTTTGTTGGATCTGGGACATTTGCGCGAAAGACATATGCGCGAAGGACACTTCCGCGAACCCACTTGCGCGAAAAGACATATGCGCACATGGACTTTTGGGCGATTAGACTTTTGCGCGAATGAACTTTTGCGCCCATAGACACTTACGCGCATAGACACATGCGCGCAGAGACACTTGCGCGAATAAACTTTTGCGCAAAAGGACACTTCCGCGACTAGATTTACTCGCGACTGGCTACGGTTAATCTGTAGAGTAAACATAACATCATATTATTTCTTATTTTCAATGAGATATAGTGAGAGAAGTGGCAACACTGCCCGAGAGACATGTCAAATTATTTTTTCGTATCTACCATGAATAGTGTTGCCAGATATAATTATTGTTTAATCGATTTACAATATCGATTTTGAACAAAATAATTTTACTCTCTGTTCAAGCTTTTGGGTTTCATTAATGTCGATTTTTAAGGTCATTCAGTTGTTTTAATGTCTATTATGACAAATGTATATTGATGTATAGAACATTTGTGTTACTTTGTACAAAAAAGATTAAACAATCGATTCCGATTTAGAAGAACCTCAGTGTTATGTTTACTCTACAGTTAACCTAACCTAACCATTCGCGCATAAGTCCTTTCGCGCATGTGTCTTTGTGCGTAAATGTCCATTCGCGCATAAGTCCATTCGCTCAAATGTCTATGCGCGCAACTGTCTATGCACCCAAAGGTCCATTCGCGCAAAAGTCTAATTGCCCAAAAGTCCATGCGCGCATATGTCTTTTCGCGCATGTGGATTCGCGCAAGTGTTCTTCGCGCAAATGTCTTTCGCGCTAGTGTCCTGATACCTCTTTTGTTAGATCTATTGCGCATCTAACTCATAATTTAGGTTCCGTAGGTAGATTCATGTTCGTGATGAAGTTTTTAAATAAAAAAGGACCTCAAGGATCAGACGAAAATTAATAATTCACGCACTATAAGGAAAAAACTCTTTGAATCACGCTTGTTGCGAAATAAGGAACTGCATGAAGTGTTACAAGGATCGTTTACTCGAATGACGGTGACAGGAGGAGTTGTTTGTGAACCTTATTGTTAAATGATTTTGTGAAATGTATTGAAAAAACAGGATGAGAGAGTTAGTTACAATTTTAGTCACGCGCTAAAACATCTTTGTATATCAAGGCCATTATAGACCATTATTACATAGAGTGTTGTCTATGTCACGGCAATCTTGTTCTAAAGCCCGATCACTTTTTACAGTCATCTGCCTAGCCTTATCCCAACTACATTGGGATCGGTTTCGAGTCTAGCCGGATGCATCTGAATATCAGAATACATCTGACCTCCACAACCCAGTTAGTACTGGGTAATACGATACCCCTTGGTAAAACTGGTTGTCAGACTGTCGGGCCACTGACTACTTATCGACTGTCAAAGATCTACAATTGACAGCCGGACCAACGGCTTAGCGTGCTTTGATGATTTCCGACTTTCCGAAGTACGGAGGAAACTCGGTATGTAATGGATGGTCACCATTCCACGGACCAACCCAGGCGAGCGCGACTTAACCTAAAATCGACCTGAGCGGCTGTTATTATTTAGCAACGAACGCCACCGATGGCTATTTACAGTAGGTATACATAGTAATTCCTTGGCTAAGTAGAGATATTTAAATACCAAAACGCTGAATGAGGACATTGTATAGAAACCAAATTTTTTGTTGCACGACTTGCCAGTCTTGGAACCAAGAATTTGGAGACATGTAACATCCACCAAGTCCAAACCGCATTGGGCCCATATCGGGCCCCGCATTACTTTCACAGGGTGGGTGTCTGTGTCCCAGTAGTGCGAACGTAAGACTTTGATTATCATGAATTAAAAGTGTTACACATATCTACAAGACCAAAGTGCCTGGATAGGGAAAAATTGTTGCAGGATGCTTAATTATTTAATTATTGAGTTGAGTGACATTCGTTTACTCATAATTTATTATTATTTAACATTTAACCTCTCTCCACAAAGCCGACTTAAAGTTAATATGTACAAAAATGTCTTAGCTGTATTACTCCTTTATGAGAGACTGGTTCCTGGTGTAGTTTGTAGGGAAAACCTGTGTTACAGGTCACCATAAGTAGTCTTGTTTAAAATTTCTATTTCGTAATGCTAGAGTTTACACCAACCATAGTCATGCTGTTTGCAAAAATGCATCAAGAACCGCCGCTTGACTGGTTCTGTACTGCCTGCATGTAGCGAATTTCCGCAGATTTCACTAGTTCATAGGTTCAAGTTGGGGTACCGCTTCTTTTTTTGTATTTTGATTCTTTGTTAATCGATAAGCATCGCTAGTTTATAACTGCTGCATTGCCCGCTGTCTCAAAGACAATGACGTTTGGCACAACGTGACAGTAGAAATAGGTACGAATGATGGCCTTAGTTACCTGGCGGAATTAACATCATAACATCAAGCTAGTAATCCCCGGAGGGTTAGGCTTTGGTGTACCTAATATTATATCTATATTTTGCCAGCCGGGTTTTTTGCAGTCGCTCCATGTAAAATACTGGTATTCAGCTGCATCCGGTTAGACTGTAAGTCGACCCCAATATAGTTGGGAAAAGGCTAGGCAGATGATGATAATTTTACCAGCCGGAGTTCTTTCTTAAATGATTCAACTAGGCGCTATTTCAGTAAAACTTAAAAAAAATCTAACATTTTCAGTTATAATCGAAATTCCTGCGAGTACAAAGACGGCTATTCTGGTATTTTTAACGATCACATCAGCAATCTTCAAATGACGCAGACTTGAAGCCATTGTGTCTGTGTGGCCCACATACCTACCTAAAGGGGTTTTTCGTGCCTTGACTTGTTTTATAATATTTTTGTTGGGGGAAGCCTGGACTTTGTCCTTAGATCGTCATTAGGTACGCAAAGCTGCAGCGTCAGGCACTGGTTGTCTGGCATTCCTGCAGAGCTGGACTGAATTTGGCTCAGTTGTGAGGCATGGCAGGCAGCTGGCGATGTGGGTTCTGCCTGCTCCTATGGGAAAAAGGCGTGAGTTTATTTACGTATGAGTATCTAATAAAAAAAAAATAAAAAAAAACCATTTATTTCAGGTCCAAGACGCATATAAAAACCAAAAATAGACAAAAATACAAATACAAACACATAAATTATAGCTAAAACCTAAATATCAGAATTACATTACATTGAATAAGAAACATTATTAAATTAAATTAAAAAAGTCAAAAATAAATTAAATACCGAAAAAAAAAAACAAAAAAAAATGCTAATGCTAATGTTATGATGACAGCTATTTGTTATAATAAAGTTGGTTTTCATTACAACTTCAATACCAAGAAATCGATCTTTATTCTCCGTCAGATGTAGTACCTACAATTACGTATTGATACAGACGACAGACGACAGACAGACGGTAGGAAAACTGCACTACACTGATCAGATAACTACAAGGTGTTATGTAAATTGGTACTTACATACTTTATCATGTCTATTAATAGGCAGTGGCTCATTTTACTGGTGTTTCCTTAACGTATCATACAGAAGAGTATACGTCGTAGATTCCGCCAAGGAAGGACTTGCCCTCCGGTTTTTCCCATAGTTTGCGTATACAGTGACTAGTACTTGCGGGCTACAAGTAGGGCAGTGAACTGGTGACCGAGCTTAGTCACCAATAAAAAGGAACGCTTTGAGTTCACTTGGCTGCAGGTCACACGTTTTTGTTGAGAGAAATTACTACCAAAGATTACACGAAGCTACGTTTTGTTTTGTTTATGATCATGAATTCAGGGCACATCGAAATGTTGCTACTCCATTATAAAAAATTTAAAAAAATGCGGAATTAAATTATAAAAGTATTTGTATCCATACAAAGTCGTATCACAAAAATTTATGAGATAGATGGGGACATACCTCGGAGTAGCTCGTGGCTAAATATTAACAGCCGCTCGGGTCGATCTTTAGGTTAAGCCGTGCTTGCCTAGGTTGGTACTTGGAAGGGGGACCACCCATTACATATCGAGTTCCCTCTGTGGTTCGGAAAGCACGTTAAGCCGTTGGTCCCGGTTGTCATTTGTAGATCTTTGACAGTCGTTACAGGTAGTCAGAGGCCCGAAACTCAGACTATCAGTCTTACTAAGGAGTATCGTATTACCCAGTATTAACTGGATTGTGGAGGTGAGATAGGCAGTTGCATCCGTTTAGACCGAAAAGCCGACTCCAACATAGTTGGGAAAAGGCTAGGCAGATGATGATGGGAACATACCAAGGTTTCTTCCACTCCGCAATAAACATACTAAAGGCCACGACCATATCACTTAAGACAAAGCAATAAAAGCATTTGTAATCCTATTTCCGGATTCTATCAACTTCGACCATTTTCGTCATGGAATCCATTCTCAATATTGAATCGCACTCTTAACTCAATTGATAGAATTTCAATATTAGTATTGCCTATAAAGATGATTTTTAGGGTTCCGTACCTCAGTCGGCAAAAACGGAACAAATGTTGGATCACTTTGTTGTTCTTTTTTCTGAGGAACGCGCGGAGGTATCAAGCCGAAATTTCAAATACCTAGGGTCTGCTACTCCTTAGGCCAGTGAAAAAATCAAACTAGTAAGTCAACGCGATCAAAAGATCAAATCAATCAAAAGGGAATAAAAAACTATAGGGTACTTCCCGTTGACCTAAAATCATGAAATTTAGCAAGAAGTAATGTCTTACACATGTAAAGGAAAACATCTGAAAACCGTAAATGTAATTTAATAACAAAATACCAACAAGTTTATACGGAACGCACTTGACCGGTTTTTATAATTGCAATACAGTCATGTTAAAATCAAAAATTGCATTAGTAAACATAACAATATATTTATTTATTTTCCGAGACATCGAGGTAATCATTTTGACCAAAGTGTCCTTCCTTTGTGATTCGTAGAATGAATTGCATTGATTTCCAAATTGGGTAGATGCTAATATTAAGGAAGTTGATTGGTCATAAAATGGAAATAAAAGGTTCCCTGTCGCTTAGAAGGTCGTGTGACACTTTTGAGGGTTCCCTGACGCAGAACGTAAAATAATCTCTGTAGGATTTCGGTGTGACCTACTAATTTGATTATCACAAGCTTTGTGGTATATGTTTTGGAACATTTAAAAATGTTTATAATATTCTTTATCTTAGGAAGGAAGAAAAAAAAAACTGTTTTCACGGTTTATCTGTGGAAAAGGAACAAACGGTATGTTATAATGTTCATTAGTTGGTAATATTACAACACATTCAATGTCTCAAATCTGATAGTCTGAATATTAGGAGGTTACAGTTTTATTAAATGGAAAATGGAATGTAGAAGGCACAGTCGTATTAGAACGTATGTTTTAGTGAACCGTTTCCGGATGTACTTGACCGGTTTTTTACAATGTAGCAGTTGAAGTCGTCACCAAATGATTCACAGTACGTGTCGGCGGCATCGTCCTCCGGGGAACGCCTGCTTGCGTTACGTCAGAGACGCGTCTACGACATACTTGCCTTAATACGATATAAAACAACGTCCTACTGAGGACCCATAATCATTCGTGATCTTGCCACCGGTCGTTCAACACATCAAAAGTACAAAAATGTATTCAAATATGTGCGTGAAGATTGCCGTGTGCCTAGCTCTAGTCGGCTGCATCGACAGCCATGTGTTAAAACATCACGAAGTGCCTTTATCACCGGAAGGCATGATCCTGGAAATTACCGTGAAGAACAAGGCTGACGGGCAACTTGTGTCTTCAATGAAGATTGAAATCAACGAGAAGGACAAGAAAGTTCTAATGTCGATGGGTGAACCTACAAGTGTAGTGCCAGTGGACGTTGCAGGATCGACCACGGAGTTGGTGCCCACCATTGAAAACCGTCACAACATCCGTGTGGGCACCTGTCCGCTTGGCTACGTACGACGAGGTGGATTCTGCTTCCCCGATGACGATTATTAAAATAACGGAGCCTTACTAATAGTGATCCCTTTCCTAAACTGTTCATCTGTTTCCTAAGACTTATAGAAATGTGATAAATCTGTGTTATTAATTTATTAAAAGATGTTTTTAAATTTAACACTGTTTTCTTTTTTTTTGTGTTCCTACACATTATCTCGTGTGGATTAGAAATCGCGACAGTGATCAGATAGTGTTGTGATGATGGAAGAGTTTTTTTACAAATAAGCAAATAAACTAGTGTACGACCAAAGGTCGAAGTGGCTATCGCCACAACCTTCGACCTAAGCCAAAGGTTTTTTGAAAATAAACTCTGTTTAAGATTGTTTAGTTATATATATATAAGAGGAAGTTTGAAAGTGGCGCCGGTGACTGAAAAGTTGTGTGGTAATCGGTTGTCGTGGTATGGGCATGTGATGCGGAGGAATGAGGAAAATGTTGTGAGGAAAGTTTTGAGTATGAATGTGGATGAGTATATGAGTAGAGGAAGACCAAAGAAACGATGGATGGACTGTGTAAAGAATGATATGGCAAGAAAGGAGGTGTCTGGCGAGATGACGAGTAATAGAGAAGTATGGAAGAAGAAGACATGCTGCACCGACCCCAAATGAATTGGGATAAGGGCAAGAGAATGATGAAACTCTGTTCAAGATTGACTTAAAGTGTAGTGATTTAAATAGAAATATGTATGTTGCCTGCACCTACTAATTTATAACAACTTGAACAGATGATTAAAATTACCTTGCAACTTGTCAAAATAATAACGAATTGTGTCTTTTCCACCGCGCTCTCACGCATTCGTAACAGTTCGTTCAATTTCGGGGCTGCTTTGACCAAAACTTCGGTCAATTTTAGCCGAAGCCGAAGGTTTGGCCGAAGGCGGTTTTTTTGGCTAAGGTGGCAGACGTCGAAGCGAAACGTTCGGTCAGACATTAAAAGTAACATGTTTACCTACATGTTTATATCGTCTCTAAGGAATTGCTACGCCATGTAAGGGTAGTAGGTGCCTTGTGTTAGGTATAATTTCACATTTAGAAATGATTACGTAAATATTTCGCTATACGACATTTTTAGAAATACCTCTAAATGTTTGAATTTCAATGAAACAAATAAGGAAAGTTACAAACAAGTAATGGCAAACGCAAAATGTTGGCTAGTGCTTAATACCTAGGTCTGTTGTAATTATCACTATTACAATATCTATCAATACTACCGTTTTTCTAAAATAATCTCTTCGTATCTTTCTTTCTTCCCTCTATATCACGTGGGTAGTGCTTAACCTGGTGTCAGAGTTTTTATGCCGCCCATGGGCCCCTGACTTGGCTTTACATGCCGTCAAGAAATATATCTCAGGCATCCTGGTTTCCTCACGATGTTTTTCTTCACCGAAGCGTAGTATTATTATCTGTGACCGAAGCAAGTGATAGTTATACAATACGAACATGAATCCGAAAAATCAGAGGTGCATATCTTGGGTTCGAACTCGAGACGTAAATATGACTCGGCAGTCCGACGGTTACTCCACTGCTATATAAAAAAATACGTATGTTATAAAACAAATAAATCGATAACCGACTCTATAGTTTAATAATGACCAGCTGCACTTCCTGCACGGTTCCCTTTGTGTGAAGTATGAAAGATGGTGCAGTAATTTCGAAGGATTCCAGTTAGATTGCTACTTAGCAATCAAACACCTCGAAGAGAAAGTGATGAAAATCAATTGCAGATTTCAAGACCTTGTAATAAAACTGAGCTGAAAACAAAAAATATACAATAATTTAGACAATGATAGTGTGTGTGTGAGCGTGTGTGTATTTGTGTGTGTGTGCAAGTGAGTTTATGTGGGTGTGTGCATCCCTAAAAGTCATATCGACGATGAAAATAAATTAAATAACATAAAAATAAAAAATAATTTAGGAGAGTGGGTAGGTATTGACACTGCAAACATGTATGGTATTGTTCGTATTATTAGCAAAGCAGGTACTTACATAATGATTTATTTTTTGGTTGGTAAAATGTATCAAGTTGCTTTATTAAATAATATAAACCCAACCTTGTAAAACTAGTGATTGTTACGCAATACCGGTGAGACACCTTTTTTTTGGAATCGGTTGATGTTATTGATTTCCTAGTTCTTATAAACACAGTTTTATTAATGTAACATTCATTCGTCTCTTGTTCGCACGACTGTTGAGCGTGGCGTCCTTGATCCGATTCTCGAATCGGGCAGTGTTATTGAGTTTTTCCATAAGGAATTTCTCAGTAGCAAGTAGCCTGGAGAATTCGGCGCTGTGATAACTCTGTACCTTAATACATTTGACGTTCGTCCGCGTGAAATTATAGGTTATAAAAATATTAGTACCCTATTTGAATCGAATTTTGATTTCATGGGTTTTAATTTTTTTGCACGGAATCCTTTTTTCTAAAATAATGTGTGTATAGTGTAATGTGTAGGAATGACTAATCATGTATAGTTTGAAATCTAATACAAAATAAATATCTGTTAGTCAAATAACTACGAGTAACTAACTGACTGCCTCGTTGGTCTAAAATGGTCGCAATTGCGACTGCTGAGCATCCTGTGTTCGATTCCCGGGTCGGGCAAATTGTTATTGAGTTTTTACATCAGGAATTTCTCAGTAGCAGCCACGGAGTCTGGATTAGTACCCGGTTGATTGCAATAGGCTCGCTCCTATTGCATGGGACTTACTAACGAAATGTGGGTCTACACCTCTGCCTAACCCTTCGGGAATTACAGGCGTGATGTTATGTAGTCAAATACACTCAAATGCCTTGGAAAACCCCTAAGCACCGGGAATAGAGGGTTCCCAGAGCATGTTTGAGCAGGCAAATACCCAACGCATTAGGTGATCAACGATGCTCATTTGTCACAGACAGATAAGTACCTACTTCATTACAGCATACGTCCCGGTCATGGCCATTGCGAGAGTGACTCAGTTTTACGAGGTACTGCGGAATTATTTATTAAAACTTTATGCGCAAGTAAATACTGTACAAAGGCAGACTTAATGTCTTAGGCATTTTCTACCAGTCTACCTTAGGGTGGTGCAGAGTCCCATGCCAGGGCTGCAGGACTGTTCGAAAGAGATACCGTGGCCCTGGAACACAAAGGGCAAAGAAGGAACATGTATGGGTTTTAGTCAGTACAAGTCTGACACTCCCTTCCGCTCCGCCCAGAGTGGGGGGGGTCATTTGATGATTTCCCATCCGAAAAAAAAAAAAAGGGTGGTGCAGAGACAGTACACAATTATCACAATTGCCTTGTTTCAATACCTTTATTAACATAACGCCTATTTATAAAGGGTGTAAAAGGACCCTTAACGAAGCCGTAAGGCACTTGTACTCCCCGTGATTGGGATATTTTTTTTGTTCTACACCATACCTGGGAACCTTCTAGTTACGGAGATATTGGGGGCAAAGTTTCAACTTTTTCAAATTTTTATTTTAAATGCATGTTTAAATGTAATATTTTTATTTTAAACACCTCCACGACCCTAGTACTATTCAATCCATCCATCAACACAATGTTTTGAGTGCGTTAGTCCTACCGTGACACGTGGTTTTACACAAGAAAAAAAAAGTCGTTTCCCAGCACTAAGTTTGATGTACAGCTTGGTTGACGGCTTCGTGAAGGGTCCGTTTACACCCTGTATGCACAGAGACAGTCTGTTACAGAGATACTGTAACTTGAGTTTCACAACCAACTATTGAGCGATTACGATTATTGTTTCAGTTTTGTGAAAAGTGGCTTTCTTCATGGAGGCGATGGTGGTCGGCGCGGGACAAATGGTCCCCAGATAAGACATGCGTCGCCAAGCAGCATTGACTTGTTCATCAAAAGACACAAATAAGTTAAATGGCTTGGTTGAAAAAAAAACACTTAAACCTTTTATTTGATTATTGGTTATGCATAGTATCTATAAATTATGTAGAATAGCAAAATATACTAGTACTAACCGTTATTGGTACTAAATTAGATAATAATAGACTTTATCATTAACTCTAGAAACGGGATATTTACCATGTTTACTGATTGATTTGAGAACAATAAAACACACACGCACACAGAAATAACCAGAACCGGGATACCGGGATTAGTTTCTGGTGCTAATGACCACGATAGTTTAAAATCTAATAATAGACTCATCATCATCATCATCTGCCTAGCCTTTTCCCAACTATGTTGGGGTCGCCTTCCAGTCTAACCGGATGCAGCTGAATACCAGTATTTTACATGGACCGACTGCCTATCTGACCTTCACAACCCAGTTAGTACTGGGTAATACGATACCCCTTGATAAGACTGGTTGTCAGATTTTTTGGGGCCTCTGACTACCTGTAACGACTGTCAAGGATCTACAGATGACAGCCGGGAGTGCTTTCCGTGGCACGGAGGAAACTCGGTATGTAAAGGGCGGTCACCCATCCACAGACCAACCTAGACTAATATAGATAAAAAAGTAGCAGTATCATAAAAAAAAACATTAATATTAAACTCCAGTTTTAATCACCAAAATATCGTTTCAATTATTTTTAACCGAAACCAGTATAATTATCGCAAAAATAATGACATCAACACATTTGAGGTACAGCCTAGTTTAATCATGAGTTCATAACAGTGTGAATGAATAGCGTATTTTAATCTTCTTGTCAAAGGTATTAATTTCAATAGCAGGTATTTTGGCCGCTGTCGAACTTAATGCCGACCCGCCATGATCATTCCCTGAATAGTTTGCATAAATGAAAATTAAAACAAAATAAACAGTATTTTGGAGCTCACATTCGCACACATTTATGTTGTACCGTGGAACATGCCAACTTTGCCCACTTTTTTCGAATAATTTCAATTTTTGTAAGATTTTTCTATGGGACGTAAGTATTTTCTTTTATCATTTGCTACTCTAAAATTATGTGCATGTGTTGGTGTAGCAGAATTTATATTTTTTAAACATTTAATTCAAAATTTGATTCGTTTTGTTGGCATGCAAAGTTACCTGGACTTTTAGCCAACATTGCCTACCTTGATTTTTTAAGCAAATATGGCCTTTAAGCAGGTGACATCAAAATCCAGTTCAGGAATTTTGGCAAAGATGGCATTTACTTTAGAAATTAAAGCGAAACCGTGAAAAGTATCTTACTAAAATGACTGGGCAATGTTACCCTAAATTTTTTTCTCTTTTTCATACAATTTACATTTTGTTATTTGAAAGTGCTAGGGTTGGCACAAATATATATAAGTGATATGTGTTAAGGTAAAAGAAAAAGAAATGATTCATCAACAATTTTTATTAATGTGAATGAAATACCAATTGAGATTAAATAATGCTTTTAAATTATTTATAGAAAATGATTTATAGAAAAAATAGTCAAAATAAGTAACAAGTTTCTTACTCTTATTTATATTCTTAAATTTAATAATCAGAGATCAAAGTTATTGGGATGTCCACTACTGATAGATGTAAATCCATCCCGCAATAACATCATATTATAATTAAGTCTTATATTTTCCGATATCACAATTGTTCACTACAATTCTAATCATAAAGAAATTAAGTATATAGCTACTATAATAATAATATTTGGCAATGATAGGAACGACATTTTCTTATTTATAAGAGTATACTTATTTAGAGAACATAGTTTTAATAAAATTAATCAACCATAAAATAAAAAAGGTAGCTTCATTTGAGTTATTTCGCACAGCTTTTGTAATAAGTACTAGGCATTTATTGAATGTTGAAATTACTAAAATCAACTTTAAAAACGATTCGACCACGTCGAGTAATCTTTGGCTTGGGAAGTATTGTAACAATATCTTTTAAGTGTTTCATAGTGCAAATGTCATCAACTATTGGATATGTGAAAGTGGTTCCTTCTTCACATTTAGACTCCTTAACCTTTCGCACAAACTTAACTGTAGGAATTTTGTCGCTGATCGCTAAAACGTTACCTACAAAATGTTTCAAAGTCTTTTTTGAAGCAAACTGAGCAATAATCCAGTCATCTTTTTCCAAGCTTTCTTGGTTTTCTGTGAAATATTCAATTTCATGCAGTCCGAAAGAAATATCTGTGGGTTCAAAATTCTCTTTTTCTTCTTGTTCTCGTAAGCATTCAGCTATGTAATAGTCATCCACTGTAAGGCAATCTGAATCATCGGTGTCAACTGTTATAGCTTCATTTTCATCAAACATCGAGCTAGATTCACTATCAGATGTTACCTGCCTTTTTTTCATTGAAGTACGCCCTCGAGCTGACTTTTTCCCTTTAGAATCATTCGTCACTTTGTCTGTTCGATTAATTATCTTTCCTTTTCTAGAATATTCCTTCTTTACCTTTTGTAAATGTTTAGTTTTCTTCACTTTCAGACATTTTGGTAAATTACTATTAGATGTAGCAACAAACGGTTTATTTTCAATCTTATTAGAAACTTCCTTCAAAACACAAACATTTGATGACCCAGCTTTAATAATCACATCTGATAGTATAGTAATTTTCTTCCCTTTGACAGGACTACTTTTCACAGATCCTTTTGTGGAAGTCTTAAAGTGTGAGAGATCTGTAAACTTTGATAGATTTTCGCTACTTACTGATTGACTTAAGTAGGAGTTAATTACAGTGATGCAAAGTTTGCAGAGACTTTCAGGAGAATAAGTATCTTGATACTGGGAGATGCCAAAAGTCCCTTCCGAATCCAAATAGCTCTCTTGATCTTCATCGATATACTTATTTGAAATTAGATCAGTTTTAGCAACAAAGAGGCCAGTTTCTTCATCTAAAAATAAAGAGTCCTGAGTTTTTTTTTGTCTTTTTGCCACGCCTGAAGATTTCTTTGTTGCTTTACTTTTCGAAGAATCAATATTTAAATCGGACACTGTCACCGATCTGCCTGGCTCGCAATTAATTCTTTTATTTCTTTTAACTAGCATCGGCTGTGGCGCTCTGGTTTCTTTTAAATAGTCTACCAATGCTTGATCAATTCCGTACGCTAATATTTCTTCTTGCATTTCAGGGATTTTCTTTAGAACTTCTTGTGGATTGAATGGAAATACTCCCGATGCTCTGAATCCACTTTTTATGTTCTTTGTTTCCCTCATCTGAATTGCTTCAATTAATTCAGTAAGCAATTTTGGAAAATGTTTTTTATTTAAACTTGTTTGGTTTGGATTACGAAGCTTATACTGGTACAAAACTTTACGCCAGGCTTTCTTCAGGGGCCCAAAAAATGCCACGTCTAGTGGCTGGGTGAGATGTGTTGATCTCGGAGGGATAAAAACAAATTTGACGTCGTTTTGCTGGCATGACTCTACTACTTTAACACTTAAATGACTAGACAAGTTGTCGCAAATGACAACTTTAGTTCCTAAAATATTTTGTGCCCATGGGAGGATTATGGTTTCAAAATAATTCTCAAACATGGCACTGTCAAACCACCCCGATTTAGTGCAGTTGTATCTGGTTTCTGGTGGTCCTCCACTAACCCATTCTGAGTACAAATTTGTTGCTTTGTAAACAACATATAAAGGAAGACATTTACCGCTTGCGGTAGCTGTAAACATAAGGGATATGTTACCTTTGGTGGAATTCGTTATTCTTTCGGGATACTTAACTCCCCTACGAAAGATACACTTCGAAGAACCTGGATCGTCCGACAGGTTAGTCTCATCAAAGTTGGCTATATTTTCTGCTGGTATGTCTTTTAATGTTGTGCTTAAATTGTTGAAATATTCGGATATTTCTTGGGGTCCCTTTTCAGCTCTCGCCTTTGAAATATTTTGAGTGGTTCTTAGACTCAGTTCATCGGCATGTCGCGCCAAAAAGCTCTGAACCCACGCATCACCAGGAATTCGATTCTTGAATTTATGATCTCGACAATTTTTTTTTAGATATTCGTGAACTAAAAGCTTCAGATCCACTTTAGTTAGCGGGGAGCCGAAATCGCTAGATGCTTGTAATACTCTTACAATTTGGGTCTCTTCTGTAGCTGATAAAACGGTAGGATGCCCAACTGGCTTAATATGTTTGTTTTTTATTTTATTTTCTATTGTGCGTCTTGGGATACCAAATTGTCGTTGAGCATCTCGAGAAGAAATTTGACCTGATTCTACTGATTCGCATGCAAGTTTTAACATTTCTTCTGTATAGTTTTTATACATTCTGGATCCAATTTGACGTCTTGATTTTCGTTGTCGAATTCGAGACTTATGTTTATTTTTCTGAAATAAACCATATAACGAAATCAGATCAGTGTTAGAAGTGGTCATAAAAAAAGTTAAAATAATAATAAATAGTAAGGAGAAGACGTTATTAGTAATTACTGTGTACCTTCACAATAACAACTAATGTCCTCTTTGAATTAGTACTAAAATAGTCTTAATAAAATAAAATAAATCACAGAGTGTCATATGTGCCAGCCCTAAGCATTTTTAGATGGCGGGCAATGTTGTCAATCGCAGACCGGAACAATACTGGATAACTTTGCCCATCATAATAACTTTAGTTTTAAATTATCCTCATCAATGACACTAACAACAAACTACTCTCCAAATGGTTTTTTAATACATATCATAAGTAAACTAACCTGTGTTTTCACCATCACGCCCAATTCACTTCCAAATCTGCACCAAAATTTGCCCGCAAAAACACGCACCGTACTTGATGAGTTCCAACAAGTTACTGAGTGTAGTTAGCAATGCACACAATAGTTAGTGTTGCCAGTCATATAATTTATTTTCCACCAAAGTCAATCAATGTTGCCTTAATACCAAGATATTTTTGTATGTTAAAGATTTGCTTGTAAATTGCTCATAGGGCAAAAATACCCTTGTTGGCAATGTAGGCATATTTCACGGTATGCAATTATTGGGAATATTTCATTCATTTTATACAAACAGATACAAACGTATTCATTTTGGCGTATTATTATTTTATTTTGTAATGATGTTCAGGTTTACGGTACTTTTGTTGAGAGGGGTATTCGATATGTTGCTTTGTTTTATTTGTTGCTTTATTTACGGAAGTCCAACTTTGAACTCTCTTAGTTGGTTGGCTTTACAAGCAACAGCTGAAGTGAGGTTTTTAGTTTATTACCTTTCAAAAAGAATTATTTACACTTAACAAAACGCTTGTATTCTTCGAAGGGTTAGACAGATGTGCCCCATAGTGCACCCGTGTTTATTCAGTTATGTTAAGAATTTATGTTACATTCGATTTCATACTAAAGTCCTATTTGTATCACACGGCGACGCATTTGAAATACCTGATGGACAAACCCAATAACACCTTGCCTGACCCGGGAATCGTACCCAAGAATTCATGACCAGCAGTAGCACTTGCTGCCACTAGACCAACGGTGCAGTAGAACTTTTTATCTACGTCAATAATGCTTTGTTCGCACGACGGCCAATCCAGCTATACAAAACCAGTTTATACGGATCTCTCGTTGTACGGGAAATTTATACAAAGTGAGGCCAAGTTATAATGGAAATGTACAGCTTCATGTGCCGCCGTGTGTTCGTCGATCTGAACTCTGACATTGATTTTGGGAACTGTTGCGAGCTTACGAATATGTAAGTGTAATTTATTCCATTCGTTTTTCTAAGTAAACCGAATGAGTCATCAGAAATTCAACTAAGTACCTAGTAGTAGTAACCTATTTAATTTTTTTAAGGTAACCCCAGTTTTCATTGGAATTGATAGGTAAACTCGGCTGTGTTGTGGAAAAAAAACAATAACGAATTATTTGTGTTCCAGGTAAAACATTCTATATTATAAAATATCGATTTTGGCAAATTTCAGTCACTTTTACGGGCAGAGCGAGTTTCATTCATAATATTTACTACCGGTGCAAACAGTTATCCTTGTAATATTCAATTTATGAGATAATTATTCAACTCAGTTGGGGCACTGAGTCATTTTAACGTGTATTTAACAATTGGTATTATTAATAGGTAGGATAATATTAAGAAGGAAATACTGGTAATATTAATATACCTCAACTTTATGTTAGGTGTGAAGGTATTGACAATAATTAATTCCCTCACGTGTTTGATCTACGCAGGATTATAGGTACCTAAGAGGGCCTAAGTATTAAATGGGTAATACCCATGATGCCGTACATCGTCGTTTAGACCTATGCGGTGTACAGCATCGTGATTTACACAAACTCTGCCTAGCCTTTTCCCAACTTTGTTATGGTCAGCTTCCAGTCTCACCGGATGCAGTTGAATAACAGTATTTAAAATGGAGCGAGTGCGTGGTTGACCACCACAACCCAGTTAGTGCTGGGTAATACGATAACCCTTGGTAAGACTGGTTGTCAGAATTTAGGGCCACCAAAGATCTACATATGACAGCCGGGAGCAACAGCTTAACGTGCTTTCCGAGGCACGGAGAAAACTTGGTATGTAATGGGTATTCATCCATGACCAGTATTTTAAAAACGTAAGTTTAGGATGTATGGATAGATGGATGTTTGTTACTCTTTACGCAAAAATTACTGGTGAAACCTTTCAGAAATGTGGCTTTTACATACATCTGAATAACAGGAGTATTTACATGCATGTGCCTACTGAATAATAGTTATATTTTTAAGGTACATAAAAGTTTTGTAATACATGTGGGACTTACAAAGTATGCATTAATAATTACATGTTGTAGGTACAACCAATTGATGGGTGAATTGCTGCTCTCCTAGCTAGATTGTTGAGCAATCTGTATTTAGGACAGTTTCGACTCCCTATTTGAGTATCACAATAATCATGTATGCGCTTATAATTTAATATAAAAGAAAACACAAAACCAAAAAACAAAATCATAAAAATTTGAATTAAATAAAACAAATTAAAACGAGGATTGGTGAGTGTGTGCATTTGAATAAAAGGAAATAGGGCTACTTTCAGGTAAGTGTTACTAATTACTTTTCAGTCTCGTCGTAGGTTTTAATCAGGACGAAATATATCTATGGTATTTTGTAACGATGTAATTACACCGTGTATGTTCCAGTTATTCCCCAGAAAAGCAAATGCTCTAAAAATACTTTACGATTACAACAGACAAAGGTGAATTCGACGTTCACGACAGATAAAAGGTCTAAAGGTTTGTCCAAAAGGGCTCCATTAGCTGTTATGCTTTCTACCTTCAAACAGTCGATGTACCTATCTAGACTCCGTGGCTACTGAGAAGCTCCTGATGGGAAAACCCAATAACACTTTGCCCGACCAGGGAATCGAACCCAGGACATCATGCTCAGCAGTCGCGCTTGCAGCGGGTAGACCAATGAGGCATTCATATATTATTATAGTAACTAAAAATCAGTCTGCCTTTGTTTATCCATTAGATGTAGCGTACTTAATCTCTCACTTAATTGTGTCTACTGATGTGCTCTTATTTATTTAATTTGTATCCGACCTCAAAAAGAAGGTTATGTGTTTCTAGGTACACATGTTAAAGACCAACTAACAAACAAACTATAGGAATATTGAAATGTTATAGGTGTATTTAAGGTTTTAATTAACATGTAAACAACGTGGTCAATATTATATTCCATTTAATTATACAATGTTGACGTTGACTGATTAACTTAATTTTATAGTAGGCTTCCTTTATACCTCAAGGAAACAATAAACAGTTGTGTTTTGTTAAAGTAAGTTATTGGTAGCGCCATCTGACACATGTAACGCGAACTAAAGGCAGATACATTCGTAAAAGTGTGATCGAAGGAAATTAGGATGTGTTTACATAAAACTAATGCAGTGCCTTCTATAATAATAAAGGATCTTGTAAGTTTGCTGCCGTTAAAGGAAGAAATAGCGGAAAGATCAGTATGTAAAGAAAATTTATTTTTACTAATTTTTAGAGCTGATTAAATAGAAATAATTTATGAAATATGAGGATTTGTAGAGGTCAGATAGACAGTCGCCCCATGTAAAATACTGGTATTCGGGCTAATCGGCTGCATCCGGTTAGATTGGAAGCCGACCCCAACACAGTTGGCAAAAGGCTAGGCAGATGATGAGTCTATGATGAGTATGAACTAAGTAACAAACGATTTGATGTATTCAATTAAAATAATGATCAACACACTATTACATGTCAAACCGTTCAGACGTTTCTATTTATAAATCGTAATTGATATGTCATCATGTACCGAGATATGGGCAGTCCTAAATGAAAATTGGAGCACCTGGCACGAAGTACAGACGCAGTCAAAACAAGCGATTTGTCATCACATTCATAGCTTCATCGCTGTGGTTGTCAACCTGATTGAAAGGTCTCGAAAACTTATGAGAGGACGAGTGAAGACTGATAGTATTTACTGGACCTCGTAGAATCAGAGAAAAAATTTTAGAATATTTGATAACATAACATGACGCCTATAATCCCTTAAGGGTTAGGCAGAAGTGTACCGAATAGTACACCCACATTTCGCCAGTTATGTTTAAGTCCCATGTAATAGGGGGCGAGCCTATTGCCATCTACCGGGCACAAATCCAGACTCCGTGGCTGCTACTGAGACATTCCTGGGGGAAAAACCCAATAACAATTTACCTGCCCCGGGAATTGAACCCTGGACCAGAATAGATTATTTTATGTTTGCGGTAATTGATGCCTATTGTGATGTGGAAGTCAGATAGACGATCGACACTTTCAAATACTGGTATTCAGTTGCAATCGGTTACACTGGAGGCCTATTCAAACATGGGTTGGAAAAGGCTGATGCAAATGATGATGAAGAATCGCTGTCTTCATGGTTCTATTTTTTTCGAAACTATGCTACATTCTTCATTCACGTTCTAGTTAACTAGATTATTTTGGCCCAGTGGGCTGTAAAATTGATTCATTTAGACATAAAAAAGTAGCTGTAATTAAAATTTACAAACCTTATTGTATTCTACGCTTAGCTTCGTTGGTGAAACCCTTCATCTTGTACATTTTCCTTGAACTTCGTCGCCAGTAGTTCGCGGTTTCTGCAACAGATGGCGCCAGTAGTACTGAACTCTAAGCCCCAGTATTTATTTACCGCGTTTGACAATGAAATAGCTGGCAAAAGAAACCGAATCCAATTCATCCTCATAATACTGTAAGGAAAATTCGGATTACTATTGTGTTCTTGGTTTTTGCGTGCAATTGAATATTCCCCAATGCTAGAGTATATTGTTAGAGAAGGAAATAATAGTTAATCTGTATCTCATGGGACGCACGTATTCAGGGGGAGTGTAAGTGCTTTGTGTCCTTCTGAGGTAGTTTGACTATATGCAGTTAGATCTTTATCGGATACCTCCCTGAGGAATCGAAAAAATGTTTACTCAGGCAGGTATTTCTACCTACCCAACATACATTTTCTTTCATTATTTTGAAAAATTATTGGGTACTTAAAATGTGTGAATGTGAATGTGTGTGTTAAGGCGTTATGTAAGGTGCTGCTTAGTGTAGCAAATGAACAAAGGTCTATTTGCTTACCAAAGGTGGATAGATGCAAGATATTCATGCAAAATACTTTTCATGATTGTTCTCAACAGTCTAAGCAAAGAAAGCTAAACAAAAATATGAATTTGTCCATAAAGCACCGCATCGCATTTTGCATCGCTACAAGTCAGTATGAATACGTAAAGCGGTTTGGCTGTCGAGTTGTGTGACATCTTACTTCTACGCTACTGAAGATGAAAAGGGTAACGTTCAATATAGACACAAGTGGGTATTTTTATTTCTCTACCGACACTGACCCATTTCTTTGTCGCGGAGTGGCCGAGGACGGATCTAAAACTATTGTTTCTAAATGTTTCGTTCATTTTGTTTTGTTATGCGGCCTTTTATTGTTGGTTTTATTGACAATAGAGGTTTAATTAAGATTTTGTAGACATTCAATCTGATACTTTTTGTTAAGTTTATAGTTTGGTTTACATTTTTAGCAATTGTATGGAGTTGAAGTTGGCAGTTTAACGGTGAAGAATATTGATCTGATGTTTCGTAAGTAGGTACAGATGCCAGCGCATCAAGCTACTAAAATATATCAAATTTCTTTAATAGATTTTCAACTTGATCAACTATTAGGTTCAAGGTTGATTGGAATTTTTTTTTTGTCAGTTTTGGGTAGCTTGATGTGCTTGGGCGTCAGTACATTGAAATGATTAGATTATTGATTATTGCTCTCTCTATTCAGCATTATGTCAAAATAATTATTGAGTTTTGTAAAATGTGAACAAAATACAGACATAAATCCAAGTTGAAGATAGAGAAAATTTATTCTGTAACGGTAACCACATAGCGACCATTATTTCAGCATAATATCGAACCCCTATGTTTTAAGGTGCTACACTTATTCATGTTTTTACTCAGGAAAAATTAGATCTTCGTACATAATATTTGTATAAAAATATCGTAAGGGAATTATTTATTTATTTATTCAATAGTACACGTACATTTTATACATTTTAAGTTGGTGCCAACATAAATTCATTAGAGTTTTACCGTGCACCAAAATCAACGACTACATAATTTAGAGAGTAGGTAATTCATGAAGAGTGTTTGCACAGAACTGGACCATAGTACCTCTATCGAAAATGTTGGGCTATTTCCGTCATCTGGTTCCTAATTTAACTGTTACACAAATAGTTATTTTAGAGAGGGATAGTCAGAGGTTATGTCCACATAGTTCATTTGTCAGCAGGTAGGATTGAAAACATACTATATGATCGTTCGATATTTTTCACAAATCATTCTCACATACCAGATTATGTTCAAAGACTTCCTATTCTTGAATTTTTATATACCAAATCAATATAACCATCACGCCTTTTGCTTATATCTATGCGTGCGTCGACTTTAGCCCAAAGGTTAGGCTCAAACGTGCCTGAGGGAGCTATTGGATTAGCAGCAGCGCAGCGCCAAATTTGGCGCGCAGCTATCAGCTAACCTGGTCCGATAACGCGTTTTGTTTCGACAGCCGTGTTGCCCTTTTGTGTCTCTCATTGTTATGTGAAAGAAAAACGGTCTCACTAGACATTTCACCTGTATCGCAGGTGCGTTTACAAACATTTGAATTTACATGCACAAACAGCCAGACCCGGGACAGCTATCTGTAGGCCATATAAATATTTGTTCAATTGCTCAGCCACTGTGCCAACCGGGACCTCACTGTTTGGAGTCTTAAAGTAGCCCCTAAACAGCAGCTTAGGTTGCCGGTAGAAGGAGAGGTTGTACTGTAACTGCTTTAAAAATATTAACCAATAGTTTGTTAAATCGGTTTGGAATAAATATTTTAGCTCTAGACATAATTCACACCTACGTTACTCAAATTCAATAATCACAACGAATCTGCTTTGCAAACAGTGCACACTAACAACTGTGATTCCAGTGCGCTATTTTAAAAGTAAGTTTTTTAAAAATATAGGCAATGCAATTCACAAATAAGCTCGCATCACCAACCTAAACAAACGTCACACAGTCTTGCTCCACACGCTGCAATTTTTCACACACCTCCGGAAACAGTTGATGAATGTATCGAGATGAAACACAGAGCAGAACACGGATGGAATGTGCTCAATAAATTAACTGAGCGGGCTGTTGCTGGTCGCTTTGTTTGGGCGCCTTTGAGTTAAAACTAGATGTGCCGTGTGAACGTCTATTTGATGGACCTAGACCTATCTTTGTAAATGCAGCGTCATTTCGGATAGTGTTTTGTTTTCAGATAGCGTTCACGGATAAAGCCACGTTTAGTTTTGGTCGCGGCAGGAGGCTTGTTCGTAAGATTATGTAGCAAATAGCAAGAGTTTTTAATGTTTATTTTCTCTTTTTAACGCTTAAGTATCTCTGTGTAGGCTTAGCTTTAATCAAATTGAAAATTTATTTATGTATTTCTAGCTTATGTCCGTGACTTCGCCCGGGCCTTCGGTAATTGTCCTACAAGATCGTACTACCGGGATAAAAAGTATCTTATGTGTTAATCTAGGTTATAAACTATCTGTGCGCTAAATTTCATCCAAATCCGGGCCGTAGTTCTTGCGTGAAAGAGTAACAAACATCCATATATCACAAACTTTCGCATTTATTTATTTATTTATTTATTTATTTATTTAGGATCTCCAACAAAGGATATACACAGACACATGAAAATAAAAAATCGACGACAAAAGTATCACGTAGGTGTACTCCTTCACTTATAGGAGACCACCGCATGCATAATAAGATGTACAACTAAGCCAACAAAGTTATAGTAGCATTTAAAAATTAAAATCGAAACACATTATTTAGTACTAAAATTAAAATTAGAAAAATAAAATAATTAACAAAGTCATAACAGTAATTTAAAAAAAAATCGAAACACATTTGGAAGTAATTTTGGAAAAAAATTAAGTAAAAAAAAATAATAAATATAATAAATATATTAAATATTTATAATATTAAAGATAAAGATAATTTATTTGTCAAACATGCGTTTACATAAACTGACTAATCAGACATGCAAGGTATTGAATTAATAGATGTTGTGTGCGTCCATGTTTTGCCACTAACGGCGTACAAATTTTGTAGGTATTATAATAAAATATATTTAATTGCATTTTACATAATTATAGTCATTCTAAATTTCATTACAAAATACAAAACAAATAAATAATAATTGATGTCAAGATATTATAGTATAAGTATATTATAGTCAAAATAGATTAAATTATGTCCAGAATATTCAATAGTAAGCAGTCAAACGCCAATTGCTTTAAGATTCACATGATTAAATTGTTATTATTTACTATGCATATTACTAGTCAGAATAGAAAAGTCCTTTTCATTTAAAAAATCTATAACATTGTTACAATACACTTTACTGATTAAAAAATTTCTTAGCTTATTTTTGAAAAGTGACAAGGGCAAGGGCAAAAAAAGTAGGAATTATTCATTTACCACCAATTAACAAAACAGAGTCGTCCAATACGATGCTTTAAGAAACAAAATAGAACAAAATAAAATATAAAATGAGTATCATTACACCCAGTAAAAATAATAATAGGTACCTTAAAAATTAAATTTTAATTTGAAATTCTTTTCCAGTAATCTAGCTTTTCAGTGAACAATAAGAACAATCTTTTATTTTTGGACGCAACATACACATGGGATTCTTTTCATGCTTCTCTAAAGTTCTGAAGATAAAAGAAGCCATTTGTTCAACAGGGCTGAGTGCCCTGTTGAACAAATGGCTTCTTTTCATAACGAGCCTGTTTTCTTTTGTTTCCGCCACTGTCAATTCTTATGAAGCCTTCGATCAATTTTCCAGCCTGTACCGTCTAGTTACCAACCGCCTTGGTAGCATTTTGAAAGAGTTTTATCTTTATCCACTCTCAAGTCTGTGTAGCCTAACATAGCAGCAGCCTATAATGTTCCCACTGCTGGGACACAGGCCTCCTCTCTATGAGAGGGAATGGGCTATAATCCACCACGCGGGCATAGTGCGGGTTGGTAGATGTCACATGTCTTCGAATTTTTAGGTTCTAGGACATGCCGGTTTCACGATGTTTTCCTTCACCGTTTTGAGAGCAGTGGTGATAAAATAAATTACACAAAGGAATGCGCCTGGCTGGGTTCGAACCCACGACTTACTGTTCGTAAGTCGGGGCCGCCACTATTGGGCCACCGCTGCTCTCACAAGACTATGTATTCTATTGGAATTATACATTACTGGAAAGGCTAATAACATACTTAGGTATGTATGATCATCAGAGGTTACCTAATAGTACACCCGCATTGCGTCTGTTAACACTTTGCCAGACCAGGGAATCGAACCCAGGACTTCTGCTCAGCAGTCGCACTTACGACCGCTAGACCAACGAGGCAGTCATAGTACCTATATTCGTAATATTATCCTCTACAGCGTTAGTTGATTCTGTTAATTTAAACTAAAACTTGTCTTAGATGTTTGATCTGAGATACCATAATAAGAGGTTCTCAGAGGATATAATCCACTGGATGATCACTTCTATACAAATAAAACGTTGTTACCATTCGTAGGCAATAACGTAGAATTAATGATTTTCTAATTAGAAGCACTAGGCGCTGCAAATGTGCGAGTAATTCCTTGTAGTTCACTAATTGGAGGATTATCAGCTTAATTCAATGGTCTCTGAACTTGGTCGCATGCGGAACTGCTTAGCTGGGCATGAGGTCCTGGGTTCGATTCCCAGACCGGGAACCGGGGATTTCCGTCGGGGAAACTTTTATCAGGTCTTCTATCAGGAATTTCAGCCCCAGAGTCTGGATTCGTAGCCGGTTGATGGCAATAGGCTCGACCCCTATCACATGAATCTTAAAACCTGACTGGGGAAATGTGGTACTAATAGGTACACATCTATTTAACCCTTCGGGTATTGAAGATGCTATGTGATGTGATGTGATGTTATCATGATGATGAACAATTTAGAAATAATGCGACTCTAACAATAGAAACGGAATGCGACACACTAATTATTTTGGTGGTTCCCAACCGACTGAGTTAGGTGCGTCGCTGGCACGGTGACAACTTTTTGAGAGGTTATTTTATTCGCATTTGCGATTAATCGGACTCATTAGCTGTTTTATGGCGGTCTGTGTTCGCTCAGGTTTGTAGTCAGGGGTAACATACTTTTGTCTGTGATTGGAATCGGTTTATATTCGGTAACAGATGGTTTTCCTCAAATGTCCACCTATTTTCCGGTCATTTACCGGAAGATGTTGAGTTAGTTTTGGTTTTTCATACTTAAATGACTTTAGTTTCTGTGATAGTCGTACACTGAAATAAAAAACAATACCTTTATACTTTTCTCTTATGTTCTTCGGGTCTTGTTTTCTAAGAAAAAAATATGGTTAAATAAAACTGGAATGTTTTTACATAAAACAAGTGTTTGTGACGAGAAAATAATACCTAAAAGGATTGTTGTCTCACAACAAAACTTCGGAATGATAGTGGGTGTGCTCCTTTTGTATTTCCAATATTTTTCCATGTTTATTTTAAACTATTTAAGTATTTTCCTTTACTGTAACATTAAATAAGATTAAACAAGTGGGCGTTTACGGGTTGATAACTTGAACGTATTGTAAAGAAAAGAAAGAAAAAATATTTATTTGTCGCAGGGACATGACGTGCATCATACAAAATTACAAAAAATAAACAAAAAACTATAAATTCAACAGGACGCAACAAAAAACAAGAAAAAAGTTAACAACAAGCAAGCGAGCGGTAAAGTACATGCTAAATAACCAGCTACAATATGTCTTCAAATTATGACTGCTCAAAAAGAAATAATAAAGCATATGAAGTATGTGTAGGTACATTAGTATATTGTACCTAAGAAGGTACTACTACGGTACTGAAACACGTCGCTTGTTTAGTTCTCAGCGTAGTCCACAGATGGCGCTACCGATCGCGACACGTGGGCGGCCGGAGAAAGTTCAAGTTCACACTCTTTACGCATGGCACAGTTTTAACGATAAGTAAAGGATACGGCAGGGATGCTAAACAAATTACGTTGTCTGTTCAAGTACCTACTTAATCAGTATACACCGTATCACTTCTAAAGAATTTGTTCTGTTCATATTTAAACTTCAAACGCAATTCTAAAGACATACCAAGGGACGTTCTGATCCTCTAAATGTTAATTTTATCTGTCCTCCCCTGATATTTCAAAACAAGCAATCAGAGCGCTCGTGGAGGTCAAATTTAATAATTCTGAAAGGCTTTTTTTCATTGGAAAGTGGAATGCCTCTCGCGGCGCCCTTGGAGCTGTGTCCCCGTCTCGTAATGTGACCTGCAACGCTTTCATGTTCACCTAATTACTCATAATTGAGCATGACTGAGGCTTTCAGAACAATGGAAGGTCATAAAGTTTCGTGTGAGGAAACAAATGTACTATTTTGTGTTTCAACAGCATCGACGGCTTTGTTTATAGTGCTCGTTTTGATGAATGGAATTTTGTTTTATTGAATGTTGATTCATATTGTCATAGAAAAATAATCGATTAGTTTTGTTAGATTGAAAAGTTTGCTAGTAAAGCGTTTTTTTGTCATCGGACTTTAGTCTCTATTACAGAACAAATAATAGCATAAATTCAGGCTTTGAAAATATTCCAACAATTGAACACTCCCACGGGGCTCAAGTTTTTTGTTGGCCACGTCAACTTTAAAACTCAATTTAGTTTTCAACTACGCAGACAAAACCCTTCTACAAAAGGCTTGAAAATATGAAACGAATAAGACAATAACGAAGAACACGAGACGAAAAGAATAGAAATTACTTATGTTTGAGTTTCATTGTAACATCAAATAGATTCAAAAGGTAAAGACGTTCAATTAATTGGTGACGGAAAATTCTTAGGTACGGTCTACAAAGCGACCGTCCGTTAGGATTTTGGGGTACGAGTCTCTCCATTAGGAGGCTTTTAAAAAAGATAAACAAAGGACCGCCGTGGTCGTGGTCATGTAGAGGATGCAGGTCGCGGTGTGTTGCCTGTGCGTGTTGGCGCGTGGTCGGCGGTGTGCGGGCTGCGACCACAAACGCACGGTGCCCATTTGTCAATTGATTCCCGATATAATGAAGGGTACATCGCTACATTGGAGCGAACTGTCAGAGGTGGTCGCCCATTTCGGTATAGATTTGGTGAGGGTGTGAGTGTGGTGGTCGTGGGGTGTATCGAGCGCTGCGTGCGCATCACGGTGCGTGTCGTGGGCTTGCTCGCACTCGTTGCTCTCCCGTTCTTTCATCTCGCTTGTCGACCTACACAGCCTCCAAGTTGCGTGCTATTTGATTACGATACGCGTCTGTGTGGCCTCTTGTTTATATTGGACTTGATGCCACTTTAAATTGATTAATTCTTACAACGACACCTCCGATTCTAAGAAACGATTTCGATTTATGTGTTCAGATACAATTTTTTTAGTTTTTTTTTTTATTTATTTTTTTCAGATCGATTACTCACCTACTAATTAATTTCATAACTAAGAAAAAAAACAACTACAGAATATCTTCCTAAGCTCCAGAAACGCTATTTTTGAAAATAATAAATTTTCAAAAATAGCGTTTCAGTAGAGGTACCACTTACACCTAAACAAGAGTGCTTTTCAGGACTATAATTTATTGAAGTATCATTTTTTAGGCTTTCTTGGCCAAAAACAAAACCTACTTACTATCTACTACTTTACTTATATATTATTTTGTGTGGCTTTTAATGACTGTGTAAAGTTGTTACAATTTTGTAAAAAAAAAAAAACATACATCTCCCGTCGAACTGGCAAGAGCAAGTCTAGACTGTCCAGTATATTCTAGGTCTGCCTCAGTGACACGGCACCCGTCTTCAGTGACCCGTATCTTGGCCCAACTGTCAAAATTGGAAAGTAGGTGTACATAAGCCGCTAAACAATGACTGCGAAAATTATTAATAAAATGAATGAAAGAAATAAAAATGCACATGACACGTGTGGAGAGTTTTCAAGCCCCAAAAAATAAACACCTAAATAATTGACAATTTTAAAGCAGATAAAGGTTATTAAATATGATATACCTACATATTGTGGTTACAACTACGAGAAATACTATCAAAAATAAACATATTTTTAAATACAATCGATATTGATCGATTCGATTCGATCGATTGTATTTAAAAAGTATGCGCAAATATTTATTCCGACCACGGAACCCTTCACTGTGTGTGACCTACTGACACGCACTCGGTTTTCCCCTTCCGCAACACTTTTTGGCTTATTACTACACCTTTTTATAATAATTCAAAAGAAAGCTACATAAACTAGGTCAAGATTCAACATTATTTTTCTCACTGACAGCAAATGAAAAAGAAAAAATCAACAAATAAGTAAATATTAAGTTAAAACAATAATAAATGAAACAATTTACCATGCAAATTACTCTAAATTGTTAAAAAAAAAAAACATAAACTGCAGCACAAAGTATACGATGTTCAATACCTACAATGTGTAAGGAGCGCTGTTTGGAATCATGAAAATCCTTGCGCTTGTGAAAGCGTCCTAAAGAGAGTTTTCCACAACTCACTAACACCGATTCGCCGGTCGTGAGCACGCGACTTTTCACGCACACACCCGAACCCAGCAAAATAAGCGCCAGAAACTCGGCACGGAGTTGCGCGGCGTCGTGCTATCTCGCTCGCACGCAGTCCCCCGTCCTATTTCAACAGGTTTCGCTTTTCAGCAGTTGCAGTAGAACGCGTGCCTCTAGTAACAGAGCACAAACAGTACGGGGAACACACGTCGCGTTGGAAAACTGAAAACACAGTTTCACTGACAGCTCCGACATCACCTGACATTCACCGCCGTCCTCCGAACTACGGCGGGTTCGCGTATAAGTGAAACACTTGGACGTGGATACATATAACTATTTATAAATGCATATTTCGACGTGTCTTCAGTGGCCGGTTGGGAGTTAGTGGAAAACGCGCGCGTCTCCGCGTCTCGCTGCTAAACTTCACGTGTTCAGCATGAACTCCGTCAAACTTAATTGTGCCAAAAACTAAGTAATATGAAAGTACTCCGTAAACTTCTACTTTGCGATGCTTCCGTGAATTGATATGGAAATATTAAGAAATGACAGCGCAAGATAACACGATGTAAATCTTAACGTGATTCAATGTTTACCTCTTCAGTGTTGTGAATATAGATTAAATTAGTGTTTAGAACTGGAAAGAGATGTAGCCGTGTATCAGCGTGGACTCTTAGACTATAGACGGATGGGTGGCCATGGTTGTGATAAAATACAAAGAAATAACGAGAAGATGATCGGAGTGCGTTTGTTTCGGTCCTAAAAAGACTTACAAAAAATAATCTGGTTGTTAATACTCCCGTAAGTTGTGATTAAACGCTAGGCAAGCAAATATTTTTATGCTATGTACGAATAAAATAGTGAAAATTAAGTATTTTATGTACGTAATATGTTGGTACCTGTTGTAGTGATTGCGTTTCTATTTCCATTACAAACGTTGAGAGATTGTAGTTGGGAGTCCGTGGATAATTTCCCATGAGGTTGTGACTACTGCAATAAACAAAACTAGAGCAAAAAACTTGGAAGTTCCATTCTTATTGAGATGTGATTGTCCGTACGTTCGTGTTGTATAGTGATATATAGTGCAAGTACTTGGACTTATTTGTGTGCCGAGTTCCAGGCGTCGACTTTATCGAGGTAAGATTTATGTAGTTTGTTTTTCGTGTGGTTTTTTATTTTATTTTAAAATTAATGAAACAGGAACCCGTTTACAAATATTTAGTATTTAATAGGTCCAATAATTAGGTAACCTTCAATCGGCGCGGCGGGTAATTTTTCTGATCCCAATTTTTTTTCTACAAGCTCATTGTGTAAAAATATTCGCATCCTATTTAAGTCTAATTACAATTAATAAGTTGCCTAATATAAATAGACATAAACAAGATATTTTATGACCTACATAACTTCTCTCAATTTCGAATTCAATAATCGCCTAACCAACGCTGTCGCGAAAAAAGCGGGCGATTTTCTTTTGTTCATACAATTGTAACACCAACTCCCTCGGACGCGAATTTTAAGTATAATTAGTTTCCTTTTCCTTTGTCTTTCTTTCTTATATTTCTTTTTGAACATTTTTCATTAAGTTTACTTATTCATCATTACTTTGAGTTGTTTATTTGTTGTTATTGTTTAATAATCATCTTTATGATTAACGTTTAATTTAAGAAATGGAAAAGATAATGAATTATAAAACAATTACTGCTGGATTTTCAAAAAGGATATGAACTTAACGATGAGTATTATAATTTTCTTCATTTGAAAATTATATTCGTAATATAGTAACATGAGAAAAAGCTTTCTCCGTCAACTTTTTAACTCGGAAAACTAATTTCCCCCCAAATGAATGTGCAGAAACTATTTTTCCCAATTAATTTAAATAATCACAAAATTGAACCTGTGACTGCACACACAACTCTTTTAAGTTTAACAATTTACAGCAATTTTTTATAAAAATGAAGGGTAACAGAAGATATTCATACAAAATCTATAACTGAGAATGTTTCGACGGAAAACTTTGCCTAAAAACCGAGTCTAGCACAAAGGAGCTGATTTATTTATTCACAATCGAATAACAACCATCGTTACAAAAAAATCAATCAATAAACTAAAATTGTACAGATAATAATTCGAAGATGAAAATAAAAGCGTCAACATAGAAATAATAATGTTCAACAATAAAAATGAACCATGTTCCGTAAATACAATAATAAAGTGTTAAACTGTCAGATGATTGGTCCTTCAGTCATAACGCTAAGTGGGCTATAATGTCCGCCACAAATACTAAACAATTGTTACGTGTAAAGTGACACTTTGGTCTGGAAAACTTAGGGCTGTTTCACAGAACACTAGGGAATTGTTGTGAATTAGTGATTTATAGGAAGTGGACAATTAAATTGAATATAATTCACAGACTCAATTAAAGGCTGTACATTATTACGTTTCACGTACGGTAATGCAAAGGTTTACGCTCTTGCGTGACAATTTTGAAAGAAAGTAATACGAATAGAAAAGTTTTAGAGTAAAAGAGAAAGAATAGTTCCAAATACATAATTCAATCAAATACCTATCTCGCCAATTTAACAATAATGTGTGTAAAAACCAACAAGCCGAAAGGCACTTGTTCTCCCCGTCATTGCGATATTTTTTTGTTCTAGACCATACCTGGGAATCTTGTAGTTACGTCATTGTTAGTCATTGGGGGTCAAAGTTCCAACTTTTTCAAAAGTTTTTTTCTAAATGCAAGTTTTTAATTTAAACATTTTACTATAAATACCTCCACGACCCCCGTACTATGCAATGCGTCATCAGCGCAATGTTTTGAGTGCGTTACATTGTATCCTACCGGAAAACGTGATTTTTCTCCCAAAAAAGAAGTCGTTTCCCAGCAATATTGTTTGATGTACAGAAAACTGATGAACACAAACGATTACAAAATTAAAGTAACACAGTAAAATTAAAAGTCTCAACGATTTTTTCAAGAACAATACAGTCTTTATTTCCTAACCAACTTAATAACATAAACCAACACCGATTGACCTGCATCCATGTTTCAAAGACGCTACTTTCCAATATATACAAAAAAGAAGACTCAATATCCAAGACTATCTATCTAAGAAAAAATATGTAAAGTTTTCATTTCAATACATATTTTACTTACAACGTAAGGTTTTGTATGAATGCGCTATGTTAATTTCCCTTGTAAATAAGAGTAGGGAGAAATGTGAGCGTACATAGAAATTAGTTATTATTTATGAATCTTCGTTTCAGGCCCGAGGGAAATTATTTAAACTTCCGTCCATCGTTTTACTGTCTTTTGTATGAGTGAATTGCTATTAGATTGTTTTACGGGTAAGTTTATGCTTATTATTTATTTGATACCAAATGGACTAATTAAAAAATGTTTATTTAAAAATCTGCACGCTGGAAGTTATTTTGTGTTTGACTATGATTATAGAATAATGTAAAAAATATATATTTTTTACTAGTATAAATCAAGTAAAGTTAAAGTTCTGTGTTCAAAAAATAATGATCATCATCAAATGTATTGAAGCTAAACGCGAACCACTTTCAGAAGTCGTTTATTTTCTATTTTCTTTGGTTAATCCCGTGATATTTTCATTTATTACGTTTTCAGTAATCGTAACGATTTTATTATACTCGTAAAAACTATTATTTAACACTGTTCACAAAAGAAGAACTTGTCATTTTTTATACCAAATTAAATATATTATTGATGCTGAAAAACCTGAAAATAATATTTATTAAAATAACAGTTATTTTTTTAAGCACACCGTTTGTAATGGGTAATTAAATATACCTTGTCGGTGTATGTTACGGACGGATCACAGTAACATCACCATAGATAGCCATGTATACTAAAAGGACTACACAGGTGTTTACTCGTCAAATATTCATCGGTACAACCCGAAGGGACGTTTCTCGTAAATCGTACATGTATTTGCGATATGACAATCTATGTAGATGTCGCTAGGTTCGTAGAGAAGTAAAGGGTTATGTCAATGGGAAGAAACGTTTTGGGATTATAGTCTACGTTTTGGTGTTTATGGGCTAAATAATGGTATCTATTTCGTTAACATTTAGATGTATGCAAGTCAGTTTGGTGTACTGATTAAATTACTCAAGAAATAACAAGTTTTATAACTGTTACCTATTTTTCATATTTGCGTTTGGAGTTACAGAATCGATAACTGGATTACATAGGTAGATGGTTAGTTCTTATAAACCGTTGGTATAGTTTTTTTGTAAAATATTAATTTATTCTTTCTTCAATAGCTTTCGCTGAGGCTCATCTCAAATTATGATGTAAAAACGTATGAAAAAAAAATCTCTACAGTTACCGTACATATGAAAAAGCTGCAGCATACAGTCGCTAATTCCTCGACCCCTAGGGAGGTGCCACAAAATGATGTACATGATGTCGAGCAACCGAATCGCGTGTTGATTACTCCGCGTATTTTAACTCCCAGCTCGATGAAATTGTGTAGAAAAAAGAAACGGACAATTTAATTTACGACACATTTCATTGATGTTATTTTTTTTTGGAGAATTCTTCACGGATTACCATTATGTTTATAATTGTAATCCGTGAAGAATTTTCGAAAAAAAAGTATCACGCGTTGTCTGTGAGTTGTGACGCGTCAACCATAGTAAAGAAATCTTATTGAGGTTTTCATGATAAATCAAGGAGTTGGAGGTAAAGTTTTCAAATAATTGATTTAGTTTGGATTTAATTCATTAACTTTACAATTTTAAAATTTTAGTTTTATTTTGTTAATAATCACCATGCACGATCTTTTTGCAAATAACGAAAATGTGCAACTCTGATCCCCAAGATACAAACTATTGTCTAGTTTGGGGATCAATGTTCAAATTGATTATTAATAAATAATATGAATTTGAAGCAAAATGCCCAGAATTTTTTTTTGTCAAGTAATATGAAAATGTTGCCTGTTTACTGAAATTGTAGCTTCTTTACTTAAGATAATAAATAAACCAGAGAATTAGTTAGTCTTCTGCAATTCTGGTAACCCTAGATTTACCCTAGTCTCGCTCCACGGAACAATGACGTTCGTTCATAAGGAACTTTAAACTTTCAACCACTAAAGAAATTAATTAGAAGAGAAAATAGAAAGAGTTTGAAAGAAAATCAATTTCCACTTCCGTTCTCACCAAAGCTTAAGACAAAAAATAAAACTAAAATGAGTCTCGACTAATTGAAGTAGGTGTAGATAAATGGAACAGCTACCGAAAATCACGGTTATTTATACTCGTAACAGTTAATTATGCGCCGAACGACGTACGTAACAGTTCCCACATTGTTATGAAAGATGTTACTTATGACATTTGCAATTTCACGGAAGACAAGTGATTGAAAGCAAACATACGCATTTATTGTTATGAGTCAGTTTTGATGTCGAAGTAATTTATTTTAGTTAAAGTACACTACTCTTATAAAAGACTAAATGAAAAGATTTTTAGTGACAAAGATTATTTTAGAGTTTCAACAATTCAGGAATATTCTTTTCTTTATCGTGTGGTTAGTGCCTAACCTGGTGTCAGAGGTTTTATGCCGCCCATGAGCCTCTGATTTTGATTTAAATGCCTCGACGGCATTTAAATCAAAATCAGAAATATCTCTGAGGGCATGCTGGTTTGGTTTCCTCACGATGCACGATGTTTTCCTTCACCGAAAATATGATAATTATGACAATACGCACATGATTCTGAAAAATCAGAGAATATTGAAGTCTGACGTCGTAGGTAGGCGTAATGTCAGATATCAAGATTCATGACCCCTGGCTGTGGGCGGAGCAAGTTTATCATTTGTTTCCAGGCACGTGGGCTGTTTAATCTAGTTGTAATTATTTTAAAGCTTATTGTATAAGTAGCGGATCTGAAACAATAACGAAAACAAATGTTTAAAAAATCTTTGTACTACTGAGATAGGCGTTCTTAATTCAAAGTTCAATTTATCTGTTATTAATTTTAGTTAGTTTTTCGATTCTAAGCAACGAAACAAAGACTGTCCATACGCCAACCTTTCAGAAATATGAAAAATATTCCGGTAGATTCATAAATTCAGATTTCTATTATTATATCAGTGAATGAACGCATTAATAATATTCTTTTCACTATCATCCCACCTTTTACAAAACGCCGTATTTCTATTCGATTTATCAACTCACCTAGCAATAAATATCACTGAATCCTAAATTAGTATACGCTATTTTGATCACAGACACATTCCACATAAAGATGATAATACCACGCACATATTTACGAGAGTAAACAAAACTAGGCTGTAGGTTGTAGAAATTATTACCTATGATTATACCGGTGACAGATTTATGCAAAACATTACCATCTTTCGTCGGTGTCTGCCATAAAAATATGTTATTACCATAGCAATGTGTTGTGAAAATAAATATAGAACGAGGTGTGAGATTTCCATCCCATTCAGGAACATCCATATTTAACAATAATGTGTGCATATTTTATTATTACCCTTGTGCTGAAAAAACGTATGTGTCTGGTTGTAAAATATTTTCTGTTTCGACGCTTAGGTATGCTCTTGGCATTGATACTTTAATTAAATACGTACTTTCTTAGTAAACAATATATTTTTGCATACAATCGATCAAAACAAAACAGTTTTAAATAAAATTATGTAAACTGTCAGTGACTTTTCGAGAGTCGTGCACGCGTCAAATTAGCACAACTTCAATACATCTGAATAAAATTCCTGTGAATTGATATTTCAGACTCGATAATATTATCTTTCCATTTATGCGCAGTAGTTTTTTCTGTAATTTTTTAAATGACGTAGTCACAAAACGTTGCAAGAAAATTAGCAAAGTTATTCTGATTCCATTGGAATTGTGTAAATTAGGAAGCTGCAGATTTTTGTTGAAACCTCCCCGGTAATATGTAAATAGGGCAGCAGTGCAAATTGTACCTTCTAACCCGGATATTTAGTATATTGTCCCTTAATATGTCTGTCAGATTTTTAAACTGCAATGATTAGTGGAATATGCCTTGCTAATTTATAGTTCAGCTGATCGAAATTTCATTGTCATCGAAAACTAGATTACATGATTTACGGCACATTACGAACGTTGTCGCAGAACGTTGTGTTTGTTAATATAATGTTAGATCAAGAGTTATGAGTGAACAAAAATGTAGTGGACTCTTTGCACATGTTGAAGCAGTGTGACATGAAAAAGGCGTGTTTTTGTCAAGGGCTACTGTAGTTCTAGGTGAGTATGGATGGATATCAGATACCAGAGGCGATGGTTCCATAAAACTCGATTCCTACCGGCTTCCTTTTGAAAAATGGCACAGTCAGTATTCTATAGACAAATAATATAATCACGTTAAAGATATGTACTCCGGCTTATCTCTACCCTTTTGCTAATGTCAGATACCAAAGAATAGAAGCGCTTGAAGCGCTTGAAGAATTATATATATGTGCAAGTACAGTACTTTCTCAATGCTTCTCAAGTTATTATGGCTTGTGACTGTGACTGTAGCTTCGCTTCTTTTTGTTTTTTTTTGACATTCAAAAGTGCCTGTGATGGTCTAATTGAAATAAATGCTTTTGACTTTTGACTTGACTTTTATGGAGTAGGTATATATTTTACTTGAGGGATCGGCGCAGCACGTCTCCTTCTTCCATACTTCTCTATTACTCGTCATCTCAGCAGACACCTCCTTTCCAGCCATTACTTGAAAGATTATATAGCTAGGATATAAATTATCTAAATGTCGGCAGAGAGAGATGTGGAAGAACAAGAGAGTAGATAATTGGGATAAGTACGGCATATGTCTGTGGTTCTGTGTGTTGCTAGGTATGGCAAACCATAGAGAAGCACTTGACCTTTACCCGGCGTTTATGATATTCTAACTACGATCGTTCGGATTATTCGATATTTACTGGCCGCATCTTGAAATAGTTTTGCATCAACAAATATAAATCAGGTCAATCTATAAGCGATTTAACTCTTAGCAGTACAATGCAATGCTTCACAGATACTGTAGGTACTGAAGCCCTTAATATTAACGTATTACCGAAAGAAAAACGAGATAACTATACTAAATTCCTCACTTCTTCTACGTTTCCAAAAGTCGAAAATAAACTCCACTAAATGTCTACATACACGCATTATTTACGCTCAACTATCACAAAGTGTTCACACCTCGTACGACCTTGCAGAATACATTAAAACTACAAGAGAATGAAAAGTACACTCACCGGCAACCCTTAAAGTTCACGGTTGTACGTGTATGTACAAAAAATAAATGGCCAAAACACGAATAATGATTGGAAGTACGCTCGCGTCGAGCGGTTGTTATTGCTCGGTGCCGGTCGTTCCCTGTTTTACAGTTGTGTGCGAGCCAAATCGCGGCCGAGTAATGTACTACTACTGCCAAGGCAAATTCTATTGCTATGATACACCAGTGACCTTCTATTGTCTCCGACAGTGGGACATTTCTTTGGTACAGTCGTGGGGTAAAGCGTTATGGTCAACGGTTTTAGCCACCATAAACTAAGAGTTTAGAGTTACGACAGTCGACGTAGCTTGAAAGTTGAAAAAGTCATGACTGAACTGTCGTTGCTGTAGGTTATTGTGTAACTTCAGTGCTTTGTTAATAAGATTACTACTACTACTGACTAGTGATTTTTAAATTTATTATCTGAAGTAAAAGATAAGTGAAGTGGTAGATTAAAATAATTTATAGTAGCATAAAATATTAGTATAAGAAACTATCTCAATCTCTATAATTTATGAAGAAGGAAAAGGCGTTGCAACGCTGTCACTCATTTTGACACTAACATGACATTGTATCGAAAAAAAAAACGTAACATGGAAAAACGCAGATTAAAATAATCATGACATTTCCGAGGCACGCCCGGATGGATTAAATCAAGGACTGTTTGAATAGTAGAATGTAGATACTGTATACATTTTGTACTACAAACTAAAATCAATGGGAACTATAGTTTACCTAGTAGCTCTTACTTGCATAAATCCACACCGAACGGAACAAAGTCAGTAAGCAAAGCTACGGTTAGCTCTAAGCTCAGTTAAGTAAAAGCAAACAGATGAAATTATTTCAACATTGAACATTGGCCGTTGAATAAAAATGTTTGATTTGTTTTAACGCAGGTTTTGGTAGAGATAGGTAGATTTTATCTCGATGCCCAATGTACTTGGAGAGACCAAACCGTATTGGAATTGTTTGCTGATGAATGCCATCTGCATTTAGAATGTTTGTGGTTCTGGAAGAAGACAGTGTGGAATGATTAACTTAATTTAGTATTAAAGACCGACAACCAGTCTTACCAAGGGGTATCATATTACCCAGTACTAACTGGGTTGTGGAGGTCAGATAGCCAGTCGCGCCATGTAAAATACTGGTATTCAGCTGCAACCGGTTAGACTGGTAGCCAGTCCCAACATAGTTGGGAAAAAGGCTAGGCAGATGATGATGGTTTGTGCTGTAATAAATAAACACTAGCGTGTTATATAAGTTTTTAAACTATCATGCTCAGTAAGATTATCAGATACGGGATATGTTTACTGATTGTTTTGAGTTCCCGATATTTCGGCGCTGTTGCAAAACAATCAGCAAACTTGGTAAATATGCCGTTTCTAGTATTAATGATAGCGTGTTATACTCACTCAGTTAAATAATCCCAAAATAATTCGTCTTTTATGTTTGATTTACTACTCTAGTGTAACAAAAAATAAACCTGAGGCTCGTGAACCATTGATAATAAATCGTAGAAAGCCGATGGAACAAGACACCGAATCATTACCCGACATAATTATGAACTAGAACAATGTTTTCCTTGAAAACATCCCACAATTTTCTGTCACAATTCTGTTTTCACGAAGACAGGAGCAAAACGCCCATTTCTCTATTCATTGCTCGTTCTGAACGCCAGTCAAGGCTACTGTAGTGGAAAAAATGCAAAATAAAAATAGAGACACTGCTTTCAGTCGATTCGTCACCGTTCCTTGGTTCTGTCACATTGTGTCCGTACACCCGTCATGTAGGACTGAGAAAAAGTGTAGTTTTGTGCAGTAGTCGTCGGTACTGTGCCAATTTAATTTTCCCGTCAGTCAAAATGCTTTATAATGTAGGTATGCGGTTTTGAAATGTGGTCATGCCAGTTTTTTTACGATTCGTAATGAAAGGTTGCTGACTGCATGTTATATAATATGATATTATATTTAGGTAAACACTTGTCTGAAGCGATGAAATCGGTCTTGATTTACGTGTACTGCTAGCCACTGCTGTTCAAAGGTCTAATAACGTGCAATGGAGCGCTGTATCCTCAGCGTTAAACCAACTGACCATATACGCACTGCGCTCCAAAACACAAATTACTGACGTTGCTCAAAAAGCCACTAAGCTGAATTGGGACTGGGCTGGCTATGTCTGCCATATGTCTGACGATTTACGCAATGATTATTAAAAATAAATGCGTATTCTTTTGATTTAAATATATTTTATGCATCACAGCAAACAATCGTCGGCATCGCAGTGAAAAGCTCAGGTACCGTGACGTCTTAAAGCAGGAGTAACTCCAGTGTGGGAAAGAGATGTGGCTAGACGACCTGTATAGCTCTGTCAATTTCCCACACTGAATGACTCCTGCTTTAAGACGCTATAGTAACCCCCTGGTGTAGGACTCTAACTTCTAACACAGGCTGCTTTTAGTGTGTAAGTGAAAGCTTAGATAGATTTTGTTTCGTCCGATGCTACAATATAGAAAGCACGTACTTAGTAAGTAGATGCCGGCAAAAACCATCAACATGAATAGAGTAATGATCTAGTTATAGATGCTTCAATTGAAATTGAAGTGTCGCCAGCAGAGCCATTGTTTACTTTCTTGAACAAAAACATCATTAATTTTATATCTGTAAATAGGACTTTCGTTTGTAAACACTTCTAGAAAAAAACAAGTATTAATTTAGTTTAGTTAGTAGTTTATCTTAGTAATAAATTAAAAAATTTGCAGATATATACACCTAACACAGTTTATCTCTGCATCACCCAAAGGTTGGCTGGTAGAAAATCTAGATGGCATTAAGTCCGCCTCTGTATTTTTGCTTGAAGTGTTAAATAAATAAAATTAATTACAAAGTCTGAATGAAAAGTGTTTGGAAATGAATAGTAGTAGGTATAGTCACATTTTCATTCGCGAAAGTATTCGAATACCCATTCGAATATCCCAGAATACAAAAGTTAGCAATAATAATATCCTAAAATCCAAAGAAAGAAGTAATTGAAAAACAAAGTGAAAATAATTATTAGTGCTCGACTGTACCCACAGTGGCTTGAAACAAACAATTTTCGTCGAGACACCCACAATCGAAAACATATATAAAAACTCATTAAAATGTTTTATCTCCATAAACTAGTGTGGCATTCGGCGCCGCTCGTTAAATACCAACATTTTTATGTTAATGGATCAATTTACTGAACCAAATTAGAGTTGACAAAATACCGCTATGACCAATAAATAACAAACCTGTGTTTCTTCACCATTAGATTTCACAAAAACTTATAGGCGTAGGTTTGTTTAAGAAATTTTTTTTTTCTACAAACAATAAAATCTTTACTCACATTGGCACAAAATCAAGAGTTTTAATAACGAAATAATGTGGACAAGATTATCTTTGTATCTACTATCAGTTCGCGACAATCGCTCTTGAATTGTCCAACATTTTTCGAGATCAGTCACCGTAAACAGACAGACATATTTTATTTTTTTTATATGACGTTGTTACGGGTGATAAGGTCGTTCGTTATATGTGTGTTACAATGAGCGTTTCTTTCTACTGCTACTATCGTATTTACTGAAAGAATTCGGTCAAGTACAACGACCAAGAACATTAATACAATTGCACTGCAAAAAAATTTTTATTCATCGTCGCTCAAATACCTGTACAATCCTATGTTCATTAATGATTTATTTTCGACCGTAAAACAAATAAAATATGACGCACATTTGAAAATATTTTAACACGTGACGTCTAATAAGTTTTAAAATAAAGTGTGACACAATATTTTTTTTTTTTAACTCAAAGGTACTTAATATTAGCAGTGATAGTGATAGTAGCAGTGATAGCCTAGTGGTGTGACCGTCGGACTGTCAAGTCATAGGTCTCGAGTTCGAATCCAAGACCTCTGATTTTTCGGATTCATGTGCGTATTGTACAATTATCACTTGCTTCGGTGAAAAGGCAAACATTGTGTAGAAACTAGCATGCCTGAGAGATATTACTTGACGGCATGTAAAGCCAAACTCTGACACCAGGTTATGAACTCATCATCATCTGCCTAGCCTTTTCCCAACTATATTGGGGTCGGCTTCCAGTCTAACCGGATGCAGCTGAATACCAGTATTTTACATGGAGCGACTGCCTATCTGACCTCCACAACCCAGTTAGTACTGGGTAATACGATACCCCTTGGTAAGACTGGTTGTCAGACTTTTTGGGCCACTGACTGCCTAACGACTGTCAAAGATCTACAAATGACAGCCGGGACCAACGGCTTAACGTGCTTTCCGAGGCACGGAGGAAACTTTATCGTGAGGTTATGAACTAACCACACGATAAAGAAAGAAGCAAAAATATTATCAATTCATGATATCACAAATGTAATATTCTTATGGTCTTGCGGCCCCGACGGTTCATCAATTACCATCAATAAGCTACGCCGTAGCGGGTGTAGCGCTACGTAAATCAGTAATTGCTACGCGACATGTACAGTCACCTGCAATATTGCATGGATACGTTAGAGTCTATGCAGTCCACTGTACAAAGTATTGAAATATTTTCGTAGCACTTCATAAAAGTTAGCTACTTTTCATAAAAAGAAAGGAGTGAGAGAATCATTTCTTGTAGGAAGAGATTGGAGCGTAGCTGGAGGCTATGTGGTTAATTAGTACAATATTTTAAATCCGTAGTTTATGAGGGTTTAAAATAAAACTAAGCTTTAAAAGTCCATTAAAAATACGTATGCTATAATTTCGTCGTCTACAAATGATATTATAATTTGACGCAATGCAGGAATATGAAAACCGACGGTTGTCTCACGTTGAACCAGTCGTGTGTAGTAACTAACTACGTTCTAGTCCTCGTAAAACTATTTTATGATATACGGTGAAAATTTGCCATGAAACAGCCATTTTTATTTGGTTTCAGAAATGTTAAAGAAATTCGTTTTATTGCAGAGTACCTGATATAAGTATTTGAAATTAGGATAGTTCTTTCTAAAGTGTTTTGGCTAGAAAGACGAGGAGTGGTTAGTTTTGAAAACAACTCGTGATAATTCCGTTTTATTTAGAGCAACTTACCTATTTTATAATGATCCGAGTACAGTAAAGTAAAAAGACACTGTGTTAATAATGGGTATACTTTCAAAAACACACAAGAGAGCAGCGGTGGCCCAGTGGTGGCGGCCCCGATTTACGAGCAGTAAGTCGTAGGTTCGAATCCAGGCAGGCGCATTACTCTCAAAACGGTGAAGGAAAACATCGTGAGTAAACCGGCATGTCCTAGAATCAAAAATTCGAAGACATGTCACATCTACCAACCCGCACTGGGCCCGCGTGGTATATAGCTCATTCCCTCTCATAGAGAGGAGGCCTGTGTCCCAGCAGCGAGAACATTATAGGCTGATTATGCTATGCTTATGGTTTTTTTTTTACAAACAAGACATGCAAAAACAAACTTCATTACGAGGTTTTCGTAAAGCTTTTAATTATCAAGGATTTAATTTGAATTCCGTGTTAACATTTAAAAAAGAAGTCGCTAATTAATGTCATATTCAGAGGCATTAGGAAACGTGAATCAGTGGTTCGCATTTTAAAAATAAAACGTCTTGGTAAAAATGAACGGTGGGCGTGAACGACAAAAATATGTCGGCCACTCATTTATGACGGCTCATATACTTGCATTAGATTTGTGTTCGTAATGACCTTTAAAAATATAAACTAACTAGCAGTTCGTCCGCGACTTCCTTCGCAAAAATTGTGATAGCTCGGCTAATATCCATGATATAAATATATTTTATAGCTCAAAGCACACACGAATAATGTACATTTCTGCCAGTGAAAGAATTTTTAGAATTGGATCATTAGTTCCGGAGATTACCCCCTACATACAAACTTAAAAACAAATTTTATCTGTATTAGTATAGATATTATATAAAGGACGTTTTCTCATATGTAATGTGAACTTTGAATGTAATATGAAATGTAATTCAGAGAACATTTGCTGGAAAATCTAATTTTGCTAATGCTGATAAGCGCTAGTTGGAATTGGGAGTGGGCTCCATTTTAGAAAGTTTTTTTAACTCGAATGGAATTTAAACTTTATCTTTTTACTAGCTTATGCCCGCGGCCTTGCTCGCGTTTATTTAGAATTTGACAATCAATTCGGGCTGTACTCTGCTTGTAAAAATTTAATTCAATTATGATTCGAAAGACACGTGGCGCCATCTATTATCATAAGAACGTTATTGTTGTTTTCTTCGGAAACAGTACTTTTTTTCGAGAAGCAAGGTATGTCCGTTTCTATACACCTGACAACGTAAATGTAAAATTTCAGGATGGTCTCTAAGCAAATTGAACCAAACATATTCTATTCATCGAACCATATGAAATGTCAGTAAGTTTTTAGCTTAGTGGAACGAGTAACAGCTCGCAACAGCAATATATCTGGCAAGTTCCAAGCTGTTTGACAACCCTGATTTATGAACGTAACGGACTGACTGTCGTAGACGAGGGGATGAAGTATGCATGTGTGCTAACACACACATGTAAGCGGTATGAAGTAAGCAAATCTTGAAAGTAAGTCCCTAGCAAGCAGAAATGGACTGACAATATATTAAGCGGTGTTTTGACAGTCGAAGGGGCTCCAGAGTCACACTTAACTTGTCTGACTTTTACTCATTAATTCTTCTAAGTAGGGAATGTGTATTTTCACTGTGGGTCAAGTATAGGTCTCGGGTTCGAATCCAAGACACGTACCTCTGATTTTTTGGATTCATGTGCGTATTGTAAAATTATCACATGCTGCGGCGACGGAAAACATTTTGAGGAAACCAGCATGCCTCAGAGATATTTCTCGACGGCCTGTAAAGCTAAGTCAAAGGCCCATGGGAGGCATTAAAACTTTGATACCACTAGGCACTAACCACACGATAAAGAAGGAGACTGTGGGTCATCAGTGAAATATGAGCGTACCTAACTAAAATTTGAGATAATAAACTAGTTGTTGCTAAATACCTTATTGATTTGGTTCGGTTACCATCCACAGTTTCGTTGTTTACTTCTCTCGTCACTCAATTAATTATCGACGTCACTGGAATAGAAATGTACTTAAGGAACGGAATGTAGGTACTCACCTAAATAAACTATATGTACATTTAATTAGTATTCACGTACTCGCAGGTGAATCACGTTTCTTGGTATCTCTACGTAAAACAAAACTGAACGTATTCATGCGCGTCATAGTTTCCATTTTGTTTTAGTGACAGTCTAAAGTTGTGTATTCACTGGCAGAGAAAAATGGGCAATATTATCGTGTTGGCCAGGGTCATGAGCTCACTCACGGTTTTTTACCCAGGATTATTAGGTAATCAATCTTTTAATGTCTGCCAGCATTATTCTTGACATTGATGCGCATTATTTCACGTTTCCGAGTTGATAAACAATCTAAACACCTGTTTTACTACATTATGTGTTGTCTGCTTGGCATAATGTTGCTGGTGGTCAGCGCTAGCCAACACATTTTCATTTAGTGAGTACACAGCTTTATTACTGCTCGTCTAAATTAAGTTTCCACAGTTGTGTGCGCTGATGTTTTTTTTTTTAAGATGACGCGTTGTTTTTAAATGTTTGTAGAGGAATGTTTTACGTGCTCGCTGAAGTTGGGCGTCATCTGAAGTAATTATGTATGAAGGGGCGGCGTTGGCGGCGGTTATTTAGTTGTAGGCATAGCTGACGTAACCAGACAGTTTGTGGTAAACGTGACGAGACTAGTGCATACGAAGTGGTCTGACAACAAACAGTTTTGTGTGATAGCTCTCTGTCATGCTAATAGATGGGTAAAGGAATTTAGGATACATCTAAGAGCCAACATTTTAAATGGACACTCGTAATAAGAGAATCTTGCAGATCTATTTACACAAGATGATTGACCATAAAAACTCGAATAAAAAAACGGCGCCAATTATTCCTATCTAAACAAAACCCCTATCGAGACGGGGCAAAATTAAAAAGAAAACATTATTTTCACCGTAACTAAATTCCTAAAACACGCGGACTGAAAGGGAAAAAATACAACAATGGACTGAAGAGGTTTTAAAGGACCCGGCTGGCCCACTTTCGCCCGCAGCGCTTTTTTCGCTTAATGACGCCACGCTCAAGGAAAGTTGGAAATATTAAAATGAGCAAGCACTTGTTTCGTCGGTAAAACGGCCATCGCTCTAGGCTTCGCGCCTCCTTCGTAAGGATACCATATTTTAAATGTGAGTCGGATTCGCTGGCTCTCGATACCTGAAATGAAAAAAGTTTGTCAGCCGCCTTATCGCGTTTTGTTTATATCGAGATCTGTATGCATAGCTTTAAGTTTCAAATTGCTTTGCAAGCTAATGAGGAGTACATAAAGTTTGTATTGAAATGCTTTGATGGGTTGTTGATTTGTAAATCCATAGTTTTTTTCAATGACACTACAAAAACGAATAAATGTTTGGACAGATAAAGTTTGTGTTAGACGTAAATTCCCGAGGGACACAAACAACTTCACCCTCCAAAAAAAAAATAAACCGACAACTCCATAAAATGATTTACGAAGGACAAATACACACTTAGCGTACAATAAACTTGGGCATTATCTCACAAGGACGACTCGTGACGTCTTGCTTACATTTGACAACACATAAAAATCAGCGCTTACGCGGAACCGTCTCCAGGGCGCAAAGTGGAATGTCGTTAAGGAAAAAAGGAAAAATACTGGGATTTATTCGTAGCGTGTCCCCAATGAGTAATGCCTCCTGCGATTTAGGTGTCAGCCCGATAGAAGGCGTTCGACAGCAATGATTTATGCCCGCTGGTCCTGATGCCCTCTGCACTTTGAAACACCGCATTTTATAAAGATTTGTGTAGACTTTACCTAAGTCTTATGAATGAGCTACCACATTTTTTTGGACTCAGTGATTGAAAGGGATTTGAATAGATAGAACATACACAATACATTGTAGGATCCAGGGATTATGTCTGGAGCTATGCAAATGCCCTGTTGGAATCCCAAAAATTCCCATGAAATGAAAAATCAGCATGGCGATATTAAATATGTTCTTGAATGAAAAATAAATATAGCTTGAATAAGAAAACCATATTAATCTAACGATAAAAAATAACGTAATGAAAATATAGACTTAGTAAAAACTTGGGCGTAATAAAATAAAGTTTCAAACTGGGCTAGTAGGCGGTAGCACATAACGGTAAATATTTGTACCGAGAACGTTTCAACAAAGTCTCGAGATTAGAAGCGACGTTTATTTACTTTTTACGAACTCCCAAACTCTGTTGAAGTATAAAAGTAACTCTGAAATCCATTAATTAACTGTTAGTTGTAATGATCAGTAATTTAATTACTTGGGAGAGTGAAATTTGATCGATCCGAGTTTGTAACGAAGTTGATTTCGTCTTGTTTAGTTTAGAACTTGATATCTTTGAGTTTTTAATGCTTGTCCATCTTTTGGCTGATTATTAATTTTGAATTACTTTCCAATATCGATATCTTAATTGCTTTATAATGGAGAAATAAGTGAAAGTATTATATTACCTAAGAGTTATGTTTCTCTTTGGTCTTTCGTAGCGGAAACCTAACTGACGTCGCTAAACGTAAACGCTTCTTACCATGATTACAATGTTTGTACAACAAAACTGTGTAAATCGTAAAAAGATCCGCAATTAAAAAAGTAAGTTCATTAATGTCATTTAAAAAAAAATAGATAAAGAAAACCAAACTTTCCTTTATAATTTGTCAGCATAATAAAACCAAAGGCTTATAAACTCCAAACTATTTCCCCAACATTCCTGAACCCTATTTTCTCCAAAAACATTTATTTTTCACCTCGCCCAACCCTCTGTAAACGCCATTACGAAACTGGAGCAAGTATCGTATCTTTTATCGTTGGGTAATCGCTTATTCAAATTTCCCATAATAAAATGACAGGTGACGACCCTGATCGAATATACAGACGTTTTGCTCGACCATAAGGATCGTTACTAAATCTTGCATCGATCTTTCGGGTATTGGGCATGTACCCTCATCATCTGAGTCGAAGGATGCGGGATCTTGGATGTAGGTCTACGAAAATGATTGTTGGTCTAGATTATTTTAGTAGGTATTTGAATTTTAGCTGGTCCTTTGTGGTAGGAATTTGAATTAAGAACGAAACCATCAGGTTTGCCATGATCCAAATATTCAACAAAGTAATACTTTGTCCTAGCGGTACATACCTTCGACTTCGCGTAACTAGACATGGCTACGCGTGAGTTTCTGTCACATCACGCTTCAACCAACTGATCCCTTGAGGAAAAAGCGAGATAACAAACCCACTTTAAGTTACAGAAACATCTGAAAACACTACGGTAAAAAACAATTGGGAATTCACGCTGTAATGTGGCAGTTTCACCAATAGGTAATAAATCTACGAGCCCAACAGGAGATATTTCCCTTAGATGACTTTTATGACAAACAAAAATGATAAGCATCTAACATCCGTCGTTTTAATCTCAGAACAGCGTGGAGGCAATAAATACTACAAACATTAATATCATTGTAGTAGCGGCATCTAAATCTATCTCAACGATGACCTGATGAATCAGTACACAGGGGGACATGCGACGCAGGCGGGGGGCGGGGGAATGCTAATGATTTATGTTGTCGCTCCGAGACGCTTCTCCCATAATAAATGTACCCACGTTACGCAAGTGAGTTCTTGGGGAACCGACGGCTGAGTCTAGCCGCAAATTGTTTGATCACTCAATAATTGCATTACAGGGGACGAGTCAACAAGGAAATTTCGCTTCTCTCAGATAGATGGCGTGTTTTTAAAGGTCCTCCCTATTTATCACATACCCTTTTAAGTTGATTTGAGTGGCCTTATCTTTTTGACTGATTACGTTAGATGTGGAATGTTTTTACAAGTGTATGTGTATGGTGTTTTTTGCCAATGAGGCAGATGTCTGCTGAAATGTTTTTTGTTGTGATTTGGACCTCATCCAAGTGTATGAAATCATTATCGGTTATTTGTTTACCTCTATTTGGATTGCACAAGCACATGAATGCATACTTATGTGAACTTGATTAACCATCCAGACGTTTCTTAATAATTAATCTTTTAATAATCTATTTAATTAGGTATAAATTGTCCAAGCTACGAATATAGCGCAATACAGCTATACTCTACAATGTCGTCAATGGTGTTCTGACATGTCCGCTTTGTGCTCGGAGTTTTTCAGCCAAAGTTGGATCTGATAGCCATTCGAGAGCACATGAAAGAGCAGCACACCAAAGCGCTCGAAAACCACCCTAGAAAGCCATCGAATGCCCACAGCATTCGATGGCTTTCTAGGAAATCTTGATCCGAAATCAAGATTATTCTACTATGAAAGTAATTTTTCATCAGGCGTCTAGTAATAGGCTTCAAAGATAATTTAATCACATTCTAACAACATTACGCTAACGACATGAGCGTCTACGTCATCAACATCGGCTATAATTATGTTATTATGCTAATTATCTATCATCTTATTACTTGCTTGTGAATGGGAAGATACAGACATTGTTTTAAGATGCAATTACTTGCACAAATAATAGGTCTTTACCTATGTAATTGGAGATTTAATAACCAGCATTTTCAGATTTAATTATTTGTGGATTGGCGCGCAATTCGAAATTCAAATAATTTTTATTCGAAAGCCGTGTTCTTTTAATTTCAAATTTAGTCATTTGTTTTTAGATAGTTTTTTGTTTTTGTGAAATTGTGGTAGTTTTTGGCGCCATGGATAAACTGGAAATTCGTACAATTTTCGAATATGAGTTCCTACGTGGACATACCGCTGCGCAAACAACACGAAACATTAACGACGTGTACGGGCCTAACACTGCTTGCATAAACACGGTCCATTATTAGTTCAGTCGTTTTAAATCTGGAAATTTTGAGTTGAAGAATGAGCCTCGCGGTCGGCCGGTAACCATTGTCGACAACGACGAATTGAAGACGGTAGTGGAAATGGATCCAACTCAATCTACGGCTGAGCTTGCTGCGGGCCTTGGAGTTAGTGTCAAAACGACATTGAAGCACTTGCGTCATATCGGAAAAATAAATAAGCTAGATAAGCTAAAATAAAAAAATTTTTGTTTTTAAAATTTTCATACAAATCTCCAATTTCATAGGTAAAGACCTAATACTAGTATTCGGCTGCAACTGGTAAGACTTGAAGCCGACCCTGACATAGTTTCGCAAAGGCTAGGCAGTTGATGATGAATGACTTTTACAATTTCGGTGAATATGACGTCTCGGCAACATCTAGCAATTAACGGGAATACCAAGATTTATCAAAAAATGTCTTTGGGAAGCGCTAGGGCAAGCCGCAATTTTTTTTAAATTTTCTTACGTTTTTGTAATTTGCAGGTCAGTTACAGGTTGTTTGTTGATTAAAATATGATTCGGGACCGTAAAAAGTATGGCTTTACTGAGTTATAATCATTAAGATCATCAATACTACCCTCTAAGTTATTTTAATCCCATTGAGTGACTTTTTCATGAAATAGTATAACAACTCAATAACTCATTACTCAAAGCATTTATTTCAATTAGACCGTTATAGGAACTTTTGATTGTCAGAAAAACAAAGAAAGCGAAGCTACAGTCACAAACACAAGGCATAATAACTTGTGAAAGTACTGTAGTTGCCCATTCCAAGGCGTAATTCTCAATCGAGAAGAATAGGTAAGAAACCCCATGGACACTCTTTTCAATCAAAATATTGTTACAAAATCTTGGTTACATCATTCATGTGAAGAGTCATTCAATGGGATCAAATGAGTAAGAGGTTGAGAACCCCATGGAACTAATACGAAAAAATAAATAAAAAAAAGATGGTAGGATATTAAAGAGCTGATAAAAATAATTGTAGACTTGTAATTCCACTGATAGGTGTCCTAGAACTTGTTACCCGAACACAACAATGATGAATGAATTAATTATATATCTCTGCATTTCGTTCCTAAACTACCGTTTACTCAATCCACAATCAGAGTACAGTTTATTATGGTTTCTATTTCTAAAATACCACAAAGTTTACATGAAATTAATTTATGTAGGTACATCTGGGAAGGAAGCATGAGATGTATCAGATACCTATCATTACGGAAGTCGTAACCGTCGGTGGAGGACAAGGGTAATTTGTGTGTACCGCTGCCGATCTCCAGCGGTATCAAACTGTATGCGATTGATAATAACACTGCTCCAGATATCCTTTAGTTATTGGAATTTGGACGTAGATGCACGTTGTTAAGGTGGTTTTTAGTGTGTTGTGTTGATTTTTAAAGTTTAATTGTAATTGGTCAAGCCAGTTTTCTAGTACAATTTATACAGGGTGTCAATTTAGTCACCTGCATCCTTCAAGGAGGTGATTCTACCCGTCATATTAAACAACTTTTCTAAAGAAATTCACATCTAAGTCATGAAAAACAAATTTGTAGCTTTTCATACAGTTATGCATCAAAACAGTCTGTCTATTAATCTTTAGAAATGAAATGATTGAATTTGTTTTTTTTTCCATGAATGTTGCAGGTGACGAGATCGCCACCCTGTATATTCGCAACAAAACAGTCAAAATACTACAAAAGCTTTTCACCACAAGCGAGCTTCAATTAAAACAGAGTGATTAGTGATTCACTCATCAAAATATCCATTTCACGTTCAATTAGCTGTCCAATTAAGGTAAAAACAAAGCAATTTCCACAACAAACTATTGCTCTCTAAATCTAATAATCTCATAAGCTGTTATTGCCGCTTTAAACATAAAAGCGCTCACGTTCAATATTTACGGGCTCTTACAAAAGTACGATTGTTAGCGTGCCCACCATTTTGCCGTGAACCCAGTTAAGCTGAAAACGTGGCATCGACGTGAATGATTTATAAACGAGGATAACAGGGCATTAGCAAAACCACAACACGAACGCACACTGGATTTGGTAAAAAGAGATCTGCCATTATTGTGTGGAAAGATTTATTAGTTGCAGGCACGCCGCCATTTTTTTTTCGCTGTCAATACGGCGGATATAGCAAATTAGGTAGGGTTAACAAAACAAGCGACGGCGTACCGAGTTGTTGCGCATCGCCTGGGGGCCAACCTACATGGAACGGAAATTAAGGAAAAGTTTCAATGTTTCAGCTTAAGTTAAGATACGTGGTACGGTTGTACCTAACAGTCGTAAAAATCAATGTATGTGGCACGTGTGCTTAACATAGCTTGTTCCAACATCTTCAGATATGTTTCGGTAGGTACCTGGCAAAAACACAAATTCAGTCCATTTTTTAAACTAGTTTAGTTTTCTGAAATAATGTTTTTTTTTCGTGAGGTACCTACTTAGTTCTAATTACGCATATCCGTCCTGATAGTGTTCAAACCGGATGTTTTGCCGATTCCATTGCTTCTCTTTCTAAATTCCATTGAGAAACGGGTGACGTTGTGCCAATTCTTTATTGCGGCCATTAAATTCGTTTTAAACTGATCTTTGGTATGAATCCTTTTAAAATATTAGTGTCCTTTAAAGGTTCTATTTTTATAAAGTAATTATTATGAGTATTTTCCTCCGTACAGTATTTATCCATCTTTTTTTAATTCACTTTTTTTGGATTATTTTTTCGACCTTTCCTTGAGGAAATGTCACGATTTGGCTAAGGAAAACCTTTAGTTTTACTTATATAAAATGGCAGGTAAATGTTTTGCTATGCAAACTGGTAGTAGATACCAGGATACCAAAAACTCTAAACGATCTAGCAATCACATTAATAAAACTGAACTGAAATTTGTACTAGTTCTCAATTTTTTTTTTTTTTTCTTTGGTACATCATTGTGCAATTTAGTTGGTAGCTGAGCCCTCAGCCCTCAGGCTTCAGACTGGGCTTACAGAACCGCTCGTGCGTAACAGCCGCGGCGGCTTTCTGACTGCTAATGTCAGTTACCTTTTATTACATATATTATGTAAATATAATAATGGCTCAATGGCACGGCCTTGCGTACGAATTTTATTTGAAATATAACGTTATATTGCCTGCCTAACCGCGGCTTTGACGGGTTTTGTACGGCGTTACGTTGTGCTACCCGGCCTCTATTGATAAGGGATATTGGGGCAGCTCAGTCTACTCCAGCTCGAAGTTTGTAAGGGGAATAAATTATAAAAATGTTTGTGGTAAGTGTATTGAGGCCTTTTTTTAAAGCTTGTAACGTTTTTTTTTTTTTTTTTTAAAGTTCAAGGCTGGCTGTTAAAACTTTAGGTCTTTTGTGTAACATAAAATACCTCCAAAAGGAACATTACTCATTTTCATGTGTTGCGCGGAGGATGGTTATTCTAATTTATTTTGACAAGGCTCCGTTGTTTTGTTTGTGTAGGTCTGGGACTTGAATATTAGCTCAGTTGTTGTGAGATAATATCTGTAGACTGGGTGGGAAGGGAATTACATGGCCTCAGAGAAAATAAAGGTAGGCATACTTAACTTGTTAATTCAACAACAGAAATAACTACTTAACATAAAACGAAAGATATCGTTATTTCTTTAGCAAAGTACAACTTGACGTACTTTTCACTTCACAGTTTGAACGTGGAACATTCATAATATTTGTTTCCTTATGTTTGACTTAGACTCTCTCGGGAACCGAGAAGGCCGCGCTGAACAAACTCAACTACCTACAACTTTCGGCGAAAGTCCATTACTTACAGTACCTTATAATTATATAGACTTCTTGTTGAACAATAAGCATGAAATAAACGCACTGTCATACATAAATGAGAGTAGATACGCCTTTATCTCAAGTATAAGCGATATTAAGAGGCCAAGTTCTGTCGTAGCGAAATATAAGCGGCAACTAATTTCAGATTAAACAAACAACAGTGATTACGGTTAGTGTGATATACGAATGGTTGTATGAAAACATTCTATTTGTACGAGCGGACTGCGTGCGCAATAAAAGCAGTTACTGGCGAGTTTGTATCCAATCTTCGTAAACAGCGATCCGTGCTGTTATTGGCCATAACGATTACAAAGCTACGGCCAAATTGAAAGTATAACTCGGTCGATGCGATCCTAAGAATGTGCAAGCCGGCAAATCTATAACTAAAGCTACGTAGACCGCCCTTCGTGAAATTATTGCACGCCCGCCCGAAAATAGGTCAATTGCCTCCTGTGTGAGAGTGAGAGGTGTAGGGATCATCGCGCGTGACAAGGACGGAAGTTTTAATTCGTTCAGGTGACGTCACGAGGGTTTTAACAGGATCGTTCGTTTTCTTTTTGCCAGCTATTGTTTTGGTACTGTTCGGAAGCTCACAGGAGCTCTCGTCTTCATTCAGGGGGTTTATTTGTTCGATCTTGTGTGGTATCAGTAATGTGTCTCTTTTACGTTTACCGCGGGAGTTTTCGTATTTATCGTATTTTTGACGAAACCCGATACGGTTGTCGACGGAGATCAAGAGAGAAATGAGTCAGAACAAATGAACAGTTACACTTTGATCAAGATGTTCCTGTTTATTTACGTGTAATCAGCGGCATGTGCTATTTGCCTGATGAACCCTTTGTTTCGGTTTTCCTTGTAGTAATTTGTGGATACACTCTCATTGTTTTAGGTAACAACGTAACACAATAAGTGGCGTAAATGAAAGGCCTAACTTTGTTGAACCCTTAGCTTAACTTTGTAGAAAAAGTCTTTGGGAGCGTCTGTTTATTTCAGTAAGAAAAGCAAATAATGTATTTCTTTTAAAACATTGTTTACGTAGGTGGTTCATTACTGTAATAAAATATGCCATAAACAGTCTAGTAGTGGGTAATTGGACACTTCAATGAAGAGAGATTCTGGGACACAATAACAGCCTTTGTGTTGCGTTGATAATGCGCGCCGAAAGTCATTAACTACGAAACCTATTGACTAAAGTTATCAACGTCGAAATAAAATGTTTTATTGCTTTCTCTAAAATAATGAATCGTTGATCAAAATATGCTTGTTATCTAAGAAGGCTTCAGTGCGAATTTTTCTACGTACACGGCTATCTATAGTTGCAAATATAGGCTGCAAAATCAATTTTGACTTAGCAAATTGGCGAAGCCTTAGTTGACGTTTCCCGTGACCCAAGGGCTGGCTTTAACTTTGGCCAGAGGCTAAGTGTTGCCATACAACGTGGCAACGCCGCCAGTCTCTTGGGCACATTACCAGCTGACAGCGTTGAGGAGAAGTTTTTTGATGCCCTTTTATAGTTTGTTGTCAGTTTATTTATTTTAGGTTATTGAATAGTTTTTAAAAATGTATTTAGTTAGTTTGCTCTAGCCTTTTCTAATTCAACTTTTAACCCCTCTTCTACCTCAACAAGAAAAGTTGATACAGTTTACAATTAATTTACTGCAAAGACGCTCCATACTGCTGGTTAACAAAATAAACAGATTTGATAGACGCGGCTTGGAAGATGTGTAATTACTTCATAATTAACACATAATAAGGAACCGTAAGCGTACAGGAACGTTGATGAGCAGTCTGATCATAAATTGTTTTAACGTGAGATTAGGAGCCTTCTTACCGTTCGTATGTAATCATTACTTTTGATTTCTGACAGAAGGATCACAGTTTACCGTGATGTCGTCTTTGAACTTTGGAACGAAACGCTTTCATTCATCTTGTAGCTTTAATTATTTATCAGAGCAACACCTTTACGAAAATTCTTCATCGAGTTAGTACTTGATTGTTATAAATGTCAAAATGTATGATAGATACTCGTATTAACGTCTAACTAAAGACAAAACAGTCATTTAAGTAGACATATAAAGAGATTTTTTTGAAAAATACTCCTCGTAGTACTTGAGGCTTTGCTCAGTCATGAAATCAATTTACACAGCGTACGCAATAAGAGTTAATTAATAAATTTTTATTTTTTATTAACTACTTTTCTTGTTAATTAAGAAATTTTCAGTAATTAACTTTAAAAAAAATTGGAAAAAAAGCCTTTAACAGCCAACGTTATCCCGAAGACACGACAATGAGAACGTAATAGTGTTTCACCACACGGCTCGCAGCAAATAATTATGTAGTCTAATTAAACATGGGAGAAGTCAACTTTCTAGCCTCCTCCCCCCTTTTGAGAGGCATCCGAGTGTGTGATGAGAGGTGACGGAGGGAGTACATGAGGCCTGTTTGGCCGTTTCGATAATTTAGACTAGTGTAGAACGATCCTAGCTAATGTTGTTTGCTTGTAAATCGTACGTTTGTTAGACGCACATGTATTTTGAAATTTTGCCATAAGCATAAGCTGTCTGCAATGTTCCCACTGCTGGGAGGAGCTCGTGGCTAAAATCTCACAGTCGCTCGGTTCGATCTTCAGGTTAAGCGGTGCTTGCCTAGGTTGGTCCGTGGATGGGTGACCACCCAATACATACCGAGTTTCCTCCGTGCCTCGAGCCGTCGATCCCGGCTGTCATTTGTAGATCTTTGACAGTCGTTGAATAGTGAGTGGCCTGAAAGTCTGACAACCAGTCTTACCAAGGCGTATCGTATTACCCAGTACTAACTGGAATGAGGAGGTCAGGCAGTCGCTCCAAGTAAAATACTGGTATTCAGTACCTAAATGAAATATTACTGTAAAAAGTGTAATTCGCTTATTTCCCCTTTAAAATAAGAACTTTGATATTAGAGTCTCATATCAGATCATGATGAGTACAGATTTATTATAAAAGATAAACATACATAATTATTAAATATCTCGTGATGAATAATTGCTTGTCATGGAGATTCACGTTTATTGAAATCAAAACATCTGAATTTGTGAGATGACACATTTTCTTATATAATTTCTTAGAATGTAAACAAACGTCCGCAAATAAAATTAATCATTTTTAATTTTTAATAGGTGCCTTGAACTCAGTCTTCTATATTTTTGAAATTATTTGGAGTAGTGGTAATCAGCCAAAATTCTTATTTAAATCAAAATTTCTAATAATTATCGAATTCTGTTTTGTCTGTTTTAAGCAGTTTATGATGTAAGTTTATTAGGTACACGAAACTGCGAAAATGTTGTTTCATCTGTGTACTGCGTTGATGCAAACATGCAATAATTATGAAAATATTATGTCAACAGGCGCCTACGCTGCCATTGCGACCAACTATTTTTAAAGTACTGAATAGTTCATGCCCACGGCCAAATGTTAGACATAATATTTAAGCAAAATATTAAAAGTAGGTACATATTACATTACGTTTCCTCCATGTCTCGAAAAGCACGTTAACCCGTTGGTCCCGACTGTCATTTGTAGATTTTTGACGGCGTTACAGGTAGTCAGTGGCACGAAAGTCTGACAACCTGTCTTAGCAAGGGGTATCGTATTACCCAGTACTCACTGGGCTGTGGATGTCAGACAGGCATTCGCTCCATGTAAAATACTGGCATTCAACTGCATCTGGTTAGACTGGAAGCCAATCCCAACATAGTTGGGAAAAAGCTAGGCAGACGATTACGAAATTTTCAAACATTTTCTTAATTGTTTCAGGTAAGAACAAGAACACTGCAAGTGTGTCTCGGTTGACGAAAAGAGGTACAATATGATTACTTGCAAGTTGCACTTCAGGATCTTGGAAAAGCTCAATAAAATTTAATGAACCACTTCCGCACGAGAGGTTTAAAGTATAATGACGAAAGATTAAAAATTCCCCCATAACGTCCCAGTATCAAACGATCAGCGTTCTTATTATGTCGATTGTTCCTCTCAGAAATAGAGTCGTAAAATTGTTATTGGTATGCCCCATAAAATCGCTCATAACATACGTCCCGAACATCAATTAACTTGGAAGCAGTTAATCTGCTGATACCCCAGTTTTATAACACAGATTGAACGTAGAAATGAAACTTTATACTACAATGAATATTTATAAGGAGAGCGGACGTAAGTTCCAATCATATTTTTTGCTCCAGCCAAGTGAAATCTGTATTAAAATATGAAAGCACTTTTGAATGAACGCTGAAGCTACCTATTCTTTAATATTAATGAATTCCTTATTACAGATTTAATTAGTCTAGTGTGAGCACAAAGAGTGTCCCTATTCAAGTTACTGGGTAGAATGAAATAACTAGAGTTTTCCTCGAATATTTTTCACTTATTAAACGTAAATTGCATGTCCCCAATAATTGTGTAAAAATGAATGTAAAATGAGGTGGATTAAAACAACCAATTCATTGGATAACAACCACCAACCAGTGTAAGAGTGTAATTGTATTATTATTTATTTAACATAATCATTAATATTGACACACATGATATAGTACACCCCATGGGTATGTTACAGTGATACAATAATGTAATTATAAGATCTGTCTGTTGACAAACACAAAACCTGTGACAAACAATAAATAAATGAATTATGAATAACTTTATTTAAGTTAGAAATATCTAGCGGTATGATTCTTTCCATCTCTACTTGATATCAATGTCAGTTTCTTCGTTTTCAACATTCGCAGACAATTTTTCCTAGAATGGAAGGCTTTGTAATATTATAAAGTTTGTTTATCTTAAATTATTATAATTTTAAGCCTATTTCGAACTTTAGACGGGGCGCTTAATTGAATCTAGAGTTATTTAATAAAGTCTGAGAGATAATTAAAAACACGCAACGTGACATCCGATTAATTTAATTTTCACCTGTCAGAGAGTATATTTGGAAGACGTACCCATCCTCGAGAGGAGGGAGGGAAGAGGATTCCCACGACACTTGGAGAGGAAATGGAACTTTCAGCTTTGATAAAGTTTTAATATATTCTTCGGCAAGTTTCCAACTTGTTTCGCCGGGCGTTATGACGTATTCTGTGTGTGTTCGCCTTCTTTTCGTTACGCTTTTCCCAGTTTCACTTATTCTATGGAAGGATTTAATTTATGGAATATGGCTGCGGGCGCGACATCCCGTTATAGAAAGTATGTAGTTTGTAAGTTAGTTTACAAAAGTTAGGTCGCGCAAGGAAGTAGTTTGCAGCGGGATGCCGGTGGTTTTTCGCCTAGCTTCAGAGATATTGTGGGAAGTGTGCCACTAGGAGCCAAGTTTTGTTTGACTATGTTTCCGCTGTGGTTATGATTTTTGCTACATTTGATGTTTTTTCAGCTTATTAGTAACTAGCTGTTGCCCGCGACCTTTGACTGTGTGAAATTATTATAAAAATACTATTTTCCCCGTTTTTGCAACATTTTTCATTGATGCTCCGCTCCTATTGGTTGTAGCGATGTTATGTAGCCTATAGCCTTCCTCGCTAAATAGGCTATCAAACACTAAAATATTTTTTCAATTCGAACTAGTAGTTCTTGAGATTAGCGCGTTCAACCAAACAAACTCTTCAGCTTTATAATATAGTAAAATAAAATCTGACATAGGTACGCATAAAAATGGCTGTATAGGTATAATGGTTTGACGAACTTAAATTGAATCTATCGTCACCTCCGAAAAACTTCTAACAGATTAAAATAAAATAAAAAATATAAAGCACGGTCTACTTATAAAGGACATAACACTTAAAATTCAATTCACAGATATAAATTCTCGCAATTAAAAATAAGGAGCGGCGCGGAAAGTTTCCCACTCAATGGGTTATTCAAAAGTGTTTAATCGCAAATAAATATAAAAAAGCAAGTTGTTTACGAGTTATATAACAATAGTGATCTGATTGTGAATTAAATTTTTAATGATTAAAATTTTGCAGAAGTTCCCTGGAGTCTGGGGAGCGTATTCAAGAAAATAATTAACCTTTATCCGTTACTGTCAAATGCAATGAGCCGCGAGCAACGAATTGCTTTTCGATTTATAATGCCCTGGTTTTTTCATTTTATTTCATTGCATTACTGTGCATTTTTTATCCAATTTCATTTTGGATATAGTGTGACTGTTTGTTTGTGTATTTTTGTCCGAATTTCCCAATGATAAAATGTGTGACGACATTAATTCAATTTGTTATAGCTCAGATTTAGCATTTCATTTAGTCCCATTAGATTACGTTTTATATTTCAGTGCTTCTTTTGATAAAATATCTATCTACCGTGAAACATTTTTAAGTACAAAATATTCAGTATTCAGCCAACGTATTCACGAATCCCCATCACGAATTTAAATAAAGATTGGCAGCTAAGCAATAAAAACAAAATGACTTTATTTTGTGATCTTTCGAGCGTTAAAAATGACGTGGATTTAAGCCGTCCGTAGATCTTCATCACAGTGGCGTCGCAAACGTCACTCGCTTCAATCGGATTATCCCGAAAGGGCGAAACTACGCTAGTTTCGGTCTCCAGACAGTCTGACAAGATATCTCCGTCGACCTGCTTGACATTACGTCTGTGCCCATTACGTAGCCGCCGCGACAAACAATGCTTTGATAGCTTCTAAACTAGGGCAATCCCGACATCGCTCCTTGTCATGCGAGTAGGGCTGCTAAGCTAACGGATTATGACCATTTGGTTATAACTTTTAAGCTTAAGCACACATATAATGAACTGAAATATTGTTGGACTGAAGAATGGATTATCTAAAGTTTGGCTTTTGATACTGCCGAAAATTTAATGGAGTGACATTGAAGAACATTTCAATGAGGTCGTCTGATTAACTGAAAAAAAAACGGAATCCTGCTTAAATACTGCATACTTTACGTCGTAAGAAAACATACGGTCAACAATGACATTTGATAACCCTAATAAATCGTGTGATATGTCTGTCTCGCTCCCACATCGACCTGCAATCACTCCCTCGACGCCAACGCTGCCCCAATGATATTTGTGTTCGATTATAATTAAACCTATGTCCTCCTTCTTTGAAATGTCAAGCTGTCTTTAATTAAAGCCGGGCTGTAATTATAGATCTGTCCCTTTTTGTTTTCTCGACAAACAAAAAGATACTCAAGTATTATTTAATACTTGACAAACGATTAAGTTTTCACAAAGTTTGTTTACGAGATTAATATTTGAGTCAGACGTTTCAGTTTATGTAATAGATGCTGTGTGTCGAGCTGTCTTTTGAACTTTTGTTGATAGATAAATATTTTATTTTGAAGAACTTTATCCGACTTGTCTATCTGCTAGCAAGACGATCAGGGACTTTGTTAAGTGTGCATATTGCTAATATTACATTTCAGTCCTCGAAGTTAATATTATATTACAATACACAAAATTAAAGATAAACATCTCGTGAGATGCAATCAACTTTGGAAATGAGATGTCACTGTAGCTTTCTGAGGTCTTTGTCGTATTTTGGATTACCGAATATTTCTTAGACTGATCCCACACATCTCATAAGTTATAGTTTTAATTTTTCCGTCAGTCATTCGAACTATAAACTCCACTATCAATGGGAGTTTTATTCAGTTTCCTTTGACCTTTTGTTTGTCAGGATCGTAACTTGGAACTTTGAAACACCGTGCGTGTTTATCAAGCGTGCCGTGCTTGTTACTCATTAGTCCAATAACCCTGCCCTTGATTCATTCCACAAAGTTCCCACGCACGCCTGTAGTCTCCTCCGGACCCTTTTCTTACCTAAAATAAGTACCTACTTTAATTTCTGTTGTAACATTGTTCTACCTTCGTGCCGAACTGTCAAAATCTCCAATAAGTCTCGTAAAGCAAAAGAAGCAAGATTAATTGGAACAATGTTCGCGTGTCGGCCGTGTGCACCGGATAATTTATGAAATTCATTATGGCGCCCAACAGCGCCCGCACTACGCCGTCGTATTGTTACCACCTAATATAAAACATTATTTATACACCCGTTCACGTAATTATCGTTTTCTTTCGCAACTCTCGTTATGAGCTAAGAAACTAGATTTTCTTATTATGCTTAACTTTGGTAATCCCTAGGTAATTAGGAGATAAAACGTAGTCTACGCTTATTCAGTGTTCTTTGCGTCTCGTTTTATGTTTTCTTCATAAGTATAATTTGGATAGTATTCAATTATCATTAAATTTATCTCCAAGTTTAAGTTTGTAATATTCTCGTGTGGAAGGATGTTTCCAATCCTACGTTATAATTTTGAATATTTTTTCAGCTTACGGGTACTTTATTACTTTCATTTTTAGGGTTCCGTTGCCAAATGGCAAAAAACGGGACGCTGTCCGTTCGTAAGTCACAGCCATTTTATTCCGAGACTGTTGGCACCATATAGTGTTGAAGTTTAGAAAACAGATGTCTTCTATGAAACATTACACAAAAGTGATGTTAATAAACGAATAAAAAATTGAAGGTTAAAAAAAATCTACTTATATGTATACATCTGTGCTGGCTGTTTATCGTCACCTCTTAAAAAAATATATCGAGGTTCCTAAAATACATTTTTCTTAACTCAATGATTGACGAAATATTCGCTTCTAAAGCCGTAAAATGCTCTATTTTGTAGAATCAGAAGAAGAAAATTCTGAAAAAATGTGGGTTTGTAGTAAATAAAAAGAATTTTCAATAAAATAGGTTTCAATGAGATTTGAAATTTAGCTTTTAAGATATGGAACTTTTTCGTGAAACTGCAGCAGTAACTTTGTTTTTCTTTTCATTAACATACAACAAACAAACAAACAACAAACATACAAACAAATAACAAATATAGAACAAAACAAACAAATAAAAACATACAAATATAGTTTTGCTGTTGAGTGTAAATTGACCCATGAATGAGCGTTAAAAATGTTACTATTATATTTGTGCGGAAGGAACCCTTTGTGCGCGAGTCCGACTCGCACTTGTACGACTTTTAATATAAGACATTTAACTCATAATATGTTTCTCCATTTTTCTTAAGATTTTAGAACTCGAACCTTTGAATCATGGTCAAAAGCTCATACAACAATGTTTACCATACATAACTCATTGATAAAAAAACCATTTACGATCGTTGTCCTGTCCATAAACGCTGAAAACAGCCTATTTGTGTCACAATAATATTTTTTGTTTTGTGTCATTTTTTATTGAAATCAAGCAGGCTATAAACCAATCGTGGCTTTCAGACATAAACAAAGATGTTGGCGCCGACGATGTTTTCTTGTTAACTGTGGCGTTCCGTAATGGTGGATACGTTCGATAGTGGAGCCCAACCACGGGCACAAACACGACTCGGTTTGGCGAAAACAACACTATTTATCAAGAGGGTAGATATCGGCAACTCTTTTCGGGAAAAGTCGGGCAATAAAAGCCACAGCCGCGTAGCGCGTGGGGATTTCATATTCCAATATGGCGGCTCGTCGCGCCAACGGCCAATTCACTTATACCCGTGACTCATGGCTCGTCGGAGCGGCGAGCGGCAATCATATTATCTGAGATCTGTATTCGGGAGTCCTACTTGGTATGCGTTTGCTTAGACAAGTGACTTTTAAGTGCTGCTGGTGAAGATTGAGAAAATATTTGGAGGTTATGTTAAGCAGGGGAATACTTACGACGCTCAATAGGTATTTTGAGAGGAGAGGGTGGTGAGGGTTTTTATATTTTACTTGTTTAACAAATATCAGCGAATTCGCGATAAGTTAAAATATTCGGTTCCAAAGTAAATTAATGAACTTATCTAGGTAGTAAATAATGAGCTTTGATTCAATACACGTTTCTAAACAACAACACAAATAATAGTGAGATTAAAACAGATTTATAATAACGAATAACATTAACTAATTGATATTGGTTTACCGCAAACTGTATTTAATTGATATTAGCGTAGTTAGTATACAGTTTAACTGCCTATTATGGTAAGTTATTTAAATACTTTATGTATTCATGCAAATACCAAAATAATCAGAATTATTAGTATTACTTAATTACCTTTAGAAGTGGTATATAAATCATAGTTACATTTACATGATTATTGCGATGAGATTCGTTGACTGTTGTTAATTATCATTTTAACCCTAATCTGATATTGTTTTGTAAAGCTTTGATAAGCTCATCATCAGATGCAGCTGAATATCAGTATTTTACATGGAGCGTCTGCCTATCTGACCTCCACAACCCAGTTAGTACTAGGTATTACGATACTCCTTGGTAAGACTGCTTGTCAGACCGCTGTAACGACTCTCAAAGATCTACAAATGACAGCTGGGACCACTTAACGTGCTTTCCGAGGCACAGAGGAACTCGGTACATAATGGGTGGCCACCCATCTACGGACCAACCAAGGCAAGCGCGGCTTAACCTTGACACCGACCCGAGCGACTGTTATTATTTAGCCATAAGCTCCATTGATAAGCTATGCTTATTGTGTCGAAATTGATTCTTTTCTATTTTTATTCAGTACCACTCAACATTTTTTAATTCCTCTGTAATAGGTACCCAACTACCCAACATTTATGTTGAATGCAAAATTTATAAGCTTTTTCCATTTAATACAGATATTTCACACCTTCGTCCCGTTTGGAACTTTGATTGCCTGTGTTTATGAAGAAGTGACAATGAGTTGTAGAACATTTCTACATTTTTTGTCAAACTGCCATAATTAGGTCACTGACTTCCATTTGAATTGAATTAAGCTTAAAATAAAAGATAGAAAGTTACATAATAATGTATGACTATAATGATATTTTCATAAGAGACCTATTAGTATCTTGAAACATCTTATTTGTCTCATAGAAAACGCCAAAACAAAATTAATTTGCCGAGAGCTGTAACAAATGGCTTACGGTGGTTGGCCAAAAAATATTGGAACGATAACTGTGTATTTGTTCTCGCTCACACAACCTTGAGACGAACAGTGTCGGGTTAAAGGAAGAATGGAATTATTTGTGGGTCTTCACGGCCGTGTGTCACACAGTGAGTGTCAACAAAGACGTTCTATTTCTCAACTCTATTATTTTAGTATGAGAGATTTAAGTTCCGCGGTATAGAGCCGTCTGTTTGAAGGAATGCTCGCTCCACTAAAGAATATAAAAGAGAGCATAAGCACTCGGTGACATTGTGGCCCGCGGTGACGGAAACAACGGCCGGCATACGTTACAAATTCAATTAAACATATAACTTTGTTTTTATGGTAAACTAGCTTATTGCCGCGGCTTCGCCCGCATGGAGTTCGATAATTGTCCCACGGGATCATAGTTCCGGGATAAAAAGTATCCAATGTGTTAATCCAGATTATAAACTATCTGTGTGACAAATTTCATCCAAATCCGTTCTGTAGGTTTTGCGTGAAAGAGAAACAAACATCCATCCATCCATGCTCACAAACTTTCGCATTTATAATATTAAGTAGGATAAGCAGAGCAGTTTGTGCGGATTTATTCTTAGAAAACGAAAACTTTTATTCAAATAGCTGGTACCGTTATCAAACAACGAAAAGAAATTCTATTCTTTTTTATTTAAGTCTTAACTTTCAAGTGTACTTTTTAATGAGAAATACTTTCAGAAAGTTACTTAAATATTGAGTTCTGTTTTCGTTTAGCAAATATCTATCTGTGATGAACGTACCCGTAAGGAGTTCTTTTATTTGCGTTACGGGCACGAGAATACCTACATCATTTTATTTTAAATCGTTTAACACAGCCGCAGTTCAAAAGGTTCCATTATCATAATTTCAACAAGGGAAAAGAACAAAACGCGTGCAATGCTTGCTTATAATAAAAACAATGGGGTCGTCCCACGCGTCCCTGAATGTTTTAGCGGTCTGAACCCTTGCTTCGCACGAGCTCAACATTTTTACTTTACTTTTTACCCAACCAAGGTCTGCTCTCTTTGAAAAATGACTGAGCACATCGGTCGAAGAGGAATTTTATTAAAATTTGTCGTTGCGCTGTTCGGTTGAGTGTAATTTTGTGTCGTAATTACACCAAAGATCACTTAAAATTTGATGAAATGCATGTTCTTAAGTTGTTGTTTGATTATAATTTGACTATGGAGCCTATTTGGTACATACAACTACATAAACAAGCAGTAACTTACCAAAATGCATAGGACCAAACCGTAAAGCTCTGAAATCCACATTTTAAAACCCAGAAAGAATTTCTAGCCGCAAATTTTATACAGGTAATGTATTAGACCGAAAATGGCACTTACACCCGAACGTGGGACAAAACAAAATCACATTTTGATGTTCGCGCCGCACAGGTGCATTGTAGTGAAGTCTATTTTATATTCTCGTATCCATTTAGAAGGAAAGTGCGATAAGCGAAATTGCTTTGCTTTTATAACACGTACGACACTAAAAGAACCACCGAAAATGAGACGCAGATTGTTCTCCACTATTCCCGCGCGTACAATTTAGCTGTTGCAATATTTTTATGTGGCAAGTTCCAAGTAAAATGTTGCTTAATCTTCATATATTCCATTTTTGAATTTCACAACGTACGGCCACCTAAATAATGTGACGTCACTGGAAATGGAGTGCGATTTAAAATAAATGGATCGAGTTAGTAAAACGGGACAGTATAATATTTCGTCGACACAAAATTAGAAAATTACGTTGAGACGGTCAAGTCAATTACAGGTGGCTTACAAAGTTATGATCCCTCACGGAGTAGGAGACGTAGATTTATCTGCGTTGGCTTCGATTTGCTTATTTTGCGGCGCGCATTTAAAATTGAATACATTAATTTCGTAAAGTTTGTCGTGGACTAAATTACAGATGAAGATCCGAGACGAGTCACTCCAGCGAAGTAATTTGACTGGTAACATTTCTCGTTTACGGTTGTAATTTTACTGCGACTGTATTAATCAAGTTGATGCTACATCAGTTGCCCCATTTGTATGTTGGCTTTTATTGAATGAATTTGAAAGCTACGTTATACACATAGGTCTTTTTCTGTTATGTGCCTTTTTTGTAGCTAGGCTTTAATTCATGTCATGAAAAACATCAACATTTCTTACAACAATATAAACCTAATGTTATATTACAAACAGTGCAAACAGAGCACGTTGACATGTAACAAACACAGTCATAAGTAATTTGCAAATTGTATCATAATCATATAAAATTGTTTGTATTTATCAGAACAGAGTCCAAAGCCAACTATCTGTCGAAAACTTTAATGCACGCAGACATCATTTATCGTCTGCCAACTTTGTGTAAACAAACAGAGTACCCTTAACCCGAAAACAGAGACATCAATTATTAAAAACGATATCATATTCACTGAATGCGAAAAAAGTAAAAGGAGGTTGGCAAAAATCGAATCTCCTTTCAATAGTCGTCACGTACCGGGGCCGCGTTCGCTTTTCGTCCAATATTTAGTATGCACGTACTTAGAGCGCCAGTGAGCGTGATTGGTGGAGCATCCCAAAGGCTTTGTGGGTTATTTGTAGTAGTATCACGTGTGGTGTGTTGCCTACGTGACGTCACACTACCTGGCCCACGCCGCCGGCACTAAATTCTGAGCTATCTGTATGTAAAACTGATGAGTTGTTGGCTTAAGGTTATAATTCGGAAAACGAGGGAAATTGTTCATAATTAGTGGCGGATCCCCCTTTAATTTCTACATTTTCAGGACGCATTAAGTCGCCTTGTGGGGCTTGAGATCAAAAGTAACTGCAATTACTGAGTTCGGGGTCATAGGTACAATTCATAGGTTGGGCGTACACACAATGTTTGTTGTAGTTTCTTCTATCAAGAACTTATCATAACTGGTGAAATATATGACCCACCTACTGTAGGTACACTTGTGGTAGATATATTTCGCAGCTTTGTAAGTTCGAAAATACTATTCGGGTATTTCATAACAATTCCCCTTTGACAATTTGTTTGCTTTTATTAACCTGTTGTCATTCATGGAGAAAACTCTCGCTTTTCCGGGATTGTCAAAGAGAGCCAGGATTAAATACTTCAGTACCGATGCGTCCCGTGTACGTTGCCTGTTTTTTGTTCGTTCAATAAAACATGTGCCCTCTATGAAAACATGAGAATGCTTGAACTTTGTTGAGAGTCATCTTTTGTCGTACTAATATGAGAGAAATAGGAATCTAGCTGCATGGAAATTGAAAATATTTTTCATTTTAAGTCTGCTTTGTTCTGTGCTGTTATTGTTTTATTACATGCATCGCTACACTACGCAATTTATCTTTGAAATACAATCATGAAACAAAGGGCTTTTCCTGCCTTGCTTGTCAGTTGACATTAACAGGTAACAGAACACCTTTGAAACGCGACCACCAATACAATGGTTGTCAATATGTTCTGAATCACAGAATTAATGAGACAGCGGGTTGCACACGACAGTCGGATCTAATTGCACAACCTCCGCCGTATCGGGTTGATTAACCGATACAGATTATTAAGAGGATTGCTCATAGCTCCACATTTGTTCTGGCGGTGGGCCAGCGGCGACACTACGACTGAGTGTCGGGTCTAGGGCTGACTTACGGCTGATTTTATTGATCATTTATATTTATTCGTCATATAAATCGTTTTAAAAGAAATGTTAGCTGATTATGCTGTGTTTGTGTCAAAGTTAAGGGGTTATGTGTTTATCTCATCTCTTGTGTGGTCGTTCATTGATTCAGGGAGTTAGTGAGCTGATGAAGCACTTTTTTAAAGACATAATTTAAATGCGAAACTTATGGTCGCCATTCTCTTAAGTATCTTCGAAATATACAAAGTTTTTTTTTAGTGATTGAAGAGCAGTTTCAGTGCCCATATTACAGATAATCTAATAACATGCAATAACTTGTACTCCTCATCAAACTCAAGACCATTCTATTCTTGCAGTTGAACATTTAATTGCTTTCTGTATAATTTCCACAAGAAAAAGCCAGAGCCACACTGGCCGCAACATTGAAAATAATAAAATTAATGAGCAGAAAAGCCGGTCAGCCCTAACATAAACACAATAGAGCTCCGCCCACAAAGTCCGCGCTGCAAATATATGAGTGCGGCTGTCACTGGTCGGTGTAAGCGAGCGAGCTAGTGTGATCATAGCTTTATAATTCGACGGCCACTGAGGAGCCTTTGGACAACGATTCTGATCATTTTAATATTAGGAAAAAGTTTTGTCCAATTTTGGAAAACTTCCAAACGGCTCAATCAAACCAGCACAGTCAAAATTGTGGATGCAGCTCCGGACAAGGACACCTCCTCCATACAAATACTTACTGAAATGTCCGGTGTCCGCAGTCGGTCCACATTTTAACAGTTTGACTGATGCTTTAAAGATTTTCATAAAAAACGACTTTTTTTTTTCAAATCACCTGAATCTGTCTACTTAAACTGGTTATAATCGTGTGGAAGACCACGGCCGAGTAGTTTCCACGTGCTAAAGTCCTTCCAGAAACCAATTAAGGTAGTCAACCACCAATTAGATTAATACTAAGTTCCCGATGAAATTTTACCGCGCTTGTTAGAAACAAGCAATTACTAGACACGCAAAGGTAGACCACTAGTTGATTTGACATTCTAAGAACGCTCAGCGTGCTTGAATTTCCCGATACAAGAACAAAATCCCGTGTCATTTGCATAAAATTTAAGAATCAAAATGTTTTTTTTTTTAAATAATTTTCACACAGTAATGTCCCAGCAAAGAGCCTTGGTTTGCCTCCACAGTTTAGTTTTCCAATTAAAATCGTTCAGCGGTCCGTCTGACAAAATAACCCCAGCCATAGTCAGGTCGGAATATAATTGGCCCTCGGTTATTGCTGGAGCCGACTCTGAAACACTCTCCGTTATCACTATTAGCACTTAGGTCTCGTGATACTGGCACAGGACCTGAATAGAAATGACGTGAAAGGGGTTCGCCCGAGGCCTCTTTCGTAACGCTTCATGCATGTCACGGACGCCCCCGCCTCGAATAACTCGGGTTTTGGTCTACTATGTAAGTAATCGTTTGTTTTATTATTTTCTTGCTATATTTCTTGTATAGGACGACACGTTATACCTTCTCTAAGTCTCCACACACCAAACATCGTCCTAATTACTCGATGTTCGCGCGAACTCACATTTTCTTATTCCTCAGTAAATTATAGGTTGGGAATGTGAAGAGACAGCTGCTTATGAAATCAATTTCCTCCACAATTCTATGTTTGAACGTAATTTTGTACCTATACAATCTTTGCCTGAAAATACGCTATTTGAAAAGATTAAAGAGGGACTGTTTTGATAGACAGTCGTAAATAGATCCTTTTTGGAGGAAAATTCCTTTCATCAATGTATACAGTAAGTAAATAAGTATGATCGGAGAAGGTTTTATCGTCAAAGGCCGCATGGAGATGAACATCAGATAATATGATTTGTATTTCTGAAAGAATCGTAGCAATTGAATACACATTTATACTTTTAAAGCGTTTATTCTATACTCAGGGTTACGTAGTATTATATTATCTGTGCTCAGGGTAAACTGGCTTAAAATATAACATTGATAAAGTGAAAAATAACCAGTGCTTTGTTTAAACATGAATCTTTGCCAGGCTTTTTTCATGATTAGGTATCTTTTAATAATGAAACCGTTTATTTTTATTTCATACAGTAAATTCAAAAACGTTGTTCGCAACTTTATATCGAGGGAACTTTTTATTTTAATTTAACGCGTCAAATTGGAATACGTTTTCGAATTCAGATTAGCCTGGCTGTGTCTAATTGAAACCATGTTCGATGAATGTTTTGAAATACTTCAGTCTACAAATATATTTTATTTACGTAAAACTACGGCATGTAGGCTTCATGGCTTCATGTAAAAGGCTGGTATTCAGTTGCATTTGGTTAGACTGTTAGCTGACCCCAACGTAGGTAGGAAAAGACTCGGCAGATGATGATGTAAGTAAGAAAATACATCGATTTTGTTTTATATATATATTTCTTTCCATATTAAGTGGTCTTAAAGCCATGCCTTCTTTTACACGCTGATATTAGGTTTACAAACCTTCAGCCATAATATTTATTTTAAACCGATACTGATTATAAATTCTGACTGTGTTATCTTTTTTTAGTAAAAAGAGCTTTGATTAAGGGGAAACAAAAGAGAATTATTCAGAATATCAACTAGCCTCATGATGCTTCAACGTTGCATAGACGAGAGCCGCAACTTCGTAAAAGCTTTTAAAGTACCCTACTTGTACTTATTGGCTGACTAATCTCACTGTGGCTTATGTTAACAACAGCTTGGACAGATTTACTCTACCACGGAAAATACAATTTTCGTTCGTGACTAAAGTCTAATAAAGGCAATGCGGTCGTAAAGAATTCAGGCACTCTATGAACGTGCCCCAGTAACGTGTTATCAGCTTAAAAATACATAATGGTTTTTCACGACATTAGTACTTTGTGACTAGCCATTTACTAAACGCTCACTGAGGTACGAAAAGCGATAATCCATGAGAGGCTTAGACAAATTTCTAGTAGAAAATTGATGTGGAGAGAGGATCGTAACAAAAAAGGACTCATTTGGGCCTTTAGCCAGTCATAGCGTGAAGATAAAATGGGATTTCAGAGGTGGAGACACTTTTTTTCATAAATTGTTTTCAACGCGCTGAGTGTGTCTAGCGTTGTCGGTTTTAATCAAAGAGTGAGGCGATTGGTATAAAGCATGGGCGCGATTTGTGTGGGTGCTCTATTATTTACCGACAGACGGTTCGACTTTGTAATGTGTTTTAGGTCACAAATACTTCGTGAAAGGCATCGCTGAAGTCCGTCATAGACAACTGCGCTACAATGTAACTTTAGTGCACAAGTACTCACAGACAGTGAGTTAATGGTCCGTGTATTATTGCACTGTTACGATGATTTTGTTTTCATAACGCACTACTTTGAAATATATGTTTCTGTGATCTTTGATTTTGTTTGTTTGTAGAATATTTTTTAAAAGTAGAAACTATTAGTAATTTAACAGAAACAATTGCTCATTTTAATGACTGCCAAGTCATAGGTCTCGAGTTCAAACCCAAGATACGTGCCTCTGATTCGGATTCATGTGCGTATTGTATAATTACCACATTCTTCGGTGGAGGAAAACATCGTGAGGAAAACAGCATGCCTGAGAGATATTTCTCAACGGCTTGTAAAGCCAAGTCAGAGGCCCATGGGCTGCATAAAACTCTGACATCAGGTTAGGCACTAACCACACGATAAAGAAGAAGAATGTGGGGCACACTTTATAGTAATGAACAGACAATTCATTTCTTGTGGTCATTCGTCAGCTGCAGTAAATTTTGCTGCAGACTTTTCATTTCAAGCATAGCCAATCAGTTTTACTAAAACGCAACGCATTACGCATCATGTACAATCATTCTTCGTCTTAATAAGCAGTCAAACTTGGCACGCAATGTCTCGAATTCGGTACCAATGTGTGAGACAATAATGTCCCTCCTGCCATACTAGGTCGGTGTACACTGTAGTGACACACGGAGCTATTTCTGACCGTGCGTTACAAATGCGATCGCATAATATTTTATTTTCAGTGCGTACTAGTGTTTATTCGTAGATGACGCGAGAGTCCGCCAGTGACTATGTGCCCGTCAAATATTTAGAACAATCTGTGGTATAGGGGACAGTAATGTTATAGGCGACCTACTTTTATTTATGGAATTGTGAATGTAGCATGACTTTAAACTACTCAAGCACACACGAAAATACAACGATTTTGATTCTGATTTATTTCTTCTTTGGTTTTTCTACTTCGATTGTTTGAAAGTTAAAGTCCTATACATCTTGCTGCTTAAGTGTTTGTCGCAAAGTTCAAAGTCAAACAACTTTGCGATAAGACTAAGAGCTAACTTGGTACAATGTTAGCTCGATTATGCATGCACATTGCACATATGTATGTTAGCTAAAGTTTGTGTTTCACATCAGTTCGGCAGTAATTCAACTGTGGTCTACACGATGTCGGACATAACGCATTAGCAACGCTCGAAACTACGTAAGTACCTAGGTACGCAAACATCTTGGGGAAGCTTGGTTCAAAGCATCAGCTGTCTGCCTACGTTTGTTTGAACATTAAAACTTCAGCTTTGGACGGGTAAACGGAGCATCAATGTACAACAAATAATTTATAATAGATCAACAACTGTCACTCTTCCCTAATTTCGGCGTAGTTTATGATGCTTTAAAAACGCTGGGCCACTTAAAAGTTTAGTATAGTACGTAAATAGAATCATGGTACAACAAAGAACGAATTCCGGATGACAATCAAATGACAACTTTTTTTTCATGGAACATAAATTCAAAAATTAATGTGATTTTCAATGTCGTCGTCTCGGAGACTCGGAGAGACATGATTCCATTTGTTCTATCCATCTAAATGACATCCCGTTTTACTTGGCATTTCCTTGAAAATTATGTTTAGACATTTGGCGACTACTTTGTACTATACGTAGGTACCTACGAACGCGTTCGCTTTCAAAACATTGACTGAGGGATTTACGAGCCCATCTAAATATTTTGTAGGGACATCTTTATGTGGTTCGCTAACGGAGGTTGCTAGAATGTTTTTTAAATCGCATTGTGTGGAACTGATGATATCTGCCGTAAATACTTTTTTTTATATTATGTCACTACTAGTCCGTAGAATCACTTGTCAGTTGATTGCGTGCTTTATTTTGATCTTCCCTAATTAAAAATGTCATTGTAACAAATGTCATTGGAGTTGATGTTCAACTGTCTGCTCAGTGATATACTTCCCGATGTTGGCTATTATTTCACTAGCACGCTACAAACTTTATCGATTGAAATATTTTCCTACACAAACAATACGACAAAAACTACAACATATTTACCCAACCAACATAATTAAAGTAGCTATCTATTATTTGCAGGTAATTTATCACAGCCGAGCCAGCGACGGGGATTTTTCCGCATCGCCGACCACGAGGTTTGAAAGCTAAAAAATAAGTACTAACTCAGCTTACGTAGGCGAGCGATTCCACAACAAATAAAAGCGAGTGGAGTAGCAAACTTTCTAGTAATTTTAAGTTAGTGAACGAAACGGAACTATTGGGGTGTAGAAATTGCAAATCGAATCGCGTTCAGTGGAGCAGAGAGACAAGGATGTGCCTATTTAAATTAATTTCGTTGCGAAGCTTGCTCGGGTTATCGTGAGGAAACGTAGCCGAATGTGGGTCGAATGAACTTTCGAAATACAATGCGCCATATTGATTGTGTCACTGATCGTTTTGGTTAAGGACCGGGGCCTGAGTTGAGTCTCAATACTGATAGAAACATTTGATAGTCCTTAGTGCGGAGCCGGCATTGTTTTGTAATATAAAACACTTATTTGATATTTTAATCTGTAACTATAAAAATATTAGTAAACCTATACAGTTTTAAAAGTCAAATGTCAGCTCTTTAATAAAATGTAGCCGTATCAACGCGAGTGACGCATCCATCAGCCTAAAATAACTTCTAAAGAATTGGGTCTCTATCAATCAGGAGCAATATAAATAAAAACAAGTCGGCTGACACCCTTTGTAATGTAACACACGGCTTTTCGCCCATACGACCGCGCGGTGTAATGTTCTGAATTGTCAAACTGTTCGGTACAAGCGACGAAGAAAAAATAAACTTTGTATAACTGACACCTATGGAAGCTCTAGTAGACATTTTAAGAGCTATATTTAACTAAACAAAAGACAGGATTTATTTCGTTCCAAAACGAAGATTCTAGAACAATAATTAACAAATTCCGCGGAAATACATTTCGTTGAATGTTCTCGAAGGAATGAAGGCCAAGAATTTTAGAAGCGACATAAGGTGAAATACAATACAATATAGTATGAAAAGATTTTTATTTTTCGTATGACGTATTTATACCTACATACTGTATATATACATCATACTAGGTACTGTTTTCATTTTAGTTCCTGCTATAATAATCTGTATCATCTGCAGCAAATACTGTAACATTTTTGAAATTCAGCAGTAAAAAGAGCGTTACACGAGCTAAGTTGTAGTTTTGTAGAAATATGATTTGCTTCTTCTAAAGAGTTACCGCTCATTTTGACAACAAAGAACATTTTCTTTGATTTACAGAAACATGGAATAATCATGCTTTGTTCGATTAGCGCCGTGTCCTTTGCTGAAATTGTTTAGGAAATTACCTACTAATGGACATCAATCTTCCTCGAGGCACTTTATAAAACAACTTTTTGTTAAGAAAAAGTGTGTAATTTGTTACGGGACGCAAATTAAGACGGCGAGTTTGAGTTCTTGAACGAGAAAATGATAAATATCATAAAAATAACCTCATCTTGGGCTTTTAGCAGTGTTCTAGGAAAACATTTGTTCCGTTTAATTTTCTTTATTTTTTTTCAAAAATAGTTTATCTTGGTGAGTTTGCAGTGCATTATCTACAACTAAATAGGGATATTTTTTTTGTTTTATAGAGTTCTATTAATAATGCAGGAGGTTAAATAATCTAATAAAACGTAAAAAAAAACTTTCAAACAGATATTAAACTTTCTTTAAAAAAATAACGGGGGAAATTCGGCACTTGCATTCAAAGGTAGTCGGCAGCATTTAGATCAAGGGTGCCAAACATAAAAGAAAAACAAACGAGTCGGCGCCAAAATTCCGAATTTAACTCTATTTTAAAATAAAATGCGGAGGAAATTCTATTTACTGCGTTAATTTTGCGTATAGAGTACTTAATGCATACTCTTTGGTACTTCATTTGCATTCTAACTATCCCTTTATTTTATCTGTGTCTAGTTATTTATTCTGTGAATGTGTTGGCGCACTTGTATTTAGATACATGAGATAAGGGGATATTTAAACTTTTATGGCTTATTTTAGTAAAAGAGTTTTATTTTGTTTTAATTAATTTGTTTGCTCTGAGATGCATATTTAATTGTTTCTTTCTACATATTTAGTTGTTGCAGAATAGCATAAAATATTTAAATGAAAAAAAAAACAGTTATTTACGATAAAGTTTAACTATAACTAATTAATTACTAACCTTATGGACCATGATCCCATAAACGCTGATACTTTTTTTGTGGAAGTACCTTACTCAAGGTAAGAACAATTGGAAATTACGAACAGTCGATCGTGGACTAGAGGTGGCTTTGCCAGATATCGCTAGCATTACAATTTTTTTTTTCCACAGTGCAAAAGTCACTTCGGCTGCATGTTTTTGGGCTAAGAAGGCAGGATAGGAAGGCAGGTGGAGCATAGTTTGCGGCACAGCTCCACAACCACACCCCGCCGCTGTTTCATTGAGGCAACCCCTCTTAACGAGGTTGGAGTTGCATGTTCTTACTTGAGTCCGGACACGGTTCAATGGCTAAAGGTGTGCTAAATAGCTGCGAAGTTACTTAGTTACTAGTCATAATATAAAGCGTGATTTTTATATTTAATAAGGGCCAGTATGGTGATTCACCTCCCCACTGCCAGACATTTTGTGTGGTGGAAAGCCACCGCCAGGAACCTTTAAAGTATGATAAATTATAATTGAACTTACGTTATTAAGGTACTTCCACAGAAAATGTTTTAACTTTTATATAATTACGGGTCACGAGAGCTCACTCTATTACAGCAGATTAAACGTATGCCCTTTACGAAGATCAAACGTCAATCCATTAATCATTCGCCAATGCCTATAAAAACAAAAGAAAACAGCTCACGTTTTCATAGCGCCGACATGAAAAGTGCGAAAAGTAAGATTTTATTGTATTCAATTTTTTAAAGCCTACGTTTTACGTTAATCCGTGGCCGCTACGTGACCGCTCCGACGCGGCTGGTAATGCGAACAAAAACGTCACAAACTTCTGTAGGGACCACGGGCTTTATTTTTTTTTACTGAAAAGCTTGAGGCTCATGTTTGGCTAATTTTTATACTTATTTTCTTGGGTATAAAGGTCAGCGATTATATTAGGCTGGCGATTATTTTTGCCTACCTAGTAGAAATTATAGCGACTAGTGTCACAATTGCTTTGGAATATTAACACTTGCAGCACTTAAACGCCGTTTAGAAATCCTGATCGGGTTCAGATTATTTGCTAAAATTCACTCCAAAAAAACATGTTTTATTTGTACTTAAAATGTAACTCGTAAATACAATTATTACCAAATTGCGCCAATAATTCAATGAAATAACGAAATTCATTGTTCGTTGCTGCTTCAATGTTGCCATAAATCACTATTTATAATCTGTGTTTGAGTGCAATAAACAATCGCGCCGCGCACATGTTGGAATGCTGAATTTTATTCAAATTTTTTATTGTATAATTTGATCATTCAATTTGTTTACTTATTATTATAAGCATATGATTTGAATTGTACTAAATACGAATAGAGAATTAAAGAAAACCACAAACACTATTCGGAATTTTTAAACAATCCGTTTTTGTCATTGACAGTTTTCCCATTGACGTTTTACCAAATTTTAAACACCTGTTGAGTGTTTATGGTTAAGGTCTGGAAGGCGATACCTGATTTACTGAAGACTGAAAAAAACAAAATTATTGCATACGTCTTTGTATGTTTGTATATCATTGTTTCTTTTATAAAATATTACAGCGTACAACTAGAACACCATCTTTCAACAATAGATGATCATAATTCCATAGTAACTGCGTCATATTTCATAGCGTTTATTTACGAGAAACGTTGAAGAAAAATCGTATAAATACATTGAACATGTGACCGTCACTCCAGCTGCGTCTGAGGATGTTCCCGAGAAATGTTCGTATAAAATATTCAAACAAACACAGCCAGGGTTGCCAGCCTCGGACGGGTTAGCTCACTTTATGGAAGTTATAATATTTAAAGATTATGATGCTCGTAGGCTGCTCGAAATCGGTCACCGTGCCGGCCGTATTAGGCACAAGTAGTCGTAAAGTTTTCAGTGTGCCCACTATATACATACATACGTATGTATAATTTATCAATTGTGTGCTTAAAGCACTTTCTGAAACTCCGTGTGTATTTTATCTTGTAGGTAATTTGAAGCACAATTTTTGAACTATCAAGTCGGCCTTGTTACGCGAAGTTGTATTTATCAATCTATCAACATGTCAATACCTAGTACGTGTGTTACGTCGCTTCTTGTATCGTCTTCAATAATTTAAAGTCATATTCTCTTCAGTCAGTTAAAAGATATTACTTTTACATTTTTTGCTCTACGATCTAAAATTAGTTGTGATGTTGTGAAAAGCCTATTCCTTTTATTTTTCAATATCCTTACTCTGCACAATGAAATAACTATTAAAAATAACAACATGAAAGTCACGTGTCAGAGAGATTCATGAATTAATGAAGTGAATGTTCAAAAAAAAACGAGGAAGTCTAAAATAAAACCTGGCGCTCGAGACCTAGCGGCGCGAAATTGCGAATTTTTAAAATAAATATTTAAATTGCCGTGGTGCGTATAAAGATTTTATCGTGGAACTTCATCCGCCTATTTATTTCTATTTGGACGTCTATTTATCCATTTCATCTAATGTTTTTTAAAATTAGCTTCCATGGACACTGTCAGGCGAAATAATTGCGTCATCTTTAAAATGTTGTTGTTAGCGGGAATCGTATCTCATTAAATAGAGTAAAGTATTGTGTTGTGGCTTTTATTGTTAAACATTTGTAAGACGTTCCTAACGTGTTGCCGTACAATTTGTGTCATAAATCTGTGACAGTTTCTCGCCAAAGATTTGTTTGCAAAATAAACAATAAGTAGTTGTTTTGTTGTCGCTATTGTATTGCTCGGCATAAAGTTGGTAGATCGAGTTCCTAACGTCGAAATCCCAAAACGTACAAAGGTTTTCGATATTGGAAATCGCATTACGGAACTCAAATGGAATTGGGCAGGACACCTAGCAAGGCGCAGTGATGACAGGTGGACTAAGGCTGTCACCGAATGGCGTCCAAGAACGGGGAAATGAAATGTGGGTCGTCCGGCGGCGACATGGGCTGACGACATAGTTGCCATCGGGGGAAAAACCTGGATGAGGCTGGCACAGGACCGTGGAGATTGGCGCAAGAATTGAGAGGCCTATACGCAGCAGTCGGTGAATTTAGGATGTGGATGACGATAATTGTACTTACTTCTGATAGCATGTCGGGAAATTCAAATCCGCCATTGTAGATTGCTTTCTTGTGTGTGTTTGTGTGCATAAAACAGCCTATAGACCACTCTTATTGAGTTCTACTTGAAATAATGTTAAAACAATATCGACAGAACGTATATGCGTTTGGCTCCTTTTCAAACGAAAACCCATTACTACGCATAACGTGAGTTATAGTTCGACTACATTTTCTATTAAATATAAGTGAATGAACGAGTATGCGGATTCTTTTATGAGCTGAAGTTATGCGTAGATTCTGACGTTACAATGTTCAAACTGTTACGTGACGTCACTTTGTAGTTTTCAAATTTGGAATCGGCTTTAACAAAGTAAGTGTCAGTCAGCTATGATTTTTCATTAGAATAACCCTTTTTATTTTTTGAAAATGCTTTTGTTTTAAAACTTTGACGTAGAGATTAATTCGTTGGGTACCTATGTGATTTTCTTTTAAATACATTACGGTACCCTTTTTACCTGCCTAGCTATCATAATGATTAAGTTTTGAACGTTGCCTGTGAGATTATAACCTAAGTTTTTCCCACCAATTACTAGAACCATCTTAGATCACCCCATACACATAGCAGTACCACATAATTAATGATTCTTTTGTCAGTTTGCTTGTGCGACAATGTAAACATGAGCGGAACAGCGGCCATTATGACAGCAACCATCAAACTTTAATGGGCCGGTCCATCAATAAAGTTATTTCAAGTGTTCGGCGAGTGCAAGACCTTTACGAGCCCGCACTAAACGCGTGTTTGTGTAAACAATGTTATTCTTGATATCAGTAGGTTAATCGACCTTAAATCGATTGTTATACTTTGAAGTTTTTATTGGTACCTTTCCGGTACAACAAAGCTATAATAAAATTGTTTGTCTGACGTTATCTTCGGGTCTCTGGTTATGCTTTGTATTGTCTTCCAAAAACGAGGAGGTTCTATGTTCGTGTTGACGTATTTTTTTTTTCGCCAATCATAGTAATCATAGATACCATCACTACCTCTAATTTTACCTACAAATTACACCTAACACTTCCACTAAAAACTCTATAGTAGATGAAAAGCTCATTGAAACTGCGTTCATTTATTTACTCAGTTCTTAAAAATAAAAATCAATCAGCAAGATGGCGTATTTTACGTAAATATAATATCCATTATAAAAATGTGCGTCATTACATCAGGCGTTAAACATTACGTCTATAATGGTCCGCATTATTTAGTCTGTCCGTAATGCATTTCTACACAATTGAAAACGGTAAGTGGTGAATTAAAAGCGTCTATGTTTACGAGATACGAATACTTAAATAGAACTATTTTGGCTGATCTTGTACAGTAATTTATACCTATTTTAGCAAACGAATATTCGTTTATTTGGTTGAATTTTGTAACGAATTAGTTTTAAAAAAAAGGAACAAGTTTTCAATTAAGTAGGTACCTGCTTTAAGCTTTCAAGGTTTAAAACTAAACTTATACTGTCACTTACGGGATATCTGCTGTGATTATCAATTATTTTGAGTTCGCAATAGGAGCTAGGTGATATTTACTCCCAGAGAGAATATTATACATATTAGCAGTTATTTTAGTCAGCATTAGGATAGTCGTCAAGAGGAATAAAACTTTGACTTATGAAAGCACAAACTTGCCAGTACTGTGTTACATAGCCGGATTGGTCGAAGTCCTGTCAAACAGATCAAAGACACATGTACTCGAACAAATTCAATGAGTGGGCGAATCAAACAACCAGTTGTTGATGATAGCTACATGCTAAGTTTGTTAGTGCAGAACATGCTAGTCTTATGCCAATTATTCCAGAACCTTATAGCCATCTAAAAGATGCGAAAGCTGCTATATGAGGTAAATACGGAGATAAAAAAATAACAAACCGTGTGATCTGTTTTGCAGATGAGCTCTTTCTTACCAATAAGGTACCTACTTTTACTTTTATTGTGTCTTTGTTGTTGCAAAGATCGTCTAGCTTTTTATAGAATAAAAAATATATAGGTATATCAATATTATAGCCTCTTAACGACATACATTTCGTTTTTACTCAATATTTCAGACATCTCCAGAGCTTTTCAAAACATTGATTCCATTTTGGCTCTAGAGAGATACGCATCGTGGTCTGCCTACAAATAATCCGATATCTATTTCAATCAATAACAACAATAACGGCTTGAGACATCTTTTGTTAACATGCTCGTTTATTTTGACCTTTACGGTACAAGAACTTTTGGAGATTATTGTATTGCACGCTCGGAAGATTCAACAAAATACAATACAGGCTTATATTGTAGGACAGACTCAAACTCAAACTCGAAGCATTTATTTCAATGAGACCATCACAAGCACTTTTGAATGTCAAAAAAAACAAAAAAAAGGCGAAGCTACAGTCACAAGGCATAATAACTCGAGAAAGCCCTGTAGTTGTAGACTTACGACACACTGTGTAGAGAAACGACAAGCATGGCATGGCATGCAGCGTGTGGAAGTATTCACTGCAGTCTTTTGAGTATAGGTGATTTTCTTTTCACGGTGATTTTCTTCACCCTGATGAATTTAAGTTGGAAACGCCAGGGCAGCCCGCGAAATTCAAATTTTCTTAAGTGTATTGAAATTTGTAGATCAGTGTCAGGTTGTATGTTGATTAAAATATAATTTGCGAGCGTAACAAATATGGCTTTCTAAGTTATAATCATTAAAATCATCAACACAACCCTCTAAGTTAACTTAAACACATTGAATGACTATTTCACAAAAAGTGATTCAATGATATTATGAACTAAGAGGGTTGCAAAAAACAACATCGACATAGACATCGGTTCTGCTTAATATTTCTTCTCAAGAAGCTTATTCAAATAATTGTATACGTGGTGGCTTATTCTAGTTATAATGTAAAGGGACAGCGTCATCTATTTCATAAGGTTTTTCAATTGTTATTCTCGTAGTTATACAAGTTGACGTTGTATATAATACGGCTACCGTCAGGAGTGAGTTAGTGCCCAACAGATGTCGGGGACGCATTCCGCCTCGGACGGGAATAGTCTGGTCAAATGACACACCGTGGATTTTTCTTAGTGTTTTATCTTTTATTTTTAAGTTAACCTTTATTTTAAACTGTTAGATAATTGTTCAGAGGGAAATAAAACAATGTGTGGACGTAGACTGTTTTTATTTCTTTTTTATTTCATCTGTTATATATTGTTCCTACTAATTGTTTTTTTAATTATGTGACAGCAAGTTAATGGTCTACGTGAAAGTAACATCATAATATCACGCCTGTATATGCTCAAAGAGAAAAGGCAGAGGTCTGCTTGAAGTTCACCCACGTTTCACAATGTAAAAGTATGTAATTGTGAGACATATGAAAATAAATTTCAGTACTCACGCAACAAATTGCATAATCTTCAGCAAATGCACACGTGTTTTCAGAGAGAAATTCAGTTACGTGACATCCAAAGTATAAATAGCCAAATATAAATACGCAGTTTTATTTTAAAGTGTCCTCTAAATTCTTCCTCGTTTTAGCGAATACTACATCTTGCCTAATGAGTATAATAATATACTGTTTTCAGAGCGCTATTAATCCACATGACAACAATATTTTAACGTACTCTTTGGCACCTGGCCCAATGTTTGACGGAAGGAAAGAAGCTAAATCGTAGTATTTAATTGGAACAATAAGTTTCGTGACTAGAGTTTATTGATTGTGACGATTGGTTTTACCAAATATCATGCCTATAATCCCCGAAGGGCTAGGCAGAGGGATTTCGTAGCACGATGCCTACTTTCGCACTAAGACTACTTTTTTTGTACTTTCAAGTAATAGGTAACACGATGCCAACATTTTAGGTGTACATAATAGTACACCCACATTTCACCAGTTATGTTTTTAAGTCACATGTAAAAGGCACGAGCCTATTGCCATCAACCGGGTACAAATCCAGATTCCGTGACTGCTACTGAGAATTCCTGATGGAAAAAACTCAATAACACTTAGCCCGACCACTAGACTAACGAAGTTTTTGATGTCTTTGTTTTATTTAAATGAAAAAAAATTACTGTTTTATTTTATTGCTTTATTTAAAAACTTGGTATGTTCAACTAATTTGGAGCTTTTACCCAAAGAAGAAAAAACTCTTCAGAAGAATTCAGGCCATGATATGTTGCACGATGCGGTTACTCAAAGCATGGTATGAAATATTATTTTATGTAGTCATCCAGAGATGACTATGAAATTAAAAGTTCTAAAAATAATCAGAATTATTAAAAAAAAAAATAATTTCGGACTTTATGTTTTGAGTAAAGGAAAGCTAGTTTAAAATTAAATCTTAGATTTTTACTGAAATTAAATCCGGCTGTAACTTGTTTGAAAATTTAAGTCGTACTAGAACTCATCACTTAGTTGAATTCTATATCTAGATTTATTAGACTCCAATTTATCATTTTATAAGTTACCTAATAATTTAGTTACTCACATTTAGGTAACGGTGTAATTTGACTGTTCTTCAAATGACACCGTTACCATTCAGGACAACGACTAAATGAAATGCATCAACAAAATCCTTCTACAATCGGCATCTCATGCTACCTTACTGAGTCCCATACAACGTACTAAATAATTCCACCGTTCAGAACGTCGCGCCGTGCACTCTCGCTCTCTACGAAATGCGCGGCACCCTTTATCCAATCACTGGCATTCCGGATCACTGGGTCCTGAACACGCAAAACAGAGAAGTACAAAAGGTTACATTCATACGAAAGTGAAAACATGATCGCGGAATGACTGGAGAATGCGGGTGGATGGTAAATACATAATTGTTAGGTGCAGACAAATATGTCTACCCTTTTTCTAAGGCACTAGGTTTAGTTCCAGTATCACTAGGTTTTGTGGAGTCCTTATTACGATGCCGGGTTTTCTTTTGAGCATACTTAACACTGGATTCCACGTACTTAACAATTTATATGCCATCCACCTGCATTCTCCAGTCACCTTGCGATCATGGCGCTTGTAACAGCGTCGGAATATCGGTAGCTCAGAATAACTGAAAATTAAGGAAGATATCCCGAAAGAGACAGTGTAAGTTTGGTTGAGGGACTAAACAAGCTTATGCGCATTCTGGAGATACAATGAGCATTTGCTTGCCACTGCACCAAAATATCTTTGTGAAAACATGAGTGGGAAAATAATAGACCATACGAAAGAATGCTCTATTTCTTTAGCATGGCCCGCAAGGTATGGCGGGCTGATACCAATAGTTGGTGCGCGTAAATGTATCTTTACCTCCCGGGTACAAAAATCATGTTAGTAGTAGGAACACGGGTTTTTCGGTAGGAGTCTGACATAACCCTCCTTTTTCTCCAGACGCAGCGTATCCATGAGGAATTGAGGATTCCCCCACACAAAAAGGGTTTAACTTTGCTTAAATGTCAAGGAAAGAATGCCTTTACTCTTGTTCTAATTTCGTTTGGTCAAACTTGACCAAAAACAAATTTCTATCGCAATCTAAACTGCGCTTGTTCGCTATACGTGAAGCGTTTTATGCGTGTGTTTTGGCTCGTTGTATGAAGTTGTCCTACTGTCCCTGCCTAGTTTATGATGGAGGCGAGCTAAAATCAACTGGAGGGAGTTTTACCATATTACCTCCGAGTATCGGATTTGTTACCGCCAGTCCTGTGAGTGCCCCCGTCATAAGTACCCTTGATGTTTATTGAATTGTAACTTGATTGTGAATGCGTTTGCAAGTTTTCTTTATCGGAAATTGGAATTATTAATATTTCTTTGTTTTTTTGTGCGTTGTTTTACAACGCTTAGGTCATTCAGGTTTAAGTTTACGGAATGACTGAAAACAAAATGTCATCATCATCATCATTTCAGCCGAAAGACGTCCACTGTTGGACATAGGCCTCCCCCAAGTGTCGCAAAATGTAACAGCATTTATCGAGGCTGTAATTTAAATCCATTGAGTGAAAGGTCTTCGGTTTAACGAAAGTACACTACTCGTGAGGATGCCAAACTCAAAAAATACATAACATGACATGTTTTATTCCGATACAAATAGCGTGATTATTATACCGCAAGGTTTTCTCGTCATACTAATAATCGTGTGTAAATCGGTCCTTTTTCCAAGATTAAGCTCAAAAGATCTGACCAAGGTAGTTAGTGCTATCGGGAGAGATAAGATCTTCAGCCGGTTCCAATTCCAGAAACTCCTTTGAATAGTAATTGCGGGAATTGCTAGCAGAAGCCAGAATTCTTAGTAATAGCCATTTATTGAATAAGGTTGGTATTATGAGACGAAAGCTAAGTTAATTCAAAACTTGTTGTCTTACTAGAATTCGGTTAGATCATTGCTTTTTTTGTGACGGTATTCTGTTCACTCAGTCCAGAAAATGATTAGGAGAATATTAAAAAAACTTTAGACACCGCACTGTAGCCAAGATTGGAGATCGAGCTATAAGTAGCCATACACGCAAAGTAAACTTGAGTAAGGTAAGCTTGAGCTACGTAGTGAGACGCGCTCCGCTTTGCCTGTACAGTTCAAGTGTACAGGCAAACATGTCAGGTACACCCTAGCGTACCTACCCTGACTACCTTTATTCTATCAAAATACTAATTCATATAACGCTACGCTTTCGTGCCCGCTTTCTACTCTCAATGCGACAGGCCCCTTACTGGCTAATTTTGAACCTCTCAAGCCAACGATATAGGACCACAAGGGTTTAACAAGCTCAAGGCTAAAGCGGTTGTACTTTAAAGGGAGCTCTGGGGCCCTACAGCCGGCAGGCTTTGGCGTTCCGCCTCACTGAGGTTTCCACGTCACGTCACTTCTAAGCCATTGAACAGCGTCAAGTGTCATATCTGCTCAGTCTTTGTTTTCAACTGGTGTTTTGATCTGGAGTGAATTTAGGGTAATGAATCCTAAGGGTAAGTGCTAATCGCTTTTAAAGGTTTTTGTATTTGGAACATTATTGATGTAAGTAATGTTTTTGGTATATTATGCTGGCATAATATGCTATATATTTTTCATTTTTCTTAGCAATGTTGTTGCTGATAGAATCTCACTTTGTATAACGCAGCATGCGTTTAAACGCGTGGCTAAGTTTTGGGTAAACACAAGTAATATTTATAGATAATTCCTCAATATCAATAAAAAAAAGAAAAACACATCTTATATGAAACTTAACTAGGGTTTCAAATTCTCGAGAAATTAGGCCTTATTCGAGACGAGAAAAAAGTGGTCGAGAACTTGATTGTCAAATGCTAGCGCACTAGATATTTATCGAGAGATTGGGATAGTAGTCAGTACTGGTAGTCATGAAATAAATAAAATTAAAATGCGTAACCCAGGATATCGAACATGTACCTTTAATTTAATATTATAACACATTTCACGAATTGTAATCTAATTACCTAAGTAAAACAATATACCACTTAATAATATTACTGATAGATTTTAATATGTTAATAATTTAACAAACACAGTTCAATATGTTTTGTTTCAAGTTCTTGTAAAAGTCGTTGAACTTTCTGAAGAATATAATATTTTTGTTTGAACAATCATCGAATTTCTTGTCTAAGGTACTTTGTTTTAATCAATATTGCCTAGCATCTTGGTTATTAGCTGGAAAAAATATATTTGTAGAGTTTCCTGCGGCACGTCTCACCCACTAACACGAAATAAAAATAAAACGCGAATCTATTCGTAATAACTTCAGTGGTTCAGAAGTTGGGTTTACAATTACAGGTTAACTTACCTGTTTTCAGACGTTAATTTATTTGAACTTATACTGTCACTTACGGGATATCTTCCGTGATTGAAATATCGGGAGCTCAAAATAATTAACAATCACGGAAGATATCCCGTAAGTGACAGTATAAGTTTAGTTGTAAACCGTAAAAGTTTAAAACAGTGTTTGTTAATTTATTTGATATTCAATCTAGATATTCAAGTTAATTTTGTATCTGTAATAAATTTACTGAATTGTCTTTTACTTTAGTCGTTCCTGACTGGCTCGTTGGGCTCGTGGTCGCAAGCTCGACTGCTGAGCATGAGGTCCTGGGTTCGATTCCCGGGTCGGGCAAAGTGTTATTGGGTTTTTATCACGAATTTATCAGTAGCAGCCACGGAGTCTGGATTTGCGTCCGGTGATGGCAATAGGCTCGCACCCTATTGAATGGGACTTAAACATAACTGGCGAAATGTATGTGTACCATTGGGTACACCTCTGCCTAACCCTTCGGGGATTACAGGCGTGATGTTATGTTATGTTCAGTCGTTCCTTTTAATTCCTTAGAGATATTAGATACTAAAATCTAGAACGCTTAAATGTATTATTCAGTCTGTCATGTGAGCTTCGAAAATTGAAATGTTCTTAAGAACGGTGTACTAGTATGAAAACAACATAAAACAGTGTAATGTATTGCTCAAGAGAAATAAAATTGAGCAAAGGTCATTCACCTCTGTGCGTTACAAAATTAAAATAATTGGCGAGCGTTGTACATGAAGATTTATTTACTTCAGCCTCGCAACACTTAGTACATTAGTAACAACAATAATATTGAACGTCATTGATTTTAGTAGATATTTTTGAGCAGTTAAAGCGATTTGATTTTGAATTCACGATTTACTTATGATTAGGCAGGATTGTCAATTTCTGGATATATCCTAGGTGATACCTAAATTAATTCATAAATAAACACATTATTGGATTATCAACGCACGGCTCAGCGATGAAAGTCAATATTCAAACAGTGCAATAATATTTCGGCATTCATTTAGTAGTCGTTTATTGTTGGTGTATTTCGTACTTAAGTATACACCGTGACTTTTTAGTCGTCTTACAACGGCAGACCACTTCATGTATCCAATGAATACTAAACATTCATTAAAAAAAATTGGTATTTATGAGATAATATTTAAAAACAAAAATATTATTCAGTATTATGACGCATGACGTAGTTAAAACACCCTGTGCGAGCGATGATCTACTGGACTCGAGTGCTGGATAGGTATAGGTCCCCCGTTTGACACGTAAACGTCATTAACAGGATGTTTCATAATTTTATTATATTTTTTTTATTATTATTTTTCTTTGTACCTATTATGGAAGATAAAAAAAAATCGCGCCTAGAGCTATTTTATGTCGGGTACATTGAGTGGACGACCTTTGTAAGACGACTAAAAAGTCACGGTGTATGTACAAGCTTCTTCCTGTCACCTTACTCGCATGGATTTCGTGTATTGTCTGCGAATTACGGGAAAAACTACCCTTTGACCTACCCCACCTAAAATAAAACACATCCCTGTACTTAACCGTAAGTACTGACAGAAAAACGTATTGTGCAATGACTTATGCTCTATCGAAAATGAGTGAGGATTCAAATTCGAATATCTCGCTATAATATGTCGGTCTCTTTTATACCACATTTTTTTATTCCACAATTCAAAAAACGATCGACGACCCAAATCATTCATATACGACAAATAAATAAAGCAATATTCAAAGCCAACATGCGGCTGAATATTAATGATCAGAGATATAAAATTTCCGTTCAACACAATATGTTTGTTGCCTTGTCCATTAGTTGGTGCATTGCCAAGCGATTTCCGACATATGGACGTATGGCATTGTTCTATGAAGTCTATTATAGACGGTATTAATGTGTCGTTTACATATTGGCCGTGATTTTTTTATTTTATTTTATGGGAAGCTTCGGTGTAGTATTTTTGTCTCTCTCCTTTATTGGAACAGCAGTTTTGAGCTTTGTTGTCTCAGCTACTACGAATGCCAGTGCTGCGGGACTGTTCTAAAGAGATACGGCGGCCCTGAACACAAAATACTAAGAAGGAACATGGATGGGTTTTAGTCCGTAGAAGTCTGACACCCCTTCCGCTCCGCTCAGAGCGGGTCATTTGATGATTTCCCAAACGAACAAATAAAAAAAAAAATAGGCTACTGCGAATTCCAAGTCAGGTAGTGGCCGTAAATCGCATGCTGTCTGTTTCTTAGACTAATAAGAACGTCTTACAGTTCAATAGTATTTGAGGATTGGTTTGGCTAATATTGGGTGGTTCCATGATCAACTGTAAACTTGTGGATGAATAGGATCTCGTGAAAAAAGAGTTTATCATTTATCATATCCTGATAATAATTACGAAATTGGTCGGAGAGGGCAAATTGTAAACAGGATTGGAAAGCCATGGGGGAGGCCTTTGTCCAGCAGTGGGACAGAACAGGCTGATATAAAAAATATATGAAAAGGTGCTCTAAAATACCAATGACGCATGATTTACTGACTACCGTTACCAATGACTCATTATTTAGTAGAAACATAATTACAGTAGTCATTACTGCTTTGCTCCCGATGATAACAACAATAATTTAGATGAAATGGTCCTTATAGTAATCATCACTTTTGGCAAGCACGCTGACTTGTGCGGTTTCATATTGAAGCTGGATTACGCTTCTATATTAGATCTCTTAAGGATGATTTCCACCAAACGGCTCGCATCGCATCGGATCGGAACAGATTTTACAATCTTTAAAAGATATTAAATCGCGCACACAGCAGCTTGACCGCGGTCGACGCGCGATCGGCTCCGTTTGCATGCCGTCGTATCTGATGGGATCCATTTGGCTGCCGTCACGTGCGCTCAAACGTCAGGAATGAAACTATTTGACTAGGCGCAGAAACGGTTCGCAAGTTCGGAGCCGATCGGCTGTCGTCGTATCCATTCGTATCCTTTGCGATTCGATGCGATGCGAGCCGTTTGGTGGCAATCATTCTTAAGATTACTTCCCAGTTAATATACACTAATTAATGGAAAGCTTTTATTATGTCTAGGTATTTGGAATGTAATAATAGTACATCTGAGAAGAACTGCTCTGGACAGGGATAAGTGAAGGGAAATAGAGGAGGCCTATGTCGCAAGACAGCCTGCCCTGGTAGCTGATTAAGTTAATGTATAAAGAAGTACTTGTACTTGTTTATGTATTAAGCTCAGAGGAAAATATAGGCTACTTTTATTTTATTTATTTAATAGTACATCTAAATTTTTCCATGACTCTACTGAAAAACAAAGAAAATATTCTAGATTTCATCTTTACCAAGTCACTAGTAAAAATGTAGGAAATCTAATATGTATAAGTTAAAATAGATTTCACTGGCATCTAGGTCAACAAAATAGTAGGCCTAGAATAAAAAGACGACTACATTATTTGATTTATAAATAAGATAAACTGTATTTCACTCACGATCAGTAATAGTAACAGAAAGCGTCTAGTTCCTTTCAACTTTCATAGACTTTCACTTCACCTGCGACTTTGTTCGCAAAAATTGTGACAGCTCGGTTAATATGCATGATATAAAAATAATTTATAGCCTTTAGCACCCACGAATACTAAACAAATTTTACCTCAAACACTGTTTTAAGCTTTCACGGTTTACAACTAAACTTATACTATCACAACAATGAACAATCGCGGAAGATATCCCGTAAGTGACAGTATAAGTTTAAATTTTACCTCATTATGACGGTGATGATGATGATGACGCCATCTAGCGGATTTCGGCCACAGCGACTGCATTCGATAGCTTTCTAGGGAGGTTGTCGAGACCTTTGGTGTACTGCTCTATCATGTGCTCTCAAGTGGCTAGCATACCCAACTTTACCACAATATAATATTAGTATAGAGAAAGAAGTAATGAAATCAAAACACCGATTCAACTGTACGTAATAAAACTCTTTCATCAAAGTTCGGATCATAGCTACGCCCTACGAGTAACATGAGGAGCTTTTACAACTGAAAGCCAACGCGTGTCGGCCACTAGTAATGAAAACCAGAACTTTCGCAACGGATTAATTCGTTCGCAGTCGGAATCGCAATACAGGTGATCCCAAACAAGTCACCGCGAGACCCGCTAGTTTGCAAACTTTCCACAAAATAAACGCTCCTACCCTTACATTAAAATCCTTTTGACTCCAGCTTAAAATTAATAGGCCATTCATAAACGTGGCCCAATTATATTATGTTTTAATTACAGGCCTAACTTAATTTCGGAACAAAAGAGTTTCCTTATTTTTTTAAATTAAATTATGGGCGGGGGAAGTCGGTGTTACTTTTACGGGCCGTAACGAGGAGCGTAAAATCAAGGTTGCCATGGCAGCCCTGACCTCGTTTTTCTAATTCTTTACATCATTTTTTTTGGTTTCATTACAATTAATAAGGAAAAATTGGGATGTTACGACAATGTTAATATTTGGTTGAAAGATGTTTTCTTTTGTTATTGTTTATCCGACTGAAAACACTAAGTGATTTTTTCGTTATTATATCCATTCTGTTTATCCTTAATTTCTATGAAGAATATAAACTTGAACAGCTTCTTATAAAGATTTTTGCTTCAATTGAAAACATTGAAACTTCAGGACACTGAAGTTAGAAAAAGAAAGTTACTGGAGAACATACAATTCCCAGTTTGTTTTCTCTATTTAAATGTTTATTCAGTTGAATGATTTGAAGTCTACGTCCAGTCATTCTTTCCAATTATTTTATCTTTTAACACTGTTGTTATCATTCTTTTCAGCAATTTAATGACTTCAAAATCAAAACATTCATTTTATTGCACTTGGAAAAGTTTCTATAGCAAAGTATTTTGAGAATTCTTAACACTTTTTTATTGCTAAATGTCAGTGGCACGTTGCACGGTTCAAGAACATATTTCTATACAAGTGATTGCACCCGGTGTTGCTTACCAACAAATGGTGCTAATTTTTACATAGATTGTCTGTTCTGGTACGAAATCAAGTAAAATTCTAGATATACAAATAATTGTTGCACTTGTAGGTTTTTTTCAATGATTTGTACACGTTTGTTACTGTGTTTAATAACTATACCTACTTAGAACTGACTAAGGTATTTAAGTATCATAAAAAGTCTTTTATCAGATGTATTTCTTCAATGGATGTAAAACTTTTTTTTAAATAATTGTATTCTCATAGAATCCCAGTGACCTAGAAAGTTTATTCAGAATTTTAATACTGTCCTTTAAAAAATGCAACATCAAAAACTCCGGCGCAATTTTCCTCGACTAATTGTATAACGTATTCGAAAAGCATGCAAATGAGCCGCGTTTGCATATGTTTGGCACACATTATGACCGATAATGTTTTCTAAAAATATCATTTAACAAACATGTGCAGTTCTGCGTGGCCAAGCTTTTGTCGTTATTTCCATGTTGACAAAAATGTTTATGTTCATTGCAATTAAGAAATCGCATGAGAAAATAAAAATAATTATCTTCAGAAGACCGTTTCAGACACTTATCTGCATAGTCCGCATGTGACTTGGACCAAGATTATGTCTGGACCTTAAAAGAGACTATGACTTCTGAGTTTGTTTCGGCTGTTTCTTCTCAGAGTAGTCAGGAACGAAAAACCGATATCATGACGAGGAAAAGTGTTTGTTAAAACCGATAAGCAAAATATACATCATTTATAGGTGTGTGTGCCTCTGGACTGATTTATATGCTAATTTGTGTACAGGGCTAATTATATTCAACATACAACTGTTTCCTTTTGTTCAGTTTTTAATATTACCGTCTTTGAAAAAATTGACTTCAAAATCAAAATGAATTCAAATAATTACTACTCACAAAAACAAAAGTCCTCACGCAAAAAAAAACCCTTCAAAAACAGAACACACGAATTATCGGGTATCAAAATAAAACAGAGTACTCGTATAATAACACAGAAGCCCATATCAAATTTACCGGTAATAATCGGTTCCGTCATATGGCTGGTTCAGGCTGAATGGCCATGTCAGTAATTTCTTACGTCTATACATTACGCTCCAGGAACCATGTTTGCCTACACCAATAGGGGAGAAACGGGCAGAATGTACCCAATGTGTAGCTATTTGTAATTGGATGTCAAATCGGTGGAGATTTGAATATGCTTGACGTATAGTCTTGCGTTTGAATAGAGTTTGATTGTTTTGTTTGCGGAGAACGGAACGGAACTAAATACTATGAAGCAATGTGCCGTTTTGTCTGTTGTACCTATCTGGGGTATGAAGAGCCGGGTGCAAAAGTTATTTATCCCCCATAGAAAAGGGAGGATCCTCCGATCACACGGGTGTTGCGTCTACTGCTCGACAGTTGCTGTCGGGTTTTTCTACATGGTCTCGCTTAACTGTAAACGAATTTTGATGTTAGTTCGTCATTTGTGTCATAGATGGCACTGTAGTACTTTTTGTAGTATGTTGCTGTAGTGTTTTTTGTAGTGCTGCCACATAAAAAAAAAAAAATTAGCATAATGAGATGAGAGTTGCTGAGAATCGCGTTGAGTGGTGTGCGATTGAGAAGGCCTATGTCCAGCAGTGGACTGCTGTAGGGTAATGATGATACCAGACTGTATTGTTTCACTGCTGGGGCACAGGCCTCCTCTCTGTCGAAGGGAACGGTCTGTATTCTATCACAAGGGCCTAGCGCGGGTTGGTGGACCTCAAGCGTCGTCGATATTGGCTTTAGGACACGTACTGCACCTGCCTGGGTTCGAACTCACGACTTAACACACATCAAACTCATATTTATATAAAGTTAAAGCTTCAATAGCATTTAGTACGTAGAGTATTCCTAAGAATTGAGCCGTACAACAGGTAGGTACATAAAAAGTTGAAGATATTTCTAACTTCGAGAATGTTCTTCGTGCAAACCTCGTCACGAAGATTCCCTGGGCTAAGGAACCTTTCATCTTGTTTTACGAGACCCCATCTTGATTTAAACAATATGTTATAGAAGGGAACTCTCACAATTATGGACCCAATCAACCTTTGAAAGAACTCTTGCAGAATGAAGACGTCTTTCTTTTGTTTCACTATCTCAATTTGGTTTTGTCCACGTAGAATTTTAACAAAATTAGCTCTGTTGCCAAATGTTAACAGTTACATTTAAAAATATTTATGCAACGAAACTAGGGCAGTTTCGCAGAAGTAAAACAAAAATTAAAGCTTCTGTGAAAATGTCTGCGAATTACTTGGAAAAGAGTTTTTGAGGCAATTTTTGGTAAAACTACTGAGCAGGCAGACGGTAAATAATTACTCAAGCTAGTTAGTTTATTTTATTTTTATTTTATTTAACTGTTGTTGTTGTTGTATTATTACTTTAACTGTTAGTTAAGGTATATTTTACTATTGTGCTACTCCAACTATATTTATATAATAAAGTTTTGATAAAAAAAAAATATAAATAAGACCTAAAATATTTTTCCAAGAAACGTCAAATTTTTACCATAAAGAAAGACCATTAATTTAGCAACAACGATCACAATCTTACATCAATAAAATAATTAAAAGGTTAAATCATACATGGCTACATAATTATTCGATCAAGCGCTATAATTGCCTATCGACTGTAAAATTAATGATAATTTTAATGTGATATTAAAATTTTCGGAAGCACGACGTACAAATCGTTAATTTACTTTATAGGTGAGTAAGTTAATGAACAATTGCCTCTATTTGTTCACCTGGAATTTCGCACATGTTTGTTATGCGAAGGTACTAGATAACATGTATTCATGTAGACATGTACATACAAGGCGGGGCAGAACTCACTGAAGGGCTTTTCGTTACAATCAACAATGCAAGCAACAAGATTCGGTTCTGTCAGACCGACTTACATCGTGTTTGTTAGTTGGATTCAGCCTACAAGAGGGTAACCATACAATGTTCGGTGATTCGCACTTTCCACTGAACAACTCTTCAGTAGACATAACGAAACATAACACTGTTTTAAGTTTTCACGGTTTACAACTAAACTTATACTAAAACAAACAAAACAAAGAAAGAGGGTAGATAGATTTGCCTGCCCTTAGCAATTTATTATCCATCCAGTGCATTCTCGAGTCAACCCGCGATCATGGCGCTTGCAACAGCGTCGAAATATCGGGAGCTCAAAATAATGAACAATCACGGAAGATATCCCGTAAGTGACAGTGTAAGTTTAGAACGAAACATGTCATGTAGGTATTAAAAGTTTTATGTTTCACGAACCGGACACGGTTTTAGTGAGGCAAGTGGTTTAGTGAGTAGAAGCATGTCCTTAAGGTTGCAGGTGACTCATAATGGGAAATAAGCACGTATTTTTTTTCTCCTTATTCAATGACATAAAAATTAAAAAAAAAAAATAACATAAAATAGAAACAAAAGAAAGAAAGAAAAAATATTTATTTGTCGCAGGGACATGACGTGCATCATGCAAAATTACAAAAAAAATAAACAAAAAACTATAAATTCAACAGGACGGGACAAAAAAAAAGAAAAAAGTACTACTCGGATACTTACTGAATTTATATACCAACCCAAGAAATGTATTAAAAGTTATTACCTACTACTTGTCGCTCAAAAAAATATTCAACTCCTACAATTTTCTACTACAGTTAAAACGTCTGTGACTGTCGCGGCCATGATGTGACGTCATTTACTTCTGCTACTTGTTTTGGTCTATTTTTTTCCCTTAATAGAATAATTTTACTAATTGTATTTGCTTTATTCATGCAAAAAATGGAATTACAATATTTTAATAAAATCTTAGTGAAATAAGTACTTTTCAAATAAAAGTGTTTCTTTGACACATAGCATTTAACGTCACTACCACCAAAAACAAGCTACATAATATAAAATATTGCAAAAAAAGTGATGTATTAGAAAATTAAAAAAGTGTACCACATATTTTGTAATATGGTCTAATATAATGCATTTTTTTAAATAAAAAGTTTCGTGTTACTTGCATATTATACCTTCCGTATGCTTCAAGGACGCTTTCATACCTTGAGACTATTTTTGCTACGCGTCCTTTGGACGCAAGCTAAGGTACAGACGCCACCACATCAAGCTATACGAAGCTGACAAATTTACCCAATCAACCTTGAACCTAATGCTTTAGCGATAAAGTTGAAAATCTATTACAATAAATTGACAGATTGTAGTAGCTTGATGTCTCTGTATATACCTACCCAAGAACATCGACGACTATGTAGGTACACATACATAGGTACAGCCAAAACATGAACTGCGGGCACTGCAATCTGCAGCATCAGTGTAAACACCTGTAAATACAAATTATATAATTGATGACATCGAGGTGGTTACCGTTTCCAATATAACAGGATACTTGTCAATATATTTGTTTGTTGAACTCGCTTCAATTAAAATAAATCTGTTAATTGATGTATTATGACGGTGCTTGTGTAATAATTATAACAAGTAGAAACAACATTTACTTTGGTCATTAATTTATTTGAATACAAACGGGTGTTAAGATTTTTCTGCTGTAAAGGCAGTTACGAAATATTTCAGGCAAATTCTAGAACGTCTTGATAATGGTAAATAATGGACACTCGCACAAAACAGAAATATATCTATTGCGAATTTACCTAACAGCCCTATAGTAAGGACACCAATGATTAACAAAAGGAAATTCAAATTCAAAATCTTTATTGCTAACTATGTGTACATAAATAAAGTTCTTAACAGAGGATATCAGTTCTTAGAACATAGTGGCCCTGTTAGGGCATTGCAATTTCATCATGCATATATGCTTATAATTGTCACAGTAACAGTTGAACATGCATTATATACATTCATTAATTAAAAAGAAAAAAGTAACTGGATACTTAGTTCAATATTAATTAAAATTTTGATATATATTTATAGTATTTGATTATATTTATAGTATTTTATATATCCTTGTAGTTAATCTTATTATTATTATTTAAAATTATTTTAAGATTTACACCTACCACTGCTTGTCTTTGCATCACCCAAAGGTTGACTGGTAGAAAATGCCTATGGCATTAAGTCCGCCTCTGTACTTCTGTGCTTAAAGTGTTAAATAAATAAATAAATAAATAAATATTTTCCTCATACGAACGGAAACACCAATATCACGATAACCCTTAGGTACTTCAAACAACATCAAAAATAGCCGTCTTATTAGTGACAAACAAATATGTATACAAACGATAATAGGTAATATTAATAAAAGCTGAATCGTTCACTGATACATCGGCCAGTGATCCATAAAATGGCTTACATTCTTGGCTCGGCCTCCGTGTGAAACGACGTAACTGGAGAATACTAATGTGACGTATACTAGCGAGTTTGAGCTTATACTTGTAAGCATTTGACCGAGTTTGACTTGCAACTTTTTGTTTAGAACTAGGTGAAACTTGAAAGTTTTAGTTAAAAGAAGCTTTTATATACTGAAGTTTCCATCGACTTAGGGTTTTAATTCTAAGCTTATAGTTATACTGTTCATAGTGTGTGATTATAAAAACGATGCTACCTGGGGGTCTTGAATGGCCGGTATAAGAATTTTAACGTGATTAATATTCTTATCTTATTATGATTCTACTAAAGCTGACATTTTAGACCCTCCAGTAATTTGGTTACTTTTTACAATGACAATATGAGCTAAGAATTTGCAATCACAAAAAAAAAGTTTTAAATATTTTACACCTAATCTGGTAATTCAATACAAATAATCAATTTCAAAACTATTGCACCTGAATTCATTTATTGACTTCGCAAATCAAAGTCTGCCTCTGTGATTTCACTTCCTGACTTCAGGCTTCAATTCAACTCCTGCCAATGTTGTAATAAGGCCTTCACTAGACGTCTGTATGTTTGTGTTGGCCACGAGATCTGTGTGTCATGTCTCACTATACGGGAGTCCCAATGGGTATGTCGTAAAGGCTTACGCAGAAGACGGCATAGGATCAAAGCGGTCGTTCCGATGCAAACTGGTAAACTCAAGCGGTTTCTAACAGATATTTACACGTAACCAAGATGTTATTGTTTCCTAGACAAAACCTTTTTATCTGCAGATGTCACAAACCGCCTTGCAAATTTTTGGACGTTATTACAGTTTCCCATTTACTAGGCTAGGCTAAAATAGGATTATGTGGGTTACGTCAACCGCATGCACGATGACCGCTGGGCAAAAGTCTCCACACGATAGGTGCCGAAGACGGACGGTGCCGCCGAAGCCGGCGCATAAAGAGGTGGCGAGACGATCTAGTCGTGTACCTCGAGGGCTGGTTTGAGGAAGCACGGGAAAAGAGTTCATGGAATAAATTTCGGGAGGCCTTTGCTCAGCAGTGGGACTGTAGGGTATCAAAAAAACGTTTAAAAATAAAACAACACACTCCTACTCGTTGTTTTAAAACAGCAACGTCCAGTAAGATATAGAAACCCAACGTTAGACTGCGCAACGCGATGTCCACTAAAAACAACACTCGAATTTCCGTCCGGATGACAAAGCAAGATCAAAATAAGTCCGGATTATTTAACGCACAGTTTTTTGTGTTGTTGCTAAGAAGAGCTAAGGAATGCCGTCATGTGACGCTGTCTTTCTAAAATAATAAATTGTCGTTCTAAACACTGCCGTGTCTCATTCTGACTGAAAAACAGGATTTTCTTTTGTTTTCCTCAATGATGATCACTGTTTCTGTTGACTTTGATTTGACAAGACATTAGTACCTGTTGTTTTGAATTCTGTTAGAGTGTTTCATCTTTTTTTGATGATTTTAATTAACTGTTGCGTATAAAATATGATATTCATTTTTATTATTTTTGGAACCATTTTTATGACAATGAATTTAAAGAAAACATAGCTTTCAAAACACATCGTAAAGCTTTTCTAACATTGGGTATTAAGGATACAGATTGTCACGATATTATTGAACTACCAAGAAGATAACCATATCCTCCATATCCCTGTATACACCGTACAACCATTTCTATTCAGACAGACAATCTTTGGACCAGTTCAATCCGGTTCGGCGCTTCCCACATCCAATACACAGTCGTGGTTCAAACTCGCCTTAGGTATCACACGACTGTAAGCTCCGAGCTTGCATAGATACTGGAGACTCACATTTACTAATGTTTGTGCACGTATCTTCACGTCTGTATTCAGTTTCAGAGAGATAATCTATAGAGGATCCATTAAAGTGATGGATTCAGTGAAGTTGTCGTGTTGTGAAGCTGTACATCTACTTACGTTGTTAACCAGACTTTGAAGATATGAACTCAATGGAATAACCATGTACAACCACTATCCTGAAACGTTAAATTGACATTTTACTAGGCCAGTTCTAAATTCAATTTGAAAAAGTCGTTTTAATTCTGCAGTGAATGTGAAATAAGAAACTTTTGTTCATAACGTAACAATTTTACAACACTTGTGCACTTTTACAGCAAGACTCGTGCAAATGGTTTTCCGATCACATCATATAACTTATAATTTTTATGAACTTTTGATGTCGGAAAATGCACGAAGAGCTCGCAAAACCAGCAGCGAAAATGGACTTGGGAAAATTCCGAAACACCTTAAAGTACTCCGATAAAGAAAACAGACATAATAAACACAAACATAGAATCCGTAATATTACCGAGAATCGGAATCGAGTCCCAACTTCAAGTCACCGACAAGGTTAGTAGCGCAGTTCTCACAAAAAGCGTCGTAAGCATTCACTTTTAGACATTACTTTGTAAGAGGGGTGACTGGGTGGGAGGGAGTTATCTCCCCACGGCCATAGAAAGAGCCCCTATTGTCGCGAATCTCTATAGACAACTCGAAATTAGGAATCTGCGGAATCGTGGAAATTATTCAAATGATACCGTTTGGGACGTAAATAGAAATATTGGAGCTCATTCGCTGGATTTATTGTTAGTTTGTTTTTCTTATATCGGATAGCGAACAAGAATTTGTTTTTGGATCTTATCTCCATCCCTTTGGCAATCTGGATAACACGGACTATTGGATTGGGAGAAATACATTGGATTGTAAGATTATCTAAGTTTTCTTGTAGTAATTCGATTTTTCGTAAACCTAAACTGGTATTTACGAGCAAGTAGGTACGTTAGCTGCATTTTTTGTCCTGCTGCTTATATTTTCTTGTTCTGCATTTGGCAAATGTAAAACTGGTTATCATAACAATAGCCATTAAATAACTTCATAGCCCTGTAACAGTATGTGGTGCATGTCAACACGCTTTCGCTGCAGTGCGTTCGGCTTCACCCGGGACTCACTGACACCGTGACTGACGCCGTCAGACGTCGACGTCATTCTCGTGTGTCAGGAGTCTTAATTATATACTGGGGTGACGCCACTGAACGTCTACCTGGCATATCTGTGATACCTGCCGATACACAGATGGGTGAATAGAGTCTATCGTTGAACTACTCTCCGCAAAAAGATTTTGTAGGTATGAATAGAAAGAAGAAGAAAGTATAGAATATTATGTAAGTCATCCTAAGCGACCCTTAATTAGTGCAAAGTACGCACCGCGGCCAATAAAGCTATGCAAAACCAAATTAAGCTGATCTGTCATCGTACGGGAAGCTCATACAAAGCGAAATCAGGTTATACTGGTTATTCATAGCTTGATGTGCCGCCGTTTGTACCTATAACATATGTTGCTTAATACTACTGAGATCAATACTTTGAAGTAATATTAAGCAACGTGTAAGTTTCACTCAATAACTTTGCTACCTTTTCTTTCACCTTTGACCCGCAATAAGAATCCTTCTGCACATATTTATATCATCATGGGCATCTTCCTACCATTTTCCTATCTTACTTGGGATCGGCGCAACACGTTCAAAAGTGTGCGCAGTTATTTGATTTTATAAGTACATAAAAATACATTAATTCACCCACAACTTTATACTTCCCTAATAAAATCCCGCGGTCGCAGTCGTAACTACGGCAACCGTATGTTAAACTAGTTAGCAACACAATCCTCGAGCGATGAATCCCGCTGACATTATTAGTGCATCGCAACATGTGCAGGTTCTAACATATATTGTAACACTTGTGCGAGAATTACTTGGAATTGCACGTTATTATGTTGGGAGCGGTTTTCTTTGAATGTATTTGTATGGGATGGTTGAAATTAGTTACTCTGACCATCTGTGAAAAAAAGTAATCCAATTTTAGATTTAGTAAGTCTTTGCGTTTGTAAAAGTGGCCTATAACCGTGTGAGTGAAGTTGAGCTGTAGATAATGATGACAATTATGAAGCCTTTGCCATCCGAGCTATGTAAAAGAATGCTAAGAATATTAATAATAATTTATTCAAATTATAACAGATTGTATATTTACAACTTTTTTCTTAAATAATAGCAGGTAACACAGTAAATTGTAGTCTACAATAAGATGGGTGAAGCTCTGTCCTAGCTAGGCTACAAGATAGCCTGTGTTTAGGAGACACAGTTTCGATCCACAGGAACAATTTGCTCTGGTATGTGTTACGTGTGCAGATTGGCAAAAGTGATAAATAACAGACGGAAGGAAAATTTACAATGAGTAAATAATAAACGAAAAATTAAAAACAAAATAAAATAAAGACAATTGTAGCATGCAATTATGTGTGCACTGCTTGTTGGCCACAACTTGTTCTGTAATGCACGGTTATTAGCAAGAACATTGACTTACCTTTCTTAGCTACTTATAAAACTTTTTCCCAAACGTATGTTGCTAGAGACACTATGGTATAATTGAAGCACTTCATCAAGCAGTGACACATCGTATCTATGTCCCTGTCAGAGCCAGACTGCGATACATCGGGCTACCATGATTGATCTAATACATTCATCGCCGATACAACATCTATCTGGAGAACTACGTCTAATGAAACGTCACGATTGTAGTTTCTGAAGGAGTCAGCTTAGGTGCATTCTTGTTCCAGTGTTTTTTGACAATAATCTATACTATTACTAATATAATATATTTGAAGAATTTCTTTGAAAATTCTTTTTTGCATTTGATATCCCAATTCATTATGGGAAGGTTACAAGCTTTAACATCACGCTGCGACCCTTAAGAGCTGAGCAAAAAGAGCAACGGCAGGTGAGATCGCGGGGCACAGCTAGTATCTTTATAAGAGATCTTCCGGATTTCAAGGTAAGTGACATCAACCCGTAAACTGTAAAATTCCCCAAAAATTTTCGTAGAAGTTCCTTAAACCGAGTATATCTTTTTATTTCAAGGTATAACATGAGGAGTAACGAACTCTTATATTTAGCTTTTGCATAGATAGATAGTCTTGGAGTTCGGCCACAGTTAAATTGTGAAAAGACAATATTATTTTTTTAAAGAAATTATCTTCTTAAGACATTTAAATTATGCTAGTATCTGTTATGGCTAGTAGATCGAAGAAGCAGGAACTGCATCAGATGGGTAATATGATTGGGTCGTAGACTACTTGTACTTGTAATAGTTTGGCACATGGCTTGTATTGGACGCATTTCAACATTTATTTATTTATTTGTTTATGGCACTCCAACGACTTATTCACTAATACAATTTTAGGGTAATGTAACAATAAAACTTAAAATCTAGGGTGAATATGTCACTTACAGGTGTGCACAGCACTTGCATAAGTATTACAAGTTTTATAGTAATACAAAAAGTAAAATAGGCTTAAAAAAAAAAAAATATTACATGAAAACAAAATTAAAATAAAGAAAATAAAATAACTAAATCAATTTTGTTGCTCTAAAGAATGACACAATCAATGACAAATAATAAATAAGTGAGTAATAATATAAAATGTAATGATATTAGTATAGATATTAACTGTGGCCACTGTGGGTCAGAAACAATTGTTTGCGAAATTGCAATAGCTTGTTGGCGATGATGTCAACGCTACAGGAACGTGTATGGAGCTCATTGTACGTTCTCATCATCCTGTTCATTGGTGCCGAATGTCCGAGGTTAGTTCTTGTTGGGCATGGAGTGAATACATCTAGGATGCGTTCAGATCTGGGTTGACTATGGCAAGGGACTGATATATTTATTTCAACGAGAAGCTTCGGAACTTGTATAGATCCATTAATGATTTTGTGAAGCATAATCAGGTCGTTAGTATGTCTTCGCTGTTTTAAAGTTATCATTTTGAAGTAACTTAGCCTCTGCGAGTAATCAGCGTCCAGAGGACACCCATTAGATTTGTACCGCAGATAGCGTGTAAAGCTTTTTTGGACCCGTTCTATACAATTCACATGTGTACCATAAATTGGATTCCAAACAGGTGACGCGTATTCCAAAACAGTCCGTACAAGTGAATTATAGAGTACTGTTAAGGTTTTGACAGTTTTGAAGTCGTAACAGGTTCATTTTAAGAACCCCAGTGTTTTAGCAGCCCTAGAAACAATAGAGTCAATGTGAGGTATGAAGGTAAGCTTACTGTCAAGGAGAACACCTAAGTCTCGAATTTTGTCGACTTTATGAAGTACTCTTCCGTTAAGCGAGTATGAAGAAGTACGCGTAATGTGTTTTTTTGTGAATGTTATGTGGTAACACTTATCAGCATTAAGAAACATGTGGTTTTTAGTACACCAACTATGTACAGAGTTGAGATCTTCCTGAAGTAGTGCAATGTCTGTACTTGCATCAATGACTCGATAAAGTTTCAAGTTCTCTGCGAAGATAGAATAGGTACTGTGTTTGATACTGTTTGCTATATCGTTGACAAATATAATAAATAGTATTGGGCCCAAATGGGAACCTTGTGGGACACCGGACGTTGATGCGTAAGGTAGAGACTGATGACCCTTTACTACAACTCTCTGTTTTCTGTCGGTCAGATAAGATTTAAACCACAGCCAAAGTTGACCAAATATAGGTTTGACAGCTTTTGCAGCAATATTTTGTGGTCTACTTTGTCGAACGCACTGCTAAAATCGGTGTAAATAGAGTCGACTTGCTTGCGTGAGTCCACTAATTTACAAAGGCCATTAACATAAAGAACTAAGTTGGTCGTAGTGGATTTTTGAGCGCAAAAACCATGTTATTGCGGAGCTATCTCTATTTTGGAATGAGCAGTTATGATAGGACACATCAGAGACTCGAAAACTTTTGAAAATACAGACAATATAGAGATAGGTCGGTAATTCTTCACGTTATCAGCCTCACCCTTTTTAAAGACGGGCACTACATGTGCTAACTTCCACTTTTCAGGAATTTGAGAAGTTTTAATAGAGTGGTTGAATATTATTTTGAGTGGAAGAGATAGACTTACTGCACATCTTTTTACAAATATAGGTGGTAGACCGTCTGGACCTGCACCTTTGCATACATTTAGCTTTTTCAGGGCTCTGATTACGTCTTTTTCCGAGAAAGCAACGCTGCCTAACGTATTGCAAGAGTAGGTTTGCGCATCATCAGAACGATGTTCAGAGTGCAAGGCGCCCAATTGAGTAAATGTCGACGAAAAGTGATGCGCAAAAAGATCGCAGATGCTGTCACCAGAAGTGGCCACCTCAGTGTCCAACTTTAGTTCCGACCGCATTTCACTAGAGCCTAATTTTTTTGCTTTAACGATGGACCAGAAGAGTTTGGGATTATGGGTTATGCCCTCCTCCATCTTCCCAGAGAAGTTAGCATAGCTACTTTTGATAACTTGATTGGCTCTCTGGCTCAATAATTTATATTCGTAGTATTCATTCATAAATTATTGTTTTAATAAATGATGGTACTGAGTACCCTGCTCTTCTATTATAGAGTGCCTTTAACACGAAATTTATTGCGTTGTGATACTTACTTTACTCTTTGTGCCTGGAAATGACTGGAATGACTTTTACGAGAGTATGGTAATCTACTACCAGTCCCAAATATGGTAGCCTTCCACATGACGTAAATTCCAAACATCAACAATAACTGCATCATGCAACACGCCACCCATTACGTATTTACAATACACAGCAGGCATCATCGTTCCCTAATAAAGCAATAAAACGCGAGATAAACACAAAATGGCCACCGGAAACTATGAAACTTGACGTCACGCCAGCGATAGTTTAGGAATCCATTGACGTACTGCATGAAACACGATATTTTATGTACTACTGTACTGTATTAGTTGCAGATCAAATTCCAAGAACGTTTTTTCGTGTGGGTTTTTTAATTTTTGTTAATTAATCTTACGGAAAAAATTGGTTTGTAACATGTGAATATTATGCTGAAACTAAATGTTTTGACGTTCTTGCGAAAAATACAAACCTATGAAGGTACTAAAAATTGTATTCTACAAGTAAACTTCATTTCAACTTTTAATAAAAAAATAGACGTCATAACAAACAATGTAATTCGAAGCAACAGCAATCAAATTAGCGAGCGCCTTTTTCAAAGTCGCGCGAACTGCAGCAAACATTTACCAGAACAATTGACACCACTGTGGAGGAAAATAAAAGAATTACTCGTCGTCTCGGCGGGACTCGGAATTGCTCGGCATTTGTCGTAAAACAATGTTTTATTGTGATATAAACATGGCTCCGGCAGACAACCATTGACGGCCGACTAACGGGCTACGCAGACGAGCGATTGAGGCTTTGTCGAACCGGTGCAGACAAATTGCAGTCGCAACTCCAAGTATCTGTCAGAGTTCGACAATTTGTTCGTACCAGTTTGACAGATTTAGGAAATTCGCCCGAAAGAAACTATCCAATAGTCAGACTGTGCATGATCCGATTTAGTTCGAAACCACTGAATCATTTTGTATAACACCCACGCGCGGCAAACGAAAGTGTCATAGTACGTCGTCAGTAACCATTTTTGATTGACACCGCTACCATTGATCATCTCCGAAAATAGTCCGAGTACAGACGGCTAGAAAAGGCCACAGCATGCAAGCAAAACACACGAGACTTGTATTCGAACTTTGTCAGTGAGCAAATTGAAAAGCATATCGGCTGGTCGTCAAAGCGTTCGTCTAGATAAGTTCTTATGCGGTAATGAGCACTTTACGTTCGCATGCGGTAACAAGACTATAGAAATTGGCAAACGTTTGTGCTGGCTAATGTGTTTGTTTAGTTCTGTATTGCACCGTCAAGTGCTGCAGACTTCTTTATGTGTATGCAATTTGGGAGTTCGTTTGAGCTTTTCAAGTTAATGTTTTCATTATTAACAAAGGATGCTTTATTCTGTGTTGGATGAGTAATTTAATTAGTTTTTCATAAAAGAGACCTGGTGAATTGTCTTGTTATTGTCCTTTTGGCTTTTCAATTCCAATAGGGACTGTGTATTCCTGATTGGCTTTCAATTTTTTTCTATGTTAAGGAAGGTAATCCAGGGGGGTTACCATAACGTCTTAAAGCAGGAGTAAGTCCAGAGTGGGAAAGAGACAGAGCTATACAGGTCGTCTAGCGCCATCTCTTTCCCACACTGGAAGTACTCCTGCTTTAAGACGTCATGGTAGGCCACCTGAACGTAAGCTGCTTTTATATTGTGTTGTTATTCATCAATAAAACTGTACAAATTCATTTGGAAGCACGTCATGAGCTCCTTAAAACGCCGTAACGTTTACGATATTGCTTTATAAAGGTATTCTCTGAATGGCATGAATCAGGTGCCAATTTCAAACGTCCGATTTGGCCCATGTCGGAACTTGACCGAGATTCGGGCTAAAGCAATAAACATCTCTCATGACAATCCGATAAAATGTGAGCACCCAGTCACACGTAGGTTTAAATATTCGGTTATTTACTAGATCATAAAATACATTGAACGCAGGACATTTCTATCAATTAATCATCGTTTAGTAACATAACATTTCGTGTTTTCGTTATCCTTTTGAACTGCTATAAAAGACACTTTTGTCCTGCTTGTTATATTCGGTATAAAAATGTGATTAATTTTGCCCCCATAAAATCATCGCCATGATTTTCAAACCTTTCATCCAAACGTGTGCCCCAAAAAGTACTCCTGGCCAATGAGAATATCGTCCCTCAAAACAACAAAGAGTAGATAAACAAAGCAGACAGGCCGTATTTATTAACTGAGACATCCATCCTTTTTAATCCCGTATGGTCTTTGTCAGGCAAAAAGTGAATGAAGCATATGTATTGAACAGTCGCTCTGAATTCGTTCTTTACGGATTATCCCGCTTTGTGTTCCCCGGTGGAGTGCCATTGTCAACATATAGCGGCCACTAATTCAATTTTGCTAATGGTTTCGGCCATTTCACTTTATGTCTACTTCAGTATGACGTTCCACGTGTGTGATTTGGTTTTGTATTTATTTTCGTATAAACTTATGCCCGCGGCTTCGCTCCGCGTGGAGTTCAGCAATTCTCCCACGGGATCGTACTACCGGGATAAAAAGTATCCTATGTATTAATCTAGGTTATAAACTATCTGTGTGCCAAATTTCATTCAAATCCGGTCAGTAGTTTTTACGTAAAAGAGTAACAAACAGTAGGATAGTAGGATTATTCATAAATTTCATTAAAAAAAAAAAAAAAGTTATTGAAGCCTATCTAAACTTTTAGTAGTGAAAATGTGCTCTTATTTAAACTGTCTTTTCGGCTAATGGATATTTAAATTTACTGCTACCAATGGCTTGTGTTGTTAACGGCTCTGGACTAGGAAGCCAAAATAGTCAGAATCTCGTGTTTCTTATGAAACATGTCTTTTATACGGCAATCTCCAGAGAACTATTAAAAGACGTAACATTGGTGCCAAAGACCCTCTTTGATGAACGTTACCAAACAAGATAGCGGTAGGTCCCTAATTAAAAGATTATGCTGGATCGAAATGAATAATACAATTTCCGTTTACCAATCTTATTTTGACAGGCTATTCTCAGAAATGGCAATTATAACGTACAAGATATATTTAAAGTATCTCCTAGAAACGCCAACGGTTGCCCACTATATAAAGCTTAAAACAACACGGACTTCAAAAATAGACTTGAAAGAAAACTAGATATTTTATATTGAATCAAAACTGAGGAAAATTATAAATAAACATTCTTTTCTTATTTACATGTGCCACAGAAAAAGAGTTTTTATAACCACATATTTTTAGAGTTCCGTACCAAAAGTTACTTGTGGAAATTATAATGCCTATGGGGGTCATTGGAACGCTAGTCTCTCGCCGAGAACACAAAATACATTATTACGCTACCGAATCAAACTTAAATAATTGTTAAAACGTCGGTAAATAATACCAAAAATACTACTGCAATAAATCAACATAGAAATAACCTCAAAATTAGGCAACACACCTCTATACCCATGGAAGACTACATACCTATCACTACTCCTCTGTTTTTTGCGGCTATTCCCCTTTCGGTGAGCCCAAAGTGGTCCTAAAGCTTCGACGGCTAATACGCATCGTTGCTCACTCAGATCCGAATTAAACTTGGCCTTTTTTACACAAAAAGGCAGACTGGGTCGGCTGGAGGTTGACAAATCAAATCTGTGCGACTAACTAAATTGATTATAGGAACGCTGTCGGCTGTTTTAATTTAGTAATTGAACCAATGCCTTTGATACGTACTGATACGCTATTAACTTAGAACAATGTACCTTTTTTCTTTTGTTTTAAAACGTACGGGTCACTATGTATTAATTAATTACATCCATTTTGGACGTGGGATCCATCGGTACTAAAAATGGTATTGTTTTTTTTTTTAAAAGAGAGGTCTTTGGATGAAATATATATTATGGCAAATTATCGCTACCAAAATGCCGAACTAGTAGCTCAGTTCTGGGACGACACAATTTAGATTGCCGTAAACACGCTAAAAATACTTAATACGTTTCAGGTTCGAAAAATGCTGTCTAAGAATTTAAAATTATAATAGTTAGTTGTACCTAACTAGAATTTTCCAAGTTCTTAGACAGCAATATTAAAATATGAAAGTTTTCACTTTACTGAGATTGAAAATTCCTTTCCAATTTCCTTAAAAAAATCTCACAATCTAAACGCCAAGCTCTTCCTTGTTTTCATAACTTCACTTCATAAATCCTCTTTGATTTATATTCCTGAATACCTCAGCCACCTTTTGTTGTACGTGACAAAATTAAAAACACACCTTGTGCATAAAAATGTAATAATTTACCTGCAGTTACTTGGTGTCTCTAGTCTTCTTTATTAAAGTTTTCGAGCCAAAGTGATAAAAATGATGGCAGGCCTTCATAACTAAGCAGCTTTGTCTTTATTTTGTAATCATTTTTAATGAAAACTGGTCTCGTTTTATTTGGACACGAAAGGGCGACGGGGGTATTGACCTGTGAAGTTCACGCTAACTATCTTAAACAGGCTTAGTAGAATTAGCAATGGGTCAGAGCACAACTAATTTAATCCCAGTGATAGACGAAATTTTGCTTTTGTTCTATATTATTTGGATCTTCTTATGATGTTATGTTATTTTCCACAAAACTATGATAATGTACAAGACCTAACAGTTATTTCTAATTCTCAGGAACTATATGTAGTTCCCGAGAATTATACTGATTATTATGTCATTGGTACTATATATTGGAACGCAAGAGGTTTCTTATAGTAAGACAAATAAATGATTTATTAATCTTTTAAAGAATAAGACAATCATATTACACGAGATCTTTAATTTGAGACTAATTGGAGTCTTGTTTTTTAATATCTTATTTGTTTCCAAAATTCATGTAAGTATTCTCTATTTACATTCATGATTAGCTAATTAGGGCTGAATAATGTCTATCCAAACCCAAACTCTGTAATCCTTTATATTAAGTTAAGATCTTATTTGTTTCTGATGCGAAAATTATGAAGCCTATTTCAGCCGTATTCAAATCAGAGCCTTAAAACAATATTAGCTCAATTTATAGCACTCAAATTGTTTTCAACAATTGGGACTATATTTACTAATAATTGCATACTTTTCGGCACTGTTGCCTTCCGATAGAAAATGGACAAATTCATTCATGGAAAGTTCACGGTAAAAACTCGGCTGAAAATACGCGTTATTGTGTATATGACTTCAATCGATTTTGAGTTGGGGTCAAAATTACCGCAACTTATGGCAAGCCGACTGTCTGTCTGTCTGTGTCATAGAGACCCTAAAATTATGACAAGTTATGGGTAAGCCAAGCTTTTCGGTGTGAATGAGGGTATCGCCACTAAATGTAGGTACTATGGTTATACTGTCATAGCCCGGTTCATCTTATTTAAAATTTAACGATCACTAAATTTTGTTACACCATTTTTATATTATTCATGTAAAAACTGTTCGGATTTAGTAAAATGGTGCACGAATTTGAACGCGAGTTTTACGGGTAACTGCAAAATATAGTTACTATAAATAAAAATGGTTTTGCTTCTCTTTTCATGAATAATGAAAGTAAATATCGGAAATATTCAGGGAAAAAGTTAGTCCATTGTGCGAAGCTTAGACGGAATAACGGAAAAAATAGATTTTCTATTTAGTTTTTACGCTGAATAAAATATATCCGATATTTTTCAGCAAGGTACACTGAATTTCTAGTATTGTTAATAGAGTTTATTTTTTGTTTGCGTTGAAACATGGAAAATGGTATTCCTGGTATTTGTATCAACTCAACTTATCAATTTTTGAACAAGAAAGAAGAAAGTAAGAAGTCTGTAAAAACCTGAAAAACATGAATCTTATAATAGAAAATATTAATTCTTGTTTGTAGTTTGAAATTACGCTGAATGTAGGTATTAGTTTTTATTTATTAGTTTATTTTATTTGTCTTTGTGTATTAAGTATCTACACCTATAACAATAGCTATACCTATAATTTTTTAGATATTAATTTATACCCTATCCCAAAGTACTCCTATTTAACCTAACGGTTGACTGGTAGAGAATGCCTTGTGGCATTAACTTCGCTTATGTACAATTTCTAAATGTTACATTACACAATATAACATTAAGGATCCTCATAATAATCATTTCTGGTATACGAAAAATAAAACAAAAGCTTATAATATAATATAATAACAATAAAACGGAATGGGTGACATAACTATACATATAGGTACTCTTTTTAATTTTCGTTGTGTAATAACTTAACTAGGTATTATTGCACTAGAATAGGAACATAGTGAGGTTTTATAATAATTTTCTATTCTTATAACTAAGGTATTCCTGGGTCATGTAAAAACATTTATTGACTAAATAGGCGTAAATTTTTTTTCGGAATATAGTAATGGGTAGGTCTTTCAGTTCACTAGGTAATTTGTTAAAGAACTTAATTGACATAGGGTAACAGTTTCTTCTATAAAGATCAGTTTTTATGTTTGGCAGTATTGTAAATAAAGTTTAAATTAATAATAAAAAACTCTAACAGGTGAAGCAGTGGAGCATGTTATAATATAAAATATGTTCTTGACTTTCAGCTGAACCCTTAAAATCAACCTTGAGCTTCAACATTTACCTAAGACATCGTTCTCTAAGCCTCGTATATTAAAAAATCCTTTCAGAATAAACATGCAGCTGGTATAATATTGTAATAATATATCATAACAAGAGGCATCCATTCTGACAGGCCATCAATCATCTTGGTCCAGCACTTGGCACCGGCTTACGACTTGTTATAAATGAATTTTTAAACCCAGTTTTCGCCGCCCCTTATCGAGCGATAAAATATAGTTACTTTTATGTATGAAGAGTTTCACCTTGCATGCACTTGGTTTTATTTATAAAGGTTAAGTAACACTAATCCATCCTCATTCATACTTGCCTCACGAAAGTTCAGAGTATGAATGTGGATGGGTATAAGAGTAGAGGAAGACAGACAAAGAAACGATGCAATTAATGAACTGTGTAAAGGATGATATGGCTACCAAGGAGGTGTCTGAAGAGATGACGAGTAATAGAGAAGTATGGAAGAAGAAGACATGCTGCGCCGACCACAAATTAATTGGGATATGGGCAGAAGAATTATGATGATGTTGAGATTAATGAGTTAAATAACACTAAGTTAAAACAGGACTGCTACATAAAATTGCGTAGCATAAAACGTAGTGTTACGGTGCTACGGTTCTTGCTACACATTTTTCGTCATACTTAGCGATTGATGTTTTTAGACCTAGCGAAACTTGATTTACAAATTAAGATACGGTTTTTGATCTTATTAGTTCTGGGAAAAGATTGTGTAACTAAGAATTAATATTATTTAAGTCCATCCTACGTTCCATCAAAATAGGTACGTATTATTTTTTTTCTTGAAAACCATGAATTAATATTTATTTTCGCAAAAGTGTCTCTGACTTTCCAGGTGGTTCAAATAAATCCTGGTTTCATGAATTCGTGCATCGCATATATCACAGTACATTTGTAGTAGGATTTAGACATAAAAGCGTTTAAATTCGCAAGTTTCGCTCAGTTACGTGCTATACGTAAACAAGAAGTTCTCCTCGTCTCTGCTATCTAAACTTTAGTCGTAAACCAGCGATTTTATCGCTCGCTTCACGTGACTAAACGTGACTGTATTTTTCATTTTATTTTATCGTCTACATCCACTAGAATTTGGAGTAGCCTGACTTTTCAAGTATTACTTTAAAATCCACTTTTAACTATCATACATTGAGAACAGTGAATGACATGGTTGAAATTCTTCATTGCCAGTTTTAAATAACATTTTTATGCAATAGACCAGAATTTAAACAAAGTAAGATCCGTCAATGAAAGCAAAGTTAAGAATTCTAACTGCAAGCAATTACTAAAAATCGTACCATAAATAATTACTTTAACTCAAGTAATCACTTTGACTTGCTTATAGATACGGGTGCGAAAGTTAAGAACTTACTTAAGTTTAAATTTTGAATTTCAATTCAATTTATTTTACTTCAGACACAACGATCCATAATTTTGTTAGTAGGTAGGTACACTTAAAAATTTCGAGTGCTACATTACATTGAAGAATGTAAGATATCACTTGATCACCTTATGTTTTATTAGTTTGTTAGTCGTATCTCAAATATGAAATTGGCAGACAGTCTACTGAAAATACAATAAAAGAAAATCTTATTATGATGATTGTTGAAACAGTTGATCAGTATTTGTATACTGAAACCTTCATAAAACTACAGAGACACAGACAGACACAGAGTACACAGAGTTCACAGACTTTTATTAATCAAACTTAAACTGTCACTTACGGGATATCTTCCGTAATTTTCAATTGTTGTGAGCTCGTGATATTTCGACGCTGTTGCAAGCGCCATGATCGCGGGAGGACTGAAATCACGGAAGATATCCCTTAAGTGACAGTGTAAGTTTAGTTATAAATTGTGAAAGCTTATAACAGTTTTATCATACAACTGAAAACCTGACACGAAACGCCACGAACCTTTAAAATCTGTCCTACATACCACCACGACTGTTAGGTATCTACCAAAACACTGTCAATTCGTTGGATATCCATTGATTAACCACCCCGTGGAAACTGGACCCCGTATTTTCACAAGAAGTTTTCATTACATATAACAATATATTATATAGAGATACTTCAGTATCTCTTACGGCCAATAACTAATATTGACACGTTAAATGAATCGTGTAAAGCAGCAGCACTCAAGCGCACTGGCATGGCACGACTAGTCAAATGTGATGACGTCATTAGTGTGGCAGTCGACCACCGTTCTTGTCTATTGAGGAACTTATATTTTGCTTCTTTTAGGTGTTTTTTTAATAATAAAAAGGCATGCGTTTCACCGCAACTCGCCTGATGTGAGGCGATGATACGGCATAGGGTGGAGCACGCTTGCCTAGAAGAAACCGATTCACTCTAACTTTGAATAGATCCAGATTATTATGGTTTGCAAAAGTTCGAAACTTGTGCTATTTATGATCCAATGTCTGTTGCCATAGTTAAATTCTAATCCCCTTATTAAATAACACGGAGTAAAGTTATACAAAACGTGTTAGTCTAAAAGTTATACTAATTGCGACTTTATTTTTATTAATAGAGAGTGTTTTTTTTCGTTTTTGAGTGTCGGGACAACTAATATGCAAGGAGTTTCTGAGCGATGTTGAAAAAAAAGTCTTACTCTTCATTTTTATTACACTTTCCGTATTTTGGTGACTTTTCCTGTACTTATGTCTATTTAGCTATCAGTATACTGTGAACATAATAGGGAAACTAGTAACCTTTTGAAGTGAAATCTTTTTAATTTTCCAACAAAAACCTCCTTGTCAACCAGTTAGTGTTATATTGGCTCCTTCCTCCATTCTTCATTTATATTGGTTTTTCCTCTATTAGCTCGGGGAGCTTTCAAACTATCTAGTTTTTTTGTTAATGTCGGTTCGTCAACCCGCTCGTGCTATAGAAAATTTAATGTAGATTTCTTATGATGTAAATAATTTTAAGAGAAAATTCATGTAGCACTTTAGAAAATTGTTAGTGATTTTGAAAGTATGACGAGTTCTCTAGAAGACAAAGGTGGCTTCACACAGTCTAGCATCCTCCACAGCCGTCTAATAACTGCTTTTAACGGCCAAAATTCACTGTCAGCATCCACTAATACCGTCAAAGTTTTATTTATCTCCACACGTGCACATTGTGCCTCGGAATGTCCGTCTGATTCAATCTTATTAATGGACTTGGAAACTTGCCCCACTGACTGTGAACGCTACCATTCTATTTGTCGCTAGACGAGCAGCTTACAACGTAGGATGAGTGATTTCATAAGCTAAGCGCTTGTGTTTAGGTCTATATTTGTTGGACGATGCATAGTGTTTGTTGTAGGGCTGCGACAGAATAACAAACATTTTTATCGTGTCGGTAGTTATGTACAAGTAAACTTTTTCATCAGTGGCGAAAAATATTTTCACCCTGACAGATTGAAACTAACTGAATTCAACGGATGACATGTTTCATTCACCTACGCGTTTAAAAAGTTTGTGATTTGTAGATATATTTTTTTTTTATCTACGGATGGTCTCTCACTAACTATGTAAAAAAACATAGATGTTAAATTGGACCCCACTTCCCGATTGAGCTGAAATTTTGAATACATGTTTAGTTTGGATGACAATGTGTGGTTATCTAAGTGACGTCATTCTAGATGCAATATGACAGACTCCCAAAGATGGCGGACTAGTTATTTTTTATGCAATCCCTTGATGTGGGGATATTTATATCAAATGAAAGAGTTTGCTGAGAAGTATACGAGAAATAAAATGACGTCACTCTAAAGCGTGTTTTTTTATTTTTTTTAACTATTATATTTATTCTTATTCTAAATTACAATTCTACATAAGTTTTGTGTAGCGTGAGCTTTTCCAGTGTTTTGATGCCATGCTTTTTTTTATCCAGAAAGTGCCTTCTTCTTTCTCACTAATACATGTAGCTACTAGTGAGTTCAGTCAAGAAGTACCAGCCCTACAAGTAAGCCGAGTCGTCCCACCCCGCGAGATAGCACTGACTCATTGAGTCACATCATACAACATGTCAACAAGGCCGGCCCGTTCCGTTTACGATATTGCTTTTAGGTTAATTTACTTTATGATCATTCAATGTTTTCACATTCGATACTGTTCTGGTTTTGCGTTATTTACTGGTGTGATCCTTGGTGCCAGTTTTGGTGTACTTACTGGTTTCATTTATCTGCCACGTTGATATCTTTTATTGTTTTTTCGTATAAGAAGAAGACGCTAAATTGTTATTTTATGCGTCGTTCACCGGTGGTCCGCGGACCACTGGTGGTCCCTGGAAGCATCCCAAGTGGTCCGCGGTGCCATCCTAATAAATAAGATAGGTGACAACGACGCGAATCCGAAGGCACGAAACAGGAACATAAACCAACTGGGTGTCCATTGCAATACAGTCACTTTGTCAAATGGTCCCATGACTATAGTACGTAGTGTCTTCGTACCCCCAATGGGAAAAAGGTGTTGCCCAGAACATGACACTTGCCGGAAGGTCCCAAGTGCGCGTAAGCCTGTAGTTCTGTACCCTTAGGACTCTAATGAACGTCACTGGGCTCAACTCATCTAACAAGACTATCGACTCAAAAACAGAAGAAGAAGAAGAAAAATCTTCAACTGTTTGAATGATTTAATTTACCTCGTCAGGCGTTTTTCAAGGTTTCCATAATTTTATCAGTGAAAACTCCTTTCCATGGGTGGCTTTAAACATAAGAATGGAGGTCCTTGTGACTAGTATGTTTAAAAAAACTTGATTGAACACCAGCGGTAATTTTTTTTGACTTTTGTTCTCGCACGTAGGACGCACTTCATCGACTAATTTATATATTATGTGTCCGTTTGTGAAAAACAGGTGTTAATTTCAGCATTATTTGTTTCAGGATGTGTCGGTAGCCGGCACCGCCCATGCATGATGGCGGCAGTGAATTCGGTAAGTTTCACCAACTGTTGTTACAGGGCTTGTTTATTTCGTTAAAAATGCTCGTTATTATATTATGTGACTTAGAAGACAGAAATAGATATGAATAAAGATGAATAATACAATACATAGGTTTAATGTACCTAAATCATAATTAATTGTATAGATAAGAAAAGGATCAGAGGACCGCCATTGCCATGTAACGTGGCAATGGTGCCAGCCTTCTGGGCACTTTTCATATTGACAGCGAAGTGGACGTTGACGCCCTGTAATTCTTTTCCGCTTTGGATACTTGTACATATTTATACTTTTATTTTAGATCCATTTGTTGTTTGTAAATAATGTACATACTGAATTCAAACAAACAAGTTCTTATATCAAAATCAAATCAAATTCAAAATATTTTATTTCACATAGGCCTAGATGGGCGCTTATAAAACGTCGAAAAAAAGGTTTGGGTTGGTAGTTTCTTATGGAGAAGAACCGGCAAGAAACTCCATGGTTACTCTTTTCAAATCATTTGGTATTACAATATTGTCATGGATACATCATTTGTACTTAAGTATGGGGGACAGCGTAGGCCCGACAATAAGTCGTTGCTTACTACACAAAAAATGTAGAACAAAATAAAAAGTTAACATAAGTTAACAAGCAGCTGGGAATCTACAAAGCCTACAATGTTCACACATTCACGAACAATCGATAAAAAAGAATCTATACAAAGATAAGTGAGATAGTTAAATCTGTTAAATTCTCACGAAGTCATGCACCTACTAATTCAGTTTTAAATTAATTTCCAACTAAACACCAGGAACAAATGAGCATCGCAAATCCAATTCATTAAACTAGCATAAAATTCACGATAGCAATATTACAGTATTTACAGCCGACAACAAAGCCGAAACTGTAATCAACATAGCTCCTAAAATTCACTCCACGGACATTGGAATACATGAATTAATAAACCCGTGTGTTCAACATCAGACTGACAGATACCCCAATGAATTCAAACACTAAGCTTTGATATTACCATTTCGAAATGATTTTCGTTTCGCTGTACTGGTAGCTTAAAATTAATAATCTAAAATAGGTTGTTATTACACGAACGCACTGTAGTCATCTCATTAACAGGGTTCAATCCATCGTGAATATCTGTCCATTATACTGTTCAGTAATTGGCTCCGTTCTCGCTTCAAGTCTCGAATCATCTTTCGCTATGTGATAAATTTCCGCGGAACAGTTTATTAAGGGGCGAAGCTGTTGACTGAATCGAGACGTTCTACATAACATCGTCGATTTGTTAGAAATGATCTGCTTTAAATATTTCATGATTTAAAGTTTAAAGGGCTTTGAATAGATTACAGTGACAGCGGCCTGTGATAAAGTTGTTTCTTTTTGTAAATTATGATGTTATCAAATGTATTTTTTATCTAAAAATCGATAAACATCCGTATTTTATTCAGTTTCGTAAAGGAAAAAGGCAAGTATTTAAACTATATTCATCATCATCATCACCATTTCAGCCGAAAGACGTCCACTGCTGGATATAGGCCTCCCCCAAGTGTCGCCACGTTGACCGGTCCCGTGCGTCTCGCATCCAGTGGATCCCTGCAACCTTTACCAGGTCATCGGTCCACCTAGTGGGAGGCCTTCCAACGCAACGTTTCCCGGTTCGCGGTCGCCACTAAAGAACTTTTCGGCCCCATCGGCCGAACTAAACCATATTCATTCTAACATAATCTCGTGTAAAACATGAAATACTTTCATATTATTTTTTGAGCACCTGACACACAAATAAGTTATCCTTTATGATTGTCACCTTTATCCTCTATGATTGTCATAACACATAAATAAAATCATACCTAGCACTCATATGGGCTCGAGGTCTCTTCAAAATTATCTTCCCCGTCCTAAAAACATGTTTTCTCCGCACGAAAACAGTAATATTATCTAGTAGGTACCTAAGTATAATTCATACGGCGTTTACTCGGCTAGGAAATTGCCGTCTCTCACCTAGAAAACGTTTCACGCATAGCAAAAGTTTTCTAATATTCATAAATACAAAGGTATCTGACATCACACCTAAAGTTAGTAACGAGTTTAGCATAGTTACGATTAGTAGATAACATAATAAAATTTTAGTGGAAACAGCTCTTATTTGTTAACAAAGTAAAGCTGGTTATAAGAAAAATGTGAATGGTTGTTTGTTGTTCTACATCTGACTACGAATATGAACAAACTAAACATCGTATTCTATGGGAGTGCAGTCTTTGGCAGAATGAACGCAATATTATGTTGGATAGTGTTCAGGTTACATCTGGAGTTATTTACTATACGGACCTTGTAGAAACTAGAACAAATTTCCGTGCTTTCAAACGTTTTTGCCATACCTATTATTGGAATCAAAAATAACAGCTGACAACTTAGGACCTGTTAATGATAATATTTATCCGTGGTGCTATGCAACTGCGCTTATTCCAGCTGTAATCGTCCCTTTGTACCTATTGGCCAATGGCTACTGGGGTTTCGTTCTGTCTCCTGCTGATACCATTCTTCACATAAAACCTACCAAAATAGATTGATGGATGCCATAAAAACAAGTATTCCCGCAATATATGTTTCTGGAAAACATCAAAGAACGAAATCCACATCCAACTTGCAAGTGATTTCCTCCCTCGTATCGAATCAGCTAAACAGACTCGCTCCACACCTCTCACTGTTTTATCTCTTTTTTTTCCGCCATAAGGCCTCGTTCAGAGCTTAACAGCCGGCGATTGAGGTACGTAACTGCGAGTTGGCTCATCACTGCTCTCTCCCAGGTATAACGTGACCAGGTTAAATGGACCTCCGCGAACAATTTTTTTTACAGCTTCCAAGTCCATTTTACACTGGCATGGTTATAATGGTGCCCGTGTTGGACGTTCTGCCATGGACGCCTTCCAAATCGCGTCGCATTTGAATAGCAACTGCAGTTCGACGATAGTCGTTTAACTTTTATCGATCTATATCTGAACCATCTTTAGTGAATTGGCAACGTTTATATTCTTGAAATTGGAAAAATTTGCCTATTTATACGATAATGTAATGATTAAATTATTCAAGGCTAGGCTAATAAAAATATATTTATTGGTAATAAGTTATAGTAAATATCCCTCTCAGTAGGAAAATGTAAATATTTGATTCGATTCGACTAGACATCGTTTGGTCGTAAGTTATATGAGTCAACAGTTGGTAAGCGAACAGTTCGCTTCGCTGAATGATTCCGGTTCTAAAGGCTAATGATGCCTAATTGGAACCGTTTATTTACTTAAAACATTAGTGTTCTAGCATCCAAAGAAACTGTTGATACTGAAGATTCAAGAAATATTGTAGGTACATTATGGACTACAAACACAATTTACACAAACTGCAAAAGATAAAAATAAAGATGCATTTATTTGTATAAACATGTGTGACATGATACATAGTTATGCGCATATAGATGGAAATGAGTTTAGGATTGCTGGTTCAACATGTTTTGTCATATTCGGCGTACATGATTGTTTATACTTCATTGGAAATTATAAATTAAGAAATAATTAAATTGCTTATAGACAAAATTCGATCAATTAAAATACATAATTAGTCAATACAAAAATATAGTCAAATAAGAATAATTAAAACAATAAAATTAATAATAAGCTGGCAACACTTACGTCAAGCAAACGTCATCATATCAGATTTACCAAATTTTCTTAAATTTAAATAGTTATAGTATACCGGACGATTTGAATCATACCACCCTTTTATAATACCAATTTTATTTGAAAAAATCAATGAAAATATACTAAAATTCCAATGAAAATAAATTGAAATCAATAAAGAAAACCATACCGTTGATTTGACACAATGTGTCATTGTGTGTCAAAAATTTTCCGAAAATATAAAAAGAAATGAAGATATGACGATGATATTATGTTGACGAGATCAGCTACACGACGCGCACGCCTATCGCCTCCGGACCCGTCGCTCAGCTCCGCCTCGCCGCCGCCGGAATCCAGCCTCGTCGTGAGTGCTGTGACACCGGCCGTGGCAGTTGCGTCGAGCTCGAGCGACGAATATTTCTCTCCACCCACGACGCCACCACCTGTTCGTCGGCGGGGAGGACGCCGGCCGCCGGACGGCTTAGGACCTCGAGGCCCACCGGCCTCTGATATTTTGACCGGCCTCTGCCCAGCTCCCGGCGGGAGTGTGCAGCGCATGCGATGGACACAATCCATCAATGAAAACGTCATGCGCTCATACTATGGGGCTACAGAGGGAGGAAACAACCTGACCGCGTACCGTGTTCGGATGCTCTCTCTGTTTCAGGTGCTTGAGCTGTCAACGTGTCGGCACAACGATTATCGGATCAGGTGCGAGTCATCCAGCGTAATCGTATGTTGGATGACACTGTACTTGATCGCCTGCGAACTGAAATGCAGAGTAGCCATGTCATTACCCCGTCGGTACAGGCTGTGGTTCTACCACAGTCTAGTACAATATCTAATCGCGCTAATGACCTGAGTAATGACATGGTTACTAATGTAAGTACCCAGTGCAATGAGGAAATGAGGAGTGCTTTGGAAGGTGCGATTCGACGACAGGTCGAGCGAGCGTGCGATCTAGTACCAGAAATGGGGGCAATCACTATTAGCCCCCAAGACGTAGTTCGTGCAGTCCGTCCGTTGCCTAACTGGAAATCTCCAGGGCCGGATGGGCTGCACAACTTCTGGATTGAATGGTTTACAAGATCGCACGCTTGCCTGGCGATCCTGTTCCAGTCAGCCTTAGAGTCAGGGTCGCTGCCAGAGTTCCTGACAACAGGTATAACCCACCTGCTCCATAAATCGGATAGTACTGCGGAGCCCAAAAATTAAAGACCGATTACCTGTCTTCCGACGGTCTTACATCTATTTTGAGATCTAAAATTAACAAACACATTGATGAAAATTCTGTAATGTCCGCTTCTCAAAATGGATGTAGGAAGTACTAAGGAGGTACTAAGTACTAAGGAGCTACTCCTCATTGATATGGCCATTAGTCAACAGGTTCGCCGTTCCCGAAAGGATCTGTCGACATGTTGGATAGACTATAAGAAGGCCTATGACTCGGTGCCACATATATGGCTCATGAGGGTGCTAGAGTTGTATAAAGTTGATGCAACTCTGCGCACCTTCCTGATGTCATGTATGGGGCAATTGAGGACAGTCCTTCGCTATCCAGGATGTCGGCAAATCCAGAGAAATAGCGAGCCGATAAGGATAGAGCGGCGGATATTTCAGGGCGATAGTTTGAGTTCACTTTGGTTCTGCTTAGCCTTGAATCCTCTTAGCACGCTATTGGAGGATTCAGGTCTAAGCTATCAGTTGAGGAGAGGTGGTCAAGTTATATCTCACCTGCTTTACATGGATGACCTGAAACTCTTTGCCCCCAACGATTTGCAACTGATGGAGCTACTGAAAGTAACTGAAACTTTCAGTAGCGCCATCAGGATAGAATGGCATGGTAAATAGACTTAAAATAAAAATATGTGCAAATATCAAAAGATTACTATGCGTCAAAAAATTCGTTTGCATCGCTGTCAACGGCAAAAGCGCAGCAATGGCACATTGAATATGCAGTTCTTTTTTTAAAGATTATGATGTAAGAATGCTCCTTTCAAAGCCACAACATTAAACGCTGAAAGGAAATCCACAAACATTAAGGAAATCCACATTACCCATACACATTACAAAAATGATTGTACTGTCCAATTTCCCAAGAACAATAAGATAGAAGACACTTCTAGAAACACGAATGCTCTTACATGCCTTAGATTCAATTGTCAATCCTAGAGTTGTATCTATGTGGCTGTAAAGAGATCTGCGGCAGCCAAACTTCGCTAAGACTTTAGTACTGGATCACCGCAGTCGTATAAATCCGTCTTTCGTTATTACCCTACTAGTCGGTTACAAGACACAGCCTTCAAGTATGAATGAGACAAACTGTAGACTGCTGTGACTCCATCAGAGTAAGATGTGCCGGGGCGCAAGGCGGGACAAGTAAGAACACTCAAAAGAAGACTATGCATTGCTTATAACTGGTATTCACGTATTAAGTACCTTTTCTGATAAAAAGAAGATCTTCTTAAAGGCCTCGTGTCTTAATATCTGTCAGTCAGTGGCAATGATTCATTGATTTTGCACTTTGACCTATCAGATGTGTTTTTGCCTTCATAAAACCGTCGATATTAAATTATGTGTGATTGAGTTAGGCCGTAGTTAATCACAGAGTTCTAATGCCTGTCTTATCAATACCCTGAAGAATCTAAGCTTAGGGTATTCGAAGTGATCTAAGTACATAGCTTGAGGTCGAATTTTACAGTCTGATCGTGCTTTACATTCATATTATAAATCTTGGTACTGGAGAGAGCTTTAGAGCTTTTAAGTTAATATTTTGATGGCGGGTCAAAGTTCTTTAACAGAGTAATGTTAGTAGGTCAAACTTATGTAAACGCGTTGCAAAAAAAATTAAAGTTATAGCTTCAAATTAGGTATCATCTGGAAATTGTTATTTTTACTGTTTATCTACTTAGGTACCTTTAGACAAGATAGAAACAACTCACATCATTGACATGAATGTTTACCCAAAAATTCACTGGTTCATGTCTGGTACCATCTGTTTCCACTCGGTGTGCCTCAGCCCCGGCCTATGGTGCGAGTGTTCAACGTTTTACGAACCATTTCATTTTATCGAATGCAGTGTAATACAGATTGTTATGAATCAGCTGGGAGTCAATATACCGGCGCACATATGGAACACGTTACGCATGTGTCAGCTCGATTTATTTTTTACCCATCCGTATGTTTTTGTGTTTGATTTATGCTGGCCTTAGTGTCAGTGGGCCACGCGATGAAACCAGTGTCAGGTTTCTTTTTAAATCTCCGCTTCCATTACCGTTTTGCCAAAGGTAATTCTGAATGGTATGCTAGGAACTCAACGATGTACGTTAAAGTTGGTATTTCGATTTTTATTTCCGTTCTATTTTTAGAAACTGATGATAGCGGTGTGTTAACGGGTGGTGGAAGAATTTATAGCTGATTATTCATAGTAGTGATTTATTCTTAGCTTTGTTTGATACATGTTTGAGTAAACAGAGTAGCGATTACAGAGGTCGTCATGGAAACGTTAGAACTTGTGATTGTTCTCGCATTGTGTTATTTTCTGGCGATTTATTTATTTACAAAAGGTCCTAGCAAAGGTTTCTATCGTTATCTTCATCATAACAAACTGTCAAACTCCACAGCTGGTCACAGCACAGCAGTTTAGAATACTTTATGTTAAAAATACGAAAGCATGTTATTTTGCGTTGAGGCTTGTCCTCATTCATAAATTAAATAACTTGTTGAATGCACAAAGAGAAAAAAAAACAAAAGCTCTATGTGACTTTAACAAAAATGTTTTGTGCATTTAAAAAGTCGACAGAATAAAATAATACCTACAATAAAATTACCTTTAAAACTACACAGCGACCAAAGCCTTTTCTTTCTCTTGTTTTTACGAAATAACACAATGGAAACAGCGCATGAAATAGACAGAAACAATGGGGAAAATATCAATCTGTATCTAAAAGCAAAGAACTTTGTTTATACCCTTCTTCAAGACTGAAGAATAAAAAAAAACATAAAACATTCGGTAGGTACGTACTTAAGATAATGTTTTACAACTTATCAGTTAAATCAAACAACGTTTCGCCATTTAAAAGGCATAAAAAGGGAAAAAGGGGCCAAGTTTCTCAGTTTTTCGGAGTTTCCCCGTCGGTTCGGATCGAACGGGATTAGGCTAATGAGCGCCGGATTCCCTCCATAAAATATACAAGACATGTCCTGAGCTTGATATCGGGAAATATTTAATGAAAATGGAATCAAGGGTTCCGGTTTGTTTATGTTTAGAATCTATTAAAAGTTCATTTGTTTCACGCTCATTATTTAGTTAAATTCTCAAATTAGAAAGACGTGACTATCGTCTTAAATCGAACCGTCACAAAAAACATGAGAAAGTGCGAAAAGAACTGCCGGACAGAGTTTGCAAATGTTCTCAAAAACTACGGCAAGAATAAGAGCAAAGATGAATTCATCACAAAATTAGTCACTACTTCATTTTAACGTACACAATAAACAGTTCATTGTTAGATAATAAAGTGTTTAGCGGCAGTTCGCGCGACGTTCGAGCCTACCAAAATAACCGTGTCGTGTGTAACATCCCTATTTTCAAGGAATATTGCTCACATAATAATAAAATGAATGACAATATACCGTGTGGTTCCGTAGCTAGAATATATTTTTATTTAATGCTGTGAGTGCATTGGGATTAAATGAAAATTCTAGTGTTGTAGCAATATTATGAAAGCCCTGAAAATGTTTACAGTCTGGCACGTCTTAGTACCTACCTAAGTGATTGATTCGCTTTAGAGGCTTGTAGACTATCAAACTGTATCCTAAAGTTTAATGTTCAATAATCTAAGAACGCTTGCACTTAGGCATTCAAGGCGGGTATTGTACCTGATGAAGTTTACTATTGGAGAAACGTTTTAAGTAGGTGTATACATCATTATGGAACACCACTAATTAGAAATCACCTTATACAATACATTACATCAAATTTGTACCTACTTAAAAGTCTTGCTAGTAATCATTTTGTATTTGGAATATCAGTTTTGTCAATTCCTCACGAACCTACGAGTGAACGTAGAACTAAGAACGTAAGACCGGTAACTGTTCTGAATCACGAAAACATTTTCCAACTACAAAAAACTTAAACAAAGCCCTTTCATTAACTCAAAATAAAAAGCCATTAAAATTCCACTTTCGGCCCAGTACAACAAGGAAACGAATGAGTGAGATTCTAATATTCTAGTGCTACAACACTGGAGCCTTTTGTAACGGGTAATAAAGGGCATTCTAGGGCTCAAGTGGACCCAACGGAAATTTAATCTGACAGAGGACCCTTTTGTTTCAAGAAATTCTGTCCTTAGACAAATGTCGGTAAAGTAGGCACAGCAATGAATGAATATTTCAATTTAATTAAAAATACGAGCAGAAAATGTTATTTCCTCCCGATTGCCCGTTTAAAGGACACTCTTATCAAATCTTAATGACCTCCAGTGTTTTGTTTTGATTTGAGTAATGACCTGAATTTGTACCGGTGTGTTTTGAACCAGCTCGAAAAAAGGAGTCATTATTTTTTCAATTTTGCGTATACAATACTGTTATTTGATGAGGTTCTTAATTTGAAATAGGTAAATGATATAAAAATTTTAAAAAAAAATTTGGACGCCCTAGAAAGGCTATAGAACATTAGTTTTTGTAAATGCGAAACCTAAAACACGTGTCTAGTATTTTTATGTAAAGAATCTATGTACAATATTTCAAAATTGTATCATGAAAAATCACAAAGTTATAAGCTTGTTCTGCTACCTGGTTGTCCGCACGAATACGTGGTCACCACGCAGTGCGCCAGCACGCGCGCCACCAGTCGTCTTGAGCTCATTGATAATAATAATTTGGCTGTAGGATAGGAACCTAAATAATTGCGATAGGTACTTAATGTCGCTCGGTGTCCAACTTGTAACTATTTAAATATTTTTAAGACAAAATATAACATGGTTTAAAAATCATTGGAATCGATTCAGTTACTTATTCTGAATAAACTATATTCAGGTTTCGCATATACTAAAAATAATGTTGTATACTGATTTAGTGAGGTTCTTTAGAAAGGTCAGGTGTGTAGTACTCGTAACCGGCGTGCGTGTGTGACCAGATGTATGAACGTGGACGAGGCAGAAGGAGTATGTAAGGATCAGAGCAGGTGGCGTTCAGTGGTTTCTGCCTAGCCCCATGGGAAAAAGGCGTGAGTTTATGTACATATGTATGTATTTAAGCAGTAAAAATTAGTATCGTTTTTTTGGCTTACGTCACTAAACTAAATTACAAAACTTGTTTATAGTGGAATCACTTCAACTACCTGACTAAACTAATCCCTATCTTGATCATAATTAAAGGTAAATGATAAGAAATACCTACGCAACTAATTTCATAATTCTGTTTGTTTAGAATGAAGCCAAACATTTAATAAAGGTGACCTTTGTACAAGCTTCATTAATTGGGCTTATTTTTGGTATAATAAGTACCGGAGCCTGTTCAAGTGGCTATATTGAACGAGGGTTAGTGAAAATAACTGAAGAAGGTTCCAGAAATATTATTTCTGGATTCTATAACAGGTTTCTCAAATATTAATAGGTATAGTACGACCAGTTTAAGTTTACAGTTCAAGAAAAAATGCAACAATATGTCAAGCTTCTTACATATATTTTAGTTCTTTGTTTTACCACCTGCATGAGGAAAATGTAATGAGAAAAATGTTGATTATGAATGTAAATGGCTATAAGAGTAAAAGAAGACCCAAGAAACGATGGATGGACTGTACGAAAGATGAAATGGCTATAAAGGAGGTGACTGCTAAGGTGAAGAGTAACGACCCCGAATAAATTGGGATAAGGGCAGCAGAATGATATTTTACCACCTTCACAGATATGTTGGTATGTAGGTTGGTTAGTCAAATCTGGGTGTCTGGTGTGTACCTGTCTTGCAGTGGCGAAGGTTCCATACAACTCGATTCCTACCGGCTTTCCTTTCAAAAATGGCACAGTCAGTATTCTATAGACAAATAATATAATCACATTAAAGATTATGTACTCCGGCTTACCTCTTACAAAAATTGACCCTCCGCTGCTGCTGTCTTGATTTGTTCATAAACGCCATTTACTAGAAAGTCTCTTGTACAGAGAGTATGTTTCAAATAAGAATCTATATATTTGGCACATGCCACAAGTGACACAACAACCAAAAAAAAATAATTAAAAAACTTAAAAAAAAATCTAATACACGTGACACCTACTTTCAGAAAAAACTAATAGCTTCTTCTCGCAACCGACGTGCGTGTATGACCAGATGTATGAACTTGGTCGAGGCGAAAGGAGTATGTAAGAATCGTAGCAGGTGGCGTTCTGAGTTTCTGCCTACCCCCGTGGGACAAAGTCGTGAATTTATGTATATGTAATAGCTTCATCATCTTCCTACCGTTGTCCCATGTTACTTGGGGTCGGCGTAATACGTTTTTAGAGTTTCGCACCTCGAAAGGTAAAAACGGAACCCTTATATTATCACTCGCGTGTCTGACTGTCTGTCTGTCACAGCCAATTTACTCCGAAACTACTTGACCGATTGAGTTGTTTGGTACACATAATGTAAGTCAGTAGTTTTGCAAACTATATCGTGTTACGTATCAAATGAAAGGGCTCCTTTACGGATTTGGATGAAATTTCACACATAGATGGCTATGTGCGAAATATAAACTATATTCATCCAAATCCGTTCAGTAGTTTTTGCGTGAAAGAGTAACAAACATCCATCTATCCATCCTCAAAAACTTTCGCATTTATAATATTAGTGGGAAATGCAACGGTAATTGGACTTGAGTTTTCAAACTGTGAGTCAGAGCTATTGTAACAAACGTTTGCGATTGTACAAATACAAACCGATATTATTTATACACGGTACAGGAAACAAAGAACATGCAGTCGAGGTAAATAAAATAGAAAATAGAAATGACACCTACTAGAACCTAGAACCATTGTTCTTATATAGATTAAACTGTTACAAACCAACCCATCGCAAAAAATCTCCCATCACCTCCAGCCAAAATATTAAGTCTCAAGATGAAATACAGAGCATTTATCACGTGTTCACGATAGCAGCAGAAGCCTTAGAGCTGCAGATAATGAGTCGAGACTGCCCCCATGGGCATAAAACTGACGCATCGACCACTTCGCGCGGCGCTTACAGAATATCTCTTGACACAGCGACTTAAATGCGAGACGGATGTCGGAAGCCCCTTAATAAGATGGTGTTGTGGAGGTAGTAATGTACCTAAAATAAGTGATTCACAATAAAGGCTCTTGTTAGATCAGCTTTCATTGCGGGCATGTGGAGTTTACACTTGAATACAAACTATACCTTTGGGAACATCCTTTGCTCCATAACATTATGAATTACAAGCTCTAGATTAAACGAAGCTTAATAATGGCATAGATAGACATAATTACTAGTGTAACTGCAAAAGTAGCAGACGTATTGACCGCCTACGCCTAAACCAACATAAAGCAACCCTATTATGTATGTATACGAATCCAAAATAGACATGAAAACTATTTCAAGGGCCTCTAACCCGACGAGTGGGCGACGGGTCCTTTCTACCCTTTTAGCGAGTGAGTGGATCACAATCGCTGACTTGACTTCAACCCTCCGCCGCCGGCCACCCGACCGCCTTGGAAACACGCCAGCAATCTGTTTGCTCAACTTTAATTGAGATTATCCTATTCCAAATAATTTTAAATAGCCAAACGTTGATTACAGAAGCAATTCAAAATATTCTGATTGCTTAATCACGACTCTTGTCCAAACAAAATTTCACCCGCCATCCAAATATTTATGAAATTGTTGGAAAATATAATTATCTTTTCCATTTCCGATGACGCAAATGCCAAATGCATCAAAACGTCACGCGTCAAGCGGCCGAATGTCTCAAATGACAAGTATACGTCAGTCACGCGGACGAAAATAGCAGACGGTTGAGTAAACACTTCAGAAAAAAAAGATCTTAATTTTCTCTATAATGTTAGCTTTATTCCGCTATCAAAACCGTATTGAACATAAAATTTTAACGACGGCGACGCCGCAAAACGACGCGCGGCGGTAGCGAAGTGAGTGCGGCGAGCCACCGCTTTATAGCAAATTGGAGTCATAGCGGGTTGACACCGAGACGGCATGGCATTGTCCCATGTGACGCGATACTACTAGACCCAACGGGCCATGTCGAGCTGCAGCGAGATGAGGCGGCCATCGGACAGGTTGGATTCGAGCCAGCGATGTGTCCCGCCACTCGCGTGCTACGGGATAACAGGATATCTAGCTTATGTAGGGATTATTCAGACAACTAGGTCGCAATCTCGTTTGTCAAGCGAATTTTCAATGGGATTTAATGTTCTACGGGCGTAGTAGATATAAGTAATTCGCGTCAGTATAAACGTTGTTGGCAAAGTGACATTCTGTTTAACGTTATTGTTCCACAAATATCGACTAAATACCTGAAATATCGACTAATAACATTTGATAGATAGCACTATTTCCCAATGCACTCTATTGGGAAATAGTGCTATCTATCAAATGTTTTTAACGCCACTGACCTGGATTCTGGATTCACATCCTGTAACATTACATGCACGATTATTCAGTCTCTGTGTTGTATAAATTCAGTTTTAGTGGAGTGAGTCAATCCTAAATAGATTCCGTATATCCAAAATAACTCTGTTTTATTTTTGAATTAGCATTTGAGAAAATAACTTTGCACTAGCCAACACTTAAATATTTATGCCTGAGGGAGCAGGACTATTAGCAAATTGATGTATTTTTTATTATTTCGTACGAAACTCCTATATTTTTGTAAAAAAGAATCTGACGCTGAGCTATTTCACTAATGGGCCATCTGAGCTTGAAGTCTGTCATTGAGGCTTGGAATTTCACCTTTTATCGGGCAAATGGTGTCACCACAGCGTAATGAATGATATTCATTTGTCCATAGGTGGCACAAATATTATCGTGGTGCCAATCTCTATGGCCTCATTTAGGTGCCGTTTTAGCTACATTTTACGATTGTCCGTTTAGGGTATATAATTTCCTATACTGCGCGATTTTAAAATTACGTAGATAATTAGTCTAACCGTATTTATAGATCAGTGTAAAAGGAAGGTAGTTGGAGTTCCTTGCCAGTTCTTCTCCATAGGAAACGACCAACCCGAGCCGTGCACCTTTTTCTCGACGTTTTATAAGTGCCCAATGTGAAATAAAATATTTTGATTTTGAGGTTTAAATTGTAGGTATTTAAAAAAAAAACTAAAAATTTAGTTTTTAAAATACATGAGTAACCTACCTTACCTTCCTCCGTATTTTTTTCCTAATTTAACTATTTCTTGATCGAATCGCATAATACAATCTGAACGAAAAGCTCCTACAAGTTGATAAAGATAATAAAGTCGATTGTTCAGAACAACAGCGGCTACTTTCTTTAAAGTTTGTAACAAACTAGCCTCGCAATAGCTATGCTATTCGTTCCATGTGCTGAGATATTTAAAGAGCAGGGTTGTCACGCTGAATGGCATCTGTCGGACAGCATTTACCATTATTTATTGCTTCTCTTTCTTTTATTTTGCGATTATAAGACTTAACCACATTCAAATAATGTGTATTATTGTCCACTACCTGTTGCCCGCGACATTCACACGCGTTAAATTATTAAAAAAAAAAAATTACTTTGCTCTGAATCATATTTTAATTTTTAATTTTTTTTGTACGAAACTCTATTTCTTATTCTAAAATAAAAGTAGCCTTGGTTACTCCTTAAAACATCAGCTATCTGCCAGTCAAATTCCCGTCAAAATCGGTCCAGGCGTTTCGCAGATTAGTCGGAACAAACAGACAGATAGACAATTAGACAGACAGACAAAAATTTAAAAAAAATGTTTTTTTGTTATTAGTGCCGTATTTCTCATATGCATTCAATAAAAAGCTGTTATTTTGATATTACAATACAGACTACACTTTAATTTTATTTATTTTTATAGATTACGTAGATCAGAAATACTTATATAACTAACCACGATATTAAATTCGTCAAACAGCGTTATATTTGCAAAATCATCCGAATTGAGACTTGCTTACTACTTTTACCACGTCGATTCTTTCCACTTTCCATTGTAGATAATCCATTTTACAAGCTTAGAACTTTGCTAATAAGCACTAAGCCTTACTTTTAATGGTTTGACTTTATGCATATTTCAAGCCGTGGCAGCCCTGTCTGCGCGCAGCTGTAACGTCCTGTCGGGACTGAACGGCATTCGATATTGCAACTTTCACGCGCCACTCACTAACAAATAACAACATTGATCTAAATATTTTGCCTTGTTTGTACTTGTCTAGTAAATTATGAGCGTGTGTGAAATTAATTAAATGTCTACCCTTTTTCAGAAGACATTGAATGTTTTTATTTAGAATGTTGCTAAAATTTCATTCAGGTAGTCATATCTTTTCAATTTCATATCAAGGATGTAAGAAAAAAAAAATATGTTATGCTTACATTATACGCAACACATGAGAACTTAAAGGTGCAGATACTTATTCGTAACATACAGATGTAAAAGTCAGATTCCGGACGTGAAGGGCACTTTGCGCATCAGCTAGAATAAAAGGTCCATCATCTTTGTCAACTGGTGTAACTACTGCACGCAGAGCAGTTGCTCTAAAACAAAACAATGAGATATAATTATGTTTTTTTTAGAAAAAATATTACTTGTCAAAAGAACGGTAAGAAAAATACTTCGCCGAACATGATTACAGACTGACATGTTGAATGATGTGTGGTGGTATTTAAAGCTATTTATTGCACTAAACCATTTAACGAATGTGTTTCAAAGAATTTTCACAATGTTATCAATGAAAATTCCCTTATTTTATTATGAGCTAGAAGTATTTGCAAATTATTAATACAATTTATGTACCTATGCAGGGTATTTGGTACCGAAACAATTATTTGAAGGTTTCTTTAGCTAGCGCAGAAAAGATACTTTTTATTTTATAATTAAAAAAATAATAAAATAATAAAACCGGTCGCACGGGACCGGTCAATGTGGCGAGGCCTTTGCCCAGCAGTGGGACATACCAGGCCAAAAAAAAAAAAAAAAAAACATTATTTACCTCAATTTTTAACAATTTGGAAGCATGATTCTCTTAGGTTACGTACGCACTGACTGGTGGCTTGCTTAGCCCGTAGAGGCTAGAGAGCTGCCTAGCGAGTGGCTGCACTGCGCGCTTGGCGCCTCGCTAGTCATCATCGTCATCATCATCATTCCAGCCGAAAGACGTTCACTGCTGGACATAGGCCTCGCCACATTGACTGGTCCCGTGCAACTGGCATCCAGCGGATCCCTGCAACGGATCCCTCGCTAGACGCCTAGCATATATCGAAGTCCGCGCTAAATAGAACGATTGTACCATTATGATGAACGAAACTGCTGGCAAGGTTATACTATCTACCCTACTTAAATACTCCGAGGGCTCTCAACGATGATCGCCAATCATTTTCACGTTTGTTGCCACGCCAAATCTATCGGGCCGACGGATGAGGTTCTATAGCAATTTGTTTCTATTAATCACATCAACGACCCTTCCTTGACTGTACGAGTATAACAGCAAGTCATCTGCATAATGGGTGCAACAATACCCTTAACGAAGCCGAAAGGCACTTGTTTTCCCCGTCATTGCGGCCAGTTTTAGGGCTCCGTAGCCAAATGGCATAAAACTGAACGTTTATAGATTCGTCATGTCTGTCCATCCGTATGTCACAGCCACTTTATTCCGAAACTATTAGGACACAACATTACTTTAAATACCTCCACGAACCTCGTACTATTCAATGTATCCATCAGCACAATGTTTTGAGTGCGTTTACCGTAAAACGTAATTTTTCACCCCAAAAATATTGTCGTTTCCCAGGAAAAGTTCTAGATAATACGCACACTAAAGCTCGGAACTTATTAGATTTATAAAAATAGAGAACACAAGAGGAAAAAGAGTTCTGCCTCGAGGATCACTAATTTCTGAATCACACCAGGAAAGACTTCGGAAAGCACTGCAACGGTCGATTCAATCAAGGTTCAGATTGACACGTGCGGCTGTTATTATATAGACACGAGCCCATGTGTCTATACTACATCATTAATTAAAATGAAACAATTATTTTGGATTCTTTATAAGTGCCAGCGACTATTCTAAGCAAACAGATAAAAAGATTAATTATAAAATGAAAAGTTATAGTTACTTTAATAACATGCTGAACGAAATCGATTGTTCATAAATAATGACAATAGTAGTAACAAAGTCTAATTTATTTAAACGTGTTGATGAACAAGTCGATGATCTGCTTGGCGGCGCGTGGCTTGTCTGCCGGCACCATGTGTCCCGCGCCGCGCACCATCACGTCCATGAAGTTGCCGGCCGCCTTTACGAAACTAGAACAATTGAACGTCAACATTATTTACAGCCAAAATGCTTGAAATGCTAAACTGAAACCTCCGTAATTTCACATTGATTGTTTTGAATCAAAAACTGCTGTAATATCATCCTGGCAAACTGTTTTTTAAACGAAATCTTCTTCGTAGACCTGTAAAAATAATAAGATCACAACTCACGAATTTAGACGTGTGGTATCGTCCGCATCAAAGAGAGGTGTTCTATCAGCTAACCGGTACGCATCTGCGCCGGACCACTTGAGACTTCTGTGCGTGTGGACCGACAGCGCGTACGCAACGATCACGTCCAGTTGTCCACTAGGAGAAGAAGATCAAGATTTTAGCAGTAAGCGTTTCATTACAACACACAGCTTACATTGCTCACATTATACGCAACACACGAGAACTAATAGGTACATGCACTTACTTGTAACACATTACTCCATAATGCTCCAACAACTCCTCTAACCAAGGTTTGACAGTATTGTACATGTCATTTGCCAAGTGTGCTCCAACATGGCCATTCATATGTTTGTATATTATTTTTTTGACGTGAAGGGCTCTTTGCACATCAGCTCTGTTCAAGAAGATGCTAATTGATGAATCAATGTCGTCCGTGAGATCTCGTAAATAATTAAAATGATTGACAGGTGCAAAATTTTGGAAAGTTTCAAAAGCGGCAACAGCCGTCTTAAAAAAGAAAAACGACAATCAAAATACACTCCAGACATTTAAGGTATTGGGTTTGTAATGTTGGGCTACCGGTTCAAAATAACATTACTACTGGGTCAAAACCTCTGCAGGATTCATAACTGTAACTGAAGGAACCGAATCAAATAACACTTATTGTATTAGTTTATAATACTATAATTAGTCATTCACGATAATTATCATAGTGAATGACTACGATATTGTGGTAATTTCAACGCCAGTTATAAAATCACCACTATAGTACGTACATAATGCTGCCGATATTCATTATCATCATTGGCAGCCTTTTTCTATCCACTGCCGAGTGCAAGCCTCTTTACACTTTGCGCCTGGATTCCTTGGCTCTGAAATAGCCAGGACCAGGGTCTGAAGTAGACAGGAAAAGCCTGCCTCCGCTGTCAATAACTACGAAATGTCATGGTCTTTGTTCTACTTGCATACCAAAACGTAAGCGTCGTAGTTGCCTTCATCCCAGTACTGTTTAGCATTTTCTTCCAAATCATGAACTATTTCTGCTTGTTCAGGGTCCAAGAATCCCATTTGTAGTCCCCACTCGGAGTAGTGCAATAGTGTTAGTGGATCTGTCCATCCGTCCCCGATGGCTAGGCCCTGAATCGAGGACGCTTGTTTATAATAAATATTTGATTTAAAAATTGACACCTAATAAAATATAAAATAAACTAACCTTCAAGTTAATTGGCATCGACTCATTTTGGTTGTTATGTATGTAATGTCCAAACGCCGGAATGTATTTGCCAGCGTATGATTCGCCGGTGAGGAATAAGGGTGCTTTTCTCAACTCTGGGAAAACTTGCAGAAACTGCTGCATAAGACTAAGGAGACACGCGCCAACCTGCAAACATTAATGACATCAAACGGCACTTCAGTTCTTTAAGAGATAGTTCACTTTGATGATACTGGCAACAATTTATTACCTCGTCCTCATTGGTGGCGTATTCTCCTCTCTCAGTAAAACTAAATCCAGTTCCTACCGGATTGTCAATAAAGAGAAGCGAGTAGCTGGAGCCCCATGTAATAGGCATTTTTTCCGCTGAAAGATTTTTATTGGTTATTTAATGAATTTGAATTGACTATTCCGTGAATTTAACCAAGAGGTGCTTACCTGTGTTATTAACAATCTGTATTGGTCCAATTTCTTCGAACAAACCATATAAAGAAGAACCTCCAGGCCCTCCTTGCAACCAGACAACCAACGGCGTACTGTCTATATCAACTCCTTCTGCGGGGAAATACCAGAAGAACAGGTTCCATTTTGCAGTTTTGTTAACAGTGAAGTACGCGGCGTGACTGTGGACGCCAGCGAACAGGCTCGGGTCTACTGCGGATAGTTCTTTGGCTTTTCCCGTTTCTCCATTATCGATGTAGGGTGTTAGAATAAGAGGTTCATCATCTTTGTCAACTGGTGTTACTATTGCACCAAGAGCAGTTGCACTAAAACAAGACAATGGCATATTTTTTTTTTTATAAACTTTGGAAAATAAAATCTTACACTTACCAAAGAAACGCTAGGAAATAGAGTGCGCCGAGCATGATTTGAAACTTACAATTTGAGTGATATGTTGTGGTATTTAAAGCTATTTATTCCACTAAAGCATTCAACGAATGTTAAAAAAAATATGTTCAAAGAACGTTATCAACGAAAATTCTTTTTACCGGACCGATCTAGAAAGAGAGTGATGTTTTTCGCGCGGTGGCCATTCTGAAAATGATACTCGAAATTATTAAAAAAAAATGTTTTCTGATATGATAAAAAGTGGTCTCAAATGAAAGGTACTATATCCTACAACGTGTATCAAGTATGAGCCGAGCTATTTTCACTGTCGTTTTTACGAAAAAAAGGAATAAAGATAACTCACCTCCACGGAAATCCATGGTAGTGACATAATTTTACAATTTTGATGAAGTAATGTTGAATAAAACACATGTTTATCGATGATATTTTTATTTATGTAATCATTTAGTTATTTATTAAACTTTTGCTTTTCTTTAGGTGGTATAACTTATTACCTACGTATAATTAACTTTTTATACTAACATAAATGAACCCTCTAATGAGTTCTTAATATCAGGTTGCAGAAATCAAATATTTTGATGATGACAATAATTAGTCTTAATCCACATGATTGAATTTAAAAATACATATACACTTAATTATTATCACTACTTTGCGAAATTCGTGGGTGACATCCATGAAAGTGACATTTGAAACGTAAATGCCGTTTTTTCATAACCTCAATTTCTGATTATATAATACGATGATACACTTAAATAACGGTTACAATAGCTCATTACTTTATAATATCTGACAGATATTATTTAAATAAATACTCTCTCATACGTTATCCCCAAAAGTGACCAATAGCATGCCAATTTTTAAAAAAACCCTACCGTAGAGGACCGTGCTTCAAAACTATTTTCCAGGAAATGTCAAACTGTCAAACACTTTCATGATGGCGTTGTGTTGATTGTCTGTAATCGTTTAGAAATTGTGTTCATTGATTTAATTAATTATGGCTGCGTTCAATAAGTTTATGTATGGAGGTGACTAAACATCCTTGCACAAATGGTTTCAAATATAATATATTATTTTTTTAAATTGTATTTTTTTTTGCGTTTTTTGGGAACTTTTTTTCATGTGTAATCGTGATAATATTATATAAGTTTATTTATTCGAGAAAATGTATTTAATTTTTGGTCTGTATCATCCTAAATCTTTGTTTTCGTCTTTTTCTAATGATGATTTAAAATATATATTTATGTTATTTATGTTGTTTTTAATAAAAATCTTATCAGTATAAATAATTTCGATGCATTGTGCAATAGTTAACTTAAAATTAATTCAATATTCCGTTTTTAACACCAATGCACATTTTATTTTTGCTGAAATGAAAATGGTCCATGTATGTATGTACGTCAGTTTCATTGTGCCCTCGTAACTCCTAAACTAATGCACCGATTTGGATAAATCGTATGTCGAGATTCTGCTTCGTGGCGAGAGTGTCACTGGCTACATACAAACTAAAAAGCAGTGGCAGATTTTGGGCACCATGTCGTAGACTTCGATTTTTTCCCTCCCTCCCTTTCATTATGAGCTAAAACATGATAATTTACGATTAGTACCTACATTATTTTTACCTGTAGCGGAACTACAAAGAGTACTAAGCAACATAGAACAAAAAGTACTACAGCGCCATCTACGACATCGATGATAAACTAAATCTAAATCCTACATCGCGCAAGTAAATTTATCCGCGACTTAAGAATATAGACGGGTGTTATGTCTGGTCGGAGAATTCTCCCTTTTCTGTGATGAAGAACTTTACACTCAAATGCCTACAAATTAATGTTTTCGGAAGGAAACCGCTCACTCTCTATGAAGCGTTGATTTTTTTGAGTCAAGTGTGAGTTGTCTATAAAAATGAGTGGAATTGACCGATGAAACATACAAAGATCATTTCTTTGTATGTTTCATGTTTACAGTTGGTGAAAAAAAGCAAAAAAAAAAATTGTGTAGATGAAAACTGTCGGTAACTACCAAAAGTTTTTGATGATGGAAAATAAACACACAGTATCTACACTGTATTATTACACCATTCGGTAGTGTCGCAGAACCATCAAATTCTGGGAAGTAATAACATACTTACTTCCCAGAGACTGATGCCTTTTTTTTTCCGGATGGGAAATCATCAAATGACCTCCCCCCACTCTGGGCGGAGCGGAGGGGAGTGTCAGACTTATACTGACTAAAACCCATCCATGTTCCTTCTTTGCCCTTTGTGTTCCAGGGCCACGGTATCTCTTTCGAACAGTCCTGCAAGAGATTGATGCTTACGTACACAGAAAAAGTATTTTTTTTCCAAAACCGTCGGGTTTGATTCCTGGCTATAAACATTGATTTTTAAAAATCCTAGATGGAATTTAAGTTTTCGTCAAAATCGGGCCCGAGAGTCTTATGAACATTTTTCGCTATTGCTCATATTTTCGAATTTGGCCATCCACGCCCACTTGAAACATTCCCCGGTATAGACATCACTCAGATACAGGAGAAAGTCTCGACTTTCATGCCAGAAAAGAGTTTAAACAGGTAAACATCATTGGATCTAGCTTTATGACACTTCACCGACAGAGGTTATAATGTTAGGTCAGTGCCCAAGACTTGCCCCGTGCAACTTAGTAATCTTTTGGCATCTTGAGTCAGTCAAAAGTTGCTATCTTCAACATCACCATTACTGCTTGACTTGGCCAGCGCCAAGCGCTCGTCGCTCATTAAAAAACGATGGTAGATAATATTCGCAATAAACTACTACAAAATTACTTAGATAATACGTATTGGGACATGTCTAAGAAAATGTCCTTATATATTACAGTCTTATGTCTGACAAGTACAGGCAATATATAAACGAATTATGAAGCTTCAGGTTTTATTTATTATTCATGACCAGCTTGAAATTATATCTCAAAATCTCACTCATAATTAATTTTGAGAGCCTTTATAAGTGCCTGCAACAGATTTTTGCTTAAACTAAGGTGTTACAACATGATTCAGCAAATAGAGATAAATATTAAAAAGTAAAATAAAAACCATGTCACAGTTACCAACTTTAATAACATGCTAAACAAAATTAATTGTTTATACAAGAAAGAGAGTTGTAGTAACAATTTTTTATTTATTTTATCTTGATGATAAAGAAGTCGATAATTTGCTTGGCGATGCGAGGTCTGTGTAAAGCTCCCACGTTCAACAGCTGAACACTAGGCGGAAGTCGAACACGGCCTTGAAGAATAAAAATTTAGTAGTTTCGCATTAGACGTTGACTTAATTGCGAACATTATACGCAACACATGACAACTTAAAGGTGCAGATACTTACTCCCCACACATAATACCACTCCGTAACCCGATGTGAAGGGTACTTTGCGGATCAGCTAGAATATGAGGTCCATCATTGTCTACTGGTGTAAAACTAACTAACTACTGCACCCAGAGCAGTTGCACTAAAACAAAACAATGGGATATAATTAATTCTTGTGATAAATTTGTTTGGACAAAAAAAAACTTACTTACCAACGCTAAAAAAAGACTTCGCCGAACATGATTACAGACTGACATATTGAATGATGTGTGGTGGTATTTAAAGCTATTTATTGCACTAAACCATTTAACAAATGTCTTTCAAAGTATGCTACTCTTAAAATGTTATCAACATAAATATTCCATGCCTTCATAACAATAAAAAATTACACGACATGTCAACTAGCTAGTTAGTAGGTCTCGATATTGTTAATATGTTCCGGTAAAAGATAACGAGGGCACATTTTGATAGATAACACATAGACAAATAGAAATTCCATAGATTTTTGCGGCGTTCGGACCACAACGTATTTTTTGCATCATGCTGGCATCCAGTGGATTTCAAGCTGATCGCAATCTAACAACGACTGACCATTGCTAATGGATGGGTATGTTGGTACTTTAGTCTGCCATACTAAAGCAAAATCTATCTAAAATATATAACTATCGAAAATAATAGTATAATAGTGAAACAATAGTGATAATAGTGAAACTCAGATTACGCACAGAATTTATCATTACGTGATTTTTTGAGTGGGAAAATTCTCATGGATACCCTCCATCTGGGGCGAGCTGAGAGTTATGTCTATGACTTCTACCATGTATCGGGGGCCCGGGAGACTGGTATCAGCCCGCCATTCCCAGCGGGCCCCATCACCAGGTGCGGCCTATTCGTAGGAACCACTGCGTGCCACCTCTTTGAACCTGGTTGGTCGGGCGACGAGTCAGCGCTAAGTTCGCCACACCTTACTGTGGCCGGAGATCGACAAGCGCCCTTCGGCGCCCGGCTGCTCTTCTGGTTATTCTTGCGTCCTTCATTTTTAAAACAAACACTGTCCTAACGTACTGTCTACCTGTGCCAGTTAAGTAAAACAGTACAAATGTTTAGGCGAATTTCTACCTTAGTTGCCACAGCTCCTTATTTGCGACTGAGCAAACTGTGCACTTCATAGGAGCACGTCATCTACATAAATTGGGCCAGCGCGTGACAAGAGCGCCATCTTGCGTGTCACGTAGGAACTACATTATTCTGCTACCACAAATCGTACATATTCGACGAATATTCTGGAGTTATGTCCCACTGTTTTTCTGTAAGGGGTGGACAAAGTTATGGGATTTCTATGTAACACACGTTTGATATTATAACGGAGGGTGTATCAAAGTGTCGGATCTGTGGATAAACATTGTTTACAATAAATGTGTACTTCTGCATATTTTGCTAATCTTTTTCTGTTTATTTTTCGCAGTCTGTTAAAAACAACTTTGTATTCTATTAAAGCAGGTTAGAATGGTATTTCACTTGAAGTTTTCTTTTACAATAATTGCGTTTTTTACTTCAGTTATATACTATCAAAATTACATCAGAAATCCATCAACTAACACAGTGTGGTCAATGGCCAGTGTTAAGCGTTTCAATTAATTAAATACTTGACGGCTGAAGCATTGGTGTTGAATATTTAAATACTATAAATTCATAAAACTTTTCTACATTATTAATTTATGTACGTAGTGTCACTTTCATTCATTATTTAACAGGATTTTTACCGTAGCGACGATACTGATACTAGTTTTTTTATATGCTATCAAATTGCTTATTAAACCACACTGGTTGTCACCTTTCAAGGTGCTAACAACATAAATAATATAATTACTGTAAATATATACTTCTACCTGATAGTTCTCGAGTTGAATTCATAACACAAATAGCAAATAATTGAACTAAATTTTACAAACTTAACAAAATCTATTCATTCATCATGTCGCCTAAAACCTTTTGGCTTTACCATTTCGATACAATGGTACTTAGCATTACTTAAAGTTATTACTTTATGTAATGAGCCATCCCGGGAATTCGTCTCGCTCTAGTTCCCGTTAGTGAGGTTATTGCGATCCCAGGCGGCCCGCAATCCCGGGTTACGGGCAATATTCTAGATTACGTATTACAAGCACAAATGGACCGATAGAACATGGAACCTACGCACCCGATACGTCACTGCACAGTGTATAATAGTTACAGTGGACCTAATTGAAGGAGAGTTCTAGTTAAATTCATAGAAATCAAAGCAGAAGTTTAAGATATCTATACAAATCAATAAAATTAAAGTGTCTGTTTGTAATAAAAAAATAACAGCTTTTTACTTAATGTATATGAAAATACATATATACGGCATTTTTAATAAAAACTAATTTTTTTCATTTCGTGTCTGTCTGTTTATTTGTTCCAGCTAATCTCCGAAACGACTGGACCGATTTTGATAGGACTTTAACTGGCAGATAGCTGATGTTATGAGGTCAAACATAGGTTACGTTTATTTTAGAAAAACAATTAGGGTTCCGTCCAAAAATTAAAACCCTTGAATTTGGTAATAAAAACCGATTAAAAAAGGGAAGTACATAATATTTTTTTAATAATAATTTCACGCGAAGATAAGCAAATCAAGTATCTTGACTTGGCTCGCGAGGTTGTCGACATGTGGGATGTGGACTCAGCGATCATTGTGCCGATAGTTGTATCAGTCCATGGCTTAATTGCCAAGAGCCTCGACCAATACCTGAGGAGGCTCTCGTTAGGCAGCTGGATCAAGGGCTTGATTCAGAAAGCGGTACTCCTGGACACAGCTCGTATTGTTAGGAGGTTCCTCTCTCTGGAGCCCTGACCGCCGGTAGCTTGGACCTTGGACCAGTGGGCTACAATTTTTTTTATATTTTTAAATGTTTTTTTTTTTTAATTTTAATTTTCTAAGGAATATTTAAAAATGTAAATGATTTGTAAAAATATAAATAAAGAACAAAAATATTTTACGCGAACGAAGGTCGCAGGCAACAGCTAGTTTTAAATAAGATCATGCATACGGCTATATAAAGGGTGTAAATAGACCCTTAACATAAACGAAAGGCACTTGTTCTCTCCGTCACTGCGATCATTTTTTTTGTTACAGACCATACCTGGAAACCTTCTAGTTACGGACATATTGGGGGTCAAAGTTCCAGCTTTGTCACAAGTTTTTTTTAAAAACATGTTTTTAATGTAAGATTTTTACTTTACACACCTCCACGACCCCCGTACTATTCAATCCATTCATCAGCACAATGCTATGAGTGCTTTCCATCGAGTCCTACCGTAAAACGTAATTTTTCACCCCAAAAAAAAAAGTCGATTCCCAGCAATAATTTTTGTGTAAAGTTACTTAGTCTGATGTACAGAATGCTTGGTTGACGGATATGTGAAGGGTCTGTTACACCCACCTTATCTGCTTCACCTCTCCGTTCAGATTAGCCTGAATCCTGATAGACTTAAAGTAAAATGAGTGAAGAATTTATAGCTGACGTAATTAAAGCCATATGTCATACCAAGTCGCTATTTGAAAACACGCTGGACTTAATCAAGCATCAAGGAGACTTAATACTCGAGCTGGAGGTGTTTGAAGCTCCCTAAACCTGAGCTCCAAAGTAAGGCGAACCGTCAGGTGGCAACAGGTCGATGAAACCCTGTATAAACTAGGGATGTTACGGAGGTGGTTTTATCGGAACCGAAGTCGGAGTCGGATTTTTAAATTTGGTTTTTCGGAGTCGGAATCGGAGTTGGGGGCGGAGTCGGAGTCTGAGATGGTGGCATAAGAAACAAATAAAATTGTACAAAAATTAATCAGTCAGACTCTTTAATTTCAATAAAAAAATAATAAACCTATATAACATAGGTGTCACAAACAAAAATAATCACATTTTTACAACAGTTAGATAACGCCGCTATGCTTCGACCTTCGATTTAAAAGTATCGGAACCAAAGTCGGAACCGAAGGTGTAAGATCAATTGGAAATTCCGACATATCGGAGTCGGAGTCGAAGCTCCGTAACATCCCTAGTATAAACCACTAAAGAGTCACACCAAAATGGATCTAAAGATATAACCAAGATAGAACTAGGTAAAAGAAAATGTAGGCTAACCCTTGTTTAACATACTTTTCAGCTTACGTACTACCGCGCTCACTGGCGGGAGACTACTTTTCAACCTTATTACCCAGGGCATAAGGGTGAAACTGAAAAGTAGTCGATCGACCATCAGTGAACTCTGTAGTACCTGCCTCTTAAAATCTTAACCCCAAAAGGCTCTAAAGGGAAACATCACAAATTATTTACAACGAAACTCATTACTGTCTAACTCACGAAATTAGATACTAATAATAAACATGAAATATTTAATTAAATTCAACACTATAAAATTCCTTCTCGATTGGTTAAAAAATTGAAGACGTTCAAAATCATCGTTATTTGCTATCCTGTACAAAGAATTTAATTAGTTATCTCGAGTCTCTAGATCATGTGAAATTAGATAGCTACTTATGAAGCGAACTCCGACATAATTAAATTTAGAACAGGTGGGAGCAACAAAATGAATCAAAATTAATCCAGAGCAATTTGACAGCGCTGTCGTCGGCTTCTAGCTTAATTTTCATGTTTAATTAAATAATATTTTGTTTGACACATGAACGGGACCAGAATAGAGAAAAAAAATACCTCTCATTAGCTTTGATGTCGAAATAATTAAGTGGCCCGACTCAATAAGGTTGTATGTAGACTAAGAAACAAGTCCTAAAGAAAACGTATTTTCTACTATTTATGTACAAAAAACAAGCAGAGTATTTCTGATTAATAACGAGCTACTTGTGAGACCACATATGGTGTAACGATCTAGATATATAGATAGAAAACACATCTGCAGAGACATTTATTAAGAGACAAAACACTTACTAAGAGATAAAAATATGGAATACCAAAATCTTACCGCACTCTTGCTCATTTCGAATTCAAATAACGTCAACAGAACAATAATTCGGATTATCAAATACATCTTATTTTTCGCATTCACTCCCAAGGCGTGAAGGAAGGAGAAATTCTTGGCACAACTCCAACCGCGGCCAAACATCTAGCACCCCTGTCTTTATGGCCGCCGAAGGACGAAACTTTGCTTGTTATCCAAGAAATATCACAACATATTTCGAAGCTTTTATAGGGAAACTTTGGAGGGCCGCAGAAGACCGAGCAGGGAATCATTGACCGGCCCTTCGATTGAAAACTTTGGGCGACTCCATGAAACTGCTGTTATTATGTATTGGGACACATAACACTCATATTTCGAACCACAATTATTGAGCGCGGGGATAAGTTTTTGGATCTGCGTAAGTTTGAGAGTTTGTGAGTTTGTCAAGTCTAAATAGGTAAATTGGGTGATCGGTACTGTGTAGGTGACCACTTGATCAGACAATGATGTGTTTTTATATAAATAACTAGCGACCCGCCCTTACTTCGTACAGCGCTACCTATCGGGTCTTAAACTATATCTAATGTAGGCTATATTTTAAGTTAAGCATCTAGCAGTAGAGCGGTGAAAACTGCGTTCAAATCAAAGCAGTAATTTTTGCATGATGAATGTTCAAACATACAGACAGGAAGACAGACAGACAGACAAAAATTCTCAAAATTGTTTTGGCTTCTGTTGCTCTAATAAAGACCCCTTATTTTATTTTATTTTTCAATATCTTCAATGTTCAGACATCGTCCTGTTACAATTTTATTATATGTATATGGATCATAGGATCACCTACATGAATAATACATGAGCCCAGTCTTGTTACCATACGGACTAATATTAAAATAATCTAATTCTGTTTGTAAATCTCTTTCGTTACATGACCCATTAATATCGACTCAGTAATTCTTTATTCATGGCTCCTAATTTTAAAACAATAATGCTATACAAATCCACAAACTCGAAAAACGATTACGCTCCCAAATAAAATTGGAAGTTGCAAACGTAAAATTAAGGCGAAGTCATTTAAAATACGATAGAGTTTAATTACGAGATTTGTCAAATAATAAATAAAGAAAGTTCTGTCTACCCTCTCGTTGCTCGGCGTGATTTCAAAGCTGCCTTCAGATACCGCCAGGATTTATTCCCTGAGTTTCCGTTTCCTTTATTTAACTTACCCTTTAAGAGCTTAGCATTGAATTTGTTTCTTTTTTCTTTACCTCTATGATTGAAGTTAAGATTTGGATTACGATGTTTTTCGTTTGCGGTTATTGGCTTTTGGGAAACTAATTCTGTTTGAGCTTAGTTTTTTGGCAACCCCTTAATATACAACATTATTTTTAGTATATGCGAAACCTGAATATAGTTTGTTCAGAATAAGTAACTGAATCGATCCCAGTAATTTTTCAACCATGTTATATTTTGTCCCAAAAATATTTTAAAAAAATTATAAGTTTGACACCGAGCGACACTAAGTACCTATCGCAATCATTTAGGTACCTACTGCTAAATTATTATTAAAAATGAGCTCAAGACGACGCTGGAGGCGCGCGCGCGGCAGCGCCGCGTTGTGATCACGTTTTTGTGCTGACAGCCAGGTAACAGAACAAACTTATAACTTTCTGATTTTTCATGATACAGTTTTGAAATATTGTATATAGATTCTTTACATAAAAATTCTAGACACGTGTTTCAGGTTTTGCATATACTAAAACTAATGTTGTATACATTACTGGTTTATGTCGAATGATTCTAAGATGGATGGAGTGGTGATTGCCTCGTTGGTCTTGTGGTAACAAGATCGACTGCTGAGCATAAAGTCCTGGTGTAGATTCCCGGGTCGGGTAATGTGCTATTGAGTTTTTCCATCGGGATTTTCTCCGTAGCAGCCACGGAGTCTGGATTCGTGCCCGGTTGATGGCAATAGGCTCGCCCCCTGTAGCATGTGTTATACATAACTGGCGAAATGTGTGTGTACTATTAGGTACACCTCTGCCTAACCCAACGGGGATTACAGGCGTGATGTTATGTTCTGTGTTATGTATGATTCTAAGATGGGTTTAATGTATTATTATTACACTGAATTGCATTATGTTTGGAAAAAGTAGCATACTAGAAAGTATTTTCTAGCATACAAAACTTTCATAAATATTTAAATATAGGCAAAAAAAAACATAAAAATCATAATCACGAATTTAAAAGTCCAAACTGTCCAAAAGAGCGTTTGTCCCAATTTATCGCCGGGATGATCAGTGTGATGGCACTGCCGTAGCACTGACAGATCGCTTTTTAATGCTGACGGCATCCCCCGCAATTACTGAACAAATTAGAACAGCCCCTACCTACAATTTAACACTTTTTCGTCCATTTTAATGAAGACTCTAATGAAGCCGTAACTAAGTTGTGTCGTTTTGTGCGAATAAAATTCTGTAAACTAGATTTTTTTTTTAATTTTATTCTGTCTAAACGTGCTTAGCAATGACATTGGAGGGTTTGAGATTGAAAGAGTACAATGATTAGGAAATTGAGACGCTGAGGAATGCAAACTTTAAGTACAGCAGAAATTACTAAAACTGTTTTATGATAAACTCGCTGTGCCCAGCGGTTTCACTCGCCGCTTCTGACTTGTTTTATTTTTGCTCGGCTCCTATTGGTCGTAGCGTGATGTTATATAGCCTATAGCCTTCCTAAATAAATGGAATATCCAACACTAAAAGAATATTTTTATTCGAACCAGTCGTTCCTGAGATTAGCGCGTTCAACCCAAGAAACAAACTCTTGAGCTTTATAATATTAATAGTATAGATAAGAAATTTAAGTGTTCAATCACTATTTATTTACTCTTCTCTTGTTTTAAGCTTTTTGACAAAAGTGGGCATTATATAAAATGATAATAATGACTATGTATGAGCCACTCTTCAGTAGGTACTTAAACATGTCATTGGGAAGTAGAACATCCAAATATCTTTTAACAGACATTTCGGAAATTCTACTCTAACTTCGAATAAATTCTTGTTGCCGTATGTGAGTCAGTACACTGGAGCATTCGGAACGCTCAGTCGAGCAAATGGGACTTTCAAGGCACATCAACAAAGACAAAAGCCGATTTGGTTGAGCGTACAAAGAGGTTGGGAGCCGTATCGGCGTTTGACGATCTTCCCTTGGAAAACCGTAAATATCTCGTTTGAAAGTAGCTTTAATTAGCGGAAAACTTTGTTTCTGTATTTATTTCTTTCAAAGAAACTGTATTGTTTGTATTCGTTTTTTTACCAAAACACGACCTAATTAGGTTATCTAACAAATTATTCGTGACAGCAAACTCAACCAACAAATAGACGTTAAACCTGATACGGCCTAGCTCCACAAAATCAACACCAATACCTGTGGGAAAATCGAATGTCCGACCGAAAACCCACCAAAAGGTGAGCTTAACTACCTAGGGAGGTGTACCTACAGGTACCGAAAGCGAAGTGCCAACTGACAGTAATTAAGTTAACCGGGGTGTAACAGACAGTGGTAACGTCCTACCTATCGCCCTAGATACCTACATCTGTTCTGCGGTTTGAACTAACCACGGTCAAAACAACAAAGGCGCTGATTGTCTTGTTCACCAACTAGTGTTAGTTAGAGTATTACTATCTTTTTCTAATAGATGTTGGGGGAAAAGGACGGTGACAGTTTTTGGAGTGACAGTTAAGGAAGCGTGATATGCATATAGCACGACTAATTTTAGAAAAAGTTGTTTTAAATAGTTCGCGTGATCTATGTTGCTTATATTTATTTGTGTGAAAATCACTTTCTAAAGCTCGACAGTCACACGGTTGGCGCAGTGGCCGATTGGCTGCTGCGCTGCGTGTCGCGGGATCGATCTCCGCACGGAACAAATATTCGTATGGCCTACAGGTAGTTGTTCCAGGTCTGGCTGTTTGTGTACGTGAGTTTAAATGTTTGTAAACGCACCCACAATACAGGAGAAAATCCTAGTGTGAGACAACGGTTTTTTAAAAAAAAGCTCGAGGTGCAAATAACGGGATTATTTGACACATTTTTCAAGGAAAATATACCATCAGCTTTAATTAAGCTTGCAACAAAATTAGCACCCACATTGGATACCAAAAACAAGATGGAAGTGATCAGTCGTGCGATTTTGTCGCAGTGACGGATGGCTCTCTAATGAAGAGATGACGCGGCTGGTCGCAATTACAGCGAATTAGCAATGCGATTGATTTGCTAGCATTGCTGATTACTCGGTATGCGAATGATCACGCTATTTGTGGATATTTTGGGTACGTATACAAAGAGGTGGTTGCTGTTTCTAGAACATAGCTCTTTAAAAGACAAGATATAAATAAAGGGTGTAAATAGACGCTTTAACGAAGCCGAAAGGCACTTGTTGTCTTTGGAAACATTTTTTTTGTTCTAGACCATACCTGGGAACCTTCTAGTTACGGAGATATTGGGGGTCAAAGTTCCAATTTTTTCACATTTTTACTTTAAACACCTCCAAGACCCCCCGTACTACTCTGAAATGCTTCTGTTTACACCCTGTATAAACTAAAAAATAAAAAATCATTTGAAAATTAATAATACCGAATTTTGATTCGGTATTATTAATACCTCTTTTTATATCTTACGTAACAACTCAATGTGTAAAAAACATTGTCTCTGGCATTTCGATTTTACTTCAAACTTCAGTAACATCAAACAGAAACTGAAACAAAATGAGAAATTCTAATCTAATTCTTGAATCAATGACCTAGAGCTATGCAAGGTCAGTTGCATTCAGAGAGTTTACAAAATAAACAGACGAGAATATTGCGAATAAATTCTGAACGTAATAACGTTTTTATACAAAATTATGTAGCTCGACATACTCGTACTTCTAATAAATTGAGTAAGCTAGTTTAAATAAGCCTGTTTTTGATTTTTATGTTTTATTTTATGAGAAGTCTGAAGCGAGAGTAATTCTTATAAAACTTTTGCTATACAACACTGTTTATCATAACTAGTGACGTACGAATATTACGTTTCGAGTAGATAGAGCGTATAAAACAAAATTACTCTAAGGAAGTTGAATTTACAAAAATAGTTGTAGACTTTTTTAGCTGGCGTACAAAATGAAAGTCTACCGTCAATGTGTCAGTATAAAATAAATTTGAAAATGGTATTGAAGTTTTTCAAATCTTTCTTCTCACAGTTTAATTCATTATGATGATCAATTCTGTAAAAGAAAATGTTTAATGACTGCCTCGCTGGAAGTAGAAATCCGTTACGTACTCCTACTCAACAAGCTACACTAACCAGGCCTTTAACATCCTCCGTAATTGGATCATGTTTCTAATGCAGAAAACATGCCCTATATGCATAGACATAACGTTTTAATTATGTATATGCGCGTCAAATGCGAAACAAAAGCTCACATTTCCACGTGATGCGAGGAATATGACGCTGTAGGCATACGAAATGAAGTCAGCCCAACAAACCGAATAGGTACCGGCGTACGTTACGTTAAGTGAAATTTTATGCCGTCTCATAAAAATCCACGTGCTAACGCTAGTAGGGACGTGGCCTCGATTAAGCGAGGCATTGCTGCCAACGAGGCATATCTTGCGAGGCAAGGGTGCAATTATGTGACGTTTTGACCTTATTGACATGTGACGTTGTCAATCGTACCTATATTTTTTTATGTGTTTTCAACACTGACACGACAGAGACTGAATTTGTGCCTAGTTAGTTGGACAAGCTCAGGGGTATTAGAGGGCTTGTAAATTACTGGTGAAATGTGGGTGAAGCTTTAACCGATCCCAAAGGTGAAAACAGTTTCGATCAAAAATTTATTTTCTCAAAACTGATCGTAATCAATATTTGGCACATATTTTTAACATTTACGTAGATAGAAACGCACACACATAATTTATTAATGTTAAAAAAAACAAAGTAAATAACAATCACAAACGATTTGCTCACGGCAAGGCATCACCTTTTAGCTCCAGTCCGTAGGCACAAAGTGAGGATTCGTGGTTGGACGCAGTTCACTAAAACGATGCCAGTTCCGAGCCATTTACTCCTCGGCTACCGGGCTAGTCTTTTGTTTCTATTATACTGTATATTTGTAGGCACGTAAAAATAGTGTGAAGTTCACAAAGGCGGGATAATTTATAGCGTGTTTTATAACATTAAAGTTCTACCTTTGACTCCGTTTCAGGTATTATTTTAAGTTGCCAAGTATAACGAATATACTAGAGCTTTAGAACACAAGAACTCGTGAACTTTAAACAGCAGTGTAAGTAGGCGTAATCTTAAGCTTCGTAACCAAATACTTAGGTACACTTACGATTCTCCCAATAATTTCACCCAATCATCATCGACAAGGCAATGATATTTACCATTCAAACAAATATATTATTGGAAACATAAATCAATTCACGCCTTTTCCCCACGGAGGAAAACCTTGCCACAATTCATTTGTTTATCCCGATAACATCTTGCAGCAATCGAAGCAACAACGGTAATGTCCGTAATCCATTGCAATCATCTCCTGCAACGACCACCATGCATCATGTGCGCCACCACAAATGTATCGCGCGCGATCTGACACATCGTTCACAGATACAAAACGATTGTGTTGCCATGCTTCCAATTTCTTGGAAAAGAAAAATGGATTGAGACGAAGATATTTAGAAAGTATAGGATAGGGTTATCCCTGGGGTTATCCTTATCGGAAACAAAAAAATTAGCTTTGAATTTTTTTTACGTACTTTGGTGTGGAAGAAGTCTGTTTTGTATCAGGCTTTATCAGAGTAAAAAAGCCTTAATACGATGATAGTACGCACGATGGCCAATCAAGCTATACTAAACCAGTTTATGCAGATCTCTCATTGTATTTGAAAATTATACGAAGCGAAGAAAAGTTATACTGAAAATGTAGAGCTTCATGTGCCGCCGTGTGTACCATTTGAAAAATTGCATAATTTTTGCTGAGTATGTATAAAGCATTTTTTATTATTATTTAGAAATCAGATGCACTAAATAAAGATTGTTTTGGCCAGGAAGCGAGGACCAGAGGGCCCAGACAAGTAGAAGTCTCTTTCAAAACATTACGTACACTTCAACCAACTTAACTGTGCAGGCGGGAAAGCAAAAAACTAAATTAAACGTACCAAGTTTGACATATCGATGCAAAATTTTCTTTACAAGCAACGCCACCTTGAACTTCACAACTAAAGTAGTCCTACTATATTTCTAAAGCGACTTTCAACCGAATTGATTTTTCATCACAATTATTGCTGATAGAATCAGTTTTTAGATTCCCTAGTGGTACTGCACCGCACTATAATGTCAACTTTGACATGTGGCAACCGCAGTGAAATCCCAACACCAACCACACCGCGTTTAACGTGACGTCTCTTATCCTGACGGTAACCGCAGCGGTCCTACCACATGAGTATATAATATGCAACAGAGACCTCGCTTCGAACAACTGCACCGCTATTAGTTCGCTTTAACAAAAACACTAGTACTCGATGTATGAGGTTTAGATTCTGTTGAATATCTCGTCATGAGCCCATAGTACTAAGTTCTACTATGTTAAAAAATATGTCGAACGATAACACATTTTAGACACTTACATACTACCCGCGAATGTTCAAAACTATTTTTTATGTAGATTATTATTGCTTGCCAGTATCAATGAGATAGGTTTTGCTCGGAGCTACATCAATATCATGTTTTTGTGTGCAAAATGATTCTTTTTTATGCTTTTTTCATCTGTCAGACTTAAATTCTCTATTTGGAAATCTAGGAAAGCGTCACTCGATGATTCGACAGAAAATAGTAATACAAACTCAGACTCAATAGTTTTTTGTCCATACTCATATTTAGTTAGTTTCTTTTATGTTATTTAGAACATTTTTTTTTAAATATTTACTTTTAATTATTCTATAAGTTATGTATTTCAAAGAGAAATAAAAAACTGGCCTACTATTCAATTCATATACTATCTAAAAACGAATACCGTAGGCAGGAAATGTAACAACCCTAGTAGAAGGCTGAAAGGGTTTAGAAAAGCTAGAGTCCGGCAGATCTCAGCACTTGGACACAATGATGGATTAATGGCCGCCCGGGGAGTACCCGGCTACGATTTAAACAGCTCTTGGTAGGAAAACTTTTTAAGTGTACAATATACCTGGATATCAGGTGCTATTGACTGTAAGGCCCTAATGGTAGTGTTTTATGGAGGTTACGTAGTTTAGGGTCGTTGAAGTAGAATCTTGAGCCATGATGTAGGCGGAAGAAAAAGTTTGAGAGATTTACCAAATCTGCTATATTATTTTTTATCTGTTCTTGTCTACATCTCATTAACATGCAACAAAAGTAAAAATTAGGAACTGTGTGAAATGGCAAAAAAAATGTACGTTTGTTCGTTAAAATGCAAAAAAATCGACATTATTTTGAAAAATCTTCAGTTCAAGGAAAGCCTTCGCTATTACTCTTTGATATTTTAACAATTTATATTTCGATTTATTAAATAACATGTTTTTTTTTTCAGGTAAGTCCACCCCATTTTCCTGATTGACGAAGGTATGAAAGCTATTTTATGTTCGACAGAGACCAAATAAATAATCGAAGTTCAAAGTCAATCGAGACTAAATCGAAAATATGGGCCAGTAAATTGCGAACGAAATTCTATTTTCAAATTCAAAGGAAGCTGGAAATAACAAAATAAACGATATTAAAATAAACAATCCAATACCACTTTAAACCTTTCACTTTAATCTAAAGTGTTGAGCAATAAAACAGACGGCACAGGACACAATAGCTAGAAAGTTTTAAGAAAAATAAACGAAGCGCGGGAAATAAACACGCCATGTCAGAAACAACTTCAGCAACTTCGAGTGTCTGTGGGTCACACTACGGGCCATAGACAAGAAACATGGCCGCTCAAGTAACGCTACAGTTATCAGATAAATGTTTCCTTTTATGACGTGTTTGTTCACGTACTTCATATTGTTTAGCTTTTTGTTACATGCGTTTAGTGGACGTGACATTTTAGTGGGACTTAACAAAACCACTCATGTTGAATTGAAATAGAAGAATGTACTACTTTGTACATTTCTTTTTCCAATGCATACTATATTGCTGGAGACAGTCACAGATGTTTGGCTAGTAAACTCATCGTTGTGCTCTAATCCATTCGCATATTTAAAATGCTTTAGTCTTCGATGAAATCATAATTCATATTTAAGTTTTACACAGTTCTTAACCCATGAGTTGTAGAAAGCTATATAATTATAATAATTTACAATCATTCATATTGAGTACCAAACAAGACGTGAGCATTAGCCATACATTAAACGAAATTATTGTTATGAGATGCTGAACTAAAGCCAAAAGTCAATCGTAGCTTTAAGGAGCAGTAGTAAACCATAAATTACAATTAACAAATGAAATAATGGCGCACTCCGACATATTTACAGCCAACAATTCTTAGTACACAGGTGCACTTTATTCCATTTCCATTGTGTATCTGGATAAAAGTGTCTACAGAAAACAAAAAGCTCTTTGGCGAGCCAAGTAGGTCGCACCTATTGCTATTCATTAATCAGTGCATTTTGTGCAAAGCCGGCCGAACCAAAAGGGCCAAAGGAAGGAGCTATTGTAAAAAGTGTTGGTGTAAAATATCGCGACCTAGTTACGTCAACAGCAGACGGCTTCGGAGAAATAATTTCCAATAGCTGGTGGTCCCTTCCGTGTGAATGGCGAGGAAATTTGTCGTCTTTGTCGCGGCTCCGGCTTTGAACTGTCCCCTGCTCGGGTAGTGACATTCGGTTCTTGTGTTGTTACTCCTAATGGAATGCTGTTGGATGTTTCTTGTTAGAGGGCTTATAATTGAACTATTATACAAAGGAAAAGCTTGTTTACTCCTGTCAGTTACAATTTTAATTACAAATTTCTGATTCAGTATCTATTGAAAGAATTTTGTAAATCGCAATTTCAACTTTACACAATTCCTTGCTTTGTCGTAGCTGATCAATTAAAGTAAAATAATGTACTTCCATTACATGATTTAATGTTTTCATCATGCCATACTCATACTGCAAAGCTCCTATTCGTCTTTCCTCGCAGCGGCAGTATATTCTTGTTTATATTTACCATCTTACGTAATAATGCGTGAAAAATCGGTACTCAAGTCACATTTTATGTCAGTTTGTGAGCCATAAAAAACAGTCCCTGTTGGTACTGGCATACATAAAATGCTAGGGTAGGTATGCAGGCCATGTTTATAGTAATATCTTATAATGTAAGGAAATGTAACTGTAGGCCTAATATGTACCTCAGCTACCTCCGCAGCGCATATGTAATAACTTTTCGTCATCATTATAAAAATGTGAGCAGTAAAAACTGTCGTCACGTCGGCTTTTTATTTAATTTCTAAGTAGAGACCTTGATGGGCCGCGAAATATACGCAAATGGCCTCCAAATTGGTCCGGCCATTTAGGCTGTATGTGGTAAATGCCTGTGCATTTATTCATGAAGGTAAATTATCGTCCATTTATCAATGAAACATCGAGATGACATTTTGGAATATACATTCACCACGGCTTGTGATCAAATAAGCTACAAATTAATGTAGGTAGTCAAAAAGCTTTAAAAGACTTATAGAGCGAACTTTGGGAATATTGTCATACAAAATGATCCCGAACATTTTCGACTTTTTCACACGAATGCTACCTGACAAGAGGACGATGACACTGCACATACTTTTTTTTTTTTTTTCGGATGGGAAATCATCAAATGACCCCCCCACTCTGGGCGGAGCGGAAGGGAGTGTCAGACTTGTACTGACTAAAACCCATCCATGTTCTTTCTTTGCCCTTTGTGTTCCAGGGCCACGGTATCTCTTTCGAACAGTCCCGCAGCCCTGGCAGGGATCGGCCCTTGCGGACCCCTACTTATTTGCTGACATCTTTTTGAGGCGCACGTGGAACACGAACGCGCCGTCGACACGGCCTGTCGTCATAAGACGGCCGGACGGCGAGCTGGCTCATAACTCGCCGTCCACAGGCCCGCGCCTACGGTGGCCGGGAGCCACCACGTGACCCCCGACGCCCAGGGCGTCTCCCGCGGCGGCTGGGACGTGAGGTTCTTTCCCTCTCACGTCCCGCCACCTCCTTCACTAGCATGACTGCTTCGCAGAAGGAGGTAACGGCTTCCCATTCCCTCTCGCTCCGGACCATGGCTTGAACCAAGGCCGGACGCGAGAGATCGCCGCCGCCAATCGCCGCTACGAGGACACGGCGGTGCTCCGACCAAGCGGGGCGGAACTCCACGGTGTGCTCCACCGTGTCCTCCGGACGATCCTCGCAGTGGAAACACCCAGGCGTTTCCTCCCGCCCGATTCGGTGCAGGAACCTCCCGAAAAAACCGTGTCCGGTGAGGACCTGCGTCAGGCGGTAGGTGAGGGCGCCGTGGTGCCTCTCTAGCCACTCCTCAAAGAGGGGACTTATCGCCACTATGGTGGCGTGCCCTGCACGGGGTTGCGACAGTCGCTCTCTCCATGTCGCCATGAGATCACGCCGGAGGTCTGTTCGCTGAGCGGCAATTTGCCGCGGCCGCGGAGTTTCCCCCCGACGTAGTGCCTCCGCGCGCCATTCGTGCAGGCATGCGAGGACTATCGCCTCCAGATCCCATGGCGGCAATCCGGCAAGGAGGCTAGCCGCTTCGCCGGAGATCGTGCGGTACCCCCGGATTAGCCTTATGGCTATTACCTTTTGGGGCGCGTTCAGGTAGTGGGCGGCTTGCCGCCTCAAAGAACGCGCCCACACCGGGGCCCTGTAAAGGGCCATGGACCGCACGACCCCTGCGTAGAGCCTCCGGCAGGAGGCGTTTGGACCCCTCAGGTTGGGCAAGAGCCACTTGAAGGCAGCCCCTGTCCGTTCCAGTTTGGGAGCCAAACGTCGGAAATGATCCACGAAGTTCCACCGGCTGTCGAGGACGAGTCCTAGGTACTTCAACGTCGACCCGACGCCGATAGAAACTCCTCCTGCCGTCAGTAGGGATCCCGACGGTGGCGCATTCCGAGGCCCATGAAAACAAATGGCCTCGGACTTGTGCAGTGCCACCTCGAGACCCAATTGCCGGATCCTCTCCACGACTATCGCAACCCCGCATGTCATGTTTTCGGCCGCCGCCTCGTGCGACCTCCCTTGTGCCAGTACCAGGCACATACTGACTTGTTACTAAGTTTACGATTTTCTTCGTCTTGTCCCGTCTATCGCTCGTTAATATTTCTATGTATTTGGTAGCTGTAATCAATGCTTCGGTTATCATAACTATGTTTTTTATACAAGTCGGTTCCGGTCGTATGAACATAAAATTAATCGCAACTGCGCTGGTGGTGACGTCACGCGACCTACTTACAAGTCTACCCACACCACAGAGTGCTTTTACAGAGCCCTGATGTTCAACTCGAGACGAGGGCGACATTCAATGTCTAATCGCGGCGGAGTTGAGACGTCTTGGAACTGTACCCGATTCATTGTGCCCCGTGTTATTGTGTTAAGTTGTAATTTCATGTAATTTGTTAGTTTAATAGAAACAGTGTATCACACCCAGTGTATTTTCATTGCACGAAACCCATCGTCTGCCCACATGATGTACGAGCCTTACGGAATAAATCCTGATATATCCGACATACATATCTGTAGGTAATATTTAGAAAATCAAATAAAAAAACACGAGTCATGAAAAAACTCGAAGCAATCACATAACAATTTCCAACAACCCGGGTATCAAATAGTTAACTCAAAAGCTACTTAGCGAGTGGATTTTAAATAAGGCCAAAATGTTACTTTCAAAGGAGCAACTTTTCTGAAACGAAGCCTTCCATTTAAAGGTCAAAGCGAGCCATCTAAAACTCAACGACCACCTAACTAACCGTGGCCATTATACACCAACACTACCTCCCTTTATATTTACAAGCCTTTGGCCTGGATCTAGAGACCGAAAGGCTATTGAGGCTATTGAGAGGGAATAAAATAAAATTGCAAAAACACCTGGAACAGATAGATAGATAGAATATATTTTTTTGTATACCAAAATTGATACACAGCTATTTTACAATATCTAATAAGAAAATATGTTGGATTTCAGTGATTTACAATCAATAAAAAGTTAACTACGACTGCTTCGTTGGTCTAGTGGTCGCAAGTGCGACTGCCGAGCATGAGGTCCTATTGGACTACTATATATGGGTTCGATTCCCGGGTTGGGCAAAGTGTTATTGGATATTTCCTTAGGAATTTCTCAGTAGCAGACACGTAGTCTGAATTTGTGGCTGGTTGATGGTAATAGGCTCGCCCCCTAGTACATAGGACTTGAACATAACTGGCGAAATGTGGGTGTACTATTAGGTATACCTCTGCCTAACCCTTCGGGGATTACAGGCGTGGTGTTATGTTGTATGTACACCAAAATTAATACACAGTGTTTTTTTACAAAAGGTACCTAATAAGAAATTATGGAATTTAGTGATTTACAGACAGTAAAAAATTAAATGGTAAATGTCTTAACCCTTTTTGTCTCCAAAAGGTATTCTACAAAAAAGATAACATTATAGTCTTATTTGAGACGCTTCCAATTATACAGTTCGACAACCAGCAATAACAAAACAGGTACACAAAAAAGCTTTCGAATTACTTCCAAAGCCACAACTTATCGGCAACAATAAGCCATAAACTATTAAAATGGCGACCGTCCAGTCCACGGCCTAGACAAGTTTCGTCGTAAATTCAACTCGTCCTATTTCTGTCGAAAACAGGCGGCGAATAATTCCCGATAGGTACCATACAACGATATTCCATCATCTATAGAGAATGAGCCGAGCCTTCTCGACCGAACAAGGATCCCTTTTCAACCGCCGGGGCCTTAAAACCAGAACCCGCTTTTCATTTACCTATCTTTGAGTAATTGAAAGGGACATTGATGCTACTTATTCGGGCGGAATTGATAGGCGAATGTATTGAGTTGTGACGTATTGAATTCGTATGTTGTTGGTATTACGACGATTCTTCATATTGTATTCCATTATGTTCGTACTTTTCTAAGCGGCTTTCAATTTCAGTTGCATTATTTTTTTTTGTTTTGTTTGACGACTTATTGTGTGTGTATTCTGCTGTCACGCTCATGTGTTGTTTGAGTTGAAGTTTGTCATTGAGGCATCCTTGCCATAATCTTTGTTGTTTATAGTGAATAAAAAAGAATTGCCTCGCTAGGTTAATCGTAACCTAGGTTAGTCCGTGGATGGATTCTCCGTGCCTCGGAAAGTACGATAAGCCATTGGTCTCGCCTGTCATTTGCAGATCTTTGACTGTCGTTACAGGTAGTCAGTGGCCCGAAAGTCTGACAACCAGTCTTACCAAGGGGTATCGTATTACCAGTACTAACTGGATTGCAGAGGTCAGATAGACAGTCGCTCCTGATAAAATACTGGTATTCAGATGCATCCGATTAGACTGGAAGTCGACCCTAAAATAGTTGGGAAAAGACTAATCAGATGCAAAGTGAAAAAAAAAAATAGTATGTCTTGCCAGTCCGAAAATTTTTAACTACTCAAACTCAAACAAGTTTAAAGCAGCCTCAGGACTAAAATTTCGTTACGCTAAAACCGCTTCACTTCCAAGTGAACGTAACATAAGGACACTACAAACATCTGCACCATTTGCTTCAGTCCATCCGTTAGGACGCCGCCTTCCGGCCGACAGTCAAGATATTACACAGCGTACGGGACATTCTGTAAACCTCCTACACGTTTCCTTTATAGAAAATTGGCTTTGGGTACGTGAAGATTTCACGGTAATTTGCTGAGACGAAAAGCGCTTCATGTGTGTTTAATAAGGCGTAGCTACAAACAACAACGCTTTTTATACAAAGGTTGTAAACGTTTATTTGAGAAACGTGGGAAGAGCATTCCTGTTAAAATGGCCTTAGCATTCTTACTGACAATTGTTCTCATGAAGTAAAAAATAAACAACAAATCTTGTATCCATCTTTCGAACTAAATCTCCAAGATTTACAGCTATCGTGATTCGTGAGTCATTGAACCCCTTATCTGTATTTCTATTGTCAACAACAAAAACTATTGAGACAGCTCGCTCAAGTAAACAAACGCATGTGAAGTGAAAACACGATAAATCTGCCAATTCGCGGTGACGTTCGAAGAGAGTTCGTCACGTTGACGTCGCCAGGAAGCGTCAACAAAACCGCACGCGCCGATATCAAACCAATATTTGCTCAACGCTTATTTGTAAAACTTATTTCTGTGAGCGCACACTAGCGCACTAGAGCAGCCGCGCGAGGGGCGTCTGTGTCAACATGCAAATTCGCTTTAGTTCGGCGCATCGCTGTTTGAACTGGGCTTTTGGCAAACGGAAACTTTACCTTTACAAAGTATAAAGACGTTTCGGAGCTCGTCTAATGCGGTGTAAAGTTAATTGAATGATACTCCCCTATAACAAAATTAGCTGACTTTAGTTTGGATTTATCTTGATACATCTCCGTCTCAAAGGCTGAGCTAGAGAATTTATTAATTTATGAAAGTTCACTCGTGGAATGAAGCTCCGAATAAAGTGCTCGGTTTAAAGCGCTTTATAAGCTATTTAATAAAGTGACTCTGTAACTAAGTTTGTAATTAGCACAAACATTTACGTAGGTGTTACATCGAAATACTTACCACAAATACCTCCTATCTAAACTAAGTATATAGATAGGTAGATCACTCACGAATAGGCACGATGTAATATACGAATTTAAGTGCCTACTTACTTCCAAAGTAAATTCAATGTAGCGAACTAAAAATAGCCGGCCCTGTCAACTAAACAAAACTTATCTTCTTTTACAATATGTCATCCCTACTTGAGCTCAAGTTGTTCAGATTTCACGCATCTTTAGGTTCCATTTCACGGTATCTAGAAAAAAGGACTGAAATGTAGACTTATATAGATTAAAGTACTATCCCATTCAGTATGTAGGCAATTGAAAAAGCAGAGATAAAGGCTCAATTCTGCGAAAATAAAATTCGCTGAAATAACCGGATTTAGACGTGGCGTATTCTAGTGCCACGTCGGAACGACGCCACTTAACAGGAAAACATGGACTTAGGACGTTGAAACACGTCCCTTAGGAAAAAAGAGGAACAATTTAAGGAAACTCGAGACAAATCCGCTGAAACAAAATTATCTGCGCACTGCGTATGCCAGATTTTAACAAAATGAATAAGAGCTTAGGCAGAGAAAATTGTTAATTTCTTGAAATGTTTACTTTATTTTCTCGGGAAAATTAAAAAAGAATTAGTACTTTACAACATTATTTTTAGTACATGCGAAACCTGACCCTGAATAGTTTGTTCAGAATAAGTGATTCCAATAATTTTTAACCCATTTTATATTTTGTCCCAAAAATATTTACAAAAGATCGGATAGAGATAAGACAAGTCGGATACTGAGCGATACTAAGTACATATCGCAATCATTTAGGTACCTACTGCCAAATTATAATTATCAATGAGTTCAAGACGACGCAGGAGGCGCGCGCGCGGCGGCGCCGCGTGATGACCACGTTTTTGTGCGGACAACCAGGTAACAGAACAAGCTTATAACTTTGTGATTTTTCAAGATACAGTTTTGAAATTTCGTACATAGATTCTTTACATAAAAATACTAAACACGTGTTTCAGGTTTCGCATATACTAAAACTAATGTTGTATAAGAATCCGTCTAATTTTTTTTTTAAATTGGCAGTTTCATGGTGAAACTCCATGTCACAACATTTTCTTCGGCAAAATAGATAGCATCTGAAAGGCATTTCTGTGCGCACTAAAAGTACTCTCTTCGCGGACAACGGCGCGGAAACCTATTGTATCGATTTAGGGGACAGATACATTATATCGACGCCCATATCTCATATTTTGTACAACAGACTCACATATAGATTGGTGAAATATTTGCGATTTTTTATCTAAATACTATGGTGGGACCAGTTTTTACGGTTGAGTCAATATTGTTTATTTTCCGAACAGACGGCAAATGTTATTTTGCAGCACTTTTCCTCTTATTTGTCTCATCATTTTTGGAGAAATATTTCAGGGCCCTATTAGGTACTAATTTTTAGATTTTTAGTTTTAGTAAATTCCCAAAGTTGAATAATGATATGAAATTCAAATAAACGTCCTCCAAAGTTAATGTTTGTTGCTTTAAAACGATTTGCTTCCGAGAATAGTTTTAAAATATATTATTATTTGTTGCTTCTTTAGTCGAATGGCCGCAAGTGTGACTGCCGGGCATGAGGTCCTGGGGTGGATTCTCAGGAAGACAAAGTGTTATTGGGTTTTTCAATCAGGAATTTCTCAGTAGCAGCCACGGAGTGTGGATTGGTGCCCTTTTGATGTATTACATGGGACTTAAAATATAAATGGCGAAATGTGGGTGTACTATTAAATACACTTTGCCTAACCCTTCGGGGATTACAGGCATGATGTTATGACTGTATATTTAATACAACGAGAACACATTTAGTATAAAATCCAACAGCATTAACAGAACAATATAAAACCTGCACAAACATAAATCACGTCGCAACTTATACCAAGTCAAACAACTTTAAAGCCTTAAAAAAATTTATAACAGCCAAATCCAATATTGTCAGTGCAAGTAATACGGCAACAAACGGCTCGCTTTGACATGTCAGATAACTTTTCCATATTTGTCGTCATATGTTCTCAGTTCAGCGAACACGGCTTTTGAGCACATAATGCGCATTTTTACACGTGCATTTTACAAGGACAGGCGATGTATGCAAACGTCCCTTTGAGAAGTTATGCCTCGATTTGAGTTTTAAAAAAGACAGACGTTCATATTTCTGTTGAAGGTAAAAGACAAACGTTACGACGTGCTTCTAAATCAAACATGGAACTCTCAAAGCTTTCGCAATTAATGTTAGATGTCGAGGTAAATATATATTTGTACCGTAAACTCTTCACAAAGTTTTATTTTTAATACTTCATCGTAAAAGGCTGCACACAAACGGTCTTACACGAAGTCCTAAATGATGTTTTGAAAAACATAAACTAAAGAAAACAAGAACAAAAATATCTCTTGTAGATATGTAATCCATTCGTATTATGGTGAAATAAAACAAGGAGTCGCTATAAAGATTAAGATGCCTTATCAGATAAGATAAAAGAAAGATGGAGGTGGACAGGGGCAACCCTCGTCTGCCCTGCAAAGCTCCTGCTGTACCTAATTACAATTAGACGACATTTGACAGTATGACGCTGTACTATCACTGTTTTAAAGGTTGGCTCGTAAATAGACATCGGATCATAATATGCACTTGCATTTTTGCGTATGCATTAAACGCCATTTTTATACCGTTATTGCATATTTTAGGTCTTTTTTATCAATAGCGCTTATTTCATTAGTTAAATGTGTTAAGCTCGTTGCATTATACTGTTTTATATAAACCAGGGTATTTAAGGAATGGGCTGCGGGACTGTTGGGCTACGGGACTGTTCGAAAGAGATACCGTGGCCCTGGAACACAAAGGGCAAAGAAGGAACATGGATGGGTTTTAGTCAATACAAGTCTGACACTCCCTTCCGCTCCGCCCAGAGTGGGGGAGTCATTTGATGATTACCCATCAGAAAAAAAAATAAAAAATAAATGGGTATTTAAGGAATAAAGAAAGTTGACGTATTTATCAACGACACCGGCCAAAGCCTTCCAAGTTCTGACCAGTAACGTCACTGACATCATAAGTGTACCTCACAAGCTGCTTTTAATAGTGCATATAATCCGATGTCTACACTTGAATTATCGCGTATTCGACATTAAACTGTCTTTAGAAATACACTGACTGACGTACTCATATGTCACTTCTACGAACAACAAAACAGTTTGTAGTTACGATACTTTATTGTGAAAATGCTTCAGAAAATTCGCCAAATAAACAAGCGAAACATCCGAAAATTGGCGACAATATAATATCTATCTAGGTACTTGTCGAACACTAACTAATTAATTATAACTCTATGGTTTTATTTCTTTTTAACTACCTGTTTGTCTATGTGGTAACGTTTAAACCACTACAAGTGATAATATGACAAAACAAATCGTTGCCATAAAAGCAGTTCCAAGTTCTAACTTTAAGTAGGTACAATAGAACATTCATGTAACTTGTACATGTGTGTATGTTCAGCTCATCCGTTGCAAGGGTCATTAACTACCCCTTTCACGGAGTTGATTGCAACCCAAAGAAACTTGTAAGGAATTATAAGTATCTTCGTTTCCCCTAAATGTCGCTTAACTTCCCCTCCAATCAACTACCATGGTAAACGATCCTATTACAGAGTTGGTATAAATTGCAGTTTGATAACGATTACCTACAGGGTGTAAAAGGCCCCATTACAAAGCCGTCAACCAAGAATTCTTTTCATCAAACTAACTTTTACGAAAAAAATATTGCTGAAACCAAAATTAACATAACATAATAGCATAACATCACTCCTGTAATGCCTGAAGGGTTAGACAGAGGTATACCTAATAGTACACCCACATTTCGCCAATTATATTTAAGCCCCATGTAATAAGCGGCGAGCCAATTGCCATCAACCGGGCACAAATCCAGACAAGTGGCTGCAACTGAGAAATTCCTGATTGAAAAACTCAATAACACAAACAGGCAAACCTGACCTTGGAATCGAACCCAGGACCTCTTGCTCAGCAGTCGCGCTTGCGACCTCTAGACCAACGAGGCAGGCAAACAAAATTGTTAAAACCTAGAGGTAAGGAGGTATTAACTATATTTAACTTTCTTTCTAGAAACATTTTCAATTTACAACAATACCTCACGATACCTTTACAAAAATATAAGAATGAGAGCGTAAACAGTGTTCGGGCGATCGATCTCGGAAGGCGTGTTTAATCGCCGAGCAACGGACTCGCCGACAGAAAGATTAAGCGATACGGAAGCTGCGAGTTTTCTTTCTTAAGGCCACAAAGCTGAGGTAACTATGATATCTTTTGCTATTGTGTTTTGTTCACACAATGATGGTTACTATTTATGTATAATCTAGGGCGATAGTAATACGAGATTTTTTTACTCATATTCGTTGCCAAACGACACAGATATGTTTCTACTTAGTTCAATAATGAGTCAGTGTATAGTTGCAGTTTAAATGAATGAACTAAAAACAAATGGTGACAGCTTGTTTAGATGACGATAACATTTAAATGAATTCAATCGAACTCTGGATTCATTATCATGCATAGATTCTGCAAAAGCCAATAAGCCAAACATTCCCTTGAATAAAATAAACATCAAAACTCTAGCGTATTAATATGACAACTAAAATTATATCAATCCAATAGCGCATACAGTTTATATTGCCATAAACACTTTCATTATAATCATACAAATGAACTTTAATTTCCAAGCGTAATAAAGAAACGTGAACACTAAATGAAATGTCAGTCATAGTGGTTAACAATGCTGGGCCATGCTGGACACTTAGTGTATGTACGTGGCTCAGTATTTTAAGCAATACTTGATCATTTTACGAAGCCATGTTGACTTCGACTTCAGGGAGTCGAAGTCAACATGGCTTCGTAAAATCCGTAAGGCCAAGGCACTTTCGTTCGCTTAAACCTATTTCAATGTGCATGGCAACCACGCTCTAATATCCAGACACATATGTCACAGAATTTAAGTTTGCGACCTTCGTCCGTGTGAAATTATTATAATAATACTATTTTACCCGTTTTTACAACTTTTTTCATTGATGCTCTCTGCTCGTATTGGTCGTAGCGTGATGTAAAAAAAAAATCAATTTGAACCTGAGCGAGTTCAACCAGACAAAATATTCAGCTTTATGACATTAGTAAAGATTAAAAAGTGTGTCTAAAATGCTAGTACCCTTTCTAAGGTTTTACTTCTAAATGCATACAATTCCTTAATCTTACATGGTAATTTTTGGCTTGAAAAAAGATTACATAATATACAACCGTAGCAGGGGGCAATATCTTAACCTTTCTCAGTTTAAATCAACGCCATTTTTCAAGGACCCTTTTTGACCGACGCGACGGCCTCACCATCCTAGAAAAGAAAAGACATAAAAATATTAATAGTTTGACCTTTAACTACTGTAAAAAGTAATAATGATAATCCATAAATCAGTTTAATTTAAAAATAACTTCTTAAACGCCATCGCCGCTTATTTCGAGGCCGCGACCTGACCTTTTCAAAGGTGGGCCTTAAAAACTGCTCAATGAATTAGTGACGTAATCACGAGCAGTCGCTTAGTACTGAGATTTATTGTAAAACTTTTTTTCGCATTGATACAGGCTCAGATAAATGTTCGTAACTTTAAGTGCTGCTTTTATTCGAAAAACTCGAATTAAGATAGGGACGGTAAAAAAACTGCAGGCAGGTAAAATTAAATAATGATTTGGGTACAATCGTCCCACTATGGGACAAGAGCCTCCCGCAATTTAATCCTCTTGGTTTAATTAAGCATACATAAAAATGCTTTTAAAATACATTAGGTACTTATAAAGAACATGCAAAATTTAAAGCAAACAGCCAAACAACCTCGTACAGAATATTTTTGGGAAAGCGTCAGAACTAGGGTAGGTAAACAGTTATGTTGCTCTCAAAAATTGCCAGTGGGGAAGCCTTTGCGAATACTAGATCGAATATCGAATAACAAATCGTTGCTAAAGATATTTTTCTGCTTTTTGAAGTATAAAATAATTTATGTAAAAAGCCACCTTATTGCTAGTTAGGAGCGAACTTAGTTATTTGATTTAAGACAATATTCTATAGGCAGAGAGACCAAACTGTAACAAACAAGGTAAGACGTCAATTATAAGCGGGACAACAAAATGTACATGACCTATCATGTCTTGTCATTAGTCATCATACTTTTAAGAAAATTGTGAGCAGCCCAAAAAGTCTGACAACCAGTATTACCAAGGGGTAATACTGGTTGTCAGTATTTCAGATAGGCAGTCGATCCATGTAAAATACTGTATTCAGCTGCATCCGCTTAGACTGGAAGCCGACCCCAACATAGTTGGGAAAAGGCTAGCAAGATGATGATGACTTTTGAGAAAATTGTCGCATGACATATATCATATATATATGGGTATTTAGCTATTAATTTTCAAAAATATTTCGTCAGTTTAGTCTCATAAAGCCTAAAGTACAAACGTGAAAATAAGACACCTCTCCACCTTCTTTAACCACCAAATTGTCCCCATGTCATATAATTACCACAAATGACAGCCTTAAAGACAACAGCATGCAATTAACCGCTGTCTATTCACTATCGTCGTCGATAATTAGCGTGAAATGATTAGCAGCTTAATTTATGTATGAGTCAATATGTTGGAAGTAGCTTCTAACTATCGTATGTACTTGAGTCCCGAAGATAAACTGAGGCTGTGATTAGTGGTAGCCATGTGAGAGGTATTGTTCTAATGTGTTTGTGTTACCGCTTGGCTTAGAGCTACGCGCTCAAGCACTACTTGAAGGTACTCCTCATCTGCCTAGCGTTTTCCCAACTACGTCGAAACCATGACCCCAAGGTCGGCTTTTATTCTCACCAGATGCAGCTGAATACCAGTATTTTACATGGACGATTGCCTTCTGACCTTCATAACTCAGTTAGTACTGGATAATACGATACCCCTTGGTGAAACTGGTTGTCAGACTTACGGGCCACTGACTACCTGTAACGTCTGTCAAAGATTTGCAAATGACAGCTGGGCCCAATTGCTTATGTGCTTTCCGAGGAAAGTCGGTATATAATGAATCCGTCAACCAGAAACAAACATGTTTTTCTCTAAATGCCAAAATAAGTTCGAACATAGCCATAGAAACAGTTTTTCAAAGTTACTGTAAATATCAATGTTTTTAAAAGTTAAAACAAGAACACATAACATCACGCCTGTAATCCTTGAAGGGTTAGGCAGAGGTGCACCTAATAGTACATTCACCTTTCGCCAGTTTTGTTTAAGTCTCTTGTAATAGGAGACGAGCCTATTGTTATCAACCGGGCACAAATCCAGATTCCCAGACTGCTACTGAGAAATCTCTGATAGAAAAATCCAAAAACGCTTTGCCCAGTAGTCTCACTTGCGATCACTACGAGGCAGTCAAACAAGAAAACAAAGAGTTTTATAAAATCAAAAAACAAGGTAGTCTAGAATATCTACCTGACACATTTAAATGTAATTGCCATTGTATTGTTGCCTATCTACCACAGATTAAATATACCATTAAGTACTATTATTCCCTTATACGTGACTTCAAACGATTATTATCGCTTCGACTTCAACCCGTGCCGATAATTCTCAAGGGTTACCCGATAATTGTGCCGAGGTTTTATCATGCCTACACCTGAACGATAATTCTTTATCTGACCGTTTTTGTTTGCCACCCTTATTTTATCACCCTTTGTTTGGTTAGACATAATAGAAAATATACGAAAATTTTACACCGCACGGATTTATTACAATGTAAATTTATCTGAAGCGAATCTCTTTCTGTCAACATTTGTGTTAGAAACGTAAATGTTATTTTTACTGTCGAGCTCAAATGTTTGGTTTTATAAAGTTCATCAATTTGTGAAAAGTGAATAAAGAATATGTTTATATGTTTGTGTTAAACAAAATGTTAAATCGTTTGTTTATTTGGCAACTAAATTTTGTATTGGTATTTTAAAAACAATGACTGAAATATATCGACAGGAGCAATAGGTCGTATACATTGATTGTCGTAGCACAGGTCGTAGCAAGTTACAAACCTACGCCGTAGACATGGGGTCTACGCCGTAGCACTTACAGTAAAATTTTATCAAATCGGTTTGCATCGATTTCACTTTTACAGAACCAGCTTCAGCTTCGCTTTCAGGTTTAAATTCAGGTAAGCATGAATAGCAAATAAATTATGAACAATATTGGATGGGTTCGCACAAAAGAATGAACACGAGAATGAATGAATGTAGCCGTCGTGCTTCAAAATTATTCGGTTCGCGTGTCCAGCATTCCTGAACCTGCTGTGTTAACCTTTATTCATATTTTAATAGTACTTTCACACGGAATATGTATTACGTGCATCACAAAAAAAAAGTATAAGTTACATAAAAATAATTAAATTTTTTTTGAATATATATTTTAGTTTAAGGTCGCCATTGAACTACATACATTATCACAATTTCTATGTATATATCTTTTTAATGTGCAATAAAGAATAATAATAAATAAGTTATTGCGCTATTTCACTTCAAATCATAAATAGCTGTTTAATGTTACTCTCAAACAAAATGTGTTTTACTTTTAATATTTCAAAAGTAAATACATTATCGACATGTTTGTCGAACTATCTGCGTTTGACATGTCTCAAGAAAAATAAATTACACTTTTTCTAACAATCTTGGTCTCTGAGACCGCAATACATGTAACCGTAAACGTAAGTCGGAGGCTTTCTTGTGACGAAAATAAAATGGTTTTTCCAGTTGTAAGAATATTTTTTCGGAGTGTCTTCGAGATAGACTTGTAAGAAAATTTTTCTAACCTTTACAGATGTTGGTATTCGTATTTAAGTTATTTTTCTGCTTGGATGAAAATAAGCCGTGAATGTCAAAGGATTTCGGGAAATAGATTAAGTCATACTGAAGTAGGTAAAGAACGTAGAACCCTCTGAAGGAGCGGATTGCAGTATCAATAGACGGAAATAAAAACTGATTAAATGAGACAAAAAATATTTAAGTTTATTAATGAAGTACTTAAACTTGATCTACATAAAAGGTGTAAATAGACCCTTAACGAAGCCGAAAGACACTTGTTTTCCTCGTCTTTGAGATCATTTTTTTGTTCTAGACCAAATCTAGGAACCTTTTAGTACGAAAATATTGGGGGTCAAAGTTCCAACTTTTGCACTAGTTTTTTTTTTTTAAATACATGTTTTTAATGTAAGATTTCTACTTTAAACACCTGCACGACCCCCGTACTATTCGATCCATCCATCAGCACAGCAATAATTTTTGCGATTTAAATCGAATAGTACGGGGGTCGTGCAGGTGTTTAAAGTAGAAATCTTACATTGTAAGAAATATTTCCCTGCATGAAAGGCTTTATGCTTGAAACCTTTCGATTCATTAGAATATTAAAACCTTATGTGTTTCTTTAACTGTCAATTTTAAAATTTGAATTGGATATGGACAAAATAGTCTTTTTTTTATTCGATAATGTAGGGCAATAGTAATACGAGATTTTTACTCATATGACGAATATGACCAAACGACACAGATATGTTGTTTTTCTACTTAATTCAATCGTGAGTCGTATTTGATAGCTGCCGTTTCAATGAATGAACGAATGGTGATTTTGACAGCTTGTTTGGATGACGTTAGCATTTAAATTAGTTCAATCGGACTCCAAATTCATTATCATGCATGATGCTGATAAAAGCCATTAGGCCAATCACATTAATTGATTCGAGAGCAAGGTCTAACATGTCATACTCGTTGTAGGTATCCCAACAGCAGGTAATACAGCGCATATAACGTCTTCAAAGAGCTTGTATCGATCCAATATCACATTCACAACTCGCCAAAGATGGCAAGTTATAGTTCCATTATAATAATAATAATATAATTAAAAAAAAAAAAAATTGATCCAAAGACATACATAGACACAGATTGTACACTAGTTACATGCTAAAACTTAATCAACTAACAATGGACACAAGGGGAGGAAAATAATTGTCTACATTACCAATTTAAATTCTATCTCCTAAACTAGGGAACTATACTGTGTACAAGGTGCTTTTGGCTAAATAATAACAGCCGCTCAGGTCGATCTTTAGGTTAAACCGTGCTTGCCTGGGTTGGTCTGTGGATGGGTGACCACCCATTACATACCGAGTTTCCTCCGTGCCTCGGAAAGCACGTTAAGCCGTTGGGCCCGGCTGTCATTTGTAGATCTTTGACAGTCTTTAGGTAGTCGGTGGCCCAAAAAGTCTGACAACCAGTCTTACCAACGGGTATCGCATTACCCAGTACTAACTGGGTTGTGGAGTTCAGATAGGCAGTCGCTCCATGTAAAATACTGGTATTCAGCTGCATCCGGTTAGACTCGAAGCCGACCCCAACATAGTTGGGAAAAGGCTTGGTAGATGATGACTGTGTACAAGAATATCTAATATTAACATTGTCATATGAATAAAATGTCAACCCGACAGACGAATTTCTAAAATAATACATAAAAGTAACCTAGACCTTTAAGTGTCGAACTCAAACTAAACTGAAGTCTAGAACTAAAATTATTTAAATATAATGTACATAGTAATTGATTGAACTTATATAATTATAAATTTATGAAATCACTACAAAATTAACATCAAAGTTGTTGTTTCAATAAATAAACATTTATGGAACTGATTTATATAATTATATGTATTTCAAATAAGTGACTAAGTGACCGTGTTGGTCGGCTTTACACAGCTCGTTCACATTGCCAAACATTTACAAAATAATAAACATGGTATAAAATAAATCCTGACCAAAACACGAGTTTCCACCAAAAAATATATAGCTCGGTCTGTGTGTACGAATCAAATACAAACATGTAATCGCTTTGACATTTTTAGTTTTAGTGAAATACTCGATGTTTATCTGTGCGCCGGTCGCTCCTTGTTTAACTGCAACATTTTACAGCTTTTCAAACGAAAAAATAACTTTCCACGATTTTCGAAAATCGCCGTTGGTAAAAATATTTTTTCCTTTTTTGGATATTCGCTGGCAATATTTTAATTCAGCTCAATCGAACTGTCTAAATGAGTGGACTCAGTTTTGAAGTAGGCTATCATCGCTTTCAATCTCTCGTGAAAGTGGCCTGGGGATTTTATCTTTATATTTTAGGGTTGCGTAGATAGCAAAACGTTCTAGATATAAAGTACCGCTGTCTCTCAAAGCACATTAAAATTAATGTCATGTAATCTGATATATGAAGCCAAGAAAGAGGTGGCGAGACGCCGCCTACCACGAGAGCTGGATCGAGGAGGCACGGGAAAACAGCTCGTGGAAGGAATTGTGAGATGTCTTTGCCCAGCAGTGGGACAGTTTAGGCTAAAAAATAAATCGAGCTCAAAAATAAATAGTAGTCACACAAAAGGAACAATTCCATATTATTTTAAGGTACTAATAAAGAAACCCCACCAGCCATTAAAAGCTAATGAAGCTAGTACACCTACACCAAACCCAAATGAAGCTAGTAAATCCACTTTTTTTCGATGTTAAACGTAAATGTACACTATTTCATCAAAATATTGCCGGTATCTTAAATAAAACAGATTTATTACAAATAACTTTACAAGAACTGCATGCAAACGGTACATTCATTGATATTTTATGTTTTTCTGAAACTTTTATAAAAAGTGGATCAGAAAGTAACTTAATACTGAAAAACTACAAGCTAGTCTCATCTTTCTCAAGACCTCACCAACGACGAGGTGGAACCTGCATAATGGTTAAAAAGGACCTTGAATGTAAACCTATCCCTAACTTGGTTACACCTTTAATATATGATTTCGAATATTGTGCAATAGAAATTATCACGCTTAAAGTCATTGTTATATGCATTTACCGTACTCCAAATTCAAATTTAAGTCTATTTTTAAAAAACATAGAGGATATTTTAAGGAAAATAACAAAACGAAATAAAAATAAAATAATACTATGTGGAGATTGGAACATTGACGCATTAAAGCGTAACAATAATTATAAAGAATTAGAATGTATCTTACAGAACTATAACATCTCTAACCATATTACTAAACCCACAAGAAAATCATCATGTTTAGATCTCATCGCAAGCGACATACCTAATGTTCAGCCTCAAATACATACCCTTGCATTATCTGATCATGAGACCGGTCAGTCGATTTGTTTTCATTCGTCTGTAGATACGGCCAGATGCAGAAAACAATTTTGGTTTCAAAAGAGAAGAGATTTGAGTCAACACAACATAGAAAAGTTTATGTCATGCATATCGTCTCTTTCCTTTTCAGAAATATACGAGTCAGATGATACTGATATAGCATTCAATCACTTTCATGATACACTGTCCCTTTTTTATAATCTCTGTTTTCCCTTAATCAAAGTAAAAATTACAAACAAACCTCCAAAAAATAAATGGATAACAAAAGGAATAAAACGATGTTGTGTCAGGAAACGAAGTATGTACCTAAAATATAGACTATTAAATTCAAATAAAAATCAAAACCTAAAGAACTACCAAAATTATAATAAAATACTGAGACGATGTATATTACATGCTCAGAAAATTGATAATACTCGTTATATTCTCCAATCGAACAATAAATGTAAAGCCGCCTGGGACATTATTAAAAAGAATAGTACAGATATCGATAATAACGTTGAAATTACCTCTATCATAGATGATCAGTGCACATACACTAATGCCGATATAATTGCCAATAAATTTAATGATTTTTTTATAAACATGACAAACATCCCTAATTCTGAAACACATATTGACTACAAACATACCCTCACTGACATATCGGATACCATTTTTTTGACTCCAACTAGTGAAGATACTGTGTTAAAAATTATTAATTCTTTAAACTCAACGAACTCAACCGGGTATGACGACATCAATACGAAAATTCTTAAACGTTGCTCTAAATATATATCACATCCACTCGCCCACATTGTTAATCTATCGTTATTTCAAGGTTTATTCCCCGCCAGACTAAAATTTTCGATAGTAAAACCTTTATACAAAAAAGGAGATAAGAATGACATGAATAACTATCGACCGATTACTCTAATACCCGTAATTTCTAAGATTTTTGAAAGAATTATGTACGATAAACTGCATTCCTTTATAATAAAACACTCAATTTTAAAAGAGGAACAGTTCGGTTTTAGAAAAAATAAATCAACAACTCTTGCATGTTTCTCTCTTGTGAAAATGATTACCTCTAGTCTGAATGAGAAAAAGTCAATAGCATCGATTTTTCTCGATATGTCAAAAGCGTTTGACTTCGTAGATCACAAACTGCTTCTCTTCAAACTGAATCGTTATGGTGTTAGGGGAAACGCATTACAGTGGATAGAATCTTATCTAAATAATCGCCAGCAATGCGTAGAAATATCGAGGCATACCTTATCAGAAAATAAAATATATAGATCCGCCTATCGTCAAAACTCATGTGGTGTTCCCCAGGGCAGTATATTAGGACCCTTTTTGTTCTTGCTATATATCAATGATTTGCCCAACGTAACCCCATATTCTTGCGTTCTGTACGCCGACGATACAACTCTTAGTATTGAACTCACCGATAACAATATCACCAAATACGAAAAAGAGATTAATAACACGTTAAATAAAATAATGGAATGGCTTAAAGACAACAATCTACATGTCAATATTAGTAAAACCAAACTTATACAGTTCCAAACTTACAATAGCAAACGTCACCAATTAGAAATCAGATATGTAAATAACCCTGTAGAAGAGGTTGAAAGTGCTACTTTTTTGGGGATAACATTAGATAAATATTGCAACTGGAAAGTACACATTGACAAATTATGCTCTAAGCTGCAAAGATTTGTATTTGTCTTAAACCGAATAACTCGCGTAGCTGGTATCACTGCAGCACTTTATGCTTATCATGGTTACGTAGCATCAATTCTCCGCTACGGCATCATTATTTGGGGAAATTCTGTTGACACTACTAAAGCATTCCGAGCCCAAAAAAAATGTATTCGATCCATGACTAAAGCCCATCCATTACAAAGCTGTGTCCCAATCTTCAAAAAATTAAAAATATTACCACTCCCATCTTTATATATATTCGAACTCTGCATCTTTGTACGTAAAAACTTAGCACTATTTCAAGTACACAATGATGTTGTAATACGGAAAAGTCGAAATATCCACAAATTATGTGCACCCCAACAGAGAATTAAACTATTTTCGAATAATGTTTACTGTATGGCAATTCAAATTTATAATAAATTGCCTAATGTTTTTAAAAGTCTTAACCTCATGACATTCAAAAAGAAACTATTTAACTTTCTGTTGCAAAAGTGTTACTACTCAACGAATGAATTTTTAAATGAAAAATTTGATTCAAAATTTAAATTAGATGACGACTTACCTCCTAATAATTGAATTTCTATGATATTGTATTGTTTTTTTTATCTTCTTTGTATTGCATAGTTCTTGACTTTATAATTAATAACCCTTGACATTGTATTTAACCATTTTTGACATTGTAATTAATCACCCCTGACATTGTATTTCATAGTAGTTAACGTTTTCCTTATTCTCGACATTGTATGGTTTAATATTAATTTTAATTCTTTGAAATATTTGTACGCTGGAAACAGCAGAATATTATGGACATCATATTATATGTAACACCTATGTAACAACAATATTCTGGCAAATAAATTTATTATTATTAAAAAAAATAAAAAACTGATATGAATGATTTTTGTTATTATGTGGTCAGAAACGTCAGGTGCGTAGTACTTGCTACCAGCGTGCGTCTCTGACCAGATGTATGAACATAGACGATGCAAAAGAGTGTGTGAGGTCGTAGCAGGTGGCGTTCTGCAGGTTCTGTGTATCTCCATGGGAAAAAGAAGTGATTTCATGTAAGCACGTATGCTGTGTTGGTTCCTGCTGTCATTTGTAGACCTTTGACAGTCGTTACAGGTATTCTGTGGGCCAAAACTATGGTAACCACTTTTTTAGGAGTACCGTATTGTAATCCCAGTACTAACTGGGTTGTGGAGGTCAGATAGACAGTCATTCCATGTAAAATACTGGTATTCAGCTGCATCCGGTACTACTGGAATTCGATCCCAATTAAGATGGAAAAAGGCTTGGCAGATGATGCTGATGTGTATGCAGCCATAATTATGCGAATTTCTTTTAATAGACAATTTATGTTTTTCACTCTGACATTTGCCTTGTAAAGAATACATTCCTTGTATTTCTGTGTACTTTCTACAACTCATACTCGACACTTTACAAGCCAAGCTCACAAAGAACAATAGAAAGGTGATATTAAAGTTTCTTTAGCACAGATGTATGTGTTAAAGCGGTGCATTCATGACACGACAAACGTCGCGACACATGAACCTTTACTGTCGCAGGCACATTAAGCTTTTAAAAGACGTGTATAGTCGAGGTAAGGTTTGTGTTACTTGGAGTTCTGTCAGTTGGGCGTTGAATAGAACATTTTATTGTATGCTAAGTACAAGCACCACCCATATTGCAAAAGAATGTTTGTATATTAATTGCAATATCGAGTTTAAAACATTTAATTAGAACGTTCAATAGTTCTAGACGAAAACTTTTGAACTAATGAAAATATAAAACAATAATTATGAATACGATACTAGATCACAAGTTAATGAAGCGGTGACGTTTTAAGGTAATTCAGACAGCTTTATCAATTGACGATTGCCTTTAGGTATCATCATCTGGGTCGACTTCCAGTCTAACCGGATGCAGCTGAATACCAGTATTTTACATGGAGCGACTGCCTATCTGACCTCCACAGCCCAGTTAGTACTAGGTAATATGATACACCTTGGTAAGACTGGTTGTCAGACTTTTTGGGCCACTGACTACCTGTAACGACTATCAAAGATCTACAAATGACAGCCGGGACCAACGGCTTAACGTGCTTTCCGAGGCTCGGAGAAAACTCGGTATGTAACGGGTGGTCACTTATCCACCGACCAACCTAGGCAAGCACAGTTTAACCTAAAGATCGATCCGAGCGGCTATTGTTATTTACCCACGAGCTCCTTGATATACAAACACAAAATGTTTTTGTTAATTCTCATTCCTTACTTATCCAATTCCTTCCCTAACACATTCCTCTCCCCCTTTTCTATTACCAACAAGATGTTAAAACAACTCTACAGTATAACACGTCACACCAAATTGCTACCACACAGCAAGAGAACAAATACCAATTGAAAGTTCACGATGTCGCATCACACATACAAGCCAATTGATTGATTGAATCAGTACCCACCGTTTGAATGCTGGGTAATCAAGCGACTCCGTGTTTTGCCAGCCGCAACGCCCCGCGATAAGCCTCTAAGCCAAATGTATTGTTGATATTTACATATTTATATGTATGTATTGTTTGTTAATTTAACCTTATTTCTCATATGTGGTGATAAAGATGATTGGTATTTTTGTTCTTTAGTAGCCCAATGGATATTGTATGGTTGGATTTGTTTTAATATCTCATCCTCTGACGTCTTTGAATATGTTAGTTTTTGCAATGATGTCTGAAATTCTATTTATTCTGAAATGATTTCTTACATACAGGGTGTAAGGGACAGTCCTCCGCAAACTGACAGGGTGCATTGAGCTCCTTATTTTGAATCATATTCCTAATTTCTTATGTTGAAATACCTACTCTAACGAACGACTCGTGAAACCTGCTGTGCACTTCCTGCCTAGCTACAGAGTTCATCGGACTCATCGTCGCGCTTGCCGGTCGCTACGTGCGTTATGCCACGCTAACGATACATTGCGTATGAGGAAATAAAACAAATCAAATTTATTGAATTCCCATAACGTTCCTGAAATAATATCTTAGTATGATGAATTCATCAGTCTGTAATAGGCTGTCCCTTATACACTTTTATATGAGAAGTTAGTAAGAGCATCCATCAGTAGGTACTAGACGAACAACAAAAGCCTTTAGTACTTGATCACTGAATCTGAAAAGTTAAGGAATTTTCACATATCACTTTCATTCGTACACTTTTTACACCGCTTTTTACCCGACTGACAATGAAGGGTTATGTTTTTAATCTTTATGCAAGTCTGTCCCACGTTCAAACCGTTAAAAGTTACGTTAAAGTAAAACAACTTTTTCATAAGGTAAACAAATAACTCGCATAATTGTGGATGACATAATTAACATATGAAATAGTGATAAAGACCCCACTACGCATTATTACATTCATAAAATGACGCAGCTTCGGGTGGTTATGAAATTTTCATTAAACTTTCGTGGGTTGAGCCCGGTCGTCAAAAATATTTCATTACGGTTTTAGGTGGCCCTTAGTCTGGTAAGATATAGCTTTTTGTGCGTGTTATACAAAGGGTGGTACTTACCCACCTACCTGCTTTGTGTGCAAGTTTTTGTGCCTTTAAGTGCAGAGGATTTTGAGGGCATTCTGTTCGCGAAATTAATGTATGTCTTTTGAATGCTGTTTGAATGGGAGGTGATTTAAGGTGTTAAGAAGATAATGCTGGGTGATAAAATACCATTTTTGACAATAGTAACACTAGCTTTCTCGTTCTTACGAATGAAGGTATTCCGAAAGATCATATCCTAGCAATAATATCAAAGCGTTCATTTAGGTATAGCTTATACAGTTCCTGAAAATGGTTATTTAATTCAATTACTTTAAACCTAAAGCCTAATTCACATAAAGTGACTTTAAAAGCCCTGTGATCGCTGCAGATCAAATCTCGGCACCGTATAGCGTGACGCATAGTCGTTCAATGTTCAACGCACTCCATCCAATTTACCTAACTGAGTTCAAAACTGGTTGAGTAGACCTGCACAAGACGGCGACTGTGATGGAAATAGGGGTAAAATGCTGGAAACAGATGAGTGGAATAAGGCAGTTCTTATTCCACTCATCTACTTCAATCGTTTAACATAATAACAGTTTATTATGTGTCGTCATCATAAGTTGGCCAGTTTAGAATATGATTTAGCAAAGATTACTAAGAGTGCAGTAAACAGATAAAAACAGTAAATAATAAATAAAAAAATAAGACGCTCTATGCGACAGTTATTTCATTTACCTATTTTCTATAATGCTGCTGTGTCCTGAAATTCAGGTGCGAACAATGACCAAACTATCTGACAATATTTAAAAATCATACATAAACATCTTTATGTGTTTGTAGGTATCTTCTTGACATAAAAATATAAAACTTGCCATAGTATTTTTTTCCCCAATCACAGCTATAAAGAAATACATTGACAAAACTACAACCGTAAGTAGCTCCGACATGTAACCGACATATTTATCAACGTATCAAAAAGCCTTGCCCGAGGCGACTTCCCCAGTCTGTTCAATATTCCATTAAAACCAATATTACTCAATTAATTCCGTTCAAATAATTTAAAACTTTCACAAGTTATTTTGCAAGTACGTTTACACTTTCAATGAAATGAATTTAATTGGAGCTATACGGATCAATCGTACACTGGCGGTTCATTAAATCAGCTCGGTTTGTAATGTGTATGTTTTATTTTAATGATGCCAAAAGTGGAGTGTGTGCAATGATCAATTTCATGCAATACGTGGTTTTAATGATATTGTTGTTTTCATGAATATGAACTCTCATAGTTATTACGCATCGTGTAATGTAATGATTACTGTTTGTTAATGAACAGTTCTGGCTCATGAGTTGCTCCAACTAATAATTTTGGTTTAAGTGTAATGGCGATCGCCATATTTGGTTGATGAATTCATGAATATAAATAGTCACATTGGTAAGCGATTGAGTAGATAAAGTTACAGAAGTAGATAATGGATGGTATTTGAATAGCCATTCACATAATCTATTTATACAACATGTAACATAATTAACGCACATCCTAAAATTAGTTTGTTCAGAATCGTTTACTGAATCGATTTCTATAATTTTTATTATGGTATTTTTTTTTCCCAAAAATAATTAAAACTACGTAAATTACAGTAAAAACTCGTTAACTCGTTTCGAACGCGAGCGAATACCTACTAGGCTAACAAGACCCTCATACCTACGTGTGCGACTGTCTGCGTTCCTGGATTTGTACTGTGACCACAACTTTCTTCCGGAATTAGTATAACTAAATCAATCAATAATCAATGCTCATATATGTTTAACTAAAAATTCAGTGTATGTATTATGATTATAACATAATATACTAATTGGGGTGTCTGAGGGTGTGCGTTAATTACGTTACATGTTGTATAACTATATTTTATGAAGATATGCACACTTCTACAAATTAATGTCAAAATACTGTTACAATAACCAAGCAAGCTCAGAAAGCACCCATAAAATAGTTTCAATAAGAAGAGGAAACTTCAGACAAACCGAGTGAACTTAAATAAAATCAAGGCTGTTTTTAATCCAACACGGACTGGCGAGGTAAACAGTAACATTTTATATAATTCTGTTAGTGCAAATGTAAACGCAAGAGCCAATTCTTTATTTTTTTTTTCTTTTCTACTATTAATATTAGCTCTGTTTTATGCCAGTGACTTTCTTCTTCGTCTTCTTACTTTATGTCCTAGTGAACTTTTTCTAAGTCATTAATGGAAACCATTACTGTGACTGCTATCCGTAATAATCCCTCTATACCTTTGTTTGCGTGAAATAATTCTTTACATACAATAACAACAGGCCTGTAATCCCCGAAGGGTTAGGCTGAGGTGTACCTAATAGTGCACCCACACTTCGCTAATTATTTTTAATTCCCGTGTAATAGGAGGTGAGCCTACTGCCATCAACCGGGCGCAAATACAGACTCCGTGGCTGCTACTAAGAAATTCCTGATGGAAAAACCCAAAAAAACTTAGCCCGACCTGGGAATCGAACCCAGGCTCTCATGCACGCTTGCGACTACTAGACCAACGAGGCAGTCTTTGGAAATTCTTCAAAAAACAACCGATATAAGATATAAACCAATAGTAACATGTAACAATTTATTAAGCAATAGCTTTTGTCCACGGCTTAGCCCGCGTGAATGTCAAAAAATATCCGATTACTTATCTTCTTCCCCCATTTTAACCCTTCGGGAGAAGAATTCTCAAAAACGCTACGACACGTATAGATTAATTTTCAATCGTCAGCCTAAACACAAAATTTGAAGATCCTAACTTCAAAACTGACGGACTTTCATATAAACTTCCATCCCCTATTTTACCCCTTTAAGGGTGAAATTCCCAAAAATCCTTTCTTAGTGGATACTTCCTCTTCACAAAAAAACACATATATATATACATTTAATATGAGTCAATATAACCTGCCTTCCACGCCAAAGCTTGATGAAAACATTTCTCAAATTAACACAATTCAAATAACCATGTCAACGGAATGCCAAAGTCGGAACAAACATTTATTATCAATATTCCAAGTTGATAATTAAAGGGCAATTATATTGGATCCAGTGGAAATTCTTGAGCTAGCTGACTCGCTATGTTGCCGCTCCAACTAATTGATAGGGAAGGAGTTGGACGGCGCTGCAAATCGAATACAAGTCGACTAACCGAAAGTGAAACCGACGAAGTTTGTAGTCGAGAGACGAGTTTTAAGGTTATGGCTTCATAAAGTTAGTTTGTAGACGTTCATCTATGGTGTAGTGAAAATTCATTAGGTTCTACCCGTACTATGTAAAATATTCATGATAACTCCACAAGAATTGACGTTGCCAGTGACCTTTTTCACTTACAAAATTGAATCCCGCGTTAGTAAAGACCTATTTGGCCGTCCGTTCGTTCTGAATTAGTTGTTTAACTAAAATTATTTTAAAATAGAAACAATTTCATACACCATTTTCTCAAATTTCAGTTTTTCTCTACACTAACAATTCAACTAAATCGTCTACCAACATAAATCGACTAATTCCTCTCAGTCACAGTGTCCCATCTCTCAAAATTAACAGCGTGAGATATTCAATGAATTCAATATTACTTAGCCCGAGGCGGCGCGAGTGTTGATGTCACCTGATTGACTTCTGTCAACATACTGCCAGCTACTGACTTGTATGCGTCGCGTTGGGGATTTTCACATGATGAGCTGATACGGCAGGAACAACTATGATTCGTCACTTAACAATGAGGGACTGAATATTCGTTAGGGTGTTTTTATAATATAGTATAGATACAATGCTATAAAGAAAAACATAACATATTACATAACATCACGTCTGCAATCCCCAAAGGGTTAGCCAGAACTGTACCTAATAGTAAAACACATCAAATTGTAGAAATTACCGAAATGGAGTAAATGGGGGGGGGCGAAATGGGGACATATCTGTAATGTTCTACAAAGATTTGTTACTGGTATCGAGACTCAACAGCATATTTATTGATTCGAACAGTCTTTCTGAAGCCAATAACCAAGAAAAAAAAGTAAGATGAGCAATTTCGTTTCTTAAAAATTGATACTGTTAAAAGATTCTTTGGAAGTTTTCCAAGGAACCATTTTTAAGCTTCTTCCAAAAGTGGGGCATATTATGAAAACCACTTTATATGGAAACTACTTATATCGAGTTAGATTTATCTGTGAACTAAATCAAGTACAAGAAAATCTAATCGAAAATCGTGCTGAGACGAAAAATACCTCTGGCTCATATTTATTTATTTAACTATTTATGTACACACAGAAGACAACACAAGAAAATAACATTATAATATATGAGTACAAAGGTACTGCTTATTTCAAAAGAAATTTCTGCCAGCAGACCCGCAAAAAGGAGAAATGAAAAAGAAATGTAGACAATAGTGTGTAACAGGGAAGAGAATAATATGAGTGAATAATATGTGCCTTAACTAACTAACTTATATAAATATACATATAAGTAAATATTAATATATACTTATATAAATACATAATTCTAAGATATATAAACTAATAAAAATATATATGTATATTATAAATCATAATTGAGAGGAAAGGTAATGCTCTCACATATTTTAATATCTTGGCATTTTCAAGCAAGGCATATCAAACAAAAGGGATTAAAGGATACCAGCAACTACCAGCCAGCGATGCTTAAAAACATTAATCACTAAAAAATGTTTAAGCTCCGATGTTTTTGCATCCTACATTTTCCGACGAGATTCCCTAAATTTTTCTCCACAATCTGGGTTTTAAATCTAGACCAAATGGTACAGTTTTGTCATTTTTATTTTGAGTTTATACTGTAATATGACCAAATGTTGTTGTTGTATGTTTCGTGTAAACTTTTAGTCTGATACTTGGAAGTCTTTTTTTTAGAAAAACTTTGAACAACTACCTGTAGGCCATAGAAATATTTGTTCCGCGCGGGAATCGAACCCGCTACACGAAGCGCAGCAGTCAATCGCTTAACCACTGCGCCAACCGTGCCGTCAAAACACACCAAGACAAGAGACTCTATTGTTTTACCTACTTGGTAAATATTTTGAACCGGAAAGTTTCTGGAAAAGTACTTGTTACGAAAATCTAAGAAATCGGCATTACTTAGTAAGTGTAGTACTGGAAATCATAAGCTTGATCTGTGAACTTGTTGGACGTAGAATTTATTAACGTACTTTAATACTGAGAAAAGCTGCTTCAGTACAAACTAGGAAACGGACGATGGACGTGAAATAATAAGATAGTCAAAATAATAAAATATTCACGACCTAAACCGACCGGCACATTAGTACCGTAAGGTTTAAAAATGTAGGCAGGTCCTTTTGACTTCTACTTTTATAGGTGTCGCATGCAATCGCAGATCATAAAAAAACTTCTTCAACAAAACATGTCGAAGATAAAATCGTAAAACAATTTATCATGTCAACAAAAACTCCGATGCACAAAACTAAATTCACGAACAAAAACAAAAATCCTGTTTACAAAATTCCGCTTTAATTCGTATACTAGAAACAGCACGCACACATTCCGTTATTTCGTCCACAGTCCTCATCACGTACATTCCAACATCTGAATCGTTGTTGGGACAGTTTTAAAAGCTGTAAACGTCCATTACTCATGGGAAAGTTTAGACAATGAGTCGCATGTGTTTATCACGGGAACTTGAGTAATAACGTACTGGAAGGCATCTGTGCAACGTGCTACAGCCGTCACTACGTGTACCTACATACGGACGTGTTGCCAGCATTAAATTTGCTCATTTACTTTTTAGAACAGTTGGAAACATGGCCGCTGTTTAATGCTGGCTGGCATGTTGGCTTTAACTTGTTTTGTCATTTTGGTCTAGTTCGCGTTTGTAACCGTTTTGGTGTTTAGTTTGATCTCGTGTGTGGGTTTGAATTGTTCATCAGCAGGCTTAGACTAATGTGTTTCGGTACAAAACACTTCTGTCAATTCAAGTTTAGACTTTTCCTTGTTTATCGGAGAGTTTATTTTCGACAATGACCTCAACGACCTCCAATAAACTACTACGTTCCTAAAGATAGTATTACCGTACAAATGTAACCCATTTCCTTTATTTTATGACTCTTATCAAAACTCTAGTTTCAATACTAATAAAACTATTTAACATAAAAATCAAATCGCGGAAAACATAGAAAGGATTGGGACGGTTCCGTATAACTTGTAGTAATCGTAAAAGACTTCGATTGCTGAAACTTTGTAAGGTGTAGCTCGTAAAAGGAGATTATTTACGAGCGTGGCTTGGCGCGGGTTCATGGCGGAGATTAGCAAGCGAATGGAGGAATAACGCGTGGTTATAAAATCTGTACGAATGTGGTTGCATCAAAGATCGTTACAGAACTTGATTCCAGCGGTTATTAAGCCGTTTCACTTAATTGACTTCTGCTGTCCTGAGACGTTACAACATGACCGTATTCAGGTACCTACATCATCGTAACATACATTTTTATAATTCATCTACTTTAACAAAATATTGACGCAAAAAGAGGGTGTCTCTTTGGGTCAAAATATTTCAAAACATTGAAAGATGGAGTTTCTCGCCCATACGTTACCTTTAGGAATTTGCAACTAAAATGAATTCCATTTCTTTGTATAGTTTCATCATCTGCCTAGCCTTTTCCCAACTATATCGGGGTCGGCTTCCAGTCTAACCGGATGCAGCTGAATACCAGTATTTTACATTTCTTTGTATAGTTTAACGTTTAAAATAACTTTTTAATGGCGCAATTGAAACAAATAGTTTGACTTTGGCATCGTCATTTGGTCAACGTCTCAAACTATCGCAGAATTACATGTCGCGGGACCTATGTCACCGAGTAAATACGAGGTTTTTTAGAGATTCATTATATATTAACTACATAACATAACTTCACGCCTGTAATCCCCGGAGGGTTAGGCAGAGCTGCGCCTAATAGTGCACCTACATTTGATCAGTTATGTTTAAGCCTCATTTAGTAGGGGCGAGCCTTTGGCGCAAATCCGGACTCTGTGGCTGCTACTGAGAAATTCCTGATGCTAAAGCCCATTAACACTTTGCCCGCCCTAAGAATCGAACCCAGAACCTCTTGCTCAGCAGTCGTGCTTGCGACCATTAGACCAATAAGACAGAAATATTAACTAAACACTCCAATTGCTCACTACTCCATGCTCTTGCGGTCCGGTCCGGAGCACCGACCACCTGCACCTCACCTCCTTACTTTAACGTAAAACTATGTGAATTTAATTAATTTGAGGTGTCTCTAATCTCTTTAAAGAGTGCAGATATGCATTAGCACGGGTTTAGTTGGGTTTAATCCTGTTAGTGACTTTATGTGGAGTTCTGTCGCGTCAGTCACGTTGATTAGTTGGTGTTATATTTAGAAACATGGATTTGTTCGACTAGTATTATGGAACCTGTAAATTAGTATTTAGATGTGTGGCAAGTTTTTGTACTAATTCATCATCATCATCTGCCTAGCCTTTTGCCTACCTTTTCATGTTAGGGTCGGCTTCCAGTCTAACCGGATGCAGCTGAATACCCGTAGTTTTTGTACTAATTATATGTATCTATTTAAAAGAATAGACTGCCTCGTTAGTCTAGTGCTAGACTGCTGAGCATAAGGTAGCGTGTTCAATTCCCAGGTCAGGTAAAGTATTATTGGGTTTTTCCATCAGGAATTTCTCAGTAGCAGCCACGGAGTCTGGATTTGTGCCCGGCTGATGGCAGCAGGCTCGCCCCCTATTACAGGGGACTTAAATATAACTGGCGAAATGTGCGTGTACTATAAGGTAAACCTCTTCCAAACCTACGATTGCATGCGTGCTATTATGTTATGTAAAAAAATCGAAAACATGTGACATTTACCAAAACGCTCGAGGCTTCTCAACTTCTTCGTTGTTTTTCGCGGTTCGTTATGCTGGGTACACTTTGGTGAAATGTAACTTGTAATGTAACACACGCTAAAACAAATTCGCCTTGCTGTTGGGTTACATTTTATGTTGCATTGCAAAAGTCTGGACGGCTTGTAAAAAATTGAGTTCGTCTGCATTTGCTTTACATAGATTATCCTTAGTAGTAGATACAAAAGCACTTCTTTCGGCTTACTACGGTATAGTTGAATCTAACTTACGCTACGGTGTCATTTTCTGGGCGAACTCCACCGACAAAGAGACAGCATTTAAGGCTCAAAAAAGATGCATCCGGTCAATGTTTAAAGTAAAAACCACCGACAGTTGCAAGCCATATTTCAAGCAGTACAACATATTGACCCTTCCTTCTATCTATATTCTTGAAGTGGCTATGTTTGTGAAGAACAATCCAAATCGTTTTGAACGTTTGGCCGATGTATACCCAAGAAACAGACGTGACAATTCAAAATTAAATAATGTACCGTGTCAAACCACTATGATGCGCAAAAGTATTTATTGCATGGCCCTAGTTGTTTATAATAAATTGCCAAGTGCTTGGAAAGACTTGAAAACGGTGCAATTAAAAAGTACACTTCGTAAATTATTAATAGATAAAACGTATTACAGTGTAACTGAGTTTTTAACGGACAATTTTTATCAAACTACCTCGAATTGTTAATTGATTAATTTATTTAGTACGGAATAATTATGGTGTATTGTCTATGACCTGGAATTTTAATGTTTGTTTGTTTATTTATCTTCGGACCACGATTTTGTATTTCTTGTTGACCTACTGTTACTGACAATTTTTGAGGTTTAATGTAATAATTAAGTTTTTTTTTAATGAATATTTGAATTTTAATAATTTTATTTAATGAGAATGACATAACTAATTCAATGCTCCAATAAGAATTTAAATTTTAACAATTTATATAATAAAAATGTTTGCATGCCGAATGGTGAAATATGGCAGAACTCTGATGTAAACCTACTACTACCTAATTATGTACAACCCATATTTGCAAATAAATGCTATTCTATTATATTCTCACTCGTGTTTCATTTCACGTTACGTTATACCAATGTGTACCCAGCATTATAGGCTGATTTTAAATATCTATCTACTATAGAGAAAAGAAGAAAAGCAGTTTCTAATAAAAAAATCTCTTCGAACTTTCTTATATCACACTAAGTCGAACCAAGCTCCTCCATCTAGTACCATCATTATTCTGAATGGCATCCATGGTGCTTACTAAGGACATGACGTCATTCTAACAGTACCCATAACACGCGCGAATTATCCCCCGTCCCTCTGTCAGTTGCGCGGATATCCGCACGATATTTCCTTCCGTGGGGCATGACGGGGATAGAAATCTATATGTCGGATTTTTGGCACATCACTAGTTGGCGTGTGGTTAGGTTAATGTAAAAAAGTAATCTTTTTCTTTTCATATTTATTGTTAGAAAATAATTGCCTAAAGAAAGATCATCAGCTAATGTTTTTTTATCGGGTTTTGTTCTAGAATTTATTTGAAACTGGAATCGACTTCATTCGCGTTGAAATTTAAATATGTTTTTCAGATATAAAAACTAGCTTATTATCTTCCCCAGGATATAATCTATCTCCTTGCCAAATTTCATAACGTTCCAATCAGCCGATTAGTCGTGAAAGGTAACAAACAAACAAAGTTACTTCCGCATTTATAATATTAGTACCTATGTATTACTGCTAACCGTTACCTTCCTGCATTACCATGGTTTGGATTCATAAAAGGCTGCTTTAAATGGCAACTTTCACAGAAAATAGTGACCACATTTTGTACAATTTACATGACTAACTACGCGCTTTTAGTGTTAAAGTTCACTAAAAGAAAGATAAAACCACTACCCAACACAGCTTAAACGTTCGACTTTCAAATTTCAAATAAAAACCGGCCAAGTGCGAGTCGGACTCGCGTTTTTTTTATAATATCATTTAATTTTTGTTATTTATTGTTATAGCGGTCATAGTAAGCACACACACTCTATGAAAGTGTCTGACTTTTACGGTTTAAAAGAGACAGCCCTGTGAGAGACGGTCAGACAGCGGAGCCTTTATAATGTACGGACCCTCCGTTGACACCCTTTGCGGACGGAACCCAAAAAACATTTTTTTAACGGCGCCAAGTTCGAAACTGGCGGCAACTTATTTGGCTCATGATTAAATTTTATAAGTAATGGTCAAAAGTTGGCGGTTTTTTGGCAATCCCGGCCGTACATTATTTATTGGCCGATATCAAATATGCATTAATCTGTTTGAGGTTTTTTGTAAACAAGTTTTATAAGTATCGCAGCTGGGATTAATGAGATACGTGCTGTTCTAGTAATTAAGTGTGTCGATCGTGAATAAGTGTTGTATGCATTCGAGTAGGTAGGTACTTAATTTTTTAAGGCTGTGCAAGCAAGATTTACTGTCTGTTTCAGATTTGAGTATTTAAATAAGAAACTAGTCAGACTCTACTTAAGGGTGGCACAAGCCAAGCTGAGGTAGCCCGCGAAATTCAAATTGTATTATTTTTTTGCGTATTCTTCAACGTAATGTAGTATGCGAAATTTAAAATTTAAAAACTGAGTTTAATTTAGCAAGTCCTAAACTTTAATTACTCAATTCAGGAATGGGTAATAAGTTTTACCCACAAGCAAAAGGTTCTGAGGCCGATATTAAATTAAAATAATTCAATACATCGAAATGAATTCAAGGAAATTAAAACATAGAGAAAAGAATTGGTTCACCGAATTTTATGAAATTATAATTCATAATTTATTTATTTATATAAAATAGGTAAGCCAACCGTACATACATTTTACATTTAACAATAAAAGTATACAACGAACACCATGACATCCAATAGGTCCACAAAACCAAAGACTGCATTTAACAAATAATTCCTTTTATATTTTTCTTCCAATGAAATCGGTAACGAATCACTCCATCGGGAGGCTGATTGACAGATGGCCCGTCTACATAATTGAGACGAATGAGACTCTGCTTGTCTGCGCCGATAAATCTGCTCTTGTATTTTTCATCGATATTGTCAAAGTATAACTACCCTTTTTTTTTTTTTTTTTTTTTTTTTCGGATGGGAAATCGTCAAATGACCCCCCCCACTCTGGGCGGAGCGGAAGGGAGTGTCAGACTTGTACTGACTAAAACCCATCCATGTTCCTTCTTTGCCCTTTGTATTCCAGGGCCACGGTATCTCTTTCGAACAGTCCCGCAGCCCTGGCAGGCATCGGTCCTTGCGGACCCCTACTTATTTGCTGACATCTCTTTGAGGCGCACGTGGAACACGAACGCGCCGTCGACACGGCCTGTCGTCATAAGACGGCCGGACGGCGAGCTAGCCCATAACTCGCCGTCCACAGGCCCGCGCCTACGGTGGCCGGGAGCCACCACGTGACCCCCAACGCCCAGGGCGTCTCCCGCGGCGACTGGGACGTGAGGTTCTTTCCCTCTCACGTCCCGCCACCTCCTTCACTAGCATGACTGCTTCGCAGAAGGAGGTGACGGCTTCCCATTCCCTCTCGCTCCGGACCATGGCTTGAACCAAGGCCGGACGCGAGAGATCGCCGCCGCCAATCGCCGCTACGAGGACACGGCGGTGCTCCGCCCAAGCGGGGCAAACCTCCACGGTGTGCTCCACCGTGTCCTCCGGACGATCCTCGCAGTGGAAACACCCGGGCGTTTCCTCCCGCCCGATTCGGTGCAGGAACCTCCCGAAACAACCGTGTCCGGTGAGGACCTGCGTCAGGCGGTAGGTGAGGGCGCCGTGGCGCCTCTCTAGCCACTCCTCAAAGAGGGGACTTATCGCCACTATGGTGGCGTGCCCTGCACGGGGTTGCGACAGTCGCTCTCTCCATGTCGCCATGAGATCACGCCGGAGGTCTGTCCGCTGAGCGGCAATTTGCCGCGGCAGCGGAGTTTCCTCCCGACGTAGTGCCTCCGCGCGCCATTCGTGCAGGCGTGCGAGGACTATCGCCTCCAGATCCCATGGCGGCAATCCGGCAAGGAGGCTAGCCGCTTCGCCGGAGATCGTGCGGTACCCCCGGATTAGCCTTATGGCTATTACCTTTTGGGGCGCGTTCAGGTAGTGGGCGGCTTGCCGCCTCAAAGAACGCGCCCACACCGGGGCCCCGTAAAGAGCCATGGACCGCACGACCCCCGCGTATAGCCTCCGAAGTATAACTACCCTTTATACATAGGCTCGTAGAATATTCTTTTTTGGAATGTCTTGTTTATTTTTTATTTATTCATTGGCAGCTTTGTGAATTTGATTTTATATTTGTGACATCATTTACCATATTTAATTAGTATACAATATCCCCGAAAGTTCCACTACACTACTAACAGTACTAACTGGTTTGTGAAGGTCAGATAGGCAGTTGCTTCATGTAAAATATTGGTATTCAGCTACATCCAGGTAGACTGGAAGCCGACCCCAACAGGCTAAATAAAGTTACACCCTAAATAGATTCTTTTTCTAACAAATATTACAACCAATGACAGCACATATTAAGCATTATATTCGACGACTAAGTATCACGTCTATATATAGTAGGTTAGCATATAAAAAAAAATTAAGACATTTTTTTAGCCTTTGTATTTTAGAATATTTTCTCAAGTATCGCGTATTCAACAAAGAACATTCAAAACGAAGCGATACTAGAAATACTGATAGGGCATTAAATATCAAATGAACACCACGAAGTGCGAACTCGTAGGTACTATGACTACAGTATGTAGTATCTACCTAGGAGGAGTTATCTTACAATTGTTGTGAACTAACAGAACACCGTGTCTTCATGTTCGGGAACTGCGCTATTATTGCGAAATTCCTAAGTTTTAACAACACTCTAGTGTTCGAGGTTATCACTGATCAAAAGTTAGGGCAACTTGTACATATTCAAGGTATTGGAAGTACTTTAAGTAACCGTGTACCAGTGGCGAAGGTTCCATACAACTCGATTCCTACCGGATTCCATTTGAAAATTGGCACAGTCAGTATTCTATAGACAAATAATATATTCACATTAAAGATATGTACTAAACTTATACTGAAGATAGAACAGCTCATTCTGAAGATATGTGCTCATGCTTGCAAAAATGCTTTTACAAAAATTTACCCTTCGCTACTACCGTGTACTATACACGTCTACAAGGTAATATGGACTTTAAAAAGAGTTATATTAAAATAATATGACCTGGTTCTTTTATTACGTCATCAAAACCCGTACCTTTTTTTTTCCGTATGGGAAATCATCAATTAACCCCCCCCCCCCACTCTGGGCGGAGCGGAGGTGTCAGACTTGTACTGACTAAAAACCCATCCATGTTCCTTCTTTGCCCTTTGTGTTCCAGGGCCACGGTATCTCTTTCGAACAGTCCCGCAGCCCTGGCAAAACCCGTACCTTTACGAAAGAGATAGTATTGTCGGACATTTTCGATCAAATTCCACGAAATTTTCAAATTCAAAGAAGACTCCTATACATTCAAAAGGAAAGCAGACACATTGAAAAATTCTTCAAAACGAAAAGCATCTCAATAGCGAAACATATTTCCCTGCATATTGTTACAGTTGCATAACAGCTCGCTCAGTTAGAGCATATCCCAAACATGAGTGAACGAGCAACTTCAAACCAGGTCTCTAATGCTACTGGAATCTAGACCAACTTTGAATTGCAGGGTTCCTAGATAATGGCGAGATATATGGATGGAACTTGGGTTTCAGTGGTACTCAACCTGCGGGCCGCAAGCCGGTTATCTTTGTGACCCGCCATCCTTTTCTACCGCGTTGCTAAGGAAAACAGAACTGATTTTCTTTCGTTGCTACTTTTACTTGTGTAAGCAATTTCGTTTGTGGTTTCACTCATTTGTTACGAAACGATTTTATTTAGACTGGCGAATAAAATCAAAATAAATATTATATGAATGTTATAAAGAGGTAAAGTCTCTAAGTTTGGACGTAGGAGACAATCTCCAAAACTAATAGATTTAAAAAAATTCTTTCACTTATGGAAAGCTACGCTATTACCTAATGCGATAGGATATGTTTCTATTACAACCCAGAAGAAGCGAGCAGAGGCTAAAAATAATGGGAAAGCGAATCCTTATTTTTAAAAGTCAGTAGCAAAGAAGTGAAATGACTTTGGTATAACAAAAAAAAACATCACGCTTTTAATCCCTGAAAGGTTAGGCAGAGGTGTACCTAATAGTACACCCACATTTCGCCAGTTATGTTTAAGTCCCATGTAACAGGGGGGAGCCTATTGCCATCAATCGGGCACAAATCCAGACTCCGTGGCTGCTACTGAGAAATTCCTGATTGAAAAACCAAATAACACTTTGCCCGACTCGGGAATCGAACCCAGGACTTCATGCTCAGTAGTCGCGCTTGTGACCAAGAAGGTAGTCGACTTTGGTATGTAGGCTCAAAACCGCTACATGCTTCTCATAGATACGGGCACATGAAGTAAATGCGACCTGCGCAGAAAAAACCCTTGAGAAAACTGCTGACTCAGGAGATTCGGGTGAATGAATGTGATATTAGATAACCTATACGGAGTAGAGTACCTGTAATAATTCGAAGGTAAAGTTTTTGGCAGCGTTCCATTCGTTTCAATTGAAACCATTGACTGTAGCACTCGAAATTATGTTTGAATCTAGTGGTGTGAAAAGCTACTCATGGAAATGCCAGTTTTTTTTTTACGTTTCGTGCAACGTGCCTAATATTGGCGGGCTTACTGCATTGAAAAAAAGACTTTTAATTGCAGAAAGATAAAGATAAAGAAGATTGTTAAAAACATGCGTTTACACATAAATTGATCAAGCAAGATCTTAGTGAGTAGGGTAGGTCCGTACATGTTTTACCATGTGAGGTGTACAAATTTGGTTCTTCTTTTACAATTATACAAATTAAAACATTTCCATTTTAGCCATTGTTTTTCTAGATAACTACTCGTATATATTCATAATAACTAATGTTGGCATATTATTCTCTTATTACAAATACAAATGAAAAATAGAAATTGACATGAGAATAGAATGAAATATAAGGTAAAATATATCAAAAGGTAAAAAAATATATCGGAAGGTAAAATATGTCAATAGTTAAAAATGTATCAAAAGGCAGAAACGTTGATGGCGCGAAAAAATAAACGTCGTGTGCATAGGTCCGCAGACATTTAATGACAAAATTCAAAACTAGTCCTTAAATAATTTATGAAACTATCTATATATATAAAATGGTAAACTGTGTGTCTGTGACTGACTGACTGGGTGATATATCAACACACAGCCCAAACCGCTGGTCCTAGAGACATGAAACTTGGAGGGTGTGTTCTTTGTGAAGAGTAAGTATCCACTAAGAAAGGATTTTTGTAAATTCCACCCCTAAAGGAGTGAAATAGGGGATGGAAGTTTAAATGAAAGGCCGTCAGTTTTAAAGTTAGGATCTTCAAATTTTGTGTTTAGACTGACGATTGAAAATTAATTTATACGTGTCTCAGTGTTTTTGACAATTCTTCCCCCGAAGGGGGATGAAGGAACGGAATCGGATATTATTCGACATCCACGCGGGCGAAGCCGCGGGTAAAAGCTAGTTAGGTTATAAGACATTCTAAATGCTGCACTCGATCTAGATTTCTAAGAACAATCACCATAAACACAGAACACGAAACGACACGACAAACTCCATCCAACTTTAGGCTTGTAGAATTTTACACCTTTTCGGAATATTTCAGGACAAACAATAGCTGAAGGCACAGTTAAACGCTTCGGCTTTAAGCGCCAGCCAGAGATTGCATTCGCTGAGTTATGGCCGATCGAGAACGCTATATTTACCAAGTTGCCGACTGCAATGTTAAGTCCCGTTCACGACCTCAAGCGATGCGTCGTGTTGCGTCGTGGTGATTTTTGGTATGCTTTAAACAATTTTTTTCATGTTGTTTCTCTAATTACTGTCGCTGTTTTCGCCCCGAACTACAAGCTCAAGCGACAAGCGGTTAAGGGCAGGTATGCACGACGACCGGTTAGAGTGTATATAACGGGGCACTGAGGAAAAAAGACAGTATTTTTTAGCCAATAAAGTGTTAGATGCAAGAGCGAGCGAAGTGAGCTCGGGACTTGGGGCACCCCGACGTTAGGTTAGGTTAAGTTACTTTAAACCCTGCAGAGAGAAATAGGACTACTTCGACTTTTTCATAGTGCCCTGTCTCGTATCCACTGACCCGACGACCAATCAAACTATGAAAAACCAGTATACACTGATCCCTCATTGTACGGGAAAATCATAAGAAGCGAGGTTAGGTTATACTGGAAATAATGGCTTCATGTGTCGCCGTGTGTACTCTATGGTATTGGACATGGGGTCACGTGTTACCGAGATCGGAAAATAGTAAGCTGTGTGGTTTTCACAGTGATGTGAAGTGACAATTTACCTTTGTGGATAAAATTAGGGTAATTGGATGTTTAGAATTACTCCATTAAAAACAAAAAAAAACTTTTTATAAAACACTGTTAAGGCTGAGAGAAAAGTAAATATATCAAGCATAATGTTCGTAGGTAGTCTGAGTGTACACACGGCGGCACATGAAGCTGTACATTTCGAGTATTTGATACAATGAGAGTTCCGCATAAACTAGTTTTATATAGCTTGATTGGCCGTCGTGCGTACAAACCCAATACAACAAATTCAAACTTTCAATTTTAGAAATGACGGTAACTTTTTGACGTGATCTTTTTGCGGAAACTGTTCGTAATTAATATTTCCTAAGGCACTTAATGTTATTAACAACCGCACAAATTTACCATCGATTCACTTAGAAACCAGCTTCAAAGCTACCATAATTTCATTACTAGTTCATAAAATCATTCCAAGGATTTTAATTAGTGTAAATGAGAGTTCCTTAGAGGGAGAAATAAATTAATATCTTTTATATACCAACGTTACCTAGCGCGATTGTCTGACAGATTTAAAAGCGATGCAATACTATGATATATAAACTTGTTATCTAATGTTTATTTATTTATTTAATCTTCATGTACAAGAGTGGTACATAGGCGGACTTAATGCCACAAGGCATTCTCTACCAGTCAACTGTTATAATGTTCGTAAAAAAAACCGACATTTTAGTTCTGGACCATTTCTATATTCGGAAATATTGGAAGTTAAAGTTCCGTTCATTTTCACAAGTTTTTTTTTTTAAATCGCGTTTTTAATGTGTGTGTGTGTGTGTGTTATTCAATTATATTAGGACAATGTTTTCAGTGCGTTACATTGAGGTTGACTGTAAAACGTGATTTTCCACCCTAAAAAAAAGTCGTTTCCCAGCAATATTTTTTCGGTAAAGTTACTTATTTTGATGTACAGAATGCTTCGTGAAGGTTCCGTTTACACCTTCTATATTGTGTTGTGAAAAACTGCACTAAATCATGCTTTCAAATATCGGCCGCTGACAAAAAGAGGCTTTGAAGCTTGTATGAGCAAATCAAATCAATTAATATCCGAAATTCACACCACCGACATAAAATACAAAACAAAATAATAAATAAACTAAAAATGGCCCGCCTGGGTTTTTGCTGTGAGCATGTGGCTATGAAACTTTAATATATCAAGTTCCATGCTGCATTTAAATGAACTCGGCTATTGGAAAATAAATAATACCTACACGTTTTATTTGGAGTATAACAACGAAACCGGAGTAGCTACTAATTGTCCCGCGATACGGTTCATCGTGATTATATTTAAAAATTATACAATATTCTCCTTTGTAAATTATACTGCGATTTATTGCGTATTTTATTCATTGATTTCCGACTTAATTAATAATTGAAAGAAAGAAATAAAAAGAAAGAAAGAAAAAAATAGAATTGAGATTGAATTGAATGTATTGATTGTTATTTTTTTTGTTGTTTTTTTTATTAGAATTTAGTGTGGAAAAAAAATAATGGTGCTATTGGGTACTTTATCATAGTTTTTGAACAGATAAGCCAGCAGCAGAGCAAGAGAGAGTTTTTGAGCAGCAGATTCTACGGATTGCGGACTATTGTGGTACTAGGAAACCTATATAAATGTTGTTCTAGGCACAGAACTGCCTCGTTGGTGTAGTGGTCATAATCGCGACTGCTGAGCATGAGATTCTGGGTTCGATTCCCATGTCGGCAAATTGTTATTGGGTTTTTTCCATCAGGAATTTCTCAGTAGCAGCCAGGGAGTCTGGATTTGTGCCCGGTTGATGGCAATAGGCTCGCCCTCTATTATATGGGACTTAAACATAACTAGCGAAATGTGGGTGCTGTACTATTAGGTACCTACACCTCTGCCAAACCCTTTAGTGATTACTAGCGTGATATTGTTACAACATAAATAGGAACGAGTGTATTTAGTTTAATTTACAAAAATACTTTTATTTTTATTTTTAAAAACAGTACAGGTACGTTATATGTCAAATAAAGATGTGAAAAAAATACTTTTCTTTTAAGGTTGTACACGTACGTGAGCGTAAGACATTAGAAAAGTCTTAATACCAACTTTCTTTCTTCAACTCCAAATGAATGGTTTCCAAGTGACATAATGCGTTGACCACCCATTATAAAGTTACCCACATTACGGTGTCACGAAACTGGAAAATTGCCAAATTTGCATTGTAACAAGTTTTTCTTGCACAAACATTCTGAAATTATTCAACATTTTTATTGTAATGAGCCGCGCTGAAGGTAATTAGCGTTTTATATTATACGGAGCGAAAGAGTTTAATCGACGGCTATTTAAATGTGGATAAAGGGAAGGATGAGCCGTTAAAATATCAACAATGCTTTGTGGGTGTCTTAAAAGGCAATTAAATGTTCGTATCAGCTTTGTTTCGTGAAATCACGTTATATTATAGGATAAGATACCTCGTAACTTCATCATCTGCCTAGCCTCTTCCCAACTATGTTGGAGTCGGCTTCCAGTCTAACCGGATGCAGCTGAATACCAGTATTTTACATAGAGCGACTGCCTATCTGATCTCCACAACCCAGTTAGTACTGGATAATACGAACCGCTTGGTAAGCTTGGTTGTCGGACTTTCGGGGCACTGATTACCTGTAACGACTGCCAAAGATCTACAAATCACAGCAGAGACCACCGGCTTAATGTGCTTTCCGAAGCATGGAGGAAACTTGGTATGTAATGGGTGATCACCCATGTTCGGATCAACCTAGGCACGCTAAAGATTGACCCGAGAAGCTGTTATTATTTAGAAACTGGCACCTTAATTTTTTATATAATAATTCAATATTTTATAAGAAACACAAAAGTATAAACATGATGTTTTTATTGTAGGTATATATACTCGACTCGCAAAGTCCGTTGAAAAGCTCCGGGATTTGCCTTTAATAAAAATTTTACGTCGACACGAAGCTGTTATGAACTTGCAAATTAATTTAGACCGGTTTTGGAAACTCAATTTTCGGTTTATTTTATCCGCCAATATTTACTGAATATCAATTATCTGGTCCGTGACGGTGGGCCGTGGCAGTGACGTCATCAATCTCACTGGCCGCTCCTGCTTTACATTTCATAACTTGCTGTTTAGGGGCATTTCATCATAATTTTATTAGTTCAATATTCTGAGGGGTTGATGTAATTAGTTCGTCCTACTTTGGCTTTGGGAAATTCTTGGAGCAACTAGTTTGTAATTCGATTGATTTAATTTTCGATTTAGAATTGACTTTAAAATATTTCAATGTTGTAGACGACATGGTAATATTTTATCTCTTGATGCAGAATCGTTATAAGACTTCAAAGTACGGCCTAATAACTTTTAATCTAAATATGCTTCATCTTCTACAGAAATTTTCTTTTAAATTGAAATAGGTTAAGGTGAAAACGTTAAACTTGTAAAACTATTCCCAAATTTTCTAAAGTTAACAACTCAAACTACAGCCTACATCGCACTCATTACAACTATATTGTTTGAAATCCCTTTACAAAAATTCTAAACTTTAAACTAAAAAATCATCACAAAAGCTAAGCTAAGCCCACTTGACCTAGATTCCTCGCACAAAAATTGTCAACAGTCTTGAATAACACCTTAAGCATTTCATCTACTTTGTTTTCGTACTTGAACTATCAAGAGGGTATTTAGACGAAGATTGCCGCCATCCGCCATGCTCAAGCACCCCGGTAATTTGATACAGGCTCGAATGAGCCGGCCCACTTTCAAAGTTCTGCACGGTCTTAGGCGTTACCTAGCCTGAAGTTGGCTTGGCTTGTAAACTCGTTTGTGACAATTGGGTATTTCGTATTCTGTACTGAGGAAACGATGGGCCTACTCGAGATCACGTAAAAATAGTCATATATATCATCATCTGCCTAGCCTTTTCCCAACTACATATGTTGAAGTTGGCTTACAGTCTAACCGGATGCAGCTGAATGCCAGTATTTTACATGGAGCGACTGCCTATCGGACCTCCACAACCCAGTTAGTACAAGTCAATACGGTAAATAAATACATATGAAGAATGAAAATATTAACAAAATCATACGACTTTTAATTGCTATAATGAAAAAATATGAATAAAAACAAACACGTCATGAAACTTAACAATTTGAAGGCAGTTAGCATAACGTGGGTTTCTGCATCAGGCTATATGATCTTTGATAAGGCAAGGAGCTCCCTTCGTTCTTCAAACTAATCTTAAAACCGGAATAAATTTTGTGTCTACAAAATGTAGGTGTAGCTACCTACATATGTCATTCAACAATCAGGATCAATATTTTTAATGAATCTGACAATCAATGAATCAAAGACATTCTGATACTGATTAGCTGTCTCCAATTTGTCCCATGATAAACCAATCAGCCTGTATATTACTTAGTTAGGTGGATGTTGTGGGACATGATGGCCGTGTTATCGGTGAACCTGATCGCAGATAGGCTCCGGGCTTACAAACAAGAGTACTCCTCTTACGTAACTCGGTCTGAACCGCAAATTAAGTCTAGTTATACCAACTTAGTTCTTGATAAAGTCACTTTCTGTGATCGTTGGCACGAAGAAAAGATCACAGGAATATTGGTTTACATAATTTAGACATTTGTTCGAGAAGGAATGTGAGTCAGCTATGAATATGAAGTACAAATCTATACATATACAAATAAATAAAATTTAAGTGTCTTTTTGTTATATCAAAATACAGCTCTGTATTGAAAGCATATATGAAAACATATACGGCACTTATAACAAAAACACATTTTTTTTCAATTTTTATCTATGTGTCTGTTTGTTTCAGCTAATCTCCAAAACTACTGGACTGATTTTGACGGGACTTTTACTGGCAGATAGCTGATGTTATAAGTTCGAACTTAGGCTACTTTTATTTTAGAAAAATTGTTAAGGTTCCATGGAAAAAAAATAAAACACTTGAAATTGGTAGCAAAATCTGATGCGAAAAGGGAAGTAATATGTTTTTTATAATATTTCTCGCGAACGAAGGTCGCGGGTAACACCTAGTACGCACGACGGCCAATCAACCTATACAAAACCAGTTTATGCGGATCTCTCATTGTATAGAAAATCTATACAAAGCGAGGCCAAGTTATACTGGAAATGTACAGCTTCATGTGCCGCCGTGTGTACATAATATATCACAAGGCCAAAAATAATGTATCACTGTGACTAATTACTTATATTAACATTAGTAGCTAAAGACATTGGCCTTAATATTTAGAAGTTGTCTCAATACGTAATAAATTAATTAATTCCCAAAAATCTCACAGCTTTAACAGGCAGGAAATTGATACTTCACGAAATTGAGCCGTAATTAATGAGACAGGTAAGCACCCATTAAAATTGAGATCAAGATTTTCAATGATATGAAAAATTCGACACCTGATTTAGGTCGGATATTTTTTAACAGTCCCTCTAATTAATGTATATTTTTTTTAAGTTCATTAAAACCTCTGGGAGGGTATTTCGGTTTTAATTAAATCGAACTCGAGCCGAAGCCACGTGGTTTCGGTTACATTTCGCAATGAGCCGAGTTTGTGTGTTGTGCGTCCGTGTTATGATGTATTTCTCGAATATTTCATTGATTAAAAGTGGGGTATTATTTTTCAATGTGAGTTTTTCTCAGCTGCATCTGGTAAGACTGGAAGCCGACCCCAACTTTGTTGGGAAAAGGCTAGACAGATGAAGATAGGAGTAAAGTAGCAGCTGTTAGAATTGTACCAATAGAATTTTTTTAAATCTTTTTTTTTTATTATTGTTATTTATTTATGTAATATTATTTATTAAGTTTAAAGACTACGGAGACGTTTTACATTATTTTTAACTAACGTAAATTGAAATTAGTTCGCTACATTGAAATCATTTCCTAGTCGAAAGTCATTACTTATGTAATTTTTCATACTTACTCGTATTTTCCAGTACCTAGTTACGTCTAAAATAACTTCTCCCATTATTTTAATGAGTAGGTACACAGTTAGGTATTCCAAGAATGAAACCTAACTAAGGTACTTACCTAAAATATAATTAGAGACGACGGAAAGGCTCGAAAATCGGAATATTCGTTATAACTTTATTACCTACCTATCTATATTTTAATAAACTGGATCGTAAATTAGATTTCACTAACAAGGCTACTAAAAAGATGTTTATTAAACGATAACGCTGTTTCGGTAAATTAAGTTGCTAATTTACAATAAGTACTGGTAATACAATCTTTTAAGTAAAGGTGGTAGGCAGTATAAGTGCTTAGCGATAAACCAATACGACTGTTGATGTACTGGTTTGCACGAGAGATCCTTATAGGAGTTCTTTATAACAGAGCGTGCTGAGCTCCCGCTCTGATACTCGCTCTAGCAAATGACAGGGGGTCCAAAATGGCCGCTTCATCAGAATCATAACAGAATAATAATTAGTTTTCAATTCCTAAAACACAAAATGACAATTCATAATGTTAACGGCGTTTTTTTACCACCTTTGAGATTTTTAACGTGATTAATATAATTATCCTTTTATGATTCTGCTAAAGCGGCCATTTTAGACCCCCTGTTCTAAGCGGCAAAAAAGAATACGAGTATGAAAAAAGATATTTCATGCTGATAGATGTGGCGCAACCCTTATACAACAAAAAATATTTTTGAAAATCGACAGGATTTATGAAAATTCGTCCTCTAAACAGGTTAAATAGGGACGAAAAAACAATGGAAATTCCATCGGGCACAAGAATGGACGTTTGATTGACATTGAATAAATATTTAGATCACTTAAAGGAATAAAATTGGACTTTTGAAACACATACGTTTCGTTCGTCAAACGAACATGAACCCGTCCCACACATCAAAAAAATGTCTCCACCGATATCGTCGTCATTTGACGTTCTAAATGAGACAAGTGGAGCGCGACGTCTATATAGCCGTCGTGTTGTAGCGTCGCGAGTCGTGACTCGAGACGGAAATGATACCGGTAGCACATGAAAACTGAAACGTTGTAAGTCGTCAGCAAACAGAGGTGCGGTGGAGACGACAGAATATAAAAAAAAACTACTCTTTCCTTTGATTGTTTAATTTGGTTGCCACTTCCATTAATTACCTGCTGCTTTTGTGTTGCTTCAAATTATAACAGGTTATCATGCTAATCATTGCTAATTGTTATATTTTCTCTTTTTACAGGTACTGATGTCAAAACATCCACATCTAGTAAGATACTAATTCTGTATTACCACCCACACATATTAACATTAAATATCTACCTACTATGCAGAACCCAACCCGCCCTTTGTACCCTTTATAATTCAAACAAACATGGCAGATATAATTTCAAATATTTTCTCAAGACATGTATCCTGAAGCATGCACTGGGTCACGGAAGTCGCTCGCGGGCATAAAGTACCGCGGCAATGAGATACCGGTGCTCCGATGTTTGGATCTACTCCACGCATATGATTAATTTATGTTCTACGGTTTTGTAATATACTGTCAGTGTTTATTTATGGCCGTCTACAGGGAAATTAGAAGTACTTCTTTGAGGTTATTGTGAATATTGAAAAATGTTAAAGATAGATTGAATTCTTGTATTTTATAAATGCTCTTTATCAAACACAGTTCGACAGATATAGTTTGATTAACTATACGAATCAAACATTGAAGTTATTATGAGTACATTTACAGACAATACACTGACTGAAAGGTCAGTTGCATAGTAGTCGCAACCGGCGTGCGTGTATGACCAGATGTATGAACGTGGACTAAGCAAAAGGAGTATGTAAGGCCCGTCGCCCACGCGATCAAGAGTCGAGGTGCAGGAGCGGAAGTGCCCCAGAATGTGACGTCATTTTATTATTTCGTTTCGAGCGTAGCAACGTATAGAAAAGGGATAAAACCATAGCCCGTGCATCGACTCCACATAGATACCACGACTCGACTGTGTCGCGTCCGCCTCTACTGACCAGTGGGCGACGCGCTTGAGGATCATAGCAGATATCAGCTGTGGTTTCTACCTACCTCCATGGGAAAAAGGCGTGAGGTTAAGTATGTATGTATGTACATTTACAGAAATACTATCTCAAATATTAAAACGACGATTAAATAATTTAAACGACGGAAGTTTATAAAATATTATTTTTTCATTGACATAAACGAAAATGTCACATGTCATGTGAAAGGGGAGCTCCCACCCACAGGATTGTTGTTGTTGGATTGTTTATTTTTTAGTTCTGCACACCGAGACTTAATTCTACAAAAATAGATTTTTCAATACCTATCTATTTTAAAATATCTATAACAGAATCCATACTGGTTTGCATGAAAGAGCTCGTTCTTATCGAGACGCTTGTACAGCTTCAATTTAATCTCGCTATTGCGACGCCATTTTGTTTAGAAGTAGGTATTCACTCATCTATTACACGACGGATAATTTGAAAATAAATTCCCGTCTTTGTTCGTAAACTGAGTGAGCAGACTTGACAAAGTATTTGTAGTGGTGACATCATGAAAATGTGTTACCTACTGTAAAAATATTTACAGTATTTTATAGAAAAAAAGTAGTAGTTTTTAGTATTTTTTTGTTTAATTTTTGTTTGTGGCATTACCATTGCCATTAGTCTTATGTGTGCCTGTAAGTTCTAACAAATAACTCAAGAACGGAACAAATAAAGTAAGACAAAAAAACGGAGTTTTAATAAATCAACAGCTTTTTGACACAATTTTAATCCAACTTCAGCAAAGCTAACGCCAGTTAATAATAATTAATCGGCGTCCGATAATTTCGTAACGGATGCGTTCTGCCAACTTGTCGGTCGGCTTTGTAGAGAAATAGTTTTACACTAATACCGAAAGTTTTGTGTCGGCCATTAGTGCGGCCTCGTCGGGCGAGGCACGTACTTGCGCTGTTTCTATCGGTATAACTAATATAGGCTGAATTTTGCGTCATGAATTTCGAATTTAGGCAATGTTTGGGAAAGTTATCACTAATTAGTCAAACATTCGTTAGTTTAAAAAAATCGGCCAAGTGCGAGTCGATCTCGCGCATGAAGGATTCCGTACCATCGTAGTACCTTTTAATTTTTATTATTTCTTATTAAAGCGGAAACAGAAATACACATTCTGTGAAAGTTTCAACTGTCTACCTATTACGGATCATGAGCTACAGCCCGCTACAGACAGACGAACGAACGGACGGACGGAGAGCGGAGGCTTAATAATAGGGTCCCGTTGGTTTCCTTCGGGTACGGAACCCAAAAAGTGGTTAGTAGACATTTTCAATGAGAAGATAATAGGTAAAACTCTAAGCTTAACATGTTTAGGAATAACCTTTGCCTATTTTATAGTTTTTCTGTGCCCTAACGCCCAGACGTAGTAAAATTATTTAAGGTCACAAAAATAACACAAAAACTTTGAGCAAAGTGTCAAAACTTCGAAACCTTAGCAGCCTTTACGACACAGAAAAAAAAGAAACGTAAAATCAGCCAATATGGCGGCGAACATAAATGCGAACTCGTCGACGGGGCTCGCCATCATCAATAAGAAAAATAAAAGTTTGACGGCCCGTCAAAACAGTATGAATAAATAAGTGAAGGGCACGGAGGAGGGACAGGACTCAGGACGAACAGTCAGCCCACTTGTGCACAAACTTAGCTTAAATATTAAACGGTCGAGCCTCAAATCTCAAACTTGCCTAATAACTTAACGGTTTTGGAGATATTTTTGGTGTCTTAGAAAGTACTTTGAAAAGGTATGCCTTTGCCTATATTAATTTAAAGTGTATTATGATAGATCTATACAGATTAAAACTCCTCGAAGAATTTCTAGCACGAACTAAGCATTTTGTACATCTACGAAAGCAATAAAAACCCTAGTTTAGATCAATGTAATCAAACTGACGTCAAATTACGTCATCACGCTCTAAAACTCCAGCTCCAACTATCTCAAGCAATCTTGATTTTCCGTGTTCCCTAGAACTCGTCGCATGAAAAATTACCTATCTTCTTGCGAAGGTAACGCCGAATAAAAAGTTGTTCCTTATGCACTTAATTATTCATAATGTTTGCCGGTGATACCCTCGTGAACTTCCTTCGTCCTTGTCACTGTATTAAGTGACAAATTATAGCCGAAAATCGAAGGAATTTTTCATGAACAGTCACGGTTTGGCTCTGCTTTTTGTTTGATATTTCTGGAATGTTCCTACTTTGAATTCTTTGTTAGGATTTTTGTAATGTTAAATCACTTAACAGCGTTTATTTATAAATTGTGTTAATAATATCGGAAAGGTCACCATCTATGTCATTGTTCGTCGACAGTCTAACTAAATGAATAAACAGTAGATACTAAAATCGTTATTTTATTCTGTATTTGCATGTTGAAAGCAACTTGAATATTATTAAACACTATGTAATAGCTACAAAAATATTACTTTTTCAACCCTGACAACCACAAAAACCAACCATTATCCAACTACTCTTTAATTAACAGCGAAAAACAAACAAAAAAAAAACAAAGCCGCAAGAAAAATAATTAAACAGACACAGGTTTTATTGAAAACGAAAAGCAAATAACGAAAAAAGAAGAGCTGGCGTGTGTTTTAAATAAAATAAAAAAAAAAGAAACGCAAAAGGCTTTGCGTTGGGAAAGGGATTTGGTCTGACATGGGGGATGGCTTTATCATCATATCTCGTATACACACTCTGATATTGTCTGTTCAGGTTTTATTTTTGCCCGTGATACGGTGTTTATACGAATGTGTACGGTTGAGCGGTAGGTATGAAACAGTTTCAGTGTTTGTGGCGTCGATTGTTCTTGGTTCATCGCATTTTATAAAGTACGTATTGTATTGTCTCGTTTTCTGGTTAGGTTATTTACATACAATTTATACAAACTGAGCACAGAGCAATGTGGCGACACTCTCTTCTTCTTCCCCCCGCGATCGTGACACCATTGCGAACACACGTACTTACACGCACTCCGTGTTTTAAAATCACTAAACCGTGTAAATATTGCATACTTTTTAATAAAACTCCACAGAACTGTCGTTAAGGTGCAAGTGAATGTTAGTGTGTAAAATTTTCAATGAACTATAACTATAATTAACTCATGAGAACAGTTTTAAATTACAAAAGACTAACTGTGTAAACAGTGCTTACTTGTTAATAATAACTACTTTGACTAATCTACAAGTACAAGTGATTGTTGTGTGCAAAAAATCAAGTGTACCAATAACTCCTACCACCAGCGAGAACAGTTTTAAATTAAAACAATTTAATTTGACAACGTGCGGGCACTTGGACTTTGTACTCGTTCACTAAACAAAGGACATCGTCGTCGCTCGGCGACATTATCATAAAAAGCTCGCTAATTTCACACTGATCACTGCCGTCTGGTTAGCTCAGTGGTTAACGCTTTCGGTACTGCCGTGCGCAGCTGGTCTCGAGTTCGAGCCCCGCTTATCCAAAATCTGCGAAACGATTTTTCTTTTTGTTTTTTGTTTACGCTTTTTGGTTGTATAAAAGGCATTAGCCTATTGTTATTTTTACTATGGCTTCTACCCAGAGAACACCACCAGAAAAAACTACCCAAACATTATTGAAACCAACTATTTTGGCACAGGAATCTGATACAGCCTCGGATTGTATGGGTTCGGAAACTGACTGTGTTGGTCAGCAAAATATTACGCGTCGTTATAAACGTAAATATGACGATTCTGTGCTGGCTGAACTGAGAGATATGCTGGCTGATGTTCAGCTTCAACAAAAAACACAGTCGTTGAAATTTGATGAAGAGATGCAACGATTGGTTAAGCAAAATGAAAAAATTACGGAATCTATCCAGTACATGTCAGACAAATATGATGAAATCTTGTCTCAACTTCATCAAACAAAATCTGAAAATACTGCATTCAAAACCCAAATTAAAACTTTAGAACAAAAAATTGAGATCCTTGAACGCAACTCAAAGGCGTCAACCTTGGAACTGAGAAATGTGCCAGAAACCCATTTGGAAGACAAATTTGCACTAATTGGTTTGGTAAAGAATGTTGGTGAAGTACTGAATGTTAGGGTGCTCGACTCGGACATTAGAAATATATTCAGGCCCAAGAAAACTTCGAACAAGTCCGCTCCCATAATAGTGGAATTCTACTCGAATTCCCTTAAAGAAAATATTATAATGTCATCTAAGAGGCACAACAAAGACAAACACAGAGATAAACTTAACTCGACCCACCTAAAGTTAAACGGCGAACCCAAGCCAATCTTCATTGCGGAATGCCTCACCACCTGCGGACGGAACTTATACTATCTCGCTCGTCAATTCGTCAAAAATCGAAAGGGCGCAACTTGTTGGACTTCGTACGGAAAGGTGTTTATTCGTCAAAAGGACGGCGAACAGCCAATACTTATTCAACGAGAAGAGGACGTCACAAACTTGAAATCACAATGACTAATATTGTCATTGTACCCTACATTTTCTTGTTTTCGTAATACGTCTTATGATCTCTATTTTGAATTCTACGGTAAAGCCTGTTCTATAACACACTTGCTGTGTATTGTTAAACAATTTTGCATGATAATATTATATATGTCTCCGTATAAAATTTACCTTATAATCGCTTTGATTTTGCAACCACTTCACCTATCAACACCTTCAAAATATAATTATTTACACACTTCCATATTATTCACTAAAACACACAGCTACTATTCTAAACTATGTAATAAAATATATAGCTTTGCAATAAGTATACATAACGCTCTAGGCACATTCACAATATACAATTTTTTACCAACCTACAATTCTATATTATCTAGTATAACATACAACTGCTATTCTAAACTACGAAATAAAATATATATCTACGTAATACATACATATGGTTTTTCCTACATAATCATAAAATATATCTATTTACCAGCCTACATACCCATAGTTTACCGTATTACATACAACTACTACTCTAAAGAATGCAATGAAATATTTACTTATAATACAATAAATACATATAATATACTATGCACATTTATTATATACATAATTATTTCGCGACAATCCAAAACTCGCGTTACCAAAGACATGGATACTGTTATTCAAGCCAAAGTTATTTTCACTAAAATCAGTAAACTACAAATTCGATACCACAAGTAACCTAATGAGCGACATTGACCAATTTGATATTTCTGTCCCAATCACATGTGAACCCGAACAATGCAACACATATCTCAAAAACCCTACACATTACCTAAAAGTTCTACAGCAAAACATACGTAGTCTTAACTGTAATTTTCAAGAATTACACGTTTTACTCGAGAGGCTGAAATTATCATGCGATATCATTGTGCTTTCCGAATGCTGGTTATCGCGTGTTATTAACTTACCATTGCTCCAAGGATACAATTCACATAAAACTAATGATAACTACAATCAAAACGACGGCATAGTTGTATACACCAATAATAATTTAAAATGCACCGTAGAAGAACCTTTCCTATCAGAAGCTAATTGTTTAATGATAAAAATACAAAATGATACAATATTAATCGCAATTTACAGGCCTCCTAGTTTTAAATCACTCGATACCTTCCTTGATTCATTGCATAACTTGCTAATGACCGTGTCGTCATTTAAAAATATCATCGTGGTCGGTGATATAAATATTGATCTGTTGGGAAACGGTTCCGCGACCACCTCGTATCTAGAAACCTTTGCCTTCCATGGACTTCTCCCTGCTATCAATACTGCCACCAGAGATAAGACTTGCTTGGACCATGTGATACTAAAAACCAAGTTAGAAGCGTTTACGTTTTCCTTGGGTACTACTATCACGGATCATGATGCGGTTTTATTCTGTATCAAAACCCATGTAGCTAAACCTAAATCCATGAAGACGAAAATAAATTTCAAAATTGATATAGACAAATTAAAATCGGATTGTAACAACTTAAATTTTGACAAAGTGTATCAGGAAAATAATTTAAATACCGCTATGAACAATTTCATTAACATTATTCAATTATTAATTGCAAATAACTCTGTAAAACGATTAATCCCTAGAACAAAAATTATAATTAAACCATGGATAACTACTGGTATGTTACGTTGTATCCGGACCAGAGACAGAATGCATAAGAAGTTAAAAACTAATAATGAAGATGTCATTTTGAAAGTATCCTACTTGCGATACCGGAACTATTGCAATAACCTACTAAAGAAACTTAAAAAACAATATGAACGAAATGAACTGTTAATGTCTAAAAATAATTCTAAAAAGCTTTGGTCTACCATCAAAACAATCACCAACAATAATAATAAAAAGCATCTACCACTACAACTATTAACTACACATAAAACCCCTCAAGAGTCAATAAACAATATTAATGAATACTTCTCAAATATTGGGAAACGACTATCAAACAAGATTCCCCCCCACATCCCTTGCGTTAAGAAAGTCTCTAAGCCCCTACTTAACTCTTTCGTTCTCCTACCCACGGACATAGAAGAAGTTGAAAGAACGCTTCAACTGTTAAAAAGTGATTGCTCCCCTGGCTGGGATCAGATCAGTGCTGATGTACTAAAGAAAATATCCGTTTCTATAACACCCGTTCTAACCAACTTAATCAATCGCTGTTTTGTTTCGGGAATATTTCCCTTCGCATTAAAAAGAGCTGTTGTACATCCGATACATAAGGCGGGAGACAGAGGCAGTGTCAGCAATTATAGGCCAATTGCGATCCTTACAACACTATCAAAGATATTCGAACGCATAATCAACAATAGGCTTACAAAATACCTAGAAGACTACAACTTGTTTTCGGATTCACAATACGGTTTCAGAGCTGGCCGCTCAACTGACAACGCAGTACTTGATCTTGTTAACTTTGTAGTAAATAATTTAGATAGTAAAAATAAATGCTTGACTATATTTCTCGACCTGGCAAAAGCCTTTGACACTGTTTCTGTACCCCGCCTTGTGCAAAAACTGGAAGATCATGGTATTCGAGGTGTTCCACTGGATTTACTTTCGGATTACCTAAAAAATAGAACCCAATCAGTTAAAATTGGAGAGCACATTAGTGACGAACTGCCAGTTGAATTTGGGGTGCCACAAGGCAGTATACTAGGTCCCACTCTTTTTCTCTGCTATATAAATGAGCTCTGTTCCCTTCAGATTAATAATTGCCGCATCTCCGCATATGCAGATGATACTGCGCTAACCTTTTTCGCTGACTCGTGGAATGAGCTTTTTATTCTCGCGCAAAATGGTTTTAACACTGTGTGTCACTGGCTATCCTCTAACTCCCTCACTTTAAATGAAGATAAAACCAAATACATTCTATACTGTATTCGCAATCAACTTGAACTTAACAACCGAACTACTAACAATATCCTTGCACATAAATGTAATTTCCCTCCAACTCCAAACTGTAATTGTCCCAATATTAATCCTACAAAAAATCTTAAATACCTTGGAGTCGAAATTGACGCAAATTTAACTTTTGGGAACCACATTGGCTTTCTATCTAAAAGAATACGGAAGCTCACTTACATTTTTAAAGGACTCCGTGACGTAGCAGACAAACAAACGATGAGGATGGTATACGAGGCTCTGGTGCAATCTATTATTGGCTATTGCATTACCACATGGGGCGGGGCATGTAAAACAAAACTGATAACAGTAGAAAGAGCCCAAAGGATGATACTAAAAGTTAGTTTATCCAAACCACGTCTTTCTAACACCCTTTCACTTTATGAGGAAGCACAGGTGCTAACTGTACGCCAGCTGTACATACTGCATACTGCACTTCTACAACACTTAAACCTACCCGAAGAAGGGAGAAAACGCATAGGTCTCTCCAGGAGAAATTTCGCAGTATGTAGGACGACTGCGGTTGGTACTTCCTTTGCGCAAAGATTCTTTCCTTTCCGTGGAGGTGAATTATATAACAAACTAAATAAAATTATAAATATATCAAATTGTAGTAAAGTTGAATGTAAAACTAAAATTATCAAATGGTTATTGAAGTTAAACTATACGGAAACAGAAAAAATACTTGATATAGCTAAGTAATGTAAGTAGGCTAGGCCGTCCATACTTACGTACATAATTAGTAGGTAAGATCTTAGTAATATTCTTATAAATATTCTATATACATATATATATATATATATTCATAAAAATACAAATTGTCACACACACACACACACACACACACACACACACACACACACCGGCACCAAATTCGCAATGTTTTCCACGTTGACAATAACTCTATGATGTAATAGGGGGCCTGGAGTTCTAAAATACAGGCCTAGGCTTAGTTTAGACTCCAGATCTCCCACAAATTATAACTTTCTGCTGTAAATTATATTACCTGTCAACTATATCTCAAATAACGATTGTAATTTGTGGAGATAAATAAACATTTTTTATTATTATTATTATTTTATTACTTGGGGGAGGCCTATGTCCAGCAGTGGACGTATTTCGGCTGAAATGATGATGATGATGATAATGAGCCCAGAGCATCGCTGACCTGTCAATTTAATAAAATATTTTGTTAATTCCCGTATTGATTTATTCTATTTTATTATACAACAATATTAATAACAATAAAAATAAAATATCCACACCCCATAATATATTTACATTTGAGTATTTAGTAGTGAAATTACTGCGTTTTAAAATTCAAACACGCACCGCTAAAAGGTAAATTGTAATAAAATCAATACATAAAAGCTCTCTAGAGTCCGAAAATAAAATATACGATCAAAATATACTTTATTGTCCGACGTCTAAATGTATGGGACAGGTGACACCCACGACTTAGCCTCAGGGAATATGAAATAACATTTTTCTTTTATATCCAAATCGTAAAATATACCTAAGTATATTATTTATTCCACTGTTATTTTTATGTACGGTATGATTACGGGCTAATGTAGAGTTATTTTACCGAAAGTTCAGGGTTAACGTTGCCTACAAAGAACACGTGTATTTGCTAGTGTTACAAAACATGTGTAAAGTATCAAAATATTTTAGTTCACATAAGCTTAACATGGGCACTTATAAAACATCGAGAAAAGGTGCGGTTCGGGTTAGTTGTTTCCTATGAAGAAGAACCGGCAAGGAACTCCATGGCTAGGTACCTGCTGTTTTAATTATTTTTTTTTTGTTTTACATCTTATGTGACAGTACTTAAGTATGGAAATACAGCGTAGGCTCGACAATAAATCGTTTCTTACTTCAAAAAAAAAGCGTAAAAGAAGCTAAAAACTTAACAAAAGTTTTATCCAAAATATCTTATTATAAGCGTTCTTTAGATTAGGTATTTGTTAATAAAACTGTTTACTTACACCTAGCACACTTTTTTCGATATAATTCCTTGCACGAATATTATTCAGTGACATCACATTTAATCAATTCCGCCCATTCACCTCGGTTCCCGTACAGCAAAGCTCTGGTAATCACCTAATCACTGTGTCAAAGCTCCGTCAGTGTCTCAGCACAATATCCGGCTTGCAGGCAAAGTTACCGATACACAATAACTTTGCCCGGGCCAATCTCCGCCCGGATACACCGGCTTTACTTCCCATAAAGCCACTTCACACAGCCTTCGATTATAATCTCAGGTAGCTTGTCTCTGGATTTATATTTGTGATGGCTTTATGAATAGGAAGATTCAGAGAGGAAAGTCAATTCCAGATTCAGTCAGATGTTTGGAATTTCATGTCTTGTTTTCGTTTTTGATGAAAAAGTAGTTTTGTCTAACATAAAAAAATAAAAATATTTATTTCAATTACATAAAGTTATAAAAACACATGATTTGGAGATCACCATTTAACCGCCATAGTCACAAATACATGACAAGCAAGCTCGTGCCCTGTACGCCAAACGACACAAATTTGTGACAAAATGGTAGCTGAAATTGTGGTTTGGCATGGAGGGCACGCGCGTGCGTTTATGCCATGGCGGTCAAAAGGTTAAGCAACTGACGACTCCGCTTTTTCACTTAACATTAAACAATGCGTGCAATTGAAAAAAATAAAATAAAAAGGTACAAAAAAGACTGCACTTGTGTGATGTATGCGAGTGGGTTTTTGAGTGTGTGTGTAATAGTGGGAGTGTGCGTTGTATATATGAGTTAATTTCGTTTGGTTAGGTTTCATTTTAGGTTTAAGTTCACATACACTTATTTTTTGACAAATTATTAAACATAACTTAAAAAAATCAAGGTTACAACCACAATAAGAACCGTAATCTAACAGAACTTTGTAATTAACTTCGAAGCTAATAATCCCTAAACCGGCTCAAAACATAATCATACGCTAAATGCTTAGAAAATCTCTAGCTTTGTAGAATGTCATTGAATAAATAAAATGTAAAAATAAAATAAAACAAATGAGAGTCACATTCTGACTCCTACACCTTCCACAATAGTTCTCTAAAAATAAGATTTTATAATATCTTGCACGTTACACAGAAATAACTAGCGTTGAGTATACATGACGCTGCATTATATAAAGATGACGTGACATTTTTATTTACGAACATATTCAGAGCATAGTTGGTAGCTACAGACTCCGTACCAAATAGATGACAGAAAAAGTAATGCGTGTCACCTGCTTGAATCCATAAATTGTTTTCGTACGTAAAAATAACAAAAATAAATACCACGATGGTGGGAACTTAACTTGTAGGGGAATTTGGGATAAGGTCTCACTCGCTCTTTATTGTTGGGCAGCAAGGAGAAATCGTGATGCTAATCCTTGTTCAACGGGATATTCCCGATTCCTACAATCGCCAAAGAAAGAAATACGTTGCCTACTCACCATCATTCACAGCCCGACCTCACCCACTGCTGGGTATAAGCCTTTGTTGTGCCAATACACAGCCGCACAGTCTCCTGTGTGAGTGTCCACGTCTCAGCACCGTATGTCATGGTGGGCAGAACACACTGATTATACACCGTGACTTTTTAGTCATCTTACAAAGGTGGTCCACTCAATGTACCCGATGTAAAATAGCTCTAGGTGCGATTTTTTTTTTTACCTGCCGTAATAGGTACAAAGAAAAATAAATTATACATTAGAATAAAATTATCAGACATCCTGTTAATGATGTTTACGTGTCAAACGGGAGAACATACCTACCCAGCGGTCGAGTCGAGTAAATAATCGCTCGCAACGGGGTGTTTTAACTGCGTAATGCTTCATAATAAGGAAAAATATTTTTATTTTTAAATGAATAAAATCTCATAAATACTATTTTTTTTTTTTATTAATGTTTAGTAGTCATTGGATATATGCAAGTGGGCTGCCGTTGTAAGACGATTAAAAAGTCACGGTGTAGAGACGGGTTTTCAGGCAGTGTGGAATTATGGCTGATTTCAGAATTTCATCCAATTTCCTGAATGCAGTCCATCCAAGCTCGATTCTTTTCGATATCTTCGTTTTTGATGCTTTTTGTAAGGAAATAATATTTCTTGCCCCACTACTACATGTAAACTATCGTAGCTCAAAAACAGTCAAAACAAATCGTCTGGCTTGCGAACTCCTATACAAAAACATGACTGTAATTTTACGAAACTTCCTTACACAAAACTTCCTTTGCTAATGGAGCATGAAAAAGACACATCATCAAGAACCCGCCAAGTTAAAGTTAGTCCGACGCAGCGCGCATAAACTTTCATTGTATGCGCTCAATAGTACCTAGTGTACTGTCACAGAATATAATAGGTACAGAAGAACAGCATAGCTATTCACAAACGCTTCGATTCGATTTCGATTCGACAAGTCGTATGTCTATCTTTTTTTGGCATTACGAAAGCAAGCGGGATATGACTTTCTGAATCGAAGCGTTTGTGAATAGCTGTGCTGGTCTACACAACAGTCGAAAACAGGCGCACGCATGCAAAGAAGCGAATTAACCAAAGGCGATCTTTCAAACGAATGCCAATTGCGAGGCCGCCTGCCCACAATTTTCGAAAAGCGTGCCTGTGTGTGCGTGTGAAATAAAAAGTAAATTGAAATTGAATATTTACTCTGTAAATAAAATATCAGAATAAATTTTACAAGTCATTTTTTAAAGGTAAATTAAATGCAATTCCTAAGTGCTGATCTTCTGTACCCTATCTATTCTGCGATACTGCAGTCGTTCCTGTTTTGAATACTCTCCATAACAATGTGTTATGTGGTGTCGAAACGTTTCGTACCTCATTAATGCCATAATACGAACAAAGGATTTTAGTTTAGCTTCGAGTTAAGCGTCAACTCCGGGTGAGCACACACTCGCATTGTTATGTTATTGTGTGTTTGAGGGTAATTTGGTCGTGGTCAGTCAGATGTGCTTGTTAATTTGCTAATTATGCTCAAGTAGACGGTACGCTTAGCTCAATGCGCATTTTAGAAAGTTATTTTTACGCATAGCTAGAGAGTCACTTGTTTGCAATGGCGAATATCTTGCTTTTGGGAGCTTTCGCTTTGCAATAATAGCTAGGGGATAAGACAAAAAATATTTTTTTGATTTGTTATGTTCCAAGAAGGCACAAGCTAACTTCTACAGATACCTTACTATCAAAAAGTCAGTTGGCAAGAATCGACAACCCTGCAATCTAATTCCGAAGGTAATGTTGCCATTAGGGCATCTAACTATCGCAAAACGCGCCCGGGGAGCAACCATAACGGTAAAGTGTAAATGTTTTCTTACCAAACGGCACAATGGTGAAGTAATAATGGGGAATGGCGTCCTTTGCGGATACGTCAGTAATATTACGATGGCCGACATTCAGGATTACGATGCAGCGTAAATAACAATAATATCATACGTACACAATGCCGTTAACATTGAAATTGTATGATTATCTCGTTTTTATGCCGACATGCTAGCTTTATTCTATTTCTGTGAGCTCTATATTAGATGGTTTGCGGATGCCCTAGAGATATTTTCGTGGTATTCCGGTGCTAAAAATAGTGCTGTTTCAGAAAGCGTGTAATCCCCGAAGGGTTAGGCAGAGGTGTACCTAATAGTACTCACCAGTCGCGATTGCGACCACTGGACCGGACAGGAACGACTGCTTAAAAATAAATAGAAGTTATACAGCTTGAGTTAGTAAAAGTAGTGGTATGACCTACAATATTTCCTAAACTTTCTGATCTTTCTCAATACGTACTATTTGCAACAATTTCACAAATTATCCAGCACGTCTGCCGAATGTTTCCCCGCGGTCCAACTTAAATATTTTTCATGTCAGTGCTAGCCATCACGGTCCTTTGTTCTGCCTCAGTTTACCGTTCCACTGCAAAGGACGTTGTCATGTTTACGCCTCAAGTTTCTTGGACCCCTTCCAGTCGCGTCACTCCCAGTAAAATCCACTGGAATCCAGCCACGGCGATAAAATACTAAAAAATATTACTGCAAGAACTACCCAAGACTTTCACATGTACTATTTTTGAATAGTCAATATTTTATGTAAATGTGTCCGCCATTCGCAAATGACGTTTTGGATAACTGACGTTTTTGTGGATAAAGTTGACAAATTTTTCGGTACTGTATTTCTTCTTACAATTTTATTTTCTCTATCATTATGGTTATATAATTGCAAATCAAGTATTTATATTGTTCTTGCTTTGATTAAAACGGTGTGTTTTTGTGTTCACACTATATTTTTTTTTTATTATAAGTCTATATGTGAGGATTTGTAATTGGCTTTCTGGTGACTATGGTTTCCTTTTTGGTTTGTTTTTATTTTATTAGCTGTAAGTCCTCCATGTACTAAAATAAATCAATTTTTTTCATTGGAAATATCAAAACGTTTGAATTAAACACTAGCTAAAAAACCCAGATATATTCTTCGAGAAAACACGATTAGTTATATTTTACTTGTAACCGTCACGTAGTCTGAAAACTCAAAACGAAACTGTGAGAAAGATATACTAAGTTCAGGCCATTTGCTGGGTTATAAATCGTGCTACATCACACGAGTCATTTGTACTTCTCTAAACGTCGGCGACAAAGATACGATGTTTCACTCAGCAACTACTTACATCGAGAGCAATAAAACTGACGGATAGCGTATCTCGTATTTATTTGTTGGAGATACACATACAACTAATAAGTACTTCACATATTCTTTCAATATCAATTTATGACATCCATTTTTCTGAGATCTCGTCGTTCTTGTATTAGTATCATAATGGGTACTCTACTCCTCCTATATTTTATTTTGTACACAGCTCGAATATGATTTTTTGTTGGTATCTTGCGCCAACGCCTTCGTCAGGTTATAAAACAGTGTCCCTACAAACTAAGCGTGCTTTATTTATCATGGAAACTTTACATGCATTATTTTCAACCGCCAAAGTTTATTTTTATTCAACTTATTCATAGTGTGAATCGTTGAAAACCGCACCGTTTTTCCTCCTGCAGTCCAGTATTTTACTGAATTTGTCTTGAAGTAGTTTTCTTTGCGAAAAAATACGAAAAAAATCCCTGCAGCGTAAAAACTTTTGGTACGAAAAACTCACAAGTTCCAGACAATTTTTTTGATTTATTGTCAATGGAGACTGTTTTGTACGATCTCTCTCGCGTTTCGTAGTTAAATCAGTGCGGCTTATGGCGCTTTTAATCGAGCAATTTAATAAAATGAATGTGGTCTATTAGTCGGACGGGGTTCCCGTCAACCGCTAACTCAACAGTGAGCTTTTCCTCTAAGCGTTTAGTTAAATGTTTTATGTTTATAGTTAATTTTATCTGGAGCAACGCTACGTAAGTTTTTGTAAAATACCAGTTTATTATGAAGGAATAAGGTTTATTTTTCTCGTCTAACTGGTTTGTATCTAGAAGTGGGAAGAATGGAGGAAGACTCTTGTCTAGTTGTGGAACACCATAGTTTTTTATAACAAAAAAAAAAAATATTTTATGTCAGGGTGCATATAGATGAAAAACAGCCAGGCTAAACTGGGACTGGGCAGGCCTCGTCGCACAAATGCACCCGAAATTATGGGCAAAGATCACCACTTACTGGACGCCTGAGGGATATCGCCATCGAAGTCGACAGCGGCGAAGGCGGTGTGACGATCTGGTCTTGTTTGCGGGGTTAACATGGCCAAAGATCGCATGAAATAGATTGGTCTGGAAGGAGGAGGCATATAGATACCGCGGCCCTGGAACAGAAAGGGCAAAGAAAGAACATGGATGGGTTTTAGTCAGTACAAGTCTGACACTCCCTTCCGCTCCGCCCAGAGTGGGGGGGGTCATTTGATGATTTCCCATCCGAAAAAAAAAAAAAAAAGGAGGAGGCATAAACTAAATTTTAAATCGCTAATTAAATGTTTTTTTTTACTGCGAAGCCCGAAGAATTGCCAAACTTAAGTGGCAGAGGGCAGGGCACCATTGCTCGCAGAACGGATAGCCGATGGGCCCGAAAAGTTCTGGGGTGGCTACCGCAAACCGGAAGACGTTGCGTTCAAAGGCCTCCCACTAGGTGGACCGATGACCTGGTGAAGGTTGCGGGGATCCGCTGCATGCGAGACACACGGGAACGGTCAATGTGGCGACACTTGGGGGAGGCCTATGTCCAGCAGTGGACGTCTTTCGGCTAAAATGATGATGATGGTGACTTAAACGTAATTGATCACATCCCTAAAACAAACGTTATTCGTAAGTAAGAGGTTCAATTAATAAAAAGACAGGTGCACATTCTATAACAAGAAGATGGCTAAGCCGTAAACTTTAGACAGCAATATAGCGCTTCTCCGGCAGCAACTAAACGTGACCTGTTTCCTTTTAATATTTCTGCAGACACCTCATGCATTTAATATTAAAACGAACGAGTAATGGACGACGTTTTAAATCTGCGCCTTCGTTTAATCGCGCAATTTATAATGAAGAATATGGTTCGTTACAGCCGCACCTCCCCTTGGACATTTTATAAGTAATCGTCGCGCTATTAGTAGTAAATTCATTCGATTTGATTCAGTGAGTTTATAGATTTTGAGTTGCTTTATGAAACGTGGCACTTCATTAAATTATTATTTTGTTTGGTATGTTTCTACCACCCCTGCGACTCATTTACTATGATTTTTATGATATATATGTTTACAGTTAATTAAACTTTCTCAATGACATAACATAAGATCACGCCTGTAATCCCCGAAGGGTAAGGCAGAGATGTACCTAATAGTACATCCACATTTCGCCAGTTACGTTTAAGTCCCATGTAATAGGGGGCGAGGCAATTGCCATCAACCGGGCACAATTCCAGACTCCGTGGCAAAAAAATTCTTGATGGAAAAACAATAACCATAAATGCATTATCATCATATTCAGTTTAATAATAGTCGCTCTAATATTACAAAGTTATCTTGACCAGTCTGTTGCAGACACAATAGTGAAGGTTAGCGGACACTGAAAGTATAACCCTCTCATAGTCCGAACGAATTACAGGATCCAAGGACAATTTTTTAATGTTTCCGTTAGGTACACGTGAATCATTGGGCATGATAATGGCGGATCCTGCACTTAGCGTGATGGATCCCACCAGCCAGTCCCTCCCCCCACCATCCCCGTACCATCTCATGATAAATGGCTTTGTCAAACCCCTCGAATGTGGGTCACGGAACCCGGCTCTAATGGCCTTGCAGCGATATATTTTAGAAACTAACGGTCTGGTGCTGTTTATGGCGATAATCAAAGCTTACGATAAAAGTTCTTAGGATCAAGTTTTGGTATATTAGTCTGCGTGAGTAGCGGCCGAGTTTCGTATTAGGAACTTTCAGTTTTGAAGGACTTTGAATAAATTAAAATAAACGTATTCGTAGTTAGTTTGAATACTAGCTAAGTTTATAGACTGAAAATGGTGTTTTTAACCCATAATAACTGTGTTATTGACCACCGAATTCCTATAAAAATATTCAAAATTTGATTCAAGCCAAGTGAAAAAATCTATTCGAAAACGCCACCGTTTCACAGCAACAATTCTAATGTTTAAACCTCTAAAAATAAGGTATTATTTAAGAATAAGCACCTACATTTACCTCCCTACCAGTCCCTTCTGCGACTTTAGAATATATCCTATCTCAATACCACAACAGCCTCACAACCAGTACCTCCTGTAAGCTCGCGATAACCATATCTCAGCCGCTAATACAGCAGTATTAAGATAATCCAAATCCCGACAATTACATTGAGATACACTGCTGGCAAGCAGCCAAGCCGATCATAATTGACAGCCTGATTGATGCCTGTCCGTGGTTGAAGATTTGATCATACGAGTGAGAAGTTTTGTAAACGATTTCATTGAATATCTCTATCTTTTTGGTAACAAAAAATCTTGAGTATTTCTGGCTTGATTCCTTTTATATTTTCACGAAAAAAGCATATTCAATTCATTTTTTTTTTTTTTATAAAGGATTTTGTTTCACTTCGATAGAATGCTGGACTATCTTTATGTAGGTACTACAGTTTATATACCCAAAACCAATATAGTAAAGTACTAAACTCCTTTACTAAAACACAAAGAAATCTATTTTCCTTTATCTCCACAGCTTAGCTCCCAAAAAAACTACATTTTAACCCGTCAACTTTATCTTTTAGAAAAATAGCCGCACGTTTTACGGCAAAAACAACTGATTGCGGCCAAAACTGTGGCTAAAAGTTACTGATATACTGGTAGATAATACAGTCTCAGATGGCACATAGCTCAAGCTAACGAGGTTTTACTGCCCTCCCCTGGCCCGTAAATTTAGGCCCACTATTCTTTTCCCAGTAGAATTTAGTAAATTTATTCCTTAGCGCAGGGAATTCGACGCATTTATAACGGTTTCATGTGATAAAACCAGCACCGATAGTTATTTTATGCATAATAGTTGGACTTTATTGTTGCTTTGGAACTGACACAGAACACATAAAGAAAAGGACAAAGCGCGTTCAAAAAAACGCTGATTGTGTTGATTCGAAAGGATTCAAAGATAAAAACATATAATGGTCTCTAAAAGAATTAAAGGAAAACTATTTTAAGGGCCAGAATAACCATAATTGTGAAATTTAATGGCTCTCGTTTAAATATTACTGCAGCATTCACTTTTTGATTAATATATAGCAGAGTTGAGGACTACTTCTAAGTATTATGTGTTTTGAAAACACGATTCCATAACATTTTAGATATTTAATTTTATTCCGCTGTCTTATTTGGCATTTCTTCATAAAAAGTTAATTAAAGATGAGCTCAAAAGCCTTTTCCTCCTACACACGGCAGCACATGAAGCTGACATTTCCAGTATAACTTAACTTAACTCACTTTATATAATTTCCTATACAATGAGAGATCTGCATAAACTGGTTTTATATAGCTTGATTGGCCTTCGTACGTACTAAGTTATTACGTTACTGCTTAAAAACATATTTTCAGATTTATATGTTAAACCAACAGTAGGTATATAACAGTGCCACCATTAAATCTACACCAGATATACAGATATAAATAATCCATCCCTCCACGTAAGCATGCTTGTATGACATTGACATGTAACACATTAGTGTATTAGCAGACATTCCTCCATTGCTCATGTATCTTACAGCCGAGAACCTCGTTAGCATTGTTATTTACAGGCCTGTTTACAGTTTACATACTCGTACGTGTACAAATAAGTAAGATTTACTACGCCTAGGGAATATTCCTTCGCTTTTTTTCTTTATACATTTTGCTTTTCGTTTTGTTTTGGCCTGATACATTCGTGGCTGAAATAGCAACGTCTTTAATTCCCCGAGTGTCGTAAAGACTTTAAATCATTCAGCTGGATGCAGCTGTATTCTCTTATGTACAACCACAAACTGGCTAAGGATGTTTTTTTTTTGGTGGTCGCAAACTCCATACTGATTTTCATTGTAGAACCTCAGTTAAAACCATGCGGAAGTCTACATGCAATATGACGACAATGATGGAATAAACAAAACACGATCACTTGCAATCTCCACACAAAACATAACAAAATTAAAAATCCATCTCCATACGAATTGGTGAGACAATGCAAGGCATAAATCGACCATTATCACCGGGGTAGCCGTCGCCCGGGCCGTTTGATTCAATTCTGTGGAGATTTACTGTCGCCCTTCCGACACCTCACCTTGCCTCGAACATTGTCTCGCTGCTAATTGAATCGGCTGGCATATGTGAGGTCAGGCTTGCGAAGCTTGGTCGTGGGACAAAAGATACTCTTCATGATAGGTACCTAGTGGCAGTGTTAATAATTCTGCCGTTCTATATTGCAGCAAGACTTGAATCAAATGATTCACAAAGATATCCCTTGCAGAAGTTTTTGCATGTATATCTCATCCAAAGCGTTTGACACAATAACACGAAGACTTCGTCGAGTTTGCTAATGTAACGAAATGTCAACACTAGTCTTGTTATTTTGTAGACGAAGGGTCTCTCTAGCTAAAAATAAGTTAAGCCTTTGGGTGTCACAAAAAATGAAGGACAAAAGCGTAGGTGTACGTCAATATTATCCTAAGTGTGGGCAGCATACAAATACACAATGCAAAAAAAACACTGGCAACAAAAAATATACGTGGGATTTGGGGTTTAAAAACAGATCGTGTAAAAATATAAAGTAAAAGTAAAAAATAGGATTAGGGTAACAAAGACATTCAACAGTAACTGGGTTATAGTACCCACTGACACAATAACTGGTTTAAAGAGGTCTGATAGTCGGGCCGCATCCTGTTGGGTTAGAACACGCCACCATAGTTAGGATCATATTATGCTGAAACAAACATTCAAATCTTTGATTGACGCTTTCACTTTTGATTGCGTGATAATGCAATCTTTCTCACTTTTGATTGCGTAATAATACAATCTTTCAGTGACCAGTTGCGTTACAGTTGCATTCCACATCGACACAGTAACACCCTCTCCATTCTAAACTAACATTTAACCGTTTGATGCTGAAAACGTAATGACATCGTTAGTCAACGTGTTCGAACGTTTTGGTCTACTAAGGTGGTTTCACACCGGCGAGGCGAGGGGTGAAGTGAGAGAATTGAAATTTGTGTGGCAAAAATTTAATTCTCCTACCGACCTTTTTTGGTGTGAAAGATCGATGGAGGATGTGCGAGGAAAGAATCGAAATATTTGTTGATAAAACGTTAAACTGTATTGCCGCATGAATAGAGTAATTATTCCTTTGCAAAACGAATACTTAAATCTCACATGGACTAATCGAGCACAGCCCGAGAAACGATAATAATGCGAAAAAATTATCTGCTGCCCTATACAAAACTTCAACTAAAGAAAGTTGTTCAGTTGAATGGTCTGTATTACACCCTCAACTATTTCCCTGTCCCATGAGCCACACACAATTCAGGACAATTGTTTAGCTATTGTGTCTACCTCGTGGACAATGAGTGATTTAAATATGAATACACCTTTCTCATAATGCTGTACAACTTGCGGTGTAGAAGGGACAGCAAGATTTCAACTCTCGCCCATCCCATTCACTCTTTGCCCCGCCAGTGTGGAACCACCTCTATTAAGATCGCAATGCCAATAAACAAGCGCGCGATATAACGAGTGCTATTAGTGTTACCTCGGGAAATCACGAGTCGCGAGTGAGCGATGTATTTACCGTACTGTTTAATGTTGTGTAGCTATGTCAAGCTATTTAATTGTCTCTTGTAGAGCGTGTTTATTAGTAGTACGACTCAATATATTATGTAATGTTTAGCTAGTCCGCCAGTATTTTTGCTTCAGACATTATGTTGCAACATCAGTCAGTCTAACCTGGCCCTAGATGGACTGTCAGACTTATTAACCACTAGCTTTTACCCGCGGCTTCACTCGCGTTTATTTAGAATTTGACAATCAATTCAGGTTGTACTCTGCTTGTAATAATACAATTCAAAAATCATGATTCGAAAGACACGTGGCGCCATCTATTATTACAAGAACGTTATTGTTGTTTTTCTCGGGAAGAGTACTTTTTTCGGGATGAAAGGTTCGCTATATCAGTTTCTGTACTCCTGGCAACGTATATGCAAAATTTCAGGATGATCGGTTCAGTGGTTTAGGCGTGAAAAGGTAACAAACAAACGAACAAACTTACTTTCGCATTTATAATATTAGTAAGGATAAGGAAGTAAGGATAGGGATTCATCACGATGAATAACTCTCGATGTTGCAACGGTATACTTTTCTATCTATCCAAGAAATCAACCCAGACCCTCATGCTACCTACCAGTGACCGTGACTAGATAATACGGTAGACCGCGAATCTCGAACTCGAGAATGCGCTCCCGAGAAAAACACGATATTACCAAATGCGTGAATCATCTGAACAATGTTTGCGACAGTTATGGCGGCGTTCTCCTGAGTTATTGTGTTCCAGACTCAAATTTACTGTGATTTAACGTCTACCGGTCGTTATTTTTCTTGCCATTTTCCTTGTGGCTTGCGAGGGGTTTCGGAATAGGACCCGTAACGTAATGCTTGAGAAACCTAGTGGGCTCGTTTATTACTGTTCTGTTGCAGCTGGAAACTATCGACCGAAACACGAGGTTTTCCATTACAGAAAAAAATGTGTTATGTGCCGGAATAAATTGACAAAAAATCTCTTCAACTCATTGGCACAATGATTTTTGATTCAAACAATTGCGCAATGAAGCTACCATTAAACTTTAGATATTATTTGACGTTTCTATTGGTGATTTCACTACCAAAATGCATTAAACACAATCTTGAACCAAATAACTTTCCAATCCACTTCCCGAACAAAACGTTTGATTAAAATAAAATCCACTTCTCACAGTCCGATGTTAGACATTCAGTCTGTGAAATGAAGCATCAAATCCACAAAAATTAGACAACTGAACAATTTAGCTCGAATTTCCGCTCGTACGGGCCATTTAACCCAATAAATTTAGACCATTACCCTTGTCCGAGCGGGCCGCAATAAAGTGCTTTAAAGCGCCCGTGTCGCTTTGAAAACTCGTTATGCTTTTTTTTAAGCGAAGACAGAAATAAAATTAATTTTGTATAATTGGGGAAATTATAAAACGTTTGGATGACATTCCGGTCGTTCGGTTCGGGTCCCTTGTGTTTGTATGTGCGAATTGGCGTTCGTATGTGTTGGGAGGGTGCTAAAATGTTTTCTGAATTGATATGGGGCGATACTTTTAAAATGGGTCTCAGAGCCTTTTCAATTGGAGGTAATAAAGACTCGGGGGAATGGATACTTGGGTAAAAGCGTAGGAGTTTTAGCCATAATAATAAAATTAGGTGCTTTTACTATTTAGTAATAGTAAAAGATAGTTTCAACGAGCCAATGAAAAGTCATAAATTCTCACTGAAACAACAAAGAGGTATTCAACCTTCCTTTACTAACTGACGCTAACGAAGCATCACCGCTTCAGAGCAACTTGTTAAAACCACTCTGCTATCGGAGTGTACCAGAGGAAGGCGAGCGCGAGTTAATCTGTAACATCAGTTAAGCTGCAGCCAAGCTGTTGATAGCTGTACCTTTGCCAATCACTGGTCGCTTTATGCTTTGCTGTTATGTTTCACAGATCTGAGGAACATTTTACACCGTGTCATGCGGGTCTTCAATAGAGTAGGATATTGTTACATCATGTGACGACTAGAGCAAGTACTTTATTTAGTACTTTTTGTGACTAAATCACAAAAAAATTAAACTTTTGGAATAGGATAAGATAGGATAACTTTAGAGCCATGACATTGAATTCGTTTTTGTTTAATTTAGGAAATATAGCCGTTAGATGCCGTTTGTGCAGTTGATATCAAAACTGTCGACCATCTGCACACTTCGCCAAAAAATTGTTAGAAATGCACACCGACAGCCAGTTAGGTCGAATTCAACAGAGCTGTGTCACTATTTAAAGCAATAAATGGGACAAAAATATCTCATCAGTGATAACAGTTTTCAAAAAGAAAAAGAATACATGTTTACAGTACCACTAAGTACAGATTGTGTTATGAGTCCAGCTACACGATAACTGACAAATGCTTGCACTGGCTGGACAGCTCCATTCAAATCTGGGTGGTTCTTTGTTTAAAAGATCATCTCAGCCACTTATCTGCGTAGTCCTCATGTGTGTGTGATTGTGTGTGCAGATTATGTATGGACCTCAAAAGAGACTATGACCTCTGAGTTTGTTTCGGCTGTTTTTTCTCAGAGTAGTCTGATACGAAACACCGGCCTCACCTACTTTAAAAAAACGATGTGTAAAAGTGTTTGTAAGAACATAATAATTTGCAAGCATAATGTGCCTCTATGTTCCCACTGCTGGGACACACGGCTTTCACTCTATGAGAGGGAATGGGCTATAATCCACCACGCGGGCCCAGTGCGGGTTGGTAGATGTCACATGTCGTAGAATTTTTGTTTTAGGACATGCCGGTTTCCTCACGAATAATTGGCAAAATAAACATCATTTATCAATAATTATCAATCTTCGTTTACTTCAAAATTCATGAACAATCTACTACACATTTCTGAGGCAGCAGTCTCACTTACAAACAGACTCTTCAAACTGAAACTTAAAGTATAAACTTGAAGTTGCGAAGTTTTGAGAGCACTTGAAATAAATACTACTGAAACTCGACTAGCAGGCGTCGATTCGTCCCGAACCCTTGTTTTAAAACTGATATTAGACCAACAAGTTTAATGAAGACGATGTTTAAGAACATAATATATATCAAGTTTTGTTGATAAACTGAGTACATACATAGCGAGTTTCCTTCGTGCCTCGGAAAGCACGTCACAGCTGTCACTGGTAGATCGTTGTCAGTCGTTACGAGTGGTCGGAAGCCCGAAAGTCTGACAACCAAGTCTTACCATGGAGTATTGTATTACCCAGTTACTGGATTGTGGAGGTCAGATAGGCAGTCGCTCCATGTAAAATACTGGTACTCAGCTGCATCCGGTTAAACTGGAAGCCGACCCCAATGTAGTTGGGAAAAGGCTAGGCAGATTGATACACTAATACAATACTTTTGGTAACGCACAATAGGATTTACTTCCAACTGAAAACTGCACAATACTTATTACTTTGTTTTAACTAATTTTTCTAGGTTATTTGGTACTTTATATGGTACCTACAACCACCTCGATCTTCGATTAATTTTCTGTGAATTACAGCTCATAGGTACTTACTCATTACTGCTGTGAGTCCTGGATTTGATAAAAGGACGGGCATAGTTTATTGGGTTTATTTCATTATGAATTTCTATGTTGATGGACGGAGAGGGAGAGGAAGACCAAGGAAACGATAGATGGACTGTGTGAGGAATGATATGAAGGAAAAAGGTGTAAATGATTGCGTGAAGGTTGACAGAGGAGAGTGGAGGAAAGAAACATGTTGCACCGACCCCAGGTAGCATGGGACTAGGGCAGGAAGATGATGATTCATTATGAATTTCTCAGTAGTTGCTCGGAGTTTGGAAGTTGTCGTTGTGATAGCCCCGTATCTTGGAAAGCATGAGTAACCGTCCCAATCCGCCTCATCTGGGGTCACTCTCTGGAAATGTCGGATTGCCATCCATTGACGACAGGGAGGAAGCAGAGTACCTATGCAACAGTATTTGAGCATCAGCTGTTTTTGATATGGAAAGAAAAAAACTAAATAATAGAACGAAGATTTCGAGAGTTGTGAGCAGGGTGTGATGGTCTAATTGGTTAAGACGTCCGGTGTACTGAATCGGAAGGTCGCAGGTTCAAACCCTGCCCTGCTCGCACTCGAATTTTTATTTCCATATCAAAAACAGCTGTAGTTCCCTACGCAGGGTTTGCGTATAAAAATATTTAAAAAATTGTATTTTAGCACACACCAGTGGACCTGAATTTCCCTTTCCACAAAACCAGGCAAATACCATAAATAGATCTTAATCACCAAGCAACAAACACAAATTAATATTCCACCAACACACACCTACACCGCAGTACACCCACAAACATCACCAAACAAACAAACACACACTAAATAATAAATCAACATCTGCAGTTGTCTAATATCGGCGAGCTTCATCGGCTTACAGTAATACAAAATCAATATAGTAAGCCTTCAATTAATCGGTACTTCGTAGGTTCGGTACGCAAAGCCGATTCGACGAGCTCGCGGTACTTACGGGTTGCCATACCGAAAGCCCCCGTGATTCCTGATAATGGCTGCCGAGTTATTCATAATTCAGGTGCTGCGTTACAATGGCGGTGTTGACAGCGAATTTCCTATTGAAATAATGGAATTTGTTTTTGTTTTGCACTAATATATTGAGGCAGCTTGAGTGGATCTTTATTTTTTTTTTCCGGATGGGAAATCATCAAATGACCCACTCTGGGCGGAGCGGAAGGGAGTGTCAGACTTGTACTGACTAAAACCCATCCATGTTCCTTCTTTGCCCTTTGTGTCTCAGGGCCACGGTATCTCTTTCGAACAGTCCCGCAGCCCTGGCAGAGCTTGAGTGGGTCTAAGGCAAAGGAATTAAGAAAATATTTTTGTAGAATACTGTTACTTTCTCTAAGATCAATAAATAATTAATATAGTAACGTCTTAAACTTCTATAAAAAACGATGTAAATAATTGCAGCAATTGCAAAGAAAACAGGAACTATATAATAAAATCTTTATGTTTATAAACAAGAATTAACAGAATTCCCTGAAACTGGAATCATTTTCACAAACTTACAATGTTGCTCTGAATGGTCGGATATACCAGTGAATGAAACATTTTTAGCGAACCACTATTACAAAACATTTCCGTGGAAATATGTAGACTATTGAAGGAAGCGCATAATGTAAATACCAACAGAAGGATGATTTCCACCAAACGGCTCGCATAGCATCGGATCGGAACGGATTTTACAATCTTTAAAAGATATTAAATCATGTACACAGTATTTAAAGACTATATTACCAAGCCGCGCTCAGCAGCTTGTCCGCGTCTAACGCGACACCCGATCGTAGCCGAAAGTATGCTGCAACACGTGATCGGCTCCGTTCGCCTGTCGTCGTATATGATCGGAATGAAATTAAACTATTTGACTTGGCGCAGAAACGGATATGTTCGCAAGTGACGCTACGAAGCCTATCGTATGCGTCCACATCCTGCTGGACGTGATCGGCTGTCGCTGCATCCGTTCTTATTCTTTCCGATCCGTTGCGATGCGACCCGTTTGGTGGAAATCATCCTTAATCCTATACAGATAAAACTTAGGTATTTAAACGAATTTCGAGATCCGTACCACGAAGGTCAGTATTTACATACGTCAATTAGTACTCTACGCCGTTAGGTTGAAAAACGAGCTTATAACTACTTAACAGTAGAACAATGAAAGGCTACGAATAATACATGATATATTTGAATATCACAACATGACTGTAATCCCCAAAGGGTTATACACTGATCACATTTCGCCAGTAATGTTAAAGGTGATAGGGGGCGAGCCTATTTCCATCATCCGGGCACAGATCCAGACCTCGTTGTTGCCACTGAGAAATTCCTGATGGAAAAACTCAATGATACTTTGCCGGACCCGGGAATCGAATCCACGACCTCTTGCTCAGAAGTCGCGCTTGGGACCACTAGCCTAACGTGGCAGTGGATATATTTTAACTCTTGACATAGAATACTTATAGAACAAAATTGACGTAAATAATGCCTCGCTACTAAATACAGCACAAGATGTCAACTTGAACCTGCGAAAGTGAAGTGATTCGCGAATAATGTCAAATATTACAACGCTGAAAATTATTATTACCAAAGTAACATTACTTGTGGTCCAGTCATGAGCATGGTTGCTATATTATAATTATGTGTATAGTCGTTCCCAAATATTTAGTTTCGCAACCTACCCGACTAAGTTTTGCAACCTATGAATTTTGAGGAAGTTAACAGAACTACCGGCAAATCAATCACGATAAAATAAAATTTTATTATCCAATTACTACGGTTCACAAATTAAACTTCAGGCAAATATTTACTATTTTATTAACTAGATACATTATTAATTAAAAACTATTAAATAACCATAAATAAACTAACAACAAACTACAAAAGGGCATCAAAAAACTCCTCCTCAACGCTGTCAGCTGGTAATGTGCCCAAGAGACTGGCGGCGCTGCCACGTTGTATGGCAACACTTAGCCTCTGGCCAAAGTAAAAGCCAGCCCTTGGGCCACGGGAAGCGTCAACTAGGCGTTTCGAAATTTCCTTAAACAGGCTATGAGCACTCGGACCCCACGACCCCAGAGTTTCAACCCCAAACGGCTCGAAAATATTCAATTAGCAAATATTTGACACAGTAACAAAAAGTCATCATAATGCCTAGCTTTTTTCCAACTATGTTGGGGTCGGCTTCCAGTCTACCCGGATGCAGCTGAATACCATTTTACATGGAGCGACTGCCTATCTGGCCTCCACAACCTAGTTAGTACTGGGTAATACGAAATCCCTTGGTAAGACTAGTCTTCAGACTCGGGCCATTGATTATCTGTAAAGACTGTCAGATCTACAATTGACAGCCGGGGCCAACGGCTTAACGTGCAACAACAAATATTTGTCAAAATTGTGACTTGTAACCGTCAGTATGATACATAGTCTAAGTTTTCAGTGTGCCTATTGTCTTCAATATCAGAGAACTACGTAGCTATTACCGTGCTATTACCTGTACTCAGTCCTATATACCTACGTTTGAAATA